>JAFBJZ010000376.1:0-720841 GCA_016785225.1 Psettodes erumei
AAAATCAAAAAATTTTATTTCTCTCAAAAACACATCAAAACATCATAGAATAGTGTTTTATGAACACTCCATAGCATATTATGTGTTAGAAATGAAAAAAGGGTCATATTTTGGCATGTCATGAAAAGTCATACCCGCGGTCTTCGAAAAAGGCGAAAAATCAAAAAATTTTATTTCTCTCAAAAACACATCAAAACATCAGAGAATAGTGTTTTATGAACACTCCATAGCATATTATGTGTTAGAAATGAAAAAAAGGGTCTTATTTTGGCATGTCATGAAAAAAGTCAAAAAAGTCATACCCATGGGTCTCAAAAAAAAGGCGAAAAATTGAAAAAAAATTTTATTTCTCTCAAAAACGCATCAAAACATCAGAGAATAGTGTTTTATGAACACTCCATAGCATATTATGTGTTAGAAATGAAAAAAAGGGTCATATTTTGGCATGTCATGAAAAGTCAAAAAAAGTCATACCCGCGGTCTTCGAAAAAGGCGAAAAATCAAAAAATTTTATTTCTCTCAAAAACACATCAAAACATCACAGAATAGTGTTTTATGAACACTCCATAGCATATTATGTGTTAGAAATAGGGTTATGTGTTAGAAAAAATGAAAAAAGGGTCATATTTTGGCATGTCATCAAAAAAGTTCTCTCAAAAAAAAAAGTCATACCCATGGTCTTGAACAAAAAAAATATGAAAAATGAAAAAAAATTTTATTTCTCTCAAAAACACATCAAAACAATATAGAATAGTGTTTTATGAACACTCCATAGCATATTATGTGTTAGAAATGAAAAAAGGGTCTTATTTTGGCATGTCATGAAAAGTCAAAAAAAAGTCATACCCGCGGTCTTGAAAAAGGCGAAAAATCAAAAACTTTTTATTTCTCTCAAAAACACATCAAAACATCACAGAATAGTGTTTTATGAACACTCCATAGCATATTATGTGTTAGAAATGAAAAAAGGGTCATATTTTGGCATGTCATGAAAATGAAAAAAAAAAAAAAAAGTCATACCAGGGTCTTGAAAAAAGCGAAAAATCAAAAAATTTTATTTCTCTCAAAAACACATCAAAACATCATAGAATAGTGTTTTATGAACACTCCATAGCATATTATGTGTTAGAAATGAAAAAAGGGTCATATTTTGGCATGTCATGAAAAGTCAAAAAAAAAGTCATACCATGGGTCTTGAAAAAAGGCGAAAAATCAAAAAATTTTATTTCTCTCAAAAAACACATCAAAACATCACAGAATAGTGTTTTATGAACACTCCAGCAGCATATATTATGTGTTAGAAATGGCAAAAAAAGGGTCATATTTTGGCATGTCATGAAAAAGTCAAAAAAAGTCATACCCAGGGTCTTGAAAAAAGCGAAAAAAATCAAAAATTTTATTTCTCTCAAAAATGCATCAAAACATCACAGAATAGTGTTTTATGAACACTCCATAGCATATTATGTGTTAGAAATGAAAAAAGGGTTATTTTGGCATGTCATGAAAAAAAAAGTCAAAAAAAAGTCATACCATGGGGTCTTGAAAAAGGCGAAAAAATCAAAAAAAAATTTTATTTCTCTCAAAAACGCATCAAAACATCAGAGAATAGTGTTTTATGAACACTCCATAGCATATTATGTGTTAGAAAAGGTTTAAGTGGTATTTACCCTTTTGAAAAAAACCAAAACATTTACAGAGTTCTTGTCACTCTTTTCTTCATAGGAACAGCAGCATCTGAAGAGTTTGTCCAGCAGCATGAACACCATGCAGCAGGTGTTGGAAGAGGCTGGCCGACTGCTCAAACTGGTGTGGAGAGTCTCTTTGCCAGCTGACAGCACAGCAGGGGACAGTGGCAACAGCCAGCAGGTTAACGCTGCGCAAACGCACATACTGCACATAGCCCGTCACGTGAGGTGTGCACGAAACCAAACCTTTATCCTTTCCTTCTGTCGTCAGGATGAGCTGCTGAAAAACGAGATAGCCCGGCTGAAGAGCAGGCTGTCGCAGCAGGAGAGGATGCTGAGCGGAGCCGTGAAACGACTGCGCACCACCAACCAACTCAAAGAGGGAATGGAGAGGGTCATCATCGACCAGTGTATGATTAACACTTACAATGTGTTGAAAATATTACAAGTATCATCTGATTTGATCTTCTCAAATGTGATGATTTGTATCACTAAGTTTTGAATGGGGAAAAACGTCACCTCGGGCATTTTGATTAACTAGAAAGACGACCTACAAATCAATAGATTGCTCTTCAACTCTTCCATCTTAATTCACAAATTGAGATATTAAACTTCATATTTTTCTGCCTGTTCAGTGTCTCTCACCCATGGAGTGTTGAAGAAAGCCAGGGGGAACTTAGAGGTAAGTTAACCCAAATAGCCGGCCCACAGTAAAAATGTCAGACCTGATCGGCAGTGAACTGTTTCCCTCACTCTGCTTTTCCTTCTCATTCTCTACGTGACATAACGGTAGACAAATTACTGTACCCTCTTTGGCCTGAAAGGCCTGTCTGGAGGACCAGACGAAGGTTAGTGCGGTTGAGGTGCAGGCTTGGAGAGTGAGCTGATGCATGAGGCTCCATGAGACCCTGTTGATGTGGTTTTAGCTGTTGCATGCAGCAAATACCAAAACATGAAGTGAGAAATCCTGCCGTTCATACTGTGTCCAAAACAAAGACCCAGTATGAGTTGCGGTAGGATTTGTGAGTTTTGTCGCATTGTGTTTGAGCAACTTTGTGGACATGTTTGCATTTATGATGCATGATAAGGCAGCTCCACTCGGCTGTGGCATTTTTAAATGACTGGTTTGACTCTTGGTAAGGAAGCAAATCTTCCAAATGTAGATCTATTCCTTTGATAAACAAGTAGTCGGATGCATGTGTCTGGAGGCAGCTGTGTGTGCCTGGTTTTCAGCACCTGCTGGCTGTATCCTGCATGTCTAATGGAAAAGCTTAACATGCGTCAGTGCCTGTCAGATGTTAGCGTTTACGCTAAGCTGCTGTTTTGCTTTGGTCTGTTTCAGGAGGTACCAGTCAATGGACAGTAGAGGAGAGGAGAGAGTTTCGGCCTGAGCGGACGAGTGCCGTCTCCAGCCGCACGGCAGGCCGACACTCTGCATCCTCAGAGGACCACAACAGTGACGCCTCTTTGCACTGCAGCTTCTGAACCTGCTGGCTCTACGCCCTACACTGCTTTTGATAATGTAGCTGTTTAAAAGGGACGGTTTAGGAGTTTGGGTTATTTGACGTGGAGTTGTAAGAGGTACTCGTGTAAAGTCAGTTTGTTACCTGCAGTAGAGTTGATGCGCGCCCACTTTTCCTACTTCCCTCTCTGCTTCTCCGAAGTGGGAGCGTGTCAATTCAACGCTCCTGGACTACATGACTATGTCACAGAACTCCACTGCCAATAATCCAACCCATCCGTTTGTTCATCAGGCCTTCTCCTGCTGTAAAACTGTCACCTTACTCTCCAGATATCAAAGCCCTTTTGTACTATACTTTGCACAAACCCTGCCTATAATTTGATTTATTTTATTTTAGGTACTGAAGTTGTAAAAGTTCCTTTCCCTCTCTTTTTAAAGAAAAGGCCTTTGTAAATAGTATTTCCTGCAATTTAAATATTTTTGCTTTGTTCTTTTTATATGACAACATAAGAACATGAAAATGTATTTTATTACTGACTTATCGTTTTTACCTTTTTGTTTTCACCTGCCAGTTTGTGTATAGGGTGTTTCGGGGCTACTGTGTGATCAAAGAATTATGTTCAAATGCAGTAAAACTTAACGGTGAAACCCAACTGTGGTACACAAGTCCCTTTATTAGCATATACTTATTCTTTTAAAGTACAAATCTTGGCAGCTGCTTGCAAATGTGTACAAGGCTAAACAGAGGTAAGAAAATAGTAAAGTTCAGATCAAGATTTAGTGAAAATGAAGAGAATTAGAAAAAGTATAATGCAGCTTTAGAGTACACTGTTCTACTACACTTAGACATTATACATGAGAAGATGGTATTTGAAAGGTCTGATTTGTTAAGTTGCACTTAAAACATGTCTGGTCATTACATACAGTCAAGGTGACCTATAAAACTAGGCCTTGGAAAGATGGACCACAGTCAGTGACTGATCTTTAGCACCGAGATCTCTACAGACTCACAACTCTTAACTTTGATTTTTTTTTTTTTTTTGGACTATCTTCTCATTGGCCTTTTAAAGTAAACGCTTTGGTTGTGGTCATGTCAAATTAAGTTATAACAGTAGTTTTGGCAAAATGAAATGTTAAGCAGTATATATATATATGTTTTTTTTAAAAAGTCTGGCCCCAGTCATTACAAAACACACCCACTCCAGGTCAGAATTTGTGCTATTTAAACTACTGAAATAACAAAAATGTACATAAAATGTGGTCAAACGTCAAATACGTTTTTTCCGATTGCGCTTCTGAAAGTACACTTAACATTGGCCATGAGAGAAGACTAGTGACCGTTTGTATGGGAGGAAAACAAGAACAAAACAAAAAAAAAAAACCAACAACTTGCCGATGTCTGGATCTGTGTCTTCCATTGGAAATCTACATCTATCTCTGCACAAGTCTGACAAAGGCCTGAACGAGTTGGATGAATGGTTCCTGACCTTCGTGGCTTGCCTTGGAGCCCGGTGTGGGGGGTTTGGACTGGGTGGAGGGGAGGATGCCGCTGGCTGGGGACGATGGGGAGCCCCTGCGGAAGTGGCGGGACAGGCTCGAGAGTAGAGTGCTCTAGAGGTGACGACAAGAGGAAATCAGTGAAGATAGATAATAATTCTCCAAGTATATTATAAAGCACAGGGCATTTTACTGACAACAAATCCCATGGAAAGACCAAAGACCTTGTTCCGACTAAACATTTAAATCTTTGAGAAAAAAAAAAAAAAAAAAAAGGTACAAATATACAGTTCAAATTTTTGAAAAGGCTCAGTTATTTCCTGAAACCATATAACTCCATAGCACAAAGGAATGAGCTCCATCAAGCTTTGGCTATTTGGTCCTTTAACTGGATTTGTTAAGATCATAAGAAAATATAAAGTATCATCAGAATTGTCTTAAAATGAGGTGTGTGAGTGATGTGACGTCTCACCAGCTCAGAGCTGAGCTCCTGTTTGAGCCTCTGTTTGTCCCGAGGGAGGATGGAGGGATCTTTGAGACATCGAACAGCCTGAGAGATGAGGACGTAGAAACAGTTCTCCATGGTGAACATCAGCAGTGACCTGAGGAAAGAAGTCAGAAACTATTCTAACTGCCCATGTGGTAACAGTCCAAGTTAAATAAAAACTAGTAGCAGCAGGAGGAAGAGAGGTGCGTCCCAGGCCACTCACTTCAGAGCTTGGATCTCCTCTGATGAGGCTAGCGAGGCTATGCTCAAGGAAACTGGCTCTTTCTTCTTCTCCATCTATAAACAGATGACACAAAAACCTCCTGAACCCTGTCCCGACTCTGGCTGAAATCATTCGAGATGGTGCTGAACTCACTGAACACGTACCTCGCTCAACATGTTCAGGGCCACGTTGATGGTGGCCAGCAAGGTTCCGAATGAAGGGGCAACATCAGGGTCAAAGGCCGGAGTCGTGAAGCTGAGCACAAACAGGGTCCGGTACTCTGCCAAGTCCATACACTGACACACGAGCAGAGACAATGCAGCACCGGCATTTTATTCTCATCTTTTTCGTGCCTTCAAATGGCAAAGTTTCTCATGATGTAGCTCGAACACTGACGCAAATAATTCAGGGGGCAAATCGGCGGTCTGACCTGGTCCAGGAGTATCTGGCAGCAGTCGGGCGTGAAGTGCTGCAGCGTTGCCAGGGTTTTGCTGAGGATCTTCAGGAGACTGCACTGCACAGCCAGTAGGGCCTTCTGCTCCGCCTCCTCTCTCTCCCCTCCACCCGCTGCCTCTTTAGATGGGGTCTGGGGGGGCCGCTGTGTCCTGGCGAGGGGGGCAGGGGGTAACGCCTCGCTGTTTTTCGCCTGAGAAAATTCCAATGCAAATATAAAAGTTATTTATTTAGAATGAAGAAGCAGAATTTTCTTTGCTGGTTACAATCACAAGAATGGAAGATATTAAATCAAATGAGTGTAGTAAAGTTCCTGGGTTTCTGACCTGGAGGTAGTGATGAAGCATCTTCTTGCTGTGAAGTAGATACGTGCAGGTCTGACACAGGTAGCACAGGTTTACCTGCACGGAAGAAAGGAAAGGAAAGTAAATCCTGAACCGCTGCACCGGTGGAGATGCGGTGTGACCCTGGACAACGCAGGCTTCGCTCGGGACATGCCTGTACGTCTCGGAGCAGTTTGGGCAGGTGAAACTGCCACTCCTTGCAGAAGCTGGACAGTTGCAGCAGGAAGCCAACCGTGTGGTCGGCCTCATCCAAACACGCCAGGCTCTGCACTGTTCGCACCGCATTCAGACACTGAGCAAGAGAGTAAACAAACAAAAAAAACCACAACTTAGTGTTGAAAAACCAAGCAATTTCCTCAACAGGAAGGGGAACGTGTGCATACGGTAAAATGACAAGAGATGATGAAAAGTTTGATAAAAGCTGAGCTGTGCAGGTTCTTTGGTTGGCAAAAAATTTCACTATCTACCAGGGTTATCACAACAAGAGAACCGGCATGGCTTCACAGACATACCTGTAGAATGCGTTCCTGGTGCACTCCAACGAAGTCCAGGGCTTCGTTGATGAAGTTGTAGCGCAGAGTCTTGAGCAGACTCTCCATTAAAGACATGCAGAGGCGGTACACCCCCGGCCAGCAGGCGGAGTCCTGGGACTTGCGGGAGAAACTCTGCTCAGGGACACGGATGTGTGTTTATGTCACGCTAATGCACAAAGGGCTACATTTGCATCCTTAATCAATCCAATGCTTACACACCGAGTCACACCAGTATTATTTAACTCTATTACCTGTGAAGCTCCGTTTGGCGAGACCTCGTACACACTCAGAAGAGGGAGGCAGATAGTTTGGATGACCCCTGCTCCAGCAACAGCTGCTGCCCCCTGGGAAAAAAAGACCTTAGACATCTTAATTTGATATATATGGTTGACTTCAAACTTTAGATAAAGTACGGAGGTTCACAGAAGCAGAGTGTGCGCTTGTGTTGACCTGCGGCGTGCGGGCCAGCGTGAGCAGCAGGTGAAGCGCAGCCTCGGTGAAGAAGAGGTTGTGTCTGGAGCGCAGGCTGAGCTCGACTGCGCTGAGCACCGACGGGAGGACCGGGACCTTCCTCATCACTGAGACCCAGTGTTCACCATCCTCATCTGTGCGACACAGCTCCTTCGCCAAGTGCAGTGCCAACACACACACCTGATAAAGAGAGTGGAACCAAATTAAACTGTGACGCTTGAGAAACAGCGTCTACGAACCAAACCAAAGCTCCCGTCTCCCCTCGCCTACCCCATCTCTCTGGTCCTTCTGTGGGCCGCGGGGAGAGTCCGTCTCCATGCTGTCCTCGTCTTCTGTCGTGTCTCCCGCCTGGCTCATGTGGCGAGTGTTGTCGATGAGTGCCAGGGCCTCGTCTTTCACCGTCTCACATACAGACAGCAGCAGCTGGGGCAGCTGGGAAATGTCGCCGCCTGGTGGATGAAGAAAGTAAAACCGGGATGAAGATGGAACTGCGGAGCACTGCAAAACTCAATTCACGGCTTCAAACAGCTCTTACCATTGAGTCCCTGAATCTGCAGCACAGAAATAAGTGCAGAGAAGATTTTGGCTTTGGTCCTCTCCATCAGCTGCTGGTCAGCTTGCAGGACACTCTCCAGGATCAGGGAGAGGGGGGACAGGATGTCAGGAGCTGTCGCTACCACACTGGAGGCAGGAAGAGAAAGAGAGAGACAAAGGAGTTGGAATATGTCAGTCCTGCACTGGTGACTCTCTCCCTGTCGACTGCATGAATACACACCCTCTCCACTGTTTGAGGAGGATGAGCAGCAGTGTGGCCATCATGGATCCGAGGCGAAGACAGGGCACAGACATGGGGGTCGTCAGCTAAGAGACACAAAGTTACAACAAAGTAAGACTAGTAATATAAATCAGAATATATACAGGGAAAAATATTACAAGAAGATGAGCATTACAGGAAAATTATTTCATGTCATGAAAACTTACAGCGGCCTTAGTTCCATCCAGGACGTCCATGAAAAGCTTCAGTTTGGTGGAGTCCTCCGTTAGCTGCATCACATCGGCCTGAAAAAGAAAATATACTGTCACTGCAGCACAGCTCAGTCTGTTTAAAACACTAATGAACTCCTCAGGCCACATAATGGATTATTTCAACATTTTTGGAATTATGCTTATGGTACATTAACACTTAAAACACTAAGCACGATTGAGTCCACTGTAACGTACATGGCCAGTGGAAAGAATGAGCAGCATCCGCCAGGCAGAGATCAACATCTGGGTCTCTGGGAAGTAACAGATGCCTTCCTCCTCCATCTCTGCCACGTGGCACACCAGAGATTTGACATACTGGGACCAGTACTCGTATCGCCGCGCGTTGGAGAACTTCTGCAACCCGTCCTTTAGAGACTGCTCTAATGAGCCACTGCAAAAACACAGATAGGATTAACACCAATCATATATGAAGCCTGCGCCACTGTCTGCAAACAGAGGGGGATTCTGTAATTACCTGACAACGTAGTAGATCTCCAGGCCGATGATTTTCATGACAAAAGCGCATGTCTCCAGAACACAAGGCTGGGGGCAAACATGACAATTATTGAGTCGACATACATGACTCGTGGCCCAGTGACTCATGATGTAGTCTAGCTAATCTAAATACCTCTGTGGTGTCTGACGGCGGGGTGAGAGTTCCAAATAGAGGTGTTGTCAAATTCTCCCAAAATCGTTCTCTGTAAGAAAAACAAAAACAAAATTAAACGTAAAAAACTGCAGTGATATATTCACCAATATCTAATTTTAATCTTTGCACATAGTGTTTCAGGTCAAAGTTAGAATTTTGAAAAGTTCTCACTTGGTACGTAAGACGGAGATGGCGCTATCTCTGCGATCCTGCCAGAGGGCAAGAAGGAAGGCCAGGGCGGCACGGTGGAGCAGAGGGGGACACCAGTATTTCCCCTGCTGTTTGGAGTCAATCAGGTCCAACACCACATGAAGACAGCTCCACTCACCAAGCAGAAACTCCTTCAGGTTTAAAAAACAAAACGCACAAACACATGTTGTGAATCCAGAGGCAACACTTCTTAAAAGTATAAACAAATATGTTCTATCACTGCGCGGATCCCTGCAGTTCACACCTTTGACCCCTCGCTGCCGTCTTTGACTTCCAGGTTGAGGAAAAGCTCAATGAGGCCGGGCTGCGTCTCTACGGCAACGGTGAGAAATTCCAGGATCATGACCTTGATCCTCATGTCTTCCGTTTTGCTCTGCAGTCGCGTGAGGAATGCATCACGGATGGCTGCTGCGTCGCTGCCGAGGCAGGCGTACACTGACATGGGAGCCACCTACAGACAAATCACAACATCGATATTCCCTGTTATACAAAGTTTACAGCATGAAGTAAAGTCCTAAACAACCCCATTAACTACAAATGCATGTACATATATCTGAAGTCTTACTGTGGCGAGTCGTTTGAGCAGCTGGATTGCGAGGCGAGGCAGCGCCGGGTCATGTTTGTGGTAAATGTACTTGGCCAGGACAACTATGAGGTTGTTGCCGTGGCCACCGTGCTGCGTCAGGGCCTGCTCCAGGGGGGACACCACGTCAGACGGCGGCTTCAGACGGATGACGTTGTTTGTGACAGAGAAGGCCAGTTTGACCGTCTGGATCAGGATCTGACCGGGACCCTCGGAGCCGCAGCTGGTCAGCGTCGAGGAGACCAATCAATATATCAATATAATGGAAGTCAATTTATGAGGAAAACGAGGCGTGAACACAGACTGTTCACCTGCTGGGCTGCGCCGCCAAGACCACATCAATAGTGTCCACGCCAACTCCCATGATGTTGACGACTGCCTGTCCAGCCTCAGTGTTTGCCAGGCTGTAGATGCACAGGGACTGCAGGGTGGGAGTGCTGCATCAGGAAGGAAGCAAACTTTAAGTAAACTGCAGCTCATCAAATAAACATTTTTACTTGTGAGAATGCGTATTTTCATAATTATTATCCCTGCCAGTTTGTTTTACAGAACTTGTACGTTCTCCAGAAAAATGTACAGGTACTAGAGTAAGGACAACTGAATCTTAACAGAGATAAACTCACCTGCCCTGGTCTTCCCCCTCTGGGCTCAGATTGAGAATGGCATGGATCAGCTCCAAAATCAGACAACCTGCGGCAACACAGAGCAGCAGGTGTTCGTTCAGTTTTTACATTCATGTATCCAGTCTGGAAGAAAAAAAAAAAAAAAAAAAAAAAAAAACTGCTATCAGAGAGGCGCCCTTACCTATCCTCTCCCGGACTCCGTAGGTGTTGTAACGCCACTTGTGGTACGTGGGCAGCATCTCCTTCAGCACCAGCAACACACAGGGGATCAGGCCTTTATTCTGAGTGCTGCCCAGTTGACCCTGAAATAATCAACGGAGAAGGAAGAGACACAGGACATCCCATTATTACACCTTGTCATTTATTTGATGTAAAAAGGGTCTGTTCAACTGCTATCACACAATGTTGAGTGGAAAACTTTTGTCTAATTCAGTTAAAACGTGACATTACCTTGACCAGGGTTGTAATGAGACGAAGGAAGGCGATGGTTACAGCGTACTCCCCCCTGGGCTGTTCAATCTGGACCAGCAGGTTCCCATAGTTACCTGCTTTCATCCCCTCAGCACTAGGGGAAAAAAATTCAAAATATTTTTACCTAAAATAAAGAGACAGGTATTTGGCAGGTAAGTTAGTCATAAGGCAGCACTCACCTTACACACTGAGCCATGCTGCTCAAAGGGCTGGAGGCAAAGGGGAGGAAGCCAGTGTGGTGCAGACTGGACCACACCTGACGATACATGAAATAAGAAGAGGGATGACATGTCTGAAGGTGGAAAACGTTGCTTCCTGTTTAGACGCGCACAGCCCACCCACCTTCCCTGGCATCCTTGCAGCCAGGACAGAGAGGCAGTTGACACAGGAGGCAATCACGTCCACCGGAGGATTGATGACCGACGTTAACCTGGCGGACAGCAAAAGCACGCATATCGTGTAATTAATCCATTCATTCAATTCTGAGCTACCAAACAATGAGTCTGCTAAGTGCCTGTGTAAAGTTTGTTCACCTCTGCAGCAACATGTAGATGCGTGAAGTGAGAGGCAGCAGACAGTCCGACACAGTCCAGTCTGTGCTTATGATCTTATGGACCAAGTCCAGGATGGGCTTTACACGAGCACAGTGAGCTATGACATCTGACACAAAGACAAAAAATAAAATCAGGTTGATAATACTGGGAGAAAAAAATAATCAATGCAATTATCATTTTAAAAGCTGACAGAAAGGAACAGCAAACGTTTTCTGGATATGATGATAATTAGTTTTTGAATATCACCAGGAGTAATCTGAAGGCGCAGATGTGTACCTGCAGTCGAAACAACATGGAGCAGCATCTCCACCTCACAGGTGAAGAGAGTCCAGGAGCTGTAGGAATAATCCCAGCGCACCAGGTAGCCCTGGTCTCCTCCAATCATCACCTGGCCCAGCACTCCCTGCGGCATCCACAGGTTGGTCTGCCCTGTGCCTGAGGATCGGGAGGAAATTTGACAGAGGACTGCATCAGAAATAAAAATATGCACCAAATTTCACACCAGAAAATTGGACACCTGTTTGAAAATCTCTCATTGATACTCCCCCACAAAAAAGAACTAACCAAGAGGATAGAGGAGTTTTGGTGTTTGTCTCCTCCACAGTGTCTCATCGTCCTTAGAGATGATGTCATTGGGCTTGTGTTTGTAAACTTGCGTGTAGAAGGACATCTTATCCAAAAAGTTGTACACCTGTCACAGAAGAGTACATTGCAAAACCTTTACACAATGAAAAGATGAGTGTGTGTGTATAGACAGTATCTGTGCATGTGTGAAACCTACCTTTTTGACCGTTGACTTGTTTGACAGAAGTGCAGTTAGAAGTTGTAACAGCGGTCCAATCTTATGAGGGAACATACCGACCGCGCTGTCCAGGATCATTCCCAGCCCCATGTTCGGCTTCTGGATTAAAAATTTGACAAACAAAACAGATTTATCGACGGCTGTCTTTTGGTTCCTCGTTTCTTTTAATCAATCAATTTCATCCCTCACCATTTCCCAAAAGACTTCAGCCAGACTAGGAGCAGAGAGGACCTCACAAGCGGCATCGATCAGGTGGGAGCACTGCGTCGCCACGCTGTCGCTCTGTCACATTCAGTACGATGACAGCGAGTTACCAACAAGTGACAAACAGGACTGAGAGGATACAGACGCGTTGAATGTCAAATCTGACTGCGTACCTGGAGGCTTTCTTCTTCAAAAGATGTGATCACAAACGAGAGGAGGCCATAGACGCACATCTTTGCTGTGCTTGCTGTGCACTGGAGAGAAAGTCACAAGAGTAACAAACAACATTTAATATACAACAGTAACACAAATAAATATGTGAAAATCAGTGGAAAAAGAAAACCCAGCCAATTTTGGCATATTCAATGTTCCCACTAAGAACAGTTAAAAAACTACTCATTATGTTTCGCAAGGCCGTTCCCTCGGGCGCCCTACAGATATAAACCAAAGTTTGGGGAAGGGCATCGTTAAGAGACATTTAGCTCAGACCTCGACTATAAAACCGATCCAAAGTTCAACATGTTTCTAGTTTGCAACATGGTTTTCATTCACGCCATCTCATTAGAGACTGATTTAGGTCTGAGGCCCCATGTGATTACATTTAACTACCTGTTGGAGGAACTCAGAAGCGCTCTGAGCCCGGGGGTTAAGAGCTAAGACCCACTGCTCTCAGGCTTTCAGTTAAAACCTTTAGCAGGCAGCTGGAGTAAGAGCAAAGAGGTCGCAGGATCTTTGAGTTCAAGGACACGGCAGAAAGATACAAAAATCTAAAAATAGTTTAGCAGCTGACAGCACAGTAACCGTTAAAGTGATGACACGTTTTCTAATTTCATTTTTTAAGTTTGCATTCCACTTGACCTGAGTGTGTCTATATATTCTCTTACATTATTCCCTGAGACGCCAAGGCCTTTCAGCATGGTTGAAAGGTATTTGAACACCCCCAGCTGCAGGGCGGTGTTGCCTATCCTCCTGATCACGGGGCTGGACTCATCCGGCCTCAGCGTGTGTCTCAGCAGGACCCAGGCCAGCAGCACCGGCCCGTGATGAGGGATGTCACCCAACGTCAGCAGCAGCTGATCCATCTCCTGGAAGAGACAGACCGTGTGGTTTATTCTAGAGCGAGACTTTGTCCGTCTGTGATTAATCTTGTGCGACTTGGATGAACACTCGTCTACGGATGTCTTGTCATTTAGAAACATGAAGTCAACTAGTAGCATCTTGCATTTAGAGCCTAAAATCAAACCTTGATGACATCTGGAGCGCTGGAGAACTGATGCTGCTCTGTACAGTCTTCCAGGGCACACTTGTGCAGGAAGTCTATGTCCATTCCCTCAACCAGGATGAGAGAGCTCAGATATCTGCAGGCCAAAGAAACATAAATGACATTAAAGACCAGAAGGAATCATTTAATATAATCATGAGGAGAAATAGTTGCTTTTGCTAAATAAGGGAATATCTGTCAGGGCATCCTTATCAGATTTTTGGAATTCTCAAATCTCATGATCAACTCAGTACATGATCTGTATGGTGACAAATATGCTCAATGACAATCAAAGAAGCTGGCCATTTTGTTAGCATTAGCAAAATGAATGTACCCTCTGTCTGCTAGGTGTATTTTTTTTTTTTTTAATTCACGTAACGAGAACAGACGTCTTATTTACACCCCCGCAGATGACTGCTCACTCTAAACATGAGCGGCACACAAACACGAACCCTCCGCGCTCTCACCCGATGCGGTCCACCAACGCGTCCATGCTTTTGTCTACGAGGTGTCTGTTGGTCTGCCGCAAGCCGAAGCCCTGCTCCTTGAACATCTTTGTGAAGCTGAGCAGATCGGACGGGCTCATCTCAAAATAGGCATAATACAGGAAGACGATCTCCAGCAGCAGACACTGTTCCCTCAGACACTGCAGGAACCATCTTGATACCTGCCTCTCCGTCTGGAAATGTAAAAAGATTATTTTTTAGATTAGCTTTGACAAAGACACTTGACTTCCAGTTATGGACTTCACGTCAAAGAAAACATGCAAAAACACACATACAAAACAAAGTACATTAAACAAATATGAACCAAATCAATTTATCACCATAAGGTTTCCGTGAGTTTCCCATGTTGGTGCTTCTGCCTTGAAGAGTTTCTCAAACTGTGACTGGTAGTTGCTCACCAGGTCCTTCTCCAGTTTATTGACACAGTTACAGTACTCAGCCTGGACAAGTAACAAACAGTTAATCACAGTTATGTCACAGAAGCAACAACAACAAATTTTCAGTGAAAAATGCAGAAGTAAAGCTACGCTGTTCAGATCTGATCTCATATGAACCAAATGCTGCTTCTCACCCTGTAGGGATGTCGCTCATCCTGAAAGTATGTCAGCAAGAGGAGGACACATCTGAGCAGACATGTGCGCTCCTCATAGTAATAGTCTGCAATCTGTAAGGACACACACATAGGCAGCCATATTTAGAGATATGGGAGTATACCTGCTGCGCTGAACCAAGTGGAACTACGCAGACAGTAAACGGTAGCAGATCTTCTGTACCGACCTTCAGCAGCAGTGCCTGGCTTTGTCGCTCATCCTTCAGAACAACCTGTACAGAAGAGTCATTAAACATGTTTAAAACAGATTTAAACAAACTGTAAAAACATTTATTAATGTCATAATTTTGCCTGCAAAAACTCCTTTTAGCAGGTACTTTTCATGTATGCTGAAAAGGTGGGCCAAGATTTAAGACAGAAATCAGGAAATGAGGAGACACCTTTAATGAATCACGGGTTCCTCTGTAATCCTCCTGTAGGTAGCACTGTAAGAGCTGCACACTCTGCTGCTCATCAAGACCCTGTGACATCAGTGAAACCATTATCAAATCATCATGAGATGCAGCATCAAATGAAAAGAGCGAGTCACGTGTGTTGCATATAACAGGAATTCCTCAATCTTACCAACAGTTTACTGATCCTCAGACCAAAATCCTTTAGCGGTTGTGCAACATCTTTGTTCTCCTTCACTTTCCCGACAGAGGATGAGCTAGAACAAGTAACGCTAACAATTACCCTTTCCGTTGTTAGGAATAATAGCTTATCTGATGTCAGAATCAAAATAACCAACTATACCTGGGCGGCTTGTAGTAACTGAGTCCTTGATGCAGTCTGTCCCAGTGTCTGTCGAGCTCTGCCTCAATCTGAGCCTGTGGCCATCAAACATTTCAAAATAAAAACATCAAAAAATAATTTGTGCTACTGGTGCTAGTGTAATCTGTATCAGCTTGACAACAAAATACTTTCCCCCCCTATGAATCATTAATTAATTAACTAATAGTAAGATTCTTGTAATTTTACTGTATCTGAATCCACCAAAAAGGCAAATTTCAAACCATTTGGGTCCCCTCAAGACAGTTGTTTATTAAACTCTACTTCAACCTCTACACTGTCATCTTAGCTTCACACCTCTCACATATATGGTCCATGACAACAGTTGGCAAAAAGACATACCGGCTCCCGCAACGCAGATCTTCCCAGCAGTATGGTCCATAACTCCCGACAGCTCCTAGGAAGAGAATGGATTCCGTTTTTGCAACGCGATAATTGTCATTCATGTACATCTACATGTAAAAGCACAACCTAAACCACTATGCAGATTAGATCTACAACACGATCATACAGACTGTGAGACTAGAACTACGTTTGCAAAACACAAACATATCTGCGTAGCAACTAACAATAAAAATGTATATATCGCCATCAGGACATAAAATGATGCCCCCTCTGGGTAGTTCCATGTAACAGCTGTGAAAGAGTTCAAGCGTTTTTTCTGATATCACTTCAGCAGAGGTGACTGCCTTTTAAACACCCTCATTCAGTGTCACATCTCAATTAACCGACTGTGGAAAAGACACCTTGTTTACTGACACTGGTTTACTAAGCTGAAGGATGGGTAGCTATTTCTGGATGTATCTTCAGACCTGTCTGTCTCTCTCACTCACTCACTAGCCCCTCCATGCCCCAACACTAGCGTTAGCTTTTCCTTTGTCACAACTAACAAGTGTCAGTTACAGCCGTTTACTGCGTGGCACTTTGAATACAAACTCGAACGCTGTCGCTTCCCCTCCTTATACAACCAGTGGACGCTACGAGCAAACTATACAGCCGGGGACACGCTGTTGTTGACATGCGGCAAACACACCGCGTTGCTGAAAAGCCATTCAAATGTTTGAGTGCTAGCACTAGCTAAGCTAAGTCAGCGTGGTGCTAACAGCTCAAAAAACCCGCTGTCGGACACAAACGAGGCGGCTGGTAGGACGTGAAAGCGCGCGTGTGGCGTATAGATGATTCCTCAGTGGCAAACTGACAAACATCACTATTTACACAACAAATACGTTTGTTAAAAATGTTGCTGTCTGCCTACCTGACGCTCATCTCCGAATCCGCCATTTTCGCTCCTGCCCTGTGATTGGTTGTTATGCAAAATCGTCACTCGTGACGTAATCACTTTCTTCTTCGCCGTGGGGCAGCTGGTCTCTTCACTGTTGGTTTACCGCCACCTTCTGGCGTTAAATGTTATGAAATGAAGAAATTATTTTTGCCCCCAAAACATAAAGAACCGGCGTCTGCCGTTTCATCTGCTCCCAATATTCTGTGTAATTTCCATTGCTCTACTAATATGTGTGATTCAAGTTTTTATGTTAAACTAATTAGAATGTAAAATTACATGGTTTTAGCTAAAACAAATACATTTGTTAAATCCTTATGTCATCCGTGCCATTCATATGCTTACTTAACGATATTGTAGGTTAAAATGAGTTTATTATTAAGCAATAAGAATAAGTAAATGAATGAATGAATGAAAAAAATCACGCCTTGAAGACGTAGTCTTACTGTTATACCACGTGACCCGGCTGTCAAATATGGCCCCGTCCTTCTGGGTGTGAGAGGAGCGACAGCTGACAAAGGACCGAAATCTGTCATATCGCCGCACACTTCCGCCCAGATTACACTGCTCTTATGTGGTAGGTACGCGCGTCTTTGTCAGCCGCAGTGTTTGTTTCCACGTTGTGCTCCGCTGCGATCAGCGCACTCGCTTGACTCAGCTGTGTTTTGCCGTTAGCTCGATGCTGTCCGAGGCTGCAGCATCCCTGGTTCGCGGGGGGACCGTTTCACACTGTAGCTCGGCCCCACCGGGCTGTCGTAGCGCAACCAACGTAACAAAGCGACCGGAGAACGGTTCGTTTCTTTTCATCGTATCCGCCAGATGCGATGGCCATGTGTTAGCACAGCAGAAAGTCAGCGCGACCCCATCGACACCCACTCCACAGGGAACAAAAGGCTGCAGCTGAGGCAGAAAGAGCATGTATTAGTCCTGGAGCCTCCTTCATGTGGTCAGATTGTGTGTGTGTGTTTCACATTGACTGGATGAAGGTTCAGTGTGGCCATGGTTCATGACAGAAAGCAGATAAAGCATGACCAAGGTTCACTGCTGGGCTAAGCCAAGATGACTCATGGACCTCGGGACAATACACTCGGTGTCCCAACCACTGGAATCCATAGTTGAGACTTTCAGATCGCTTTAATAAATGCCGATAATTATTTTCGTTACTCTGTTTTATGCTGACATTTTTCATCTCGAATCATAACCTGGCTGACTTAATTTCTCCTTTTTATTTTCTAGACATCCTCAGCAAGTGATTAAGTACCTGCCAAAGGATGAAGTGTGCCAGGGAGAGGAACTGACAGAAGAAGGCCTTCATTGTTTCAGACCATCTGTTCAGATCAACCCTCCTTCCTCGCTGCAAGCCCTGCAGTCCCCGCAGCCATGGAGATCAACCCCGTGCTCGTGGAGTCCATGGTGGTTTTGGCCGTGGTGCTTTGCGTCCACATGGTGGTCTGGAACCAGCACTCTTGGTGCAGCATAGCCCTGGTCATCCAGGCTTTCTACGTGCAGCACAAATGGGACCGTCTGCTCAGGTCAGGGGGTGCCGTGTTCCAGTTTCGTCCCGCAGCAAATAGCGGCATTGTCCCGGCCTCCTTGGTGATGCCACTGCTCGGTCTGGTGTTGAGAGAAAAGTGCTCTGCCTCAGGGAATGTGTACTTCGAGCGCTTCTCCATGGTTATCACCATCACAGGCATGATGCTGGCTCTTTTTCTCTCTCTGATTGCGCTCGGCATCACGAGACCCGTGCCTACAAACACCTGCGTGATCGCAGGCATGGCTGGCAGTGCAATCCTCTACACGACAAAACAGACGCTGACGGTGTCTGAGGTCATCGAGGTCTTGGAGGTACTTCTGATCTTCGTCTATCTCAGCCTGATTGTGCTTTATCTGCTGCCACGATGCTTCACGCCCGGAGAGGCGCTCCTAATCGTCGGTGGCATCAGCTTCATCGTCAATCAGCTGATCAAGCGCTCCCTGAACCTGGCAGAGGTCAAAGGTGATCCAGTGAACTATTTCCTGCCGGTGGTGGTGGTGGGCTCGCTGTTGTTGGGCGTTTTCTTTGCCCTTCTCTTTTGTTTCATGGAGTCAGAGACCTGGGTGTCGGCGCTTTTCTTTCACATGATGACGGCCGTTCTGGTTCTGGGAATCCTCATGCCGTGGCTCTCCCTGTTCATCGGACGGCACCCCATCATGTGGCTGCTGGACTTTCTCACGTTAAATGACAAAAGACTCTGTCTGTTGGGGTACTGGGTGTTTCTGGCTGTCGTGGCCACCTGTGTGGTGTTACACCAGAACTATCAGCGCCAGTCAGGGTCAAAGAAGCACCAGGCCTCAACTGTTGTCAGGAAATACTTTCATCTGATCGTGGTGGCCACGTATGTTCCCGGGCTGATATATGACAGACAGCTGCTCCATGTGGCATCTGTGGGCTGCTTGGCAGTTTTCTTGTTCCTGGAGTATGTGCGTTACTTCCGGATCAGGCCTCTGGGTCAGCTGCTCAGGCAGCTGCTCACCCTGTTCCTGGATGAGCGGGACTCTGGGCCTCTCATCCTGACCCACGTCTACCTGCTGCTGGGCATGTCTCTGCCCATATGGCTGTTCCCTGGACCCTGCGCCCCTAAGGGGATACTTCCCGGTGCAGGTGGCCTGGTGCCTTATGCAGGCGTGCTGGCCGTGGGGGTCGGAGACACTGTTGCGTCGGTGTTTGGCAGCACCATGGGGGAGATCCGTTGGCCCGGCACTAAGAAAACCATGGAGGGAACCGCAACATCTGTGTTCGCCCAGATCATCGCCGTGGCCATGTTTCTCATCTTCGATGGGAGCATCAATCTGAACTCCACCTACTCGTGGATTGTTGGCTCCATCACTCTGGTGGCCATGTTGGAGGCCTACACCTCCCAAATAGACAACCTCCTTCTCCCACTCTACCTCCTCATCCTGCTGTTGCTTTGAATGGACAGTTGGCACAAACAAAAACAGATCCCTCCCCCCCATCCTCAACCCTCTCTCAGGGGAGGGAGCAAGAATTGTGAATTTGGGAAAAGAAAAAAAGTGGAACAAATACAAAAAATATAATTGTCTTTAGGAATCAGCGGAGTGTGGATCGATAACGGGAGTTGTTTTTACTAGCAAGAAAGAGATGGTAAAAAGCTGACAGCTTAATCAAGCCTGGTAATCATTATGTCAGCAAACCAAAGTGGCACTAACAAAAAAATGTGCTCCTTACTGTATTTGGTAGCAGACACCTTGTTAGCATGACTCTGCAGTCTTCAGATCACAAGTCAGATAAGTGTCAGCTGCTTTGAGGAGTGACACAATCATTTCAGAAAAAGTCCCAAAGGAATGTGAGGAAGAGTTGCTAAACATTCTCTGAGTTTGTGGTGGTGTACGACTTCTTTCTGCACGTCACCCCCTGACCCCGAGGTAGTCGACGACAATAACAACTCCCTGAATTATGCAACCAGAGATTCAGCTTAATGAATCGAAGGGGGGGAAAAGTCCTTTAATGAATTGTGGACATTGCAGACGCTGCTAAAACAGCACATTTTTGATCGTCAAAGAGGAGGTTTTCCTGTCTTGGCCCTTTCTTGCAAATGGAGACATGCCTTTGTATTGCCTTTGAAGAACATTATTTAAAGTTAGCTTGTTGATATGTCTTTTTTCTTAACCAACCTTTTTCATTCTTAGAACGTTATTTTTGCCTCCCCGATGGCAATATGAAGGACTTACTGCTGAAAATGTTTGCCTTAAGAAGTATATTTTCTATCACATATAAATGTACTCTTGTAGATGCTGTAGGTGAAAGCATGGCAGCCCCTCTCAACTCTACTTTACAAGGGCTGCTTTATACTTCGACATGGCAGAAACTCACTATGCTCCCGCATGACACTAATGTGAAATCCAGTACTGTAACATGTACACAGGTATACTACAGTATATTTTCGTTTGGTAAATTTACTTTGCTTCATATCTCTGTGGTTTGATGGGACCTCCTTAAAGGTGAACTTAAACATACATTTCCTTGTGATACTGAGCCTCAGACGCTGCATATTTTTGGACTCTGTAGATATGCTTCGGGCCGAACTGACTGGCTCTTCCTTTTGAGCTCCTATTTTAGCATTTGAATAATCCAAGTTATTATGTAATATTTGCTTTCTAGAACTATCCTGGGATGTCATTCGGTTTGGTCCCGTCCTTCTGAGATGGGGATGCTACAGTTCTAAGCCTGAAAACTTGTTTTCAGAATGAAATAACTCACAACCTGTGGGTTACGTTCATCTGTAAAAGTTCCTTGGTGTTTTATTTATGTTGTGAGACAGTTTATGAGCATGATCCTACTCGTACAATGTTTTTGCCATCACCCCTACATTCTCTGAAATGTAGTATTGCATGTTGAGTGCATCAGAGGAGGAAGTTAAAATTGATATGCCTCCAGATTTAGTCCATTGGGAAGTGGAGCCTGTGAGGCCAACTGAGTTGTTTCTTACTTTGACAACATCAACAGCGTTTTCTCAGGTTTGCTTTGGAAATTAACATCAGACGATTGGATGTTGTGGTTTCTAATCATTCATAAATGAAGCTGAGTTGTATCTTAAAATCAACATACTTGAAAATAGAAATGCTTACTGTTTGTCTGTAAGAACAAGATAGGAATCTGCCATCTTGTGTTGACACAAATTTGAAAAAAAAGGCCTTTAACAAGAACAACGCTGGTTAGTGACAATGTTGATCAGGATGCTCTGAATAAAAGTTGATCTGAATATCAGTTGTATTGTGAAGAGTGTGTGTCTGTTCAGTCTATTAAAATTTCTTCCAAAACCTGGACATCTTCAGCAAGCAATGAGAAATCTGAGTGCATACGTGTTGGTCCTCCTTCAGGAAAGTGGAGATGTCTCATGCCAAACATATCCTTCAGGTGTAGAGAGCTGGGAAAGGGAGCTCTTCTGTGGGTTGCAACCTTGAAGGACCAAAGAGATGGAATCATCACAGGTTAAAGAAGAGAATCATCATTTTCCTTCAGGTGCCCACACAACACAGATTGTTGCTTATTGTGAGCGTCTGTCCTGTTCATGCTGGCCACTCAAACATCCACTGTTTTAAAAGTTAAATCTTAGAATGAGACTCTAACTTTAGTGCGGCTGAAATCAACCCAACAAGAGCATTACTGTAATGTCTCTGGTCTTAACTTTATTCTTTACTTCATGTGCTGATACTGACTGACCTACTGTAGATAACGAAAAAGCAGGAATCCACACCAACGCTAACACAACCTCACCAGTTTTCAGGGCTCCAGCAGGTGTCCTGGGACTCCATCAGGTGGAAGGCGTAGACATGGCGAGAGTCTTGTGATTTGTTTTCAGCACTTCGATGTACCACCTCCCCGTGGATCAGAACAACACCACCTGAACACAGAGCAATGGCTTACTTATTGATATATGGAACCAAGGCTGCAACAAACAAATTTCTGAAATCTGTTAATCAGTCAGTTGTTTAATTGACCGTTTATTCCGTCACAGTTTGCTTTCTTTATCCGACCAGTTATCCAGAATCCAAAGAGGTTCAAAATAATTTGACATTTTAGGAAATACACTCGCTTGCTTTTTTGCCAAGTGTTGGATGAGAAGATTGATACCTGACTATGCTATTTCTTGGTCATTTGTGCACTTAAAATGAATAAGATTACCTTTCTTGACTGGTGTGGCGATAAACCTCTCGTTGTCATATTCCTTCTCTCTTCCAGTGAAGTCGGTCATGGGATAAGTGCCCTTCGGCGTACGCACCATACGCCGAGAAATGCCACCTGAGAGAAGGAGCGGGATTCACCATAACACATGTACAAAAACTGATTTCAAATCCAAAATCATACCAGACTATGGAGAAACGAATAGCAGTCGCAGGATTGTTACACACAGCGTTTTGAACTGAGCAGAGAAGCCAAAGGACAAGATGTGTTATGGCGTTTGAGAACTTACTCTTGTGTGACCCTGGGATAAACCACAGGCAGCCATTGTTGACGGTGGCATCTTCAAGGGCGATCCACAGTCCCAAGACTCTGCCCAGGGGCTCCGTGTACAGAAACGTGGCATCTTGATGAGGCGTCACTGAGAAACAGACAACAATCTGTTACACAATCCTAATATAAGAATTGTATAAATCGTTGGAAAGGTCAACACTTTCATCTTTAGAAAAAATGAAATAAAACAAAAACCGTTGTTAATTCTTCTTCATTTTCTTACCTTCCCCACCAATTCCTGGTTGCTGGAAAAGATAAAAAGTTCATTCTCAACTATCCATGAAACATAATCTGAATCTATGACATCTTACATATAGATACATATAGATAGATGGATCATACTTTACCTTAAAAATGTACATGCTTTGCAGTATCACAGGGTTTATAAGACCCAGCTTCTTAGCAATGCCCTAAGAGGACAACATTTGATATGATTGTTGGTCTTTCTGTGACATAATATTCTGTGATAATGTTTACCAGCTCACTCACCTGAACTCTGGCTGAATGTGTCACCTTCTTGTACGACGGCTCATGGGCATGTAGCGCTGAATGGAGAAAAGTGGGATCAGTGGAGGACTTTTGGAAAAAGCTCTGTGGACGTAACTCAGTTAGAAATCTCACCGTGACCAACTTTATTCAGCGACTGCTGTTTTGGTATGATGAATTCCCCTGCAAGCCAAGAAAAGATTTACCCATCTCATTTGGCATTGCCCCCATTGTAAAAAAGGAAAAAGAAATAGTTGTAATAGAGGTCACCTTTGTCATCAAAAACTCCTTTCTCAAAGAAAAAGCGGATCTTATCTCCACTGGTGATGAAATAGTCAGCGTTTCCCTGCAGATCAAAAAGTTCACATGGGTCACCTGATCTTCCAGGGAATGGTTATACATTACAGACACTCTACTGACACTGACTCCACTGTTGACATAAGAGTTTGCTATTGGCCTGAAAGGGAGGACACTTTGGGTCGAGGTAAACACTGTGAATCAGTAGAGAGGTAAAGCATCTGCACAAATGACGACGTGAGCCTGAGCACCAAGGAGATATAACGGTGACGTTCTGCATTTAAGGAACACAAGCGGCGACCTTACCTGCATCTTTAAGCGCAACATGATGGCAAGCATGTGAGGAAAAAATACTGTTGAATAAAGTGCGGACACTCTTAAAGATGAATCCCCCATGCAGCAGTGTTCATTAAGTCACCTGTGTTTTGAGCTGCTCGTCGTGATAGGTGGAGAAGGTGATGCGACAGTGCTCGGGGACGTCCATCTGGTCCACGATCTCGGCCATCCTCTGCCTCAGTTCGTCACACTCCTGTGAGGTCAGCAGCCCGTCCAGAACCACGTACCCATCCTCCAAGTACTGAGGAGAGGGAGGAGAGCAAGTCAAGTAGTAAAGGAATCTTTGTTTACTTCGATTTAAGTGTGGCCTAAGATAAAATAAGAGCTGGAACGATTATTCCATTAGTGAATTCATTAACTTAAAAAAAGTTAAACCAAGTGAAATGAATTCTTATTTGCAGCAGTAAGGTGTATACACTAAGTGCATTTTTCAGTACGTTCACACAGCTGTATGAGAGATAAGACAATGAACCAGTGCTCTTTCATTTCTCACTCACACAAATGAGAGCTGGAGCTCTACAGGCAGAACACTCAGACATCTGCTCTTTTACCAGCCCACTTGTGTGTGCTGCATGTTATGCAATGAGGCCGAAACACGCACAAATCTTTCCACACAAACGCCATGTGATGACAACACACAGTTATGAGAGAAGCGCAGACGTTTGCAGTTAAAGTTAAAGCACACACGTGCCGGTTGTTAGTATGGTGTTTCTCTCACCTTTTGCACATCACGATCTGTCATGAAGTCCATGGCGGTCAGCTCGGGGCGACGCGGCTCTCTCACGGGGACGCTCTCGCCTCTCGTCTCACCTGGGTAAAACTCCAGTCTGCAACAGGCGCCGATTTCCGCCCACGTGACCCGTCCAGCTCAATTAAAGCGGAGCCGCTCGGAGTTAGAGAGAGGATTTTAGACTTTAACTCCTTCGCTGCAACGTTAAGGGAGCTCGCCCTTCCTGGCGGTGCAGCAGAGCGCGGATCGGCCGCTAGATGTCGCTCGCGTCTCTGCCGTGACACGAAGAAAAACGAATGACGTACAGCGCCATCGCGTGGCCGTGCCGGGTAGTTGCACAAAACGGGATGCAGCGGCACTTTGTGCTCGACTGTACTTGAAGATCATAAGCACTTGTTGCCTCCAGCTCGACCAGCAGTACAACAGTAAAATGCAACTTGCATTTTAATGCATCAGTAATAATAATAATAAAAAACATAATACACTGTACAACGTAGTATAACACTCACAGGGACCGTTTTCTGCATTCTGAGTACTTAAATACTTAAAATTTTCAATATGGACTTGTAATGGAGTACTTTTATTTTGCAGTATTGCTTCTTTTACTTTAACAAATGATATGAGCATAGGGCTTATAATCAATTAAACTTCTGATTAATTTCAACAGTGTTCAGGATTTTCCCCTGAAAGAACAGCCCTTACATCAGAGGAGGAATTAGCACTTAATCCTGTTGCAAAGAATATGTTAAGTGTTTATTTTATTATTCATGTTTCAGAATGGTACAAAAGTACGGTCTGAAGATTAGGAAAACAAAGTAAAGTTAATTAATAGAGGCCTTGTGATCCAGACAGCCATCATGGAAACATGACCGTCCATCTCACAGCCTTATGTTCAGCAGTGCCTGTTGTGAGGGGGTTAAAGTGGCAGCTGTCAGAGTAGACAAACACAAGCTCCAAAATGAAATGGACATGAAATCCGACAAGGGAAACAAACCAACTGTTCTCATGTACCCCTGATCTACAGGAATACAGATGGTTTATTGTACATAGTAAATACAATCGTGTATTTAAAAAATATTTTACACATCAAGTGGAGATTAGATGTCAACACAATGAAATCATGACATTCCTCTGAATAAAGTGATATTTTTGTGTCCCAGTGGATTGTGTGTGTGTGTGTGTGTGTGTGTGGGTGTGACTGTCCAAAAATGTACCACTCTTCGTAAATATTACAGATTTGAACAGATGATGCGTACTGTCACGCACAATGCCCACACTGGAAGGTGAGCTCACCTCCACTTTACAGTATGTTAGATTGTCAAGAGTTGTGACACCCTGTGCTGTTGTTGGGGACAGGAGCTTTGTTCTAAGAAACCAAACTCTGTAAAAAAAAAACACTCTATGAATGAGTTAATTCTCAGTAAGAATACTTAGAAACCGTGCTGCTTCACACAAACTACAATACTTAAGGCATACAAACAGAAGTACATTTGAGATATTTCACACTTTAACATAAATTCAAGAGAGGATACAAAAGTGAAAAGCAAAATGATGTTTTAGCACATTGGCACAGAATGAAAAAAAAAAAAGTAAATATCCTGACTGAGGCTATTTAATGTGCTTAAATGAGACGTGATACTAATTAAAGTGCGAGAGATTGCTTGTGACCAAGGGGAATTAGTCACTACAACTTCCTCCTTGGGGCGCTCTGCCAGCGGCTGACTGACCTCATCTCAGACCTTCACGCTAATTTACTGGTGAGCGGAAAGGGAGTGGGACCGCAGGTTATGACGTGTGAGTCAGAGAGGGAAGTGACTGTGTGTGGCCGGAGTCATAGCTCTGGAGGTCAGCAAAAAAAATAAAATAAAATAAATGACTGCAGCAATTCCTGGCCCAAATATTTGTGGATAATAAATCCAAATGTCAGCAGGTAAAAAAAAAAAAGAAGCAACATTTGGGTGACTGCAGATGTGTCATGATGCTGACGCAGACTGACCACGATAAAGCAGAAATGGGAAAATGCCTTATATACGGATCTATCTACACTGGGGCGCACTGCAGGAAGGAGGATTTTTAGAGTCAGCACCACGACAATGAGCCAGGTTACCAAATCCAATTTACTTTGGAGTGACATACAATTTCTTCTGCAGCTTGTCCCTATATATATATATATATATATGGCCAGCTAATGCACTATAAAGCTATAGAGTGAGTGAGGGGGTGCAGTTCAATGTACTAGTACCTCAGTTACTCAGTTACTTGACTATTTGCAGTTACTCTTTGGCATCCAACAGGTCAGTGGTCTGTTTTGGCTCTTACTTGGCACCACCAGGGTCAAACAGGAGCAGATAGATCAGAGTGGATGAGCCGCTTAAAACTAATTTTACACAAGATTTCTTTTGAATTATTGCCTTTTCTCTGGCATCGTCTGTTCCTTTTTGCGCTCAGCTGTGTCATGCCACCTTTGCCTCCTACTTTAAAACCGGCCGCTCATCAACATGCTCAAGACAACAGGAGAGAACTTTAAAACTGTGCAGGAGCACCTTACCAGGGACCTCCAGAAGGGCATTTTGCTTCTGTGAAATAAAATTCACTGTCCACAGAGGTGCAGTCATGTGGTTACAGTGAAACTTCCCTTGGAACTCTTAAGTAGCTCAAATGAAGAGATAAACAGCTGGTAACAATAAGACCACAAACTGTATGACTGATATGCATGAAACTAAGACATTAAACATTTCAGCTACACATTTTAATGACACATGATAAAAAAAATGAATGTGATGTTTGTGATCATTAATGGGGCTTACGGCTTGTAAAAGGTAAGGCCATATTAGCAACGAGAGACGCCTGGCTGGAGAAAACATAGCAGGTTTGCTCCAAATGATGCCATTACATCCAAAGTCTTAACAAGAAAAGTGTTCCAAGCAGAAAAAAGCACTGTTGCACTAATTTGGACCATGCATGTGGAAATCACATATTCTGCATACTCAATCTGCGAATAAATGTTTCCCTTGTGTAGGTCAGTCAGAACCAGTTTCCTCCGCTCTGTAATTTCCTGTTTGTCCTCATGTTGCTCTTGAATAGATAAACAACGTGCTGGCTAATGTCCAGTTTTCCCTGGAAGTAAACAGAGCGGGATGAATGTAACGGCTCACGCACAAACAGCTGGGCACCTGAGTCACTGACGTCCACACTTCGTTTTTGGAGACTGGCGGTACCCGGCGGCTCAAAGTCTCACCGGCACCAGTTCATCCCCTCGGAGGTGCCATGAAAGCCGTCATCAATAAAGATCTCATGATTCAAAATCATACCGAGCGTAAAGATACCCTTGATTCTCGCTCCTTTTTATTAAACTAAATTATCTAGCAGCTGTGTGATTAGCATTGTGCAAGCTTGCATATGTTTTAGTTCGATAAAGATGAAGAAATTAAGAGCGACGGGGATTCTTCTGAATGTTTGTGTCTCTGTAGCCTCAGTACGGACGTCATGTGAGCCGGGGGGGGGGCACGTTGTGTAATAACAATCTCATCAGTGAAGCAACAGATATTATCCTTCAACTGAATCAGTCTTGGACGACAGATATATGTTCCATTATAAGCTTAAAATAAATTCGGTCACTCCCTGAATTTTTTTAATCGCCTGATGACTTGAACCAATCACATCCCGGCCCCATTCTCAGGCCTGAGCATGATACCAGCTTGTGGTAGCTTTGAGTCAAAATGAGTTGACTTTGTTTCAATGGGCCCAAATACACTGATGCACATAAGACACGTCGCTAATGTATGTGATGTTCCGTCATGCAAAATAAGGTAAAGCTCGCTTCACATACCGAAATGAGACATGATGATTTGTGAAGGAAAATAAAGAGTGCTTGTAAAATGGTGCACTTCTCCACCACAGTTCCACAGCTCCCAACAGCCTGCCCACAGGCCAACATGATAAATTAACAACTGCGGGATATTTAGACGTTGTACTGGAGCGTTTCTTCCTATTTGCTTCCTGCTGAATACGTGACAGCTTCTCTTTGATGCTGCGTCATCAGTCTTCTAAGGTAAGGCGAAGCTGTGAGATGACCTGTGGGACGATCAGGTGGATCTTCATGAAGGACTCATTTCGTTCGCGTAAAAAAATAGCAAACAGGGAGCCTGAAGAACAAGAGCAAGGGGGCCAAAGCCTTCATGCCTCTGCCAGCATTCTGAGCCACTGCATCTGCAACGCCAAATGTTAAGTGTAAAAATTTCAAAAGTAAAAGTTTGAGTCTAAAGGCCAAAGGAATGTCGGGCGAACGCTGCTTCCAGCGTGTTCAATTTGTGCACATATCCCCGCGGCCGGCAAAGAAGTGATAGTGAGCGCATTGAGCTCACTGGCAAGGCAGAATCGTGCAAAGCTTTTTTTCTGTTTTCTGGCTCTTTCCAACAAACAGGCTTGCTTTAGTCAGGTCCTACTGAGGCATGCATATTCGACGTCGCCTGCTTGCATCCTTGCAGCTTGATATTGAGGATGAAATTACAGAAAAGCCATGTGACTAAACCACCTCTCATCACCGAGGTCGGTTATCAGATTTTTTTTCTTGACAACCTAGTGATTTTAAAAAAGAAATCCTTGGAGGTCGTCACTTTTGACCTCCATGCTTTTACAGCCCCTGTCAGGGAAGCCTCATCACTTTTCTCAGCCCACGTGGTCATGGACGCTGCAAACCTGTCACGGTCTGCCTCTCCTTATACACAAAACCACTGTTTCTCTTATCTAACTTCCCTCCTTTGCAGCTCACCCCTGAGGTTTGGCTCAGGCTTGCTCCTTGTCGGCCCTCCAGAGCTGCTCTTTGACTTCTGATGGCAGCGTGTTGAACAGGTCCTCCTCCACCACCAGGCCGCTCCTCTTCAGCAGCCGACACTCGCCGAGCTCCACCGGCAGGCACTCGAGGCGGTTCCCTCGCAGCTCCAGCTGGGTCAGCCCGGTCAGTTCTCCGAAGCGCGACGGCAGCGTCTGCAGGCAGTTGTTCCCCAGATTCAGAGTCCGCAGCTTCCTACACTGGAAGAGCTCTGGGGGCAAAGTCTCGATCTGAAGCGGAGAGGACAGCGGGCAGAATAAATGAAAGGTGCAAGGTACCCGTGAACAGAAAGGCTGAGCTGTTCAAATTTTAATCCATGCGCCACGGCCGGATAAGGCAGGGAACCGAGACCTGAGCAAAGGGCCTTCCTTTACTGCTCATGCTCATTTCAGATGTTAACAAATTAAAATAAACCTCTGCACAGGAAACAAATCAAAATAAGTTTAAAACTCAAAAGTTGCTGTGGGGTCAAGTCACAGACAAAGTGGGTCAAAGGCATCAGCAAATCATTTCAAACCAGCAGCCAGTCGTGTGCGTTCGTCCCATGAACATCTCGTCCTAGTTTTCATTCTTTGTGAACTCTAAAGCTCTAAGCAGGTACTATTCATCCATGTCCAGCCTATCAAAAGCCTGTGCGCGGACACACACAATTACACAACTAATTTGAATTGTTAATGTGCTAACAGTGTTGAGAGGGTGCAGGCAAGAGGGGCCTTAAAAACACAAGCGACACCAGAGGGGTCCCATTAGATGGAGCTATTTTTGGCTGCGCACAAACCTGCTGGAACCTATTTTCAGAGTGAAACCGCACAAACAAACACAATAAAATGGTAGGAATACTGACAACACATGACCCTGTGTGCCCGCGTGGGAATGAGAAACAGCGTTTTCAGGAGAAGGCTGTTTTTTTCCTCGATTGCGAGTGAAACGGCGCTTCATTAAGACTGGGATGACGTACTTCACCACAAACCCAACGGACTAACCCAACTATGACTGCAATGTGGCAGGGCCCTCATAGCGTTTCCTTAAACGATCTCTGGAACAGAAATAAACAACATCCTAAATAAAGGCGATTTGTGAGGCTTTGCTTGAAAAGTAACAGTTTACTTCTCAGGAAGTCGACAGGCGATGGAAACGTTTTTTTATCCTCTCCACTTCTAACGGGGAATCATGCTCATTAAAGAGAAAAGTGTGTAATTATACCGTAAATGTGACCAAACTTCGAGCTCCCTAATTGTTTACTGGCTTCAAAGAAGAAAAGAAAACCGCCTTTTTGAGAAAAACCTGCCCTTCATAACAGAGGAGGACTTTTATCTAAGAGCAGCCGTTAGCGTGGCTCAACTGCTGTGCACGCAACAGGACTACATCAGGTCATGCATCACGTTCTCTGTCTCCTGCACGCAAATGTTTTCTCTGCATTAACTGAAAGAAGAATCCAAATTTGTAAAGGACAAATTTAAAACAGGATAATATTCAATGCCAAGTCTGGAGACGCCAAGGCCTCGGTCATGTGGTTATCTTTACCACCATAATTTCCAACCTATCCATGAACATCTCAGTATTTATAATAGCTGACCTTTGTAAACACCTTATCTGGCCTTTGAGCTTATCTTATGATAGACCTACATGATAGAGAGATACAGGGTTTGTAACAGGAACAAAGGAAATGTGACAAGTGTTCACTAAATGAAAACATGCAGTGAACAAATTGTTATTTTTTAAATTTATTCTCACCCTGTTTGCTGTCACAGCGAAGTACTGCAGGTTCTGGAGGAAGCCCACGTCGGCGTGGATGCTGGTCAGGTTGTTGTGACTCAGGTCTAAGAAGCGCAGCTTGCGGCAGAAGAAGAGCTGGCTGGGGATCTTCTCGATCTTGTTCCTGTTCAGATACAGCCTCTCCAGGTTGGTGAGCGTGCCGATCTGAATGGGGATGTAGGCGATCTGGTTGTACCACAGCTTCAGGCACACGAGCCGGTGCAGGTGCTGGAAGCTGATGATCTCCTCTATCGTCTTCAGGTTGTTGTCCTTCAGGTCGATCTCCTGCAGGTTGTGCAGGCTGAAGATGGAGTGGGGGATGCGCTCGAGATCGCAGCGGACGAGCTCGAGCTCCGTCAGGTTGACCATCTTCTTCAAGCTGTTGAGCACCATCAGCTTGGTGCCCTCGTTGTTGATGGACAGCTTCTGCAGGTGCACGCCCACATCCGTCACGACCTGCGGCAGCTTGGTCAGGTTGCTCTTCAGGCGCAGCACTTTGAGCCTTTTGAGCTCTCGAAGCCCGTCAATGACGATGTAACGGTTGTTGTCGGCGCTCAGGTTTCCAGTCAGGTGCAGCTCACAGAGGTTCTTCAGGCTGTAGATCCACAGAGGGATCTCCTTGATGTCAGTGAACTTGATGTGGAGAGACTTCAGGTTTTCCCTCAGGAACGCCAGAGCGGGAGCCTCAATTTTAGCCGGTGTGTGATAGAGCCACATCTCTCTCAGGTTGGAAAGCTGGGCGATGATTGGTGGGATGGTGACGTCGGGGATAAGCTCCAGCTTGAGCACCTCCAGCTCTATCAGATCAAACACTGTGTCTGGGATCCCGCTGAGCATGAACAGATGCAGCTCCAGCTTCTCCTGGGAGTTCTTGGTGATGCGCTGCCTCAGCTTCTCCAGCGTCCACTCGTTGTTCAGGTTCAGCTGCCTCAGCTTGTTCTCGCTCACCTCGGACAGAAAAACAGCGAAGCGCTTGGAGTAGAGCGGGTCGTACTGATCTATCATGTGCAGCATGAAGGCGAAGTCGTTCTTCACGTCGGGGATGTCGCTGTAGTTGCTCTCCTCCCGGATTGATTCAAAGGAGTATCTTTTGAGGGAGCGGCTGAGCATCCAGCACAGGGTGTACATGCAGATAAGACCGTAAACCACCACCAGGCTGATGTAGAAACAGGCCAAAATCTTGAAAAGTGTCGCTAACGGGTGGGCACAGGAGAAGGTGCTGTACCCTGTTAGCTTCTGAAGGTTCACTGTACACACTACACTGAACCTAATGTAGTGTACATAGTACGCTGTGTAGCTAATTATCAGTAAAAACTTGACTACTTTGATGATGGTCTGACGTATGTAAAGACGGTAGACTATATCACCCTCCTCCACGTGGATCCTGAACTTCTTCACCTTCTCAAAAAGGGCCTTAGCCTGCTCCCCTTCTTTTTTATCTAAAACCCCGGTTTCCGAGCGATCCACGATCCCCTGCTCAATTCTCGACTTCGTTCGTTGAAGCATGGGCACGCTGGCCTCCACGTCCTCGCTCACACATGAGGCCTTCTTGTCCATGGAGCCGTTCATCTTCCCGAGGGGCTTGGGATCGCTCTCCTCCACCACGGTCTCAGACAAAGCTCTCGTCGTCCATGGGGAGTCAAAGCACTTGAGGAGGATGGAGACAAAGTGCTCTAGTTTTGAGCTTGTGCGGGGAAACTTGAACCAGAAGTTGCTGCAGGCCAGGAAGATGAGGGTGTGGAGTAGCACCAGATAAGGGAAATATTTGGCAAACCAGTGCAGTTCGTTCTCATAGCAGACGGCGTCGACGTAATTGTACTGGTGACGGTCGAGGTCGTACTGAATGCCTTTGGGTTCCAGCGCGTAGGGGGTGGTCACGTTGGGGACGGGCATGGTCTCGCATGACCTGTTGACCACCCACTTGCATGGCAGGCAGATCATCTTGTCCTGCGTGACCTGGAGCGTGCCGCCGAACACCGCGATCATCAGCATGATGATCGAGATGTAGTCGGTGAAGACGTCCCACCATGGCTTCAGGATGCGGTACGCTGGCTGGGTGTCAGCAAAGTACCGGAGCTCTGTGATGGGAATCATGATGGTTTATCTAAAAAAAAAAAAAGAGAGAAACGAGGAATTAGTTGGTGACATGTCAACTTTAAGGGATATGTTCAAACTGTATGCTCATATTAGTGTTCAACGCTGGGAAAACTCACTGCATGCTAGCTTTGTCAAACAGGTCGTTTCCTCTACTTACTGAGTAAATGATCAGAATGAGCAAGAAATCAAATCAAGGACAAACACTTGAACTTTGACTGGAAAACCGTCGCTGCCAAAGGGAAGTGAAACCGGGTGAGATCAGGCCGCCGACCCCGTGACAAACTGCTCCCCAAACCAAAAGCATCTCCCCAAACATCTAATCTGCACTCGGATGCATCATGTCAAACAACAGCTGGGCCGCTTCCCCACACAGCAAATGTGCAAGAAATGCAAGACATACAGAAAGCCACTGTGTTTTTTTTCCTTCCTTATCCAAGTTGGTTTAAAGCTTAACCCCGGACAAAGCTGTAACATGGAGTGAAAATCCAATGTGGGCAAACCCCCCCTCCTGTGGTACAAGAGAATATTCATGCACTGTGATCTTATCACTTCTGCTTCCACTTTGAACTCAAAGCTGGGAGTGGTTGATTTAAGGAAAAAAAAGGATTTCCTTGCCTGCTCACCTCTCGCTTACCGGGGGAGAATGAAAGCGGATAGCTGGTCAAGTGGTCACAAATACAGCATTGTTTTATCCAGTTCAAACCAGAATGGCCGTTCAGTCGCTGTGGGCCTCCTCCGTCAGGCCGCTGCTTTACCTCAGCTCAGCAACGGTTCAGTCACTGTCCTGCTCCGCAGAATGACTGAGGACATCGTTTGTCCCCCTCAGGCCATACAGCCACTCGGCGCCCCCCAGCAATGGTGGAATCACAGTGACTGAATCCTCATCTCCACCTGACTCTGGATTAGGAGCCGTTACAGCTATGTCCGCCTTCTGCCCACCGTCACCTTTGTCCACATGTGCGTATACTTACATATTTCTATTTATACATTCCTTCGTGTCTATCTGTCATTAACTGCTGTATGGTAATAAGATTAATGACACAGCCAACATAGCAGAACATAATATATGTTAAGCCTTCAACTGTGACTAACACTAATCACTGTCTTCCACACACATGGAACAAGCTCACTTTCCCTGTTTCCAGTTGCCAAACGCAGACAAACTTGAAGCAGTAGAGTTTCCTAATTCAGACTAAAGATAATGGCCTTTCACGTGACCGCACTGATAAGGTCAAGTAAACTGGAGCCATAAAGGTTCAAGTTACATGTCCTAAAATAAAAGCTCCACGTTTTTGATGAGCTCCACCCGGGCCATCCAGGATATTTACCCCCCCCCAAACACAGACACATAAAGATTTTATAAGCTTACAGTGTGATCATGATAATCATGGTCACTCATATCTTTGGCTCAAAAGAACACCCAAGTTTTGTCTTGCGTTATCCTGGATAATAAACAAGCTGCCTATCTTGTCTGTGAATCGCACTGAACATAAAAAAGGTCAAGACTGGATTAAACAGTGACTCTTCCCTTCATTTCCTGTTTGTGGCTTTACCCCCGCTGCATTTCTCCTGACCCCCCCCCCCCCCCCCTTTGAACAGAGCTGCTTTTGTGTAAGCGATTTTTGTCAAAGAGGCTCTGACACGCGGGCTGAGAGCGGTGCAGGTGAATCTGGCTGCTGTGAGAGCCAATCTGTAACAGAGCCCAGCACAATCTTCCTCAAGGACGCGAGTGTCTCTCGACTGAAGTGAAACAGGAAAATCAAACAAAAAAGCTCTGAAAATATAGTAACGTTAGCCTGATGTTGAAGCAGCAGCAAACTGATCTCACAGGAGTCTCTTAGGCTTGAAATTTCATAAAAGGTCTCAAAATTACCGACTGCAAGGTTCTGCACAAATAAATACATTCTAGGGGCGAATATATAATTCAGATTTGTTTGATTAATCTGCCTGTTGCCGGGTCTGTCTGAAGCTAACCCCCTGAGCTGAGGATGTTAAAAGCTGTAATGTAGGTTTAGAGGATTCAGGATCAGGTTCTTAGCCCTTGATAAGTGGATCTAAAACATGCACACATCCTCCCAAAACATGACACTGTCCCTGTAGCTTGAAAGCCAAATCCTTCTGTCTGTGGGAAACAGAGTAATCACAGCTTCAGATCTGAGTCCATCTGCCCAGCCCCGGCAGGGAGAGCCTTGAAACGTTAAGAGATCGGAGCAGACAAGGCAGTTCTGACCAGGTTGAACTGGTTCTGGCTCACAAAAACCTACTTTTCCCCTCGAAGATGGCACTGCCGAAGTCACACCCACACACACAGGCACGCACGTTCACACTGAAACTGAAACAAGGGCCATTTAAAGCCACTCTGCAAAAGCCTGCATGTTGACCAGTACTGTCATATATCCCCATTATGACAAAAAACTACAGTAATGCTATAAAAGATCTTTCACAGACACAATACAAATACCACAACAACCGTAAACTCTTATGTGCACGTTTCAGTGATGCAGTTGTCTATTGTATCACTGCAATTTGTGTTATGATAGAAACACAAATCCACTATGAACTCAACAATGTCAGTCCTGCAAGTGACAATTACAGTAATGATCATTTTGCCAATGAAATGGCTGTGAAAAGTTTCTTCTATAATCCCCACAGGAGCAAGGTGACAAATGTCTTTGACCAGCAGTCTACAACCCGGTAATAATCAGATTACGGCCATGCGTGGCAAGGAAAGGCATCAAATCTTCATATTTCAGAAGATAGACACTGTAAATGTGGTATTATGAAAAGACGGATTCATCGAAATAAATCAAAATCATTAATTGATCAAAATAGTTGACAATTATTATTTGTCGGCCATAGACTAATCGATTAATCCATTGATTTTTCCAACTACTATATACCACAGAAACAATGTAATTCACAATACTGCGGTTTAAACAACCTCGCTTTAATATCTTGAGGGACCTACATTTTGACGTAACTCATATTAATATTCTGCATTTTTTTAAACACTGTTCACAGTCTCGGTGTTTTATCGGTGTTAGTTGTGCCGTAACGCCAGAATACCTTACCGGCCTCCTGAGGATGAGGTGTTGCTGATGTATAGTCGAGAATATTTCATTGATCAAATTTAATCTGGGATTAAGAGCCTGACTTCAACGCAGCCTGTCGTTAAACCACGTTATTTAAACCAGACAGCAACCTTTTAATATTAACCGGTCTTCCCCGCGACAAGGGGCCAGAGGAGGGGCGACGGGGAAACGATGTCTCATACCGATGCGCGGCCAGCACGCTGCGGCAGCCCAGATCACTCGGAACCACGCAGCTAACTCGCTAGTCACACAGCATTAGAAAATTTAGGAGGACGGGAAAAAAACCCAACACCCACCTGTTTTACTAATGCCGGTGTCTCTCGCCTCCTCCGTAGGCGGGTGACACATTTCTCTTCACGTCTCTCGGCGGCTGCGGCTGGTCGGACGCCGGGCCGGAGCCCCCGCACGAGCAGTGACGGAGGCGAAAACCACACGGAGGCACGAGCCGAGCGGGTTCGTCGGCTCGGCTCGAACGAACACAACAGCTGCTACACGAGACTGGCGGAAGTATTGCCTTAAAGGCGCTTTCAAAATAAAAGCACGGAGAAAGTGCGACAGTGTCATAAAAAAAAATCGTGTTGTTTTTTGTCGTAGATTTATTGTTAGACATACACACACTTACATCTGACATCCATAAAGTGTTGTGCAGTAAACTCTAAAATGCGTATACAGTGCATTGTCCTGATTCATCATGAGTTATACACAACAGGTAAGACATAGCCTGAGAGGTATTTTTGTTTTAGGTTATAACAACTTATTTTCAGTCAGTAAGAGAGGAGTAGAGTACACAAAAACACATGTGGACTCACAGCAGAGGCAGTATGTCAGCACTGGGAAAGCATCCCGGTTTAAGATTGACTGCAATTTCCCCTAAACAAGCTTCCCCCACTTTCTGTGCAGGATTTGAGAACACACCCTTCAGTCACCACCAGCTCACTAAATTGGCCATCTGTGCTGTTTGCCATTCAGCTCAGCCCTACACTTCCTGCAGCAGCCTTGGCCGAAACCAGTTGGAACAATGGTCAAAATTGTTTTGTCATAAATGCACAATATGTCCTTACTTCTCCTATTCCCTCTGGCAAACACAGAAGTGATGATAACTGTCTGTGCACAACTCAGCACAATATTAATACAATTATAATATGGGATGTTGTTTTCCGATTTTTGCAACACTGGCTATTCCAGAGGTATTATGAGGTAGGGAAATCTGAATGTGTGAGGAGATATCAAAGTCTGTCTGTCACCCTCTATTGGATATGTTCAAGAAAATGACGACTTCACCACGCTAGGCTGTTTATTGAACCAAAATCTACACAGCATTTTTTTTCTTTGAAATGGCCATTTATTGGGGAGCAGGCTGTGAGAATAAAGTAGCATAGATTTTTAAATACTCATATAAAATGAACCTCGTATCCAATATAACTTACTAACGTTTACTAACCACCACCACCACTGAATAATTTCTAACTTAATAAATATTGCATTCAGGACATTTATAACTAATTTTTAACAGTCAACCGATCACAGAAGAGAAACGTTATCCACGCTGGTTCGATTTGCTCCACATCTATTTCTAAACTCATATAGTGGCCTTTTCGGTCTGTAATGTAGGTACAAATCGTTAAAGTTTGTTTTGAAAGTACCATCTGGTGACGTCATCAAACGAGGACAGCGCACTCGTTGATGAAATCGGCGTGTACGCGGAGCCTGGAGGTTTTTATCTTATATACTGTGAGACACGGCAGCTGTCATGTCGGTTTTACACGAGTGTTTCGCTCTTTTGCGCTCAGCGCGCTCTACGAGGAACCTGCTGCCTGTCGGCCGGTCGTTTCGCTGTTACCGTGGGAGATCAGCTCTGTCCGGACTGAGCGCTGAGCTTCACCGTCGCCCTCCGGGACCACCGACGACCGCAGCCGGGACGAGGCTCCTCTCCTCGCAGGATCAGCGTGGATTTCTTCATTTGTCGCCTGCTGACAGAGGTGAAGCCGGTCCGGTCAGCTGTAGACGAGTCTCAACTTCACCGAGTATCAGAAGTGACGCTGTTGGGAAGATCCATTCAACACATTACCACCTTGTTTATACGTGCAAGGTAGGCAGAACCAGGAACCGTGAATCAGTCTCCGTTGTTTTGGTCATTTTTGTCACGTGCTGGCTGTGTCGTGTTTGCAGGTGTGCTCCACCAGATCCATGCAGAGGATATCCAAGCTGGCGTATCACAAAGGCGTGGTGATAGTGACATGTCCAGGGTGTAAGAATCACCACATCATCGCTGATAACCTCAGCTGGTTCTCTGACCTGGAAGGAAAGAGGTCGGCGGTGCTTTGAACTCAACATGAAGCAGCATATGCAACTGATGCATAATAACAGGCAAACCATAACCTTGTGTCCTGTGTTGTCCTGTGTTGTAGAAATATTGAGGAAATCCTCGCTGCCAAAGGAGAGACTGTGAAGAGGGTGGAGGGAAGCGCTGCCTTGGAGATAGTTGTGGACGAATCCAGCGAAGACAAGTCACAATGTAGTGAAGACACTGAAAAATCAGACAGGGATCCAGAAAAACAATAATGCTGTGTGTGTGTGTGTGTGTGTGTGTGTGTACACACCCTATACTGTATGTGTATATTGCAAGATGTTTGTATGTAATTTAAATAATACTTGCAAATCTTTTTTTTAATTATAATGTTCTTTTGTCATACTTATAAGCAAAGACTGATACTATCTTTTAATATCAAGGGCTAGAGCTATAATCCCAGCTGATTACAAATGAAGCAAAAAAGGGATGTATTCAAGTAAAACTATACCAAATACAAACATAAAACAGTACAATCAAAATGTGTCATTTGCCGATAGTGTATATAGCTACTCTTTTATCATATTCAATCAAAATGTTTGATTCAGTTACGCTCTGAACTTGTAACGGTAGTGACAAATATTAACGTAATTCATCTTACACTGTCCCGTGTTGATACTCTGGTTCGAGAGCGTTGGTTCTCGCGGGAACAGCGCGTTGTTGTTGCTGCAGATAGCATAGCTAGCACACGACCAAGCTATCTAGATTCCCGCAGTCTTTCCTTTTTCTGTGGACTGCGATGGATGCTGTCGGAGCCCCGGACGATGCAGAGAGGCCACGACATCACCCTTTCTTGATCGGGGTCAGCGGCGGAACCGCCAGCGGCAAGGTCAGTGATTTTTCAGCCGGGGGGAACTCCCCGATAACGGAAATTAGCATCACGGGTAGCTTAGCTCACTTTGCAGTTCGTCAAACTGTCAAAGTAGCCGGCACGCCCCCTCGCTTACGTATATTTTCTATATAGCATTTCATACAACACACTAAGACGGTCACTGTAGGTCTGCTCTAGTTTTACTGCGTATTCCATAAGCGCCAAATAACTCCACCCCGCTAAAATAGCCGCTGAGAAAAAAATTTGCCAGTAACTTGGCATTGATGAAGGATACAATGAGAAGGTCACCGATGCCACACTTCAGGTCGCACTTCAGGACTTTGGTTCCCTTCTGTTCCTCAGGAGACTTCCACGCACCGCATTTTAATTTGCACTCGCTACTTCAGTCACACATTATGCAGGATCGCGAATAACGGCGACTTTTCCGCCACCAGTCAACGGTTTGCGCCAAGATCATGGAGCTCCTGGGTCAGAACAAGGTGGACCATCGCCAGAGGAAGGTGGCGATTATAAGCCAGGACAGTTTCTACAGGGTCCTGACTCCTGAGCAGAAGGCGAAGGCGCTGAAAGGCCAGTACAACTTTGATCACCCAGGTAGGCCCCGGTCTTCACTATTTCTCGAACATCGCATACACAAAAGGATTCATCAATCAGTGGAGAAAATAATCTGCAGATTAATTGATAATGAAACTAATGGTTACTTGCAGCCCTAGTCTGTTCGATGTTCTGATGTGGATGCTCAGTAATAACCCACCTGTATTGTCCCACCAACATCCATCCTATGCGTTTGTGTTTTTCATACTTCTTTCCTTCAGCCCAACTAGTTCTGGTTGTTTGTAGATGATACAGGTACTTTTGGAGTAAAAAGAACATAATACGCTCGTCTGTCAACACTCCTGCAAACTGCCAACACTAGGGAGTACTGGACAGTCAGCTGTGGTGCTGATACATTTTCTGTTTCTGTTCACTGTCTTGCAGAGGCATTCGACAACGAGTTAATGTACAAAACCTTGAAGGACATCGTGGAGGGACAGGTGGTGGAAGTACCGACGTATGACTTTGTCACCCATTCCAGGTAGGGAGGAAGCGTATTGCTGAAGCCCTGATGACAAATCCTCCATCCTCCCTCTTTCAGCTCCTCTGTATGAGACCTGTGTGTGCGCGTTCATAGGTTGGAGGACAGGATCACGGTCTACCCAGCGGATGTGGTCCTCTTCGAGGGGATCCTGGTTTTCTACCCCCAGAAAGTGCGCGATATGTTTCACATGAAGCTCTTCGTGGATACGGATTCAGACGTCAGGCTGTCTCGCAGAGGTATTCCCTTCTCTTTCAAACGCACAGTATTCCAGCTGATGTCGCAGCGTATCGACGGTTTGCCCCCATGTCGCTGCAGTTCTGCGAGACATGAAGAGAGGCAGAGACCTGGAGCAGATTCTCACGCAGTACACGACGTTTGTCAAGCCGGCTTTCGAAGAATTCTGTTTGCCTGTGAGTACGACGACTGATTTCTTTTCCAGTGTCATTCAGCAAACAGACCTCCTTTGAGCACAATACAATGTCACTCTATTTTGTTCTCTCCCAGACAAAGAAATATGCTGATGTCATCATTCCAAGGGGAGTTGACAATATGGGTAAGTGTTTTTTTTTTTTCTGTTGATAATTCCTCGACCGTCACCAACGCTTGACATGCTCTTCATCCGTCTCTCAACAGTGGCCATCAACCTGATCGTGCAGCACATCCAGGACATTCTGAACGGAGACATCTGCAAATGGCAGCGCACGTCCATCAACGGGCGCGGCTTCAAACGGGCCATTTCAGAGCAGGGCGACCTGCAGCACGGAGCCACCAATCCTCCGGGAAAGCGCGTCCTGCTGGAGCCCAGTAATCGGCCCCACTGAGGCTCCGCCCAGGTTGCGACCACGATGATGCTGCTGCTACAGATTTGTGCCCAGTGGGTCAGCGACCGTCACGGCAGTCTCCCCCTCTGCAGCGGTTTTTGTTTTTAAATTCATTTTTTAAAAACAATATCCACAAGGATGTCACAAGCATTCAATGATGCATATTCTTCCAAATTTTACTGTAATTATTGGTGCATAACCAATATTCAAATAGTTTGCTTCTCGCATGCTGCAGTCTTCCATGACACGGTTTGATTTTTTTCAGCGCTGATGATCAGAGGGGGTCGTCACTGACGTGGAAGGCGACCGTATAGCTGATCTTCAGAGGCGTTGCTGAAATATATAATTTCAGCTGCGCTTTTGCACTTTGTTTGACCTTATAGTTACACTGGCTTTTGCTGTTTTGTGGCTTTGATATACATTAATATATTTAAATTATATTAATACTGACGCATTTCTATTGTTACCTCATTACTTTCCCTGTTTATGTTTTTGATGACTCATTCAAATGAAATTAGTTCCAGATGTGAATTTTTTTGTCGTGTCACACCTAGTTTGGTACTGAGTGCTTCCTTTTGATTATTAATTACTGCTGATTTACATGCCTTAACTTTTTTTTAAAGTTTGTTTTCCACGCATCATTCTGTAATAAAAGGAAATGCTGACATGAAGATTTAAGTTGTGCGTCTTGTTTGAGATTTCACAGAGGAAATGAAGTTGCTGTCTAACGCGGTGCGTATAGAAACAGAGCTGTTTTTGTTTTATTGGAGTTGGAGAGCACAGTGTGATGTGTTGGTTTTTGACCATTATCCCCCAAAAAAAGGAATCGAAATGATTTAAAGTACAGCACATTTTTTGGAATGACAAACACACGAGTCACCGAGGACTTCAGTCACACACAAACACTCTCGCGCGCCGACACGACTGGGACATGATTGTGATTGCCTCATGGTTCTCTACACTTGAACACGGCACACAATGATTCAGTATGACGTACATAGATCACAGCATCTTTAGTTATTTATCTTTTTGTGTTTTTTTGCTTTGCTTTTTTTAGTGCACATACGCATGGCACTTGGGAGAAGCTAAGCTCTTCTCATAAGCATAAACATCCTTTTTAAGAACAAAAGGAGCACTGTATATAATACATTTCATAACCATACATGATTCTTACACAAAATGTTTCAAAACAAACTCATAGGTTCCAGTCTATAGCGGTCATCCTCTCTTCAAGTTCAGATCCCCTCACATCCTGCATCCTGCACCCGACCCCCGACCCCCCGACCCCGCAGACTCTCGGGCTGCAGCCCGCGTGCTGACATCACAGTTCAAGGTGGGTCGCTCCCGAGGTTCTGCTGTTCCAGGGGGAACGCGTGAGTCGGGGAGAGGGTCGCAGAAGATGACCGACAAAATGGCACGTACATAAAGGAAGCGGAAGGAGCGACTCGGAGAGCAATGGACCATTCAGCTCAATCTCACACACACACACACACACACACACACACACACGCAACAGCTCCACTCTAAAACAGAGAGCCCAGGGAGCAGACTTTGGTTATTTCCGTAAGCATCTCCCTGTCCGCTCTGTGCGATTCCTCTCTCCTCCTTGGCACCAGGCTCCCTCCCGTTTCCCCGTAGTCACAATCTCTCTCTCCCTGTCTAAACGCCAGAGCCGCAGTAATCTCAATTATTATCTCCCAGAGCAGCGGAGCTCTTTGTAAACCTCGGCCAAGCTTCGGGTTGTCTGTAGTTTGTTCTGCCTTCCCCCCCCCACAACGAGTCTCCCATGCGCTCCAGCGGATAGCTTCCGTTCGTCGTTCTCTCAGTCTGTAGTAAAGTGGAGTTAGTGTCATGAAGCACAGTTGGAGGTCAGTCTCGGAGGCCCGCGGGCCCTAGGTCTTCTCCTCGCGGTCCGTCTTGCGCCTGGCTATGTTCCTCGGTTTGATCTTGAGCGACAGCTCCCACAGGGCCTCCTCCGCGAGGTGGTCGCTGAAGTCGTTGAAGAAGCAGACGATGTCTTCGTTGCGCTTCAGCTCATAATGCCTGCGACGAGAAGAGGTCGAAAGTTTGACGAATGCAGGGATTCGTTAGCGGGACAACGGAACGGCCCGTGTGGAGATGACTGCCATGCTTCATGATATTAGGAGTTAATCAGTAACAAAGCAGGAATACATTATAGTTCCTGCCAGTGGCAAACAAATGATGACATTTATTACTGTGAAGGATGTTTACAAAGTCTTTTCATTGTAAATTTATCCCAGCACACTTACACTTGCTGGAAGCGCCGCATGCTGTCCAGTATGTTGAACTGCTGCCAGCGTTTGGAGAAGTTGACCTTTCCGTCGATGAGGTCGGGGTTCCCCAGATGGACGAAGGTCAAGTCCTGGAGGATGAGGCCCCTGGAGGGAGGAAAGGTCACGTCAAGTTGCGGCCCCCCAACCAAAATAATACGACCAAGCAGCCACATAAACTCCAATGCGCTTACAGGTACGGGATACACGGAGGCTCCACTTCAGCCAGAGCGGCTCTGTATGCTCTGAAGGAGGAGGAGCTGTCAATCAACGTGCAGTACTCCTCCAATCCCTGAGAGAGTAAGGAGGAAGTGGAGTCACGTGAGAAAAGGTGATAATCGCAACTGAGATCTTGACGGACAATCGCCTCTACACGCTGACACGCAACCGTCCCAGTCTCACCTCTGAGGTCTGTTTCTGCCATTCCAGTCTCCTGATGGGGGCAGAGTCCAGGGCGGACAGTATTGCCAGGTAGGAGTTGAAATTATTCAACTTTCTTAAGTGCTGTAATAAGAAACGTGCATAAATGTTACCGCAGTGATCGACCACGAAATTACAAACGCCGCTGAGATATTAAAGTTGGCTGACCTTCATTATCTTGATGAACTTAAGGAGCAGCTTCTCTCTGTCTTGGGCTTTCTCCTGCTGAATTATTAAAGAGCGGACCCTGTAGGATAAAGACAAATAATCAGCGTGGGGTCGACATTCACGAGGGAAAGACGGCATAAGACGGAAGCCGAAAATATCAATGAGGTTTGGAGTTTGACTCTTACCAATAGCTCATGTTGTTAAAGTGCTCTGTGAACTGAGTCAGGTTCGGACTCTTCTCCTCGTTCTGCTCCTTGGCCCAAAGCAGCACCTCAGGAATCTGAGGAGGAGGAGGAGGAAAAACCGCCGGGAGTTTGAAAATCGGCCCCGACCGTCGCAGAACGCGATGAACGTCGACGCACGCGGGCGGATCGACTTGAACGCAGAGACTCCACCCTACCTCTATTTTATAGAAGAGCTCGGCATCAAGAAGAGTGAGCTGATCCGCGATCTCATGACTGCGGAAGTCGTGAAGAGTCCCGGCCTGTTGGGACACACAAACTATCACGTGACGGCTCAAACTTTCATACTGGATAGCTCAAAAGGTACAAAGAGTGAAGGGGCTTTTACCCACTGATGGCTTAGGACTGTATTTGGAAAAGAATATTTTCAATAAGTTAGTTGCATGTTTCAATGTGTTTTGATACCGAGTCTTCCGGGCAATTACCAAAACACTGTCTGCTATCCCAAAGGATACTGAACCATAAGACTGACAACAGACCAGCGCTCCACCGGTACCATCAACACACGCCGTGCAATTATCGGAAAGAGCTGACCCTTGACCCTTGACCCCTCCCCCGCACTGCAGTACCTTGCAGAGACCCCTCGGGCAGCCAGGGGCTTGAGGGAGTTAGTGTAGCGCAGCAGCTTCTTCTGCTCCACCTTGTCCAGGATGTTCTTGCGGAGCACACGGGCGAGGCTGAGCTCGCCGTTGCACACCAGCGTGAAAACCAGGTCCATCAGCTGCTTCAAGATGTCCTCCGTCAGCTCCACCAGGCTGGAGCACGCAGGAAGAGGAGAAGGAAATGAATCGTCGATAAACATATTTAGCGATGGGGAAAACAGAAAGGAGCAGAAGGAAGGAAGGAAATGACGCTGCTGGAATCTAAAGTGCACAGTCATGGGCGGAAAACGCCGGTTGAAGGAAGATTTGGAGCAGAGTGACAGATCTGTGAGTCAGATGTGTACTCGGAGAATGTTTTCTGGTTATTGGATGACTGAGCTCAAAACCAACATTATCCAAGGCTGCAGTTCATTGTTAGCAGGCCAATATCATCCTATAACATCCTATACATCTTATAAGCTTAAACCAGCTTCTGTCATTAATTGCGTTTAGCATCCACACTTGAGGTCTAGCTGGAAACATGTTTTCCCTCAGGAGGTGCACCTCGCACCCTGACACTGTCACTTCCTCCAGGCTAAGGACAAACTTTTTTTTTTTTTTTTAGTCCTACTCACCACAGCTCATCCACCACACGAACCAGCACGAAGAACGTGTTCTTGCTGACTCGCTTCTTGAAGGTGTCCGGACTGTGGCAGAACCTGGTATATGTGCTTTGTGGTCAAGGACATTCAGAACGGTGCTACAGGTGGATTACAGCAAGATGCTGCACACATTGTTACACAGGCATCAGGCTTCATGAGAGGATAAGACAAGATGTGTGAGGGGTTGCTCTCTCCTTCCTTCAATCAGTTCAATAATTATTGAGCTCTGTGCTTTCTATCAGCGACTTTACCTAGTTTTAATTCATTTTAGGATATAATATGGATGCAGTGCCGCAAACATAACCATGACACAAACTGTAGTTTGTCTCTCTGCCTCACAGCAGGAAACATACATGATTAAACAGTAATGTCAGTGCCCTCTTCCTGTTTGATTTATCAGTTTATCTACGTCAGAAAACAGTAAATCTGCCCAATGTGGTTTCCTCAATCCCTCGGTGCTGTCTTCAAATTGATTGTTTGGTCAAATTGCTGATTAACTTTCTATCAAACAATACAACAGACACCCGATAATTTCATTCAGAGCATTATGTTTGACTGCGGGTTTCCATCCATTGTTTTCAACTGAAAGATTTGAAAGGAGCAAACAAGAGATAAAGTCTTTCCTCGGTAAATAAATATTGAGAAAATCACTAAGCAAGAAAAAAAAAACACAGCCTTCTTCCAACAGAGCAGGGATCAAGCTCGGAGTGACGTGCCGTGTGAGTTGAAAAGGATATCTGTAGTGTAGCTTCTTAATGAGGTCCTCTGGGGTTATAAAAGTCCTATATGTAGTCAGAAAGGCTTCACAGTACAAAACGAGATCTGTCAAGCAAAAACAGAGGGGGGGGGCATATTTCAGTTTGACGTGCGGCCTTCTGTCCCAATTAACTTCCCAAAGCTGAAAAGACATCATCAAATGTGACGGCTACATAACCCGGACTGGCACAGTGCAAATAACTGAGCCAGAGAGAGACTGGGAGCTGTTTAAGATGCTCCTCACGCGAGCAGATTAGAAAAGTAATAACACATCAGTCGAACTAAAGAATCCCGCTTTACAAATCAAAATAAATCCGTCCCACAGCAACATACCCTGCTCTGCATAACAAACATGTGGGGTAAGTACGAGTCGTGACGCGCTCTGTCGTCCCTACTGTACCTTTGCGGTCCGTTTCTGTAGCGTGGACTAATAGAATATCTCCTGAGCCAGCACGAACGTCGGGGCCGTCGTCGTTCTGGGGAAAATGAAGGAGAGCGAGTGAGGCGCGGCGTGCTGATGAAAAGCAACGACAGAGGAGTGAGAGTGAAAGCGAGAGAGCGGTGGGTGCAGACGTGGAGCGATGCAGTCCAGCCCAAAACGTAGCGCGCACCTTTCCTTTCTGCTCCCCCCCACTCCCTCCCAAAAGGCCCCCACCTCTCACTGTCCTGCAGCAGCTCCTCTGATGACGAAGAGAAAAGTCAGACTTGTGTAAGATGAAAGCGCCCCCCCACTGCAATGTGTCTTCTGTAACACCTTTAAATGTCATCACTGTCCCGGGAATCTTTCCCGTTGAGTCTGATCTCGCCCCGTCTCCTTTTTGTAAATCATGGCTGTCACGTTGGCCCCTAACCTTGCAGAGTGGCGAGCCGTATTTTCACACATCTGTCTGTCAGACTGCACCACACAGGACAAAGGAGGAGGCGGTGTGGGAGCAGGAGGAGGAGGAGGAGGAGGAGGAGGTTCGGCAGTTTCAGCGCAGCAATTTCAGAGATGTGACACCAGAGGGCAGCAGTAGCTGTCAGTGGTGCATCCCAGAGTCTGATTTCACATCTGAGTGACTCACAGTGACCTTTGGCCTGCGCTGGACTAACAGGATAAAATGTGCTTTGTGGGCCGGCGCTGCACAGTTCGGTCGCAGCAGCAGCTAAAACGAGCGCACGGCGTCAGCAGCGGCGGCTGTCTTACTTCTTGTTTTAGTGTTATCCTGTTCATAATCTCCTTGTGGTCTATGAGGGAGAGTTCGTCCACATCCTCCTCATCGCTCCCAGCAGACTCCGTCGACTTCTGCCTCCTAAAACACACACAGAGGCATCATCAGCACAAAAACACTCCCGGCTGTCTGAGGCAAACTACAGCTGTGTCCTAAATCCACACTGCGTGTTCCAGCTGAAACGGTTAGTTCGTTAAACGATAAGTCGCTTATGTTTAGACCGAAAACTGCAAACGTTTCTTGGTTGCAGCTTCCCAAATGCGAGGATTTGGGTAACGCACTTAATCTTGGCAACAACATTTGAGTGCGCTGCAGGATTTGTTGACGCCACACCCTCTCGTCCCGCTGGGGCGCAGACGAGGGAATAACCTCATCGCGCTGCAGGAAAACATCAGTTGGATGATACATTTTGCACCACGCATCAGCACCCAAAAACGGAGCCCGAAAAGCACGAGAATCTGCGCGCACGCTGCGCAACTCTTGATTTTTTTTTAAAGGGTGGTGTTGATGTACACTCTTTTCCCACAATGCAGTGCACAAATGGAATGGAGCTTCTCACAGCTGGGAGAAAAATGAACTTTTAATTATGCATAGTGCATAAATATGCAGCTCTGGGTTCACTTCAGAAAACAATAAAGAACTTCAGTATAAAGGTTATTTATATATATATATATATAAAAATTTGCAGTTTAATTGACACCTTTGTATTATTTTCGGTATTTCTTGTTTACTAAGTGAAAAAACACTGCAGCATTATACAGTACTACTGTATACATTATGTACTATATATAGCATGGAAGTGGGATACAGCATATATCATTTACAGGATGTAAAATGTACAACCCTTACCTTTCCTTGTCCAAAGCCTCTTTGCTATTGGTGGATGGGATCTGAGGGGCGGGGTCTTGAAGCACATCGTCGGCCGCAATTGTTTCCTAATCGGTGGATGGAAAAACAATAATCAGCCTGTGAGCAGCAGGCGACGTGGGACATGACTGGTGAGCGGATCCATGCACTGACAGGAGCCCGGTTATCGATGAGATCGCTCGGGGCCGCTGGGATCTCATGCCACACGTTCAGTGGGAGGGGGAGGACGGACGCCCAGGACGCTATCCCGACTAGTGTCGACGGCAATTAGATATAAAGGGCTGATGGGAACGTTGCCGGTTTTCCCCTCGGTGTGAAGCAGGGAAAAACGCAACAGATGAAACTCACAAAACTGCGCCAGATGTAAAACTACAAAACACAATCACGCGTCCCACACGCCGTCTCTTCGACATCCCCACACGACCCCAACACTGAGAGAGCACCCCCGAGCGCACACGCTGACCCAAAGGAATACAACACGCAACCACACACACGCGGCCACACATACACGGGGGGCACGTAAGCGGGTATGGGGAATGTTATTGGCAAATTAAAAACCGGTGAACCATTCAGAATCCCTTGGTTGTTTTTGGGGGTGGGGGGGTGCGGCGATATATCAGGTGTTAGAATCAGAAGGAGGTTAAATGCTCGTTACGGTTGAAGCGCAGCCACAGAGACAGCAGTCACCAGCCAGGCAGTCAGAAGGACACACAGATGGACACCAACCACAGCACCAGTCCCTCGCGGGCAAACCGGCGAGCCTGAAGTCATGCTCGGCCGAGTTTGGCTGCGTTCACATTCCACTGCAGCGCCGGTCAGTTCAAGAGATGAATCATCAGGAGCTGCTCAGTGCCAACGCACGAGAGAGAGAGAGCGAGCGATATCCGCCGATCACGCCGGCGTCGATTCATATCCTGAAGTGACGGGACGCGCGGATGGAATTGACCTTTCACCCGTGGCGCTCAGCTACTTACTCTGAGGGAGAGCGGCAGCTCCCCATTGGCCTGGCTGGATGAGTACAAGTTGACGTACTCCCCCTCCCCGCCCTCGTCATTCGCGCTCTCGCTCTATGGGAAAAGAGGAGGGACACAAACCGAGGCGTGAGGCAGCGGAGAGGGGGGCAGAGCGCGGTCCAAGGGCGGGACGGACGTCAAGTGTGAATACGTGACTGAGGAGGAGAGAGAGCGGCTAGCAGAGGTCCGGCGGTGCGCGGTGGAGAGGCGTGTTTACCAGCCCGGAGTCCTTGTGACCACCAGGTGGCACTGGAGTGCGTCTTTCACAGAGGTAATAGTGTAAAAAAAAAAAAAAAAAAAAGAACATGCAGTGCAACATGCTCTACTGGGATTCTTTTCGGACCAATAATCAGACAGCAGACAGTTTGTGGGGAGTGATAATAACAACAAGATGCCACTAAGTGAGTGAATCATTACATTATCATCTGCTGCAAACTGCTGCAATCTAACACCAGTCTGCCGAGGGAAAGGGTCCAGCGTCACGTTTTACTGTCTGCCGTCGGGAGCCGGCTCGCTTCCGCCATCTACCCTTTGTAAGCTCACCGCTGAGGTGTGGAGAGAGTCAGTGAGAGAGGACTCAGAAGGAAGACAGACAGCCACAGAGCCCACTGAGCCAGCCAGGGAACCGTTGGGCCCGCCCCCGCCGCCATCCAGAATGGTGGCATTGGTCAAGGCAACATGGTCCAAGCTCTGTGATTGGTGGAAAGAATGAAAGCAAGAAGGGAAGAAATATAGATATAAAAAAGTAAATAAAAAAGACAGGACTGAGGAATTAGAGAGGTGAAGACAGAGCAGACGGAAAGAGAATCTGAACAATAGGAGGCAAAGGGGGAGGTGGGGGGGCCAGCACCTCCATTAACGCCTGGACTGAGGGAGTGATGTGCCTGAACATGAAATGCACTGCACACTCACACACACGCAAGAATGCAAAAAACTGGGACTGGTGGCGCAGGAGACGCTCCGGTGAGATGACATGGACGATGAGGCGACAGAGATGCTTAACGACGAATCGCTGTGGGTGAGCCAACATCGACGCCGAGCACGTAGGTGCGTTGAGACGAGAGATGTCCTGGCGGCGTGTGTGTGTGTGTGTGTGTGTGTGTGTGTGTGTGCGTGGCCAGCCGAGGAGATGCCTGCCAGCTGAACCTGTTTCAGCATGTCGTGCATACCAGCCCTGTTTCAGCGTTCCGGCATGAAGCAGCGCGTACACAGATCGCTGATAAACACTGAACACGCACGAACGCGCGCACGTGTTCACGTGTCCACGCGCAGACGCACTGGGGTCGGCTGGCGAGTCTTTAAAATACTGAGAAAAATGAAGAAATCCTGCCTGCTACTCAATATTTCCTTTGCTTTCTGCTCAACATATGCAAAGCAAGTTTCCTAGCATGCCTTACCTCCCCCCCATGACACCCCCCCAAAAAACCTCATGCCCCAAGGAGTTGAGGAATGCAAACATTCCACAGAAACAGACAAATGGGAGGTGTGGAGGTGTGTGTGTGTGTGTGTGTGTGTGTGTGTTTGGAGGGAAGGAGGCTGCAGCAGGAAGCTTAAGGAGTGTGTGGGTGAGTGAGGGGATGAAGAAGATGAGGAGGAGAGAGGAGAGGTGGAGGCTGGGGGAATGTGTTTTCCATCAGGTCCATCTGGCGCTGCATTCCGCTGGAGGCATCCTGAGGGAGATCCAAGCCGTGTCTTAGCGTGCCTCGCAGACCGCGGGGTCATCATGGGTCATCACCCCCCCCCAAGAAAAAAATACTGACCAAGCCACTGCAAAGTTTCGCCAGGTCCTCTTTCGCGTCAGGCCCGGGCCTGAACGAACTGGAATATAGCGCTGATTAACCGCAGGCTAATTCATTAACACAAACCTGTTGATGGTGGCGATGCTCCAGTTGCGCCAACAAAGGGCTGTTGTGTTATTTATAAGCCCCCCCCAACCTAAGACCTGACAGTCTCTTGTGATATTTGGACGAGCCCCGCAAGACACACAACTCGCTGACTGTACCTCTGAGGCAAACTGAAAGGAGCGATGGGGTCAGATAATTGCCGGTCGTGCGGAGGAATGCCTCGGCGTGACACGTACACGCGCCAGCTCGGCTGGCCCGGAGAGCACACACATTAATCAAACCGTATCTCACACTGTCAAAGCAACTGCACACACGCGGATGGCTGGATGAATGAAAATGAAGGACCACACAGAAACCACAACACGGACCAATTACCCCCCATCAGGTAACTGGACAGGGGGGGGGGGGGGCAGATGAACAGACTGTATCACATACGGCGAACACACACAGGTCAGGCCGCCCCTGGACCAGTCCAGGACCACACAGCACCCACGACAGGGAGGAGAATGGGAGGGATGGGCTTTTTTTTTTAGTGTGCGCGCGTGTGTGTGCGGGGGGGGGCAACGACTCACCGTGGGCGTGGTCAAAGATGCTTGACCAATCAGGTAGGAGTTAGAGACGGACATGCTGAGGCCCAGCCCAGAGCCCGCCTCCTCCATGGCCGCCACAGACGGCTGGAGGTGGCAGGAGAGAGAAGAGGAGGAGGAGGAGGAGGGGGAGGAAGAGTGGGAGGCCTGAGAAGGAAACAAAGAGAAAGAAAGAAAGAAAGAAAGAAATGGAGGTTAAGAAGAAAGGCAAAAAGGGGAGAACAGGGTGTTAAGGGAGGGGGGAAAAAGAAGAAAAAAGGGGACAGATGATTATACTAGTAAGCAAGGCTGAATTAGAGCAGATTTAATCAAAGTGCAGCAGCAGAGTGGTGAGGTCAGAGCGGTGAAAGCTGAGGAGGATTCCGGCAGTTCAGCTGAGAAGCACCAGCTCGCCTGCGGATATAAATACAGTAGAGACGGCGAGTTGTGACTAACGCGTCTTTACCGAACGAGGGCCCACCGTTGTGTTTAAGTTGAGCTATTCCTAGAAAGCCCCAATTACTCCAGCATTACGTGACTTGTGCCGGACGCACACAAGCATTTCTGCTGCGACAGTCCAATAAAACTGCTTTACCGCCCCGAGCTTTAAGGGCTTTACAGAAACCAGGCCGGCTACGGCGACGTGTTCTAAACAGGGCCAGTGTGATGTGATGGCAGCTTTTTTTTTTTTTTTTTTTTTTACTCATTTCCTTATCCACACAGCAGCTGAAATTACTTTTTTCCCTCTCTCCCTCTCTTTTTGCAAAGCCGCGTAAAGTCGCCAAAGCGCGTAAGCCTGAAACACGGGTTTATGGAGGAGGCAAACAGGCTTATTCCACTGGGCCGCGAGCTCATCAAGTCCAAAACATGAGGCCAGATTAGGCGGTGCGGCGGGAGCGGCGAGGAGCGCGGCTCGACTGCAGGCCCAGACAAAAGAACGATAAAAATAAGAGCCGGGCACGGGGCCCCAAACACGCAGCGGTGACGGAGAGAGGACAATGGACAAAGAGGACGAAGAAGGACCGTCTGAGGTGGCCTGCGCAGACCGCCGCTCCGCCTCAGACGCGATTTTCTTCCCCTCGGGCCACGATACTGTACATCTACAGCAGCTTCACCCAGGAGAAGAGGCTCCTCCGTTTCCTGGCTCAACCGTGCCACTGATGTAAAAGTGCGTTCTGTTGGATTTGGATCCCATATGTGCGCGAGTTCCCGTTTGCCCGACGGAGGTGGTATCTAACAGCACACAACCAAAATCGCTAAAAATCTTCAGCACAACATCGTGCGCACATTTAGGATGCTGTGCTCATCATAAAAAGCTGATTGGGAAAATTAGTTTTAGGGCCTTCGAAGATTTAATTTCATTAAAAGGTTTAATTTCCCCGCTCCAGCTGCGACCCGTCCGATCGCCTCTCTCTCTCTCTCTCTCTCTCTCTCTCTCTCTCCCTCCCCACTGACTCACTGTCAGACAGTCGTCTCAATTAACCCAGACGCCGACACAGATTGAGATAAGTGGGCTGGATCTGATGCGGGGCCCCGATAAAGACGAGTCTTATCTCCCGCTAACGACCGAACACCTCGACGTACACGCAGATGTCTGCTCTGGTTACAGAATGTGGGGGGGGGGGTCAGGGGGAGGGCCCGGATAGGTGAGAGAGATAACAAGATGGGGAGAGGCTTGAGAGAAAATTGATGAGGATTACCGCAGGAATGTACTCAAGCCATCGAATGCAGTCTGCATTCTTTTCAATTTTTTTCCCCTCTTCCCAGCTCCCCTTTAAAGCACGAAGCCATTTGGACCAGAGCCGGGCTCGACTGCAGACGGCCATTTGTGTCGTTCTCAGGTCCTCACGAAATTCCCGCGTCACGCAATCCCGTAAATGCGCAGCCTCAGAGTTTCGATCGCAGGCGGGCTGAAGATGAGCCGAACAATCTCCGCTATTTAAATTACAGCTTTGCTCGCGCGGTCCAAATTAGCCAGCCTAGCTATTTATTTCTGCCCACTCTCGAGAGACACTCATTGACTTTAACCCCCGGTTTACCAGAAACCGCAGAACATCAGAGGAAAACGGCTTTTGGGCCCTTCGGGAAGTTTACCGTCGTTACCAGTTACGCGTGGAAGGGTCACTTACCAGCTGCCTCTGCTTCGGGGGCAGCGCTGGCGGCTGCAGCGGCTCGTGGACCGAGTCGGTGCTGCTGAAGGAGTCGTTGAAGCCGTAGACCTCCTGGAAGCGCTTGTTGCGCTGTTCGTAGATGCTCTCGCTCTGCGGCATCTGGTAGAACATGGAGGGCTGCGGCTCCGAGTAGTCTTCCACAAACTGCATGTACTGGAGGACTGGGGGGGGGCACAATGATGGTTTGTTAACAGCGTTCAGAATCACGACTCAGGACTTCTATTTAAGACTTCACAGTTTCCTCACATGTGTAAAAGCTTGAAATACTAAACGCAGTACGGTACAGTCGCACGGTGAGAAGTGTTTCAGCGAGCAGGAAGGAGCGACTGTATAGAATGACATAATACAGCAGCCTGAGAGGAAGTGATGTATTAGGGTGTGACCGGAAACGTTGCCCCCTGCGCCCCTGGAGCCGGAGCCATTGTAGCACATCCTGGTATTCACTTCCTGCCTCTATTCGCAGCCGAATATTCCCTGGACAACGAGCTACGCTTCGATGAACTGATGATGAAGTGCAGCCACTGTCCCGCCGTCCCTCACTAAATCAACCTCGTCCCTTCTTTTATTCCTCCCTTCATTAGACGCTTTGTCCCTTCCTTTGCCTCTGTGCCCTCTACTCAGGCATCTCATTTAAAGATCGTTCTTCTTCCCAGGCTTCTCGCTGCGTCCCCATCCCCTCCTTTCCCTCCCCCCTCACTCACTGTGTCTGCTTTTCTTCTCTGGGAGTGGCGGTGGGCTGGCGGGGATGTCCGCATTCTCGCTGGCGATGTACTGGGCAACGAACACGCCCCCGTTCGTCTGGGGCATGGGCGAGATGGGCGTGAACAGGGGGAACGGCGGCGTCGGGTGCGCCTCCTCTTCCGACAAGTTGTCATACTGGGAGGGGAAGCGTTCGTACAGCACCCTGGACCCCGCGTCGGGGAAGGGCGACGTCTGCGTGCTGCGCCGCTTCTTCTGGGGCAGGGCGGGTGGCGCGCTGATGCGGGAGGACTGCAAGGGGTTGGTTTGATTGGGCTGCGGGGTCCAGTACTCCGGCGGCTGCTGCGGAGGGGGAGCGCTAAAGCGGGGGTGCGAGGGATGCTGTCCGGGGACTGGGGAAGAGGACTCGCTGTGAGACTCGGGCAGGGGGCTCAGGCACCCTCCGACGGGTATCGGGGGCAGGTTCTCCCCAGCCGACAAGTCCTGGTGGAGGAAGTCGTAATCCGGGTCGTAATTCTCCGTGTTGTCTGAAAAAGCGAAGGAAAAAGTCAAAATTACATTTCTGTCATTATATTCTCGCAAAAAACATATTAAATGTAAAAGGTTTTCCAGGTTTTGAGTTGAAGCCAACAAATTTGCGGTCAAACCTTTTATCCCTGCTCCCAAACACAACACATGTAACACTCCTTTACAGTTTAACTTCTCAGTGTCGTCCGGCCGCGTGCCGGCGTCCGTGCCGCTGTCCCAGATCTGCCTTTGTTTTCTTACCAAGCGTCTCACAGCTGGTGTTACGGGAACACTGACCGCTGTCCTGCTCCATGGAGGAGAGCTGCTCGTCGGACTTGCTGAGCTTGCCCATGCTGCTGCAGGGAGACAGACGTGGCGAGTCGCCCCCGTACGACTGGCTCCCCCAGAGAAGCGCCTCTGCAGGAACTCCTGCTCGTAGTCCTGCTGCTGTGCCGACAGAGAAATTATTCATGAGGTTTCTTTACTTCCCGTGTGTTGTGCTGATACGCGACTATAACATAACGTCTAACGTCTTGCACCCTCACCTGTCTGTGGACACTGCAGGGCAGGCTGGAGCCACGGCTCATGGGGGCGACCACTGCCACCCGTGTGGGCGAAGGGGCTGACTGGCGCTTCTTAGGTGGAAGAGCTGGTGGAGGGCTGGTGACAGATAAACAGACGCAGCGGGGTCAAATGACAGGAACGTTGGACGCCACCGTCCCTGAGGCAAAGTCACTGAAGACAATCGGGCAAAGCGTGCAAAACACACTTCCTCAGACATGTATGCACACGCAAATCCATGTATGAATACATGAACACGCACATGATCATCCCTCCTGGAGCACAGTGAGATGAGAGCGAGGGTGTTTTCATGTTAGCCCCTCCCAGCTACGACACGAAGCCGCCCTGCTCGTCAAAGTTCTCTCTGCGAGTTAATGCCGGGTCAAAATGCGGCGCAGAGCGGGGCGTGATATGGAGGCCGGTGAGAAGACACTGCATGGGTCAGTCACACACTCTCATGCACCGGCCAGTCCTCTGATTGGATGATGAGTTCTTCGTGGGAGGGGGGGCCACCGAGGACGACACAGACGTTGGGATAATGCAACCATGCAAGTCAAGAAAACACTTTCATCCAATCCAGAAGCTTTATGGGAGGGGGGGTATCTAGGGTGGGATGTTATAATGGAGGCGGATGATCCTATAGGCTGACATACTTCTCCTTCTGAGAGGGTCTCCTTTGGCCAGCGTCAGCACTCAACTGCGCTCTGTTCCCCGAATCCAAAGGGAAACCAGAGAAGAAAGAAAATCCAGAGAGAGTAAGAAAGGAAGAGACAGGACAACAAACAAACAAAAGTCTGCCTCAGGTGTCAAAGTAGTTTTAGGGAGTCTGGGTTCTGGCGTGTGGAGTGACGGATCGGCAGCTGAGCCGCGCAGGAAAGACCATGACCGAGAACATGGACCGCACGTACAGAGAGGTCACAATCAGTGAAAATGAAAGAAATATGGGGAAATCACCTTTCTCTGCCCAGATCCTAAAAGCTGTCCTTATTCCTCATTTGATTCGTGTGAAACCTTGTGTGTAACGTTTTAAAAATAACTCCTACGTGAACTGAAACAGCTGCGATAAATAAATGCAGAACGGGCTCTTCTGTGGCCGCATCTCTGCGTCTCACCGAACTGGAAACAAAGCGGAAACGAGGAGACCTTGAACTCGTGGCGGCCGAGCTCAGAGCCGCAGGACTCGCACCTGAGATAATATTTTACTTTGTCGTTAAAATTCACGTCGACCCAACCGACACCTGAATTTCTGACATGGAGCCATAAGCTGCAAAAAAAAAAAAACATTTTTTCATATTGCAGCTGCAGTTTCAGAGTGTGTCGTCCTCACCTGAGCTCTGCCATCTTTGCTTCAGGAAGGGGGGGTTTGGGAGGGGCCACGTCCTCGTCCGCTGCCTCGGTGGCTGCCTCTGCAGGGGCAGCTGGTGGAGCGGTCTTACTGGGGACCTCCTGCTCCCGATCTATCAAGGGTATCTCAGATGACACGCTGCTGCACGCGCAAAAAACAAACAAACAAAAAAAAAAAGTCTTGTGAGATGATGAACTGGTGTCTGAATGTTTGCGTGCTTTTTTTGTGCTCACCTCTCCGCTGTGATGGCAGGTGGTGCCGGTTTGTTCGGGGTGGTGGGTGACGGCTGCTCCTGTTTCTCTATGGTCAGCTTCACCAACTCCTGTTGGTCGAACACAACACTCCATAAAGAGCACCGCGGGGGCATGGCGTAGCCGTAGCATCGTTTCCTCGATCGGCAGGGGGCCTACCTTTACTCCGTCCAGCACTGCCTTGATGACGCTTGTGACGGCCGCCACGTTTTCCTTGTCCTCCAAGTCGATGCCATCCAGCATCACCTGGTCTGCCCATCGGATCAGGTTGGCCAGACTCTGGTACACACGGTTGTGGCAGGAAGACAGCGCCGAACTGTTGTGAGGAATTGGGGGTGGGGGGGCAGCAGAGAGAAATGATTGGAGACAACACAACAGAGGGGTGCGAAAGAAGCATCGGGACAAGCATGCGTTCGACTGATGGTGAGAAAAACCACAAACAAGAACACCCACCCACCGCTTATTAAACTACATGTATGTGCCACCGGCAGGAAGTGCATGGAGCGAGCCAGCTCTCCTCGACAGAAGAATGTGCAACCACGCGGGGGGTTAGGGTGTTGTTCCCGCCTGCAGTGACTGGCGCGTTCAGGCCCGACGCTAAGGTGTGGCGCGGGCCTGTGCCGACATGCTGAGGCTGATTCACAGCGCTGGAATATCCCTCCGCTGTCCCCACGCGGCTTAGCGCTAAAGCGAGTGGGAGACGGCCGCAGCCGCTGGGGTTTAGCGGGAGGATTTTTCGGGAGGGTGGAGAGGTTTCGGCGCGGGCCGAGGGCTGCAGGTTGCGCCGGAGCAGCAAAAGTGAAACTCCGACCAAGTCTGCAGCTTTGAGCGCCCAGTCAGTTTGGAGATTCTGGCAAATAAGCACTTTAATCAACTGAACGCTGCGTGCCAGACAGCACGCAGCAGTTCCACCCACTGCTGACCTAGTTATTTGACCAATATTGATTTAAATCACTGCGAGCGATCTCAGTGTGGCGCACTCCTCATGTATTACAGATGGCAAAACTAACTTAGCGAAGATAACACGCGAGCGCAACGTTCTTCTTTCGATATCCGTCACGCAGCAGCAACTCCGTGCGCAGCTGCTTATTAATCTGGGCTGCACTTTAGGAGATGTTGCGAAATCACTAGCTTGTGGCAGTGGTGTTTAAGTTGCCGCGCGGTCCGGGGCCAAAGCAAAACATTCGACTTCTGCTGCGATCGCGGGGAGTTGTCTCGGTCAGGCCGAGGTCAAATCCCCAGAGACGGGTGACCTTTGGTGTTGCGGCAACAATCCATCGGTTGCTTCCAGGCACACAGAGTTGTGGGATAAAAAAACAAAACAAAACACATAATCAGTCACATCTGACCTCCGTGCCTTCATCTGCACCACCGGCGAGGAAAGGCACAAAGACAGAGAGGTTCAAACGCGTCTCGACAGTCCAACCAAAACCGCAGCCGACGCTGCGTCGGGAGAGGGGGGGTTTACTTCACCCAGGGAGGAAGTGAAGCAAAACCCGCTTCATCAGCTGGCATATCAGAGAGGCAATGTTTATTTCTCTTCCTCGAAGGTAGCGTTCTTGACAAGGCGCCACATCAAAAGCGTTCAGCACGTGATAGTAAATCTAAAGGCTCCGGGCAATCGACGCGCAGGAAGCCGCGCGGCGAGCGACGTCGTCCGTCGCAGCGTACGGTCGGGTTTTCGCGCATTGCTCAGCGAGCGGTAGTCGACGGCGTGCCAGTTCTGACACGTCCCGCGTGCATACCGGCTGCGTCGTGAGTTACACTTACACAGAAGGAAGCCACAGCGGCGGATTGCGTAGTGGGTTTTTTTCTTTTTCAGACTGAGCCGTTCTGGAAACTTTTACTTCGAGGATTCCGGCGCATGGGCAAAATAAAAAAAAATAAATAAAAAAAAGACGACGCGGTCGGTGCCGACGCTCACCTGTGTTGCACCCGGGCCTCCACCTGGACCAGAGGCAGGATGGCTTCTAGCACCTTGCTGGCCGAGCCTGGCAGCATCTCCAGCACCTTCTTCTCCACGACCATTTTGTCCACGATTGTCTTGAAGTAGCGCAGGGCGCTGACCACCTCCTTCTCATGTTCCTCCAGCCGACTGACATTCTAGAAACCCCCCAAAAAAGCAGTATGTTAGAACTGTAACATCAAACTACTTGTGTGTATCAGAAGCACTGATGAGCACAACATAAACTGAGTACACTAGATTTAGTATGTGGACCATCCCCACAGCCCGGGCTCTCTGCTGTGGTTCTGCTGCTCCCATGGTTTTGCTCACAGTTCAAACCATCTATCAAGTGTAGCTCAGAGCCATCTTGGTCCTACGGCAACAGGCTCTTTTTTCCGGCTTCCCTCGTCCCATCGCAGCAGGGCAGCCGGGGGGAAATATGCTCATTACGCCGAAAGCCCTTAGAGGGGAGCGGAGGAGCTCGCCGGGGAAGCGGCCCGGCTCCATTCACGTCTTTATGGGTTCAGACACCTGCTGTAAGAGCGGGAGGCTGTGGGAACCGGCGGGGACACTCGCGCACACACCACACACAATGGAATACGAGCGCACAAAACATGAGACAGGAAAACAACCGCCTCGCAAATAGGCAAACAAACACAGGGAGTAGCTGGGAAAGACACGGGTTTCCCACAATACACACACATATACACACACACACACATCTTAATGCGCACGCACCTTGTTAGCAGGTTTCTCAGTGCTCTTGACTGCCGGCTCGGGCTGCAGCTGCTTGCCCTTCTTGGACGGCGTCCTCTTGATCTTGGGAGAGTGGAACTTGTCCATCAGCTTCATGGTGAAAGAGGACAGGTGGGACCGCTGCGAGTCTGCGGACGGAGGGGGAAAGCGGGGAGAGAGGAGCGGTCAGTCAGGGAGGACAGGTTCCCCCGGGGGACGGGGACGGGAACGAGACGAAAAGAGACGAGATCGAGGTCCAAGAACAACGATTCAAATTTTTTTTTCTTTTTTTTTTTTTAAAGGAAAAGGAGAGCACTGGAGATTTTTTAATCAAGTATTTGTAACATCAGCATTTCGTCTGCTCCTTTTGTTTCCAATGTAAATCTGCTGGGCAGCATCTTCCAGCCCATGATGTGCACAGATGTGCTGCACACAAAGCGGCAAGCTGCGGTGATAATAAGGAGTTAGAACAGAGAGGGGCTTCATAATAGAAGAGTGATTTGGCAGAAATCCTCTTCGTCACCGGGGAGAGGAGTGTGCCCCCTTTCACCTCTCTGTCCCCTCCCTTTATCTCCACACCAAACCGAATCAAGAGATAAATACTGGTAACAGCGGTGGGGAGTCAGCAGAAAGCGTGGGTTGTTTTTTTTTTTTTTTTTATCAGCGACAAAATTACACCGCTATCTGCTGTAATCTCCCCCTCAGCTCGACGACGGCGGGATCTGGCTTTGCGCCGCCATCAGCGCAAAAAGGAAAAAAAAAATCACCAAATAACAATCAGCAGCGGGGAAAACGCCACGAACGGGAATTCCAGCCGAGCAGCGCTTTCATCCGCGCCATCGACCCGCGTGCCGCGCACACATCCGCCCTACTGTTCTCCCTCTCCACCCCCTAATCCTCATCATCCCTCACTCCCAGGCAGAAGCCAAAGTTCGCTGAGGCAGCCAAGGGCGACTGTGTCTCATTAAAAGTGTTGATGTGAACGCTTCCGGCCGACGAGGCATGCGTGACCCCTCGGGCTCTTCTTTTACACTGCGTTTAAAAAAAAAAAAAATCTTATCTCTTGGGTCGTGCAAAAATAACATCAACAACTGACGCTCTGCAGGCGCTAGTGAGTTACACGTGGCTGCTTTAATAAGCCGCCGAGTTACTGGAAATGTATCTCATGACTGCCGTCACCTCTGCGTCGCATTTGACCCAGTTCCAAACACCCAAACGGGTCAAATCGCTCACGAAGACGTTAGCTTTGTCGAAAACGCCGCACGACTCCGCTGCTGAACACGTGACAACACAAACGCAGACTTTCTGTAAATTTCACTAGTAGCCCAGTTATGTCACTTCAAAAGCAAAAACAGCGAGCGAGGTCAGCCAGTCAGGATTCAGGAGAGAGGAGGAGGGCGAGGAGGTCGGCTTCATCGGCGTCAGGCCTGGGATGGGGGGTGGAGAAGGGCCCTGCGGGGGGGGGGGGCAACCTGCTCATCTTAACAGCCGTCTGTAGCAATACTCTGTAGCGTAGCCACGGGGGATGCTGCGCTTGTTTCAGTGCTCCTAAACAGAGTCGGAACAGCAAAGCGAGTGCTGACAGTGTGTGAGGATTGATTTTTTTTTTTTTTGTGCCCTGAGGCTATACATACTGCGTTAGCCAGCTCTGCTGCAAGCCAGGCTGCTATCCTGGCGAGAGTTTGACATGGCAACGCTCAGAGCAGATCGTATGCTTGTGATTTGCGCAGCGGCCTCCGTACGAATCCGGTCTGCTTGACCCCGCTGCACCCGTGCTCCTGGCGGGACGCGCAGGGAACGTGGCGAACATCGCAACAACGCCGGCTCCCGGTCGACCCCGTCCTGTCCTGAAAAGTCCCGGAAGGATGACGTGCGAGGTTGCAGCTGCGTCTCAGCTGTCCCTGAACCCCCCCCCCCCGGAGATGAGAAGCGGTGACGTCGGCGCGGCGAGTCGACGGGCGCGATCAATACAGCTGGTCCCGCAGACGCCGCGGCTCAGCTGTTTATCATGCACACGGGGCTGGTCTTCCCGCTCCCTGTTCACTTTACGATCACCCGCCCTTTCTTTTCTCAAAACACAACCCCCCCCAGTTCACTGGAAGTCTGGCTCAGCATGGAAATGACATCACCGACGAAGAGGGAGGAAGCGAAAGTCAGTGAGGTAAAGAGAAAGGAGAGACGGGGAGGGAGGGAGAGCACAGTGAAGTGCTCTGTTATAGTCACACAGGCCCTCTCGGCCTCCGCCCTCGACCCCTCCACCGGTGATGGAGCAGCCCGCCTCCCCCCCGCCCGCTGCTCTCCACAGTTATGAGGCGGTGATGTCATCGGTTGTTATGTCTCCAACACTGGATGTGACTCGTCGTGGACGGCGTAAGAGGCTGAGAGAAGCCTCGCAGTGAAAACCGGCTCCTACGCTCTGCAAAAGATTTTCATGCTCTGATCTTTCTTTATTGCCAGGATTGTAAGACTGCCGGGTTGACCGAGCGACAGATCGGACTCCATGAAACTCCCCGAAAGGAACGAAGTCGTCCATAACGACTGTCGGTTCCTGCCGGCGGCTCCCAAATTTCATCCCTGCCGCTTTTTAAGGAACGGTGCGACACGGCAGCGCAGCTGCACTTCCATAAAGGGTCAGGTCTGTCTCGTCCGCCTCGCACCGCGGGCCCCACAGGGGACCGAACACAAACACCGCTCCCCCCGAGCCTCGCTGCGTCGCACGGCAACCTCACGGCCGCTTGCGGCGCCCCGGGTGACGAGCTCACACACTTCTGCAATCAAGGGCCCCCGCGAAAACTCTGAGATTAACCGTTCATGTATGTTATTCTTTCTAATTTGTGATTTTTTTTTATGATGCCCTGAAGGACGCATGAAGAAGAAAATCCGGGAAATCAGATTGTTAGGAATAACTAGAGTGGGATTGGGCATGTAAACATCATGGAGACGGCTCAAACACTGAGATGTTCTGAAAAGGCCTTGGGGGGAAATTTAAAACAAACACTCCAGTCTTAACTACTCCTCAACAAAGCCTGGGAGAGTTCTCGCACAAGTCTGCGGCGTCGCCAGCGTCCCCCAGGAGCCCTCCAGTCACTGAACTGTCTCAGGGCTTCATTACACAGTAAGAAAACACAAATACACACACAAACGCACACATAGAAGTTAAGTTTATGCAATACACCTTAAATTGTTTTTTTTTCTCCGTGTGTATACTTTCGCAGTGCTCATTTGTCAGAGTGACTGTGGACCCGCACAGACCTTCACTTTTAATTTTTTACGTTTCCCGGCCGATAACATATACCGATATGTTATCGGTGCACACAGCAGAATGCTACAGAGGGGGAATCCCAGGACCCTCAGCTGCCGGAGACGCGCGAGCCTGTTCAGATCTGACCGAAGAAACTGACAAGACTGGCAGATTGATCTGGCTGTTGCTCGGTACAGGTGTGATCTATGCGGGACAGCGGGACAGCTGGTCACGCCCCCCCCCCACCCCCACACCCCCACACCCTCAGGATAGGATGAAGACGTGGTGTAGGGACACAGAGGGAGGCCTTGCTTAAGGTTACACGCACAGCTGCCACCTCCTGCTGAACTCAGTGAAAGTGGGCGCGGGCCGCGCGTATGCCGACTTGTCGAGTCTGCTAAAAGGCCGCAGCGAGGGTCGCAGGGGTCACCAGGCCAGCTGTTGAGCAGGCAGGAAGGTGGGGGGGGGGGGGGCGGGGCGGCTCGTCTGACAGGCACGTACAGGAGATAGTTAAAATGACGTCTGTGGGAATCTGTGGGACGACATGCATTCACTGAAAAGATGTGCGGACTTCCGTAAACGATTTTCGCAATCCCACGCCTCATATAAGCTTTTCCCTCGAAACGGATGCGTTTCCCCTCGCTTTAAAGCAACACACTAATAATAAATAATTCCCTGACGCACTTTAAGCAGAACTCTTGAAGGCGACAGCAGCCCGGCGCTGGAATTCGTGCAAACAGGCGGCGTGTTGCTCACGAGGACGACTCCGCCCGCAACGATGTCTTATTTGTCCATAAAAACGGCGCCATGGCGGGCGAATTACTCGCTGCTACACTGTAAAACAAAAAAAAAAGAAGAAGAAAAAAAAACTGCGGCGGGGCGAGCGCCAGGCGTTGTATCTCCACGGGCGAGACCTGCTGCGGTGCGAGAGAGAGAGAGGAATACGAGCTCGAGGCACGTGAGACGTGAGACGTGAGACGAGCGGCGGGGAGAAAGGCAGCGGAGGAAAGAGAGGAAGAATCCAACAGGAAATAGTTAAGTGCTTAGTGAATTATTTATTCTCTCCATTGTAGCAGCTGGCTTCCTGCTGGCTGTGTTCAATTTTCAATAGGACTCCTCTTTATGCCCCTCAGTTATTAAGAAGCAGCACTACAGCATGCAGCAGGCTGTGTGTGTGTGTGTGTGTGTGTGTGTGTGTGTGTGTGTGTGTGTGTGTAGCGTGCCCAACTACAGACCAAGGATGGCAGGAAGGAAGGAAGGAAGGAAGGAAGGAAGGAAGCCCTGGTATGGAACGCTGCCCTGGTTCACGGTTGATCAGAGGAGCAATGGAGGGCAGTCCGGCAGCGGCTCTTCCAGTTTTCCAGCTGCGCCGCCGGAGCGTGCCGTCCAGCGCCGTCCAGCGCCGTCCAGCGCCAAGGCCACGGGAACACGGCGAGGGCGCCCAGGCCGCTCACAAGCGACTGTACTTCACTTAAAAAATGAGCATGACGCACGGAAGCACGGTTTTCATCCCGCCAATCCAACTGTGGACGCGAGGCGACGCGTGCGGAGCTCGCTTTCTAACAGGAAGCATGGCGAGCCGCTTCGGCGAATATTCATTTCAATCCAAATGAAAGCGGTTCAGCATTTACAACATTTAACTTGGGAGGAGCGGAGACACAAAGGCCAAATTCTGTTGTTTTTATTTTATTGTGACCTTTACCATCGTCTCAGCTCGTGTCTGAAGAAAAAGTCTTTTCTTGATCTCTGCATCTATAGGAACCGCCCCAGCACCACCACCACCACCACCACCACCACCACCCCCACCTCCTCTGATATTTTAGGCCATTAACAGCTTACACAAACATGCCCTTCAGTATGTCAACGACTAGCCAGCCAGTCCCACCGAGCACGGGTCACTGGGTCAGGAGCAAATATCAGTGCGGCGACGGAGGCGCCCTGCGTGCCGGGTTGCGTGGGAACGGACAGCCCGGTCAACCGTGGCTGACAGAGCGCGGCCACGCAGCGCACGCTATCAGCAACTCTGATCCATAACCTCAGAGAGGCCGCGCTTAGTCACCTGCACTGCCAGATGGGAAAGTGAACGGCGAGACGACGGTGGAGGCGTCGGTGCCGTCCGCCAACTGTAGACATGACGCAGCTGGGGCCGACTATAGAGAACGCTTCTTTTTTTTGCGTGGGGGAAAGTTGTGCTCCGCGAAACAGACATCACTACCCGCGTGAGTCACGGGATCACACATAACGGAGTAACGAACGCACTCGCACCCTCACACCCTCGCCGACTCTCGTGGTTTTGTCACTTTAAGCGGCTTGGCTTCGCCGAGAAACAAAACAGCAGAGGAGCGTTTAAAATGCAAATGGGACCTGATTCAGACTTATATACGCTCGGCACCGTGCGACACATCGAGACGGGGACCTGCGACTCGCCTCATCAGAAAATAGGTTGCATTGAACCATAATAAGAAACGGGCTGCGTGCAGAGGCACATAAAAAAAAAAAACCCTCAACCTGATGTCTTGGCGACACACCTTACACTCTGGCGTCTGACTGTATGCGTGGCGTTCCGTCGTTTCATTTGCACCAAAAAAACCCCAACACGCAACCCACGCAATTATCCGCGAACCCCCCCTTTACCGCCGTGCATTTCTGCTGTTGTTCCTGTAGTAGACAGAAACTCCACTGCGCCGTAATGTGGGTCACCGAGATCTCAGGGCGCGTTTGTTTTTGCACGACGCTCTCGGAGAAAGGCACATCGAGCCGACGACGCGCGACCTATAACCTGCAGCTTCTGTCGTCGCCGAAAGAGCGCCTGCCTGAAGCGCCGTTACACAACGCTACTCTGCACGCGCGGAGTCACGAGGTGCCGCGAGAAACGCAACGCTCGACAGTCACAACACAGATTAAAATAAAGCACTTAAACTCGAGGTCGCTGAGGTTCGGACGGACCGAGCGGCGCAGCAGTTACACACAGGAGACGTATGTGGTGGATGAGGAGCAAATGTCGCGGGGCAGCATCTGTGTGAAACTCTGAAGGACCGCGCTGCGTTTTGATTAAACACTGTCCGCACTGTGCAACACACGCTCTATACCGGCTCACTGAATGCAATCTAATTATGTTTACAATGAGGCAAAGCTGCTGTTGGATGATTTCACGTGCGAAGGAAGCGGCTGAGCGTCGGCACACGGGTCACAGAGGTGAGCGGGCTTTCTTCCCCGGCACACGCTGAAGCGTCGCCGCAGTATTAATTACGAGCGCGTCGTTCCCCCGGCTCTTTTCTCTCCAGAATAAAAGCGCCCAGATGGGATCAGCGCATTTCGGCGCGTTTATCTCTCATCTCACTTTCAGGCCACGCTATTGTGCGAGTGTGCCGCGGGGCTCCGTGTTACGGCCGGTGGCTGGAAGGCCGGTGTTTTGGAAGAGGGTGGGGCCATTAGGTCTGTGTATTGTGCGGCCACATAAACATTTACAAGTGGGCGGCCTCAGTGCCTCCTCTGTTTGACCACGGAGCCCAACGAAACTCCTTCTTCTGAGGCGCCTTCTGTCCGGACACCTGCGTGTCACTGGAGGTGTCGAGGGGGGAAAGAAGAGAAGTTTATCCAAATATACCGCTGAGACGCCTGGAGGTGCTGCTGCCGATTTAACCCCCGTCCCCACGCTACTTTTATTATTACTACAGCTTTAGTGTTACAATAAACACGACCAGCGCAGCGCCGACCTTTAAGTTATCTTGCAGCGGGCACTGGGCCAACTAACGGGACCAGTAATGGTGGCACTTTGGCACGGCGGCCCGGTCAGGTCGCGCTGAGAGCTGCGGACGGAGCCCCGGGGTCTAGGCCACTCGATTGTCCTGCGCACAAGAGATACACAAGCGTGCCCGTCCCCAGAGAGAAACAAACGAGCGCACAAAAGAGGCTCTCTGCACCATTCAACCACAAGCAAAAAAAAAAAAGGGCTGCAGAGGGGATGCCCCGGGGGTTTTCACCATCAACAAGCAGAACACAGTCTGCAGCGCCTGAGCTGGAAGCTATTGATGCCCCAGTTGTAAAATAATATATATATATTTTTTTTTATGTTGCACACACTGGCACAGTGACAAAAGGGCGGCATGAACAACAATGTGAAGCAGGAATGGTTCAGAGGTGGACTCGAGACTTTAAACATCCCGTTGCCTCCAGAAAGATAAAAACAATGACCTTGTGCATCGCTGCAGGAGAAGAAGAAAAACCAGCACTTGATAGTGTGGGATAATACTCAAAACTCACACATGCTGAAATGGGCTAGTTTGATATATTTTCATAAATACACGGTAGTTGAAATTTTGTTTACGTGAAGAAATGCTACCCGTCTGGTACTCACGTGAAATGATGAAATAACTTTGATTCATTGCGACAGAAAAATGATCGTCAACCAATTTGCTGACACGAATAGCTCCTGAAAAGTCATTACTGTGCCACATGTTCATGATGTAATTAAAGACCAAACAGGTGAACGACTGAAAAATAATCATCCATCTAATCAATGATGGAAATAATCGTTAGCTGTAAACGTGATATTGATATTGATATTTTCTCGATGTCGGGGCGACATAACAAACGGGTTGGGCTGAAGCACTTTTACGGTTTCGTGGCGGGCGGTTCCACGGAAGCCGGGCTGAAGGCCCCGCCTCCCATTCCGGCCTCGAGGAACCACAAGTGAGCCTGGTTTGTGGGAGCGCGGCGCTCTGCCGGGGTAACAGGGCACCGCGAACTCTTTTAAGTGCCTGGCCATTAAAGGGCTTCGTAGGTGAGCAGGACTTTTACAAGGAGCCAACGCCGAGAAGCGGGAAATCGCACAAAGCGCACGTACGTCGCCATCCCGGGCACCCCTCCCGTTCCTTCCCCCCTGACGCCGAGGCCACTGGCACGACTTCCTGTCCCTTGTCTCCCTCGCTGCGAGCCGCTCCCTCTTTTCTGCCGGCACTGCAGCGGCCTGGAACTCTGTGCATCCGCTTGCTACAGCGTAACTTACAGTATAAAACTTTCCTCACATAAAAGACGGGACGGTTTTAACAGTATGGGGCACACACACACACACACACACACACACACACACACACACACACACACACACACAGGGGAGAAGCTCGAATAAGACGGAAGCTCGACGCGCCACACGAGCCCTCAGAGCGGTCGGCTCCTTCCAGTGACCTTCGGGCTACAGCGGTTTTGTTGCATTTTTTAGCATGCCATTTAAAGCTCGCTTTCTCAAGCGAAACTGTGAGCGAAAGTGAGTGGCAGCAAGCAGGTTCACCTTGGGTGAAACCGATAGACTAAAAAGAACCACAAAGCGCTATAAATACCCCGGCTTGTCGGTATCTCTAACATCAAGCTGCGCCCGAGACAGAGACGCCGCGGCAGCGAGAAAAAAAACCCCCTGTGATGTAGCGAGATGAATCCGGCTTTCCTCGGCGAGCGGCAGCTGCTTGGCAAGAGATGCGCGGGAGACGGGAGGCCGATCCCCGCACACACGCGGACAAACAGCCACGAGAGAGCCGGTCACTTCGCTGCCCGAGTACAAGACGGAGACAGACACAGAAGACGTTGGAGCGAGAACGTGGCCTCGAGCGGCGCCGCTCTCCCCCGCGTTAGGAGCGCCGCACAAAGCTCATCCTGTCCGCGCAGCTGGCGACTCGTCACCCTCTTGACACGGCGGGCGAAAACACAGCGGACGCCGCCGCACGCGTCGCATCTCCTTGCCCGGGGGCGACGGACGCGTCCGTCACAGAGGACGAGAACCCGCCCTCGCGCAGTCACTTCTAATAAGTGGGGGTTTAAATGATGTGGGCGAGGAATAATCAAGCACGCGCCGAAGCAACTTTGCTGTTTTTCTTTTCCATCATTACGCACAACGACAGACGAACAAAGGAGGAAACGTAGGAGTTTTTTGTGACGTGGCCAGCTGTGCGCAGGGCGTCGATTGTTGCCTCTGCGACAGCGAACCTGGCCGTCGCAGTCCAGCCGATCATCGGGAGAAATCCTGACCGCGCCAACGCCCCGATAGACCGTCGGAAAACCCATGACGTCCTCGGCAGGCAGGGCACATGACAGCGTGCTGCATCTGTGTGCCAGGACCCAGCTGCCAATCGCAATAACCCTCCCCGATAAATCTTGTGTCTGACCTCTGCAGACCAAAGCTCACGACGTCCCAACTCCATCCCTTCTGAATATTTTACAGCTCATGAATCTGCAGCGTAGCATCTTTTATCACCATTTTTTTAAAAAAACAAAGACAACACATGTTCTCTCTCATCGAGGTTGTGTGAGGAGGAACGTTCCAGAAGAAGTGGGTCAGTGGAGGCTGACGTGCTCGCTCAGAAAGCCCACGCCGAGCCCGCGGTGCCGCGACAGAACACGCGCCGTCCGCACGTAGAGCGCGTCATCGTCAACGTGTCGTGACGCGCTCAACGATGAGATATCAAACCGAAGATTCGGGATCGGCCCACACACACACACACACACACACACAGGCCCGCATCTGCCCCGACAACAACGCTGACTTGTTTGCAAGCGATGTCGACTTCTCTCTTCATTCCTGATTTAGCCTGGAATCGGAAACTGGCAGCAACTGTGGGACGTCCCCTTCATTGTATGCCAGCTCCCTGACCGAGCCATGCCACCCAAGGGTCCCAGTGATTCCACACGCTCCACACGAGTGGCACAACATGACAAAAAATGCTTTGTCTTCCCCTTTTTTTTTTTTGGGGGGGGGGGGTCTTCGCTTTAAGAGACCACTCTCCATTTATGCTGCTTCTTTATCTTTGTCTCTGCTTAGAAAAATTGCACACAGATGAGTCTTAAGTGTCATTGCCCCCCCCCGATTTCACACAGACACACAAATCTGAACACGGCGAAACGGGAGGCCGATTTTAAAACTCTCTGCAGAACAAGAATTGAAAGAGAACGTCGCGGGACACGTGCGGAGTTTCAGTCGTGCTTCTCCATCCTGCTACTTTTAGCACCAGCATTTAATCAAGGACTCATTTCCTGATTTACTAATATATTGATCTAATTAACTAGCAGCAGGATTTAAAAAAGAAGACAGAACAGCTGTGGGCATGTCCGGGACTTCCAGCCACTGCGGTACAGTATTCGTCCCTTCGATTAATTCAGCTTTATAATGAAGCAGAGTGAATGCACACTGGGGAGACTTTGGGTTTGATGGAGTTATTCTTCAATCCCATCATCTACAGAGTATGGACAAAAAGATTAAGACTGGGAGAGTGTCTGCAGCACAGCCAGCTCATCTGTAGCTGATCTGAGACCTCCCCACCTGCACCACCTGTCCCTCTGTTTGAAACTCCCTGTAGCTGAACCTAACGAGCGCCATCACAGCTACTCAGACAGGGCGGGACAGGGTAGACGGAGACGATACACACACACACCTAAATACAAACACCGACTCCCACTGAAGCTCAAATGCATCGGCGTGCCGCTGGCTCGCCGGGGCGGACGTGTTCACACGGCTCAACGAGAGGGACGCACGAGCTCGCCACAAACATGAATAAATCAAACAGCGTCCACCTCGACATGTGGGTCAACAAACGAGCTCAGCTACCATAGTGAAGAAAGGCAGGCGGGCTCGGATTTATGATGCCAAGGTGATTACCGCCGCACAGCGTCACCTACACTAATTTCTTTTGTATTGTGTAACCGGATTAGGGCCGCGGCATCCCGGCACCCCTGGCAGATCCCTCGCCCGATGAGGTAAGATTAGAGCGGGGGCTACGGCTCCTGTCTGCAAAGTCGGGAGGTGATAAGGCAGGAAGGCAGCCGGCGGCGGAGAGAGAAGGCCTCGCTCTGGCCGGGTCCGCCCAAGACTCCGGCGGAGCAAATGAGCACCTTCCATAAAGCCACACGACGCAAAAAGCACAGCGAGGAATGTCCCCTGCGTTTCACACTGCCAGCAAGCCTATTTTACATTACAGCTCCTAAACTGGCAAGTACGCCCCCCCCACACACACACACACACACACACACACACACAAACACAAAACAACGCAAATATGCATGAATCTATCCCAAAAAAGTGTTGAATAAATGCATAGTGTGTGCAGATGATGAAACTCCTGCAACTGTGCAAGACAAACAGAGGCCTGTGCTTTTTTTTTTTTTTTTTGCAGCAAATAGTCTGCGCTCGGTTCGTTTACATCTAAATTCACTGCCTGGTCCTCCTGCATCATTCAGAACCTGCGCCGTGAATTGAATTGTGGAGAAAAGACAGAAAATCAAAACGCCACTTACTTCGTCGTTATCAAGGCTATTTTAAAATGGTAATAAAAAACCCAAAACATTTGTCTGTGGGGGAAAAAAAGAAAACCCATCATCAACTTCTCCAACGCCCCCTTTACTCAACAGCAATGGACTGAGGTCAGCATTAACAACGAAGCAGCAAGCACCGCAACGACAGCTAGCACTGCATCTTTGTGTGTCTTTACCTGTGTCCTCATCCAGATCCCCCTGCAGAGAGGAGTCTGTGTCCTCCGAGGAGGCCTGGCTCCTCCAGCTAACGTTGCCCATCCAGCAGGCCTGACTCCACGCAGCTGCTCGTCCGGGTCGGGGCGGGGCGGGGGGGGGTTACCGACAGTTGCAGTTTTTGTATAATGAAGACTTGTCGGTCAGGCTGGCATTTTCGCATCTATCGCTCAATGGCACTGCTGAGACTTAGTCACAAACCGGTCGACCGGTCCTCATGATCATCCTCGCTTGACTCAGCCACGTTACAAGAGGAAAGATCCACAAATAGCACTGACGGAAGGCAAGAGGAACTGAAAAAAAGTTAAAACAATTCCCCTCGTGCGAATGTGTTTTTTAAAAATAAAGCCAGAATCACATCATCCTGGACAGAGGATTCGAGCGAAAGCCGTTCGAGCTGTCATCAGCGGTCCTCCTGGAGGGGGTCCAACCCACAGCTATCTGGAGTGGGGATGCACTGAGCAGGCCACCTGCAGGAACACATGACCTGCTCTCTGGCACGTAGGCCAACACGCAGCGGTGGCACCAAGTGAGGCATCGTCCTATGAGACGAACCGCTCCGAGAGAGAAAAGGTGAAGCAGAGAGCAGAACACCACCTGTACGCGGAAGTCGGATGAATTCCAAACGAGGGCTCTGAAAATAATCTCTGTCCAAGATTATCGAGGCGGAACGGCCTTGAAAATATTCATGTTGCCAAAAACCCGATTGCCGTCATAGGCGGCCTTTCTTTCCTGATCAATACCCTCGATCCAGCAGCTACCCAACATTTAATCCATCCATTTCTCTCCACAATTCTCCCTCTGTGCGGAGGCTCGATTCCCATCAGTGCCCTACCTTTCTCCACCCTCTTTCTTTCCCTCCCCAAGCCCTATTCCCTGCCTCTTTTTCGCTTTCCCATACACAGCACGCACACACACACACACACACACACACACACAAAACCTAATTACAACACAGCCAAACCTATATGGGAACAGAAAGCCTCTCATTCTGCGGGAGAGGGAGGGTGAAACGCTTGCTGCCATCGAGCCTCAAAATTGCAGCATGTCAAACCAAGACCCATAGTTCGCCCCGTGCAACAGTGGGCCCGCTCATCAGCAGCGCGCACAGACCTCATCGTCCGGGGAACCCTTTTGTAATCGTGGCTGCTTTAGCTCTTGCTCAGAGTTTTGGTGACTAAGGCATGCGGGGCTTGCTATTTCTGTACATCAGACGGGAAGATATTTCAGTCTGGAGTGATGCAGTAACCACTTAGCAAACACAAAGCTCGACTTGTGCTGGAGTGTTAACTCTAGAGCTGCTTGATTCATAGCTAGCAGCACAATCCCTCACTATATGGGGGCTTGTGGGGGGGGGTCTAAAAACGGGAAATGAGGGATCCGTTCAGCGGGAGCAGGCTACTACCATTGACTGTCCACTACAAGAAGAGTCTACGGGCTAATTATAAAACGCTGCGTTCCTTGGACATGCCAAAACCGTTACGTCACCGTTGTGCACTTCTGCAGGAAATTGCTATCACTGTGATAATACAAATATAAAGCCTCAATTAAAGCATGTTTCTTTTAGTCATCATCAGGCTGTAAAGTTTAGGGGATACAAAAGCAGCGCTTATTTCGTCCTGCCAGGTGGCAAATGAGCGCGCAGCATCCACGCATGAGCACTTACACAAGGTGTCATGTCATTGCTAGACTAAAGCTTCTACTTGTGCACAGCAAATTTTAATATGAACACATGTTCCTGCAACGTGGAGCAGCTGCAGTTGTTTGTACTTGTACAAGGTGGGTCCGGTTAAAACGTCACATGCGTACGTTTCGACCTGACAGCCCCCCCTCTTAATTTAAACAAGTCCCACGCAGTGCACCAAGTGTGAACTGACACATGAAGACACTCTCCCACATTTTCGGTCTCCTCCACCCTGTTCGTTTTCTCCGAGGAGAGCAGATTTGGCCGCGTGCTGCTGCTAGCTTTTGGGCAACACCAGCACAGACGCTGGATCTGTTTATGGATTACAGTCTGAGCTGCCTGAGAGATGAAGTCATGCGGGTGCGCATCCACGCAGAATGGGGTTCGGTGTTGAAACGGACGCAGGAACCGCCCACTTCAATCCCCTGGGAGGTGACATCCGAACTAAGCTGCGTGCTCCGAGGTGCAGAGGTCTGAACAGGTAATGCTGCAGTGTTCACCCCCCAAGAGAGGACAGGTCAGTGACAGCAGGACACAGTATCCATGGCGATGTGGGGGGATGTTGACGCAGCGAGTGACTCTGGAAGATATACTATCCATACCTCCTGCTGGATCTTAGTTATCCATGTGTGCACTGATAAGCGTTTTTGGTCGGTGAACCTTGGCTGCATCATATCACTATTTAAACCATAATCCATGAACATACCCATGTGCAGGAATCTCGATTTACAGACATGTACTTAACTTCACTTTCTCCAAATCTTTTCCCTTTTAATTTGCTCCTCCACGCAGCAGTAAATTAATCTCCTTCTGTCAAGGTCTAAAGCTGGTCCCCTTACAGTGGAGTCTGCACACCCTAAGCCCACAGAGACAACAGGCTCCTTTTCACCCCCGTGAATTTCCACCAATTTCTTACACTCATTCTCTTAACAAGCTGACACCATCGCTGCGCCGGCTGCACACCCCCCAACCCCCTTTCCACTTCACTGGCAGCCAGCACAGCGCATCCTCTGGGAACACGCTATCTGGGATCGATGGGCACATGTGGACGAGAGCAGAGACAACAGGCCAACGAGCGACCCGGCAAACAACAGCGAGGAGGCACCGGGGGAAGCAGGTCCACGCGAGACGGGGGATGCGGGAGGGAACTGATGGACTGGGTTCACGGTGACCAGAATCGACCGCAGGGGACCTACACTGCCTCCGAGTTTTCATTTAGCTGTGACCATATGTAGTCATCTGTCTGCAGACACGAAAGGAATCGGAAACTTTTACGCCTATGAAGGATGACTGAGCTAGTGGTGGATGACACTCCCTCCCCGCCTGTTACTGGGAGCTGTGTGTACGTGTGAGAGAGGGAGAGAGAGTGTGTGTGTGTGTGTGTCCATTTACTGCAGGCATCACCGGACAGGGCTGTATATGTGGGAGAGACAGCTGGTGGAAAGGGATGCAAGTGTAGCTGGTGGGTATAAAGTTTCCTTTTTTTCTAAAAGCATACCGGAGACCATCCTGTGCCCCCTCCTCCTCACCCCCCTCACACTCGCGCTCTGCGGGGCTTCATTTCCCCGTAAAAGCTGCACGCAAACACGTACGGCGCCAGTGGACATAACGAAAAAAAATGCCACGTGCACAACGTCGAAATCAACACAAATGCACACCGACAAGACCTGGGCGTGAACGCGTCACAACTCCACCGTGCACTGCTAGGTAACAACGCAGCTAGCGCTAGCCGCCGAGAGGCTAACCTTTAGCCGCTGCTAGCCGCCGTAACAAACCCATACTTTAACGGATAACTACGAAACAAGGGGGAAAACAACAACGCCAAGCAGCGAGTTTTAATTTATTTTATTCGTCTTAAGACGTTCCGTTCCTGGTGAAAAGCGAGTGTTTGTTCTTGAGTGTTATTGATGCTTTCAGACAATCAAACCATAGTATATTTACGGTGAGAGTGAACGGTGAAATGCCGGTGAGGTGAAGCGCCGTGTGAGCTGTGTAATGGTAGCACATCTTTAACGGTATTTTGTGGGCTAGCTTAGCCCGCGACACCCGTCTCTCCCCCTCGAAGGGCTGGAGTGGCGACAGCGTTATTCCGTTTGCTGGCCAGATAATCGGCCACCTCTCCAAACAGCGTGAGGCTGAAAAGAAACACACACACACAAAAAAATGCCCCAGCTAACACCAGCTAGCCGAAACGGTGACGCTTTATTTTCGCCGGACAGCCGAGAAAAGAAGAATCCGTTAAGGCCCAATTAAACCACCATTTACGCCGAACACGTTCGTTATCTGGAGCCCCGCTTTCCCCAATTTAGCGCACGTATCGGCCCACGGACGCCGGATTTGATCCGTCCGTGCCCCGCGTGAGGGATCCCGTTATACAGTACCGCGGGGTGAAGGCGGTGTGGTTGAGCGTAGCCGGGCAGGACTTACCTTGTTTGCTCTCTATTTTTCCCGACATTTTCGTAGCCAGCAGCTGCGATCCCACTCGCGGTTCAACAAAACGTTTCGCTGCAGACGAGCCTCGCCGTGTTGTCTCCTCCGATTATTCCCTCATTTTCGACCCGCTGTTGTGTCCATGAGATGATTCCGCCGGGGTTCGGGTGATATATTTATAGGCCACACACATTGGTACGGTCAGAAACTGTCTCAGTCCGTCTCCGGGTGATTTTCACTGGATATACACACAGGCGCGCGCACACACACATGCATACACACACATACACACACATACACACACCCGTTAATGTCTTGAACCGAGACTCGGGCAGGGAGCCTTCACGGTCAGAGCAGCAGCGCCCCCTGGCGTCAGGAATGAGTCACATCAATCTGTCAACAAGGGGATGGGCGTGTTTCAACCTCGATTCAAAGAGTGTTTATGTGTTTGCTTTTTGGTCGTCAATGACTCACAGAGGGATTTTTTTAAAGGCCTTGTATTAAAGTATATTACTATCACTTTACAATGTGTATTCATCACATAGTACGGTATCTTCAGTCTCTGTTCTATTTTTCTGTTTCTACAGTATTGATTGTTTGGTCTATTTAGAATTTTATTGTATTTTTATCCATCTATCGATCTCTTACATTGGTGCAAAAAAAAAAAACTGTAGTAAAAACTACCGCAGGACAGCTTGAAGTGGTGTTATATAACATAGGTTTTTAGACCAGGACAAAGACACACACTCTCAGATGACTTACCGTCAGTTTGCTTTTAAGTTCAAGATACTGCAAATACTTTTGCTCATCTTCACGTACACAGGTCTACAGTACGAGGGTATCAGACAGCCACATATTGAGGTTCCTGCCTGTCAGCATTCGGTATCTTAGGTTATTTCTCTCAAGTTCATATTCCAATATTTTTCCCACTAAAATGTTTTCTTTCTATCTGCCCACACCAAGTTAAAGTATCTATCCTCACAAAATACCTTGGCACACTGTGCAGTGTTTTCCTGGCAGTGTAATTGCTCCACTACATCTTCTTTCTAAGAATATTGTTTTAGTCGATACAGTTTTTCTTGAGCCAGGTCCAAGCCCTTCACGGGCCCCCCTGCAGCTTCCACAGACTGGCATCAAGGCCACACTACTTTTTTGCACCCATGTTACAAGGTCAATGTCTTTACTCATTCTCTGCTTACGCTGATAAGACAGCACGGGACTTCTTAGACATTTCTTTTATGCGTCCGCTTATCATGTTATCTTAAGTTTCAGCAGATGCAGCGTAAACTCCAGGAAACTGAAAGCCAGCCCCATCTTGGATTCACATCTCATCTTGCGGTGACGGCACTAACAATAGCAAAACAGCAATAAACAGTTTCACTCTCAATGTGTTGTTGCTTGTGTCAGGAGCTACAAATTAAGCCCATTACATTTTGTAACTTGTAAATATGGTGAGCGTTGTAATTGATTTTTTTTTAAATAACAGCCTTTTCATGACAAAATATATGTCCTATCTGCAAAGGCTGAGGTTTAGTTTGACTTTGACACATAATTATAAATACTTTACCATATGCAAATTAAATGGAAGCACAGAGCCCCCTGTTGGGCATCCTGAAACCCTTGCAGGATGCATCTGTTTTTTGTTGTTTTGGGTTTTTTCTCTTATCTATCGTTCCCGCACTACTGCTTGTCCTTATGACAGGGAAATTAAAGTACTGAAGGAGAAGAGAAGGGGAAAGGATGACGTCCGATTCACTAAATTGCTGACTATGGCTTTTGCCTACTTAGTGCTGCACATTATCCCAGCCATTAAGGAGCGAACATCTAGATTATGTATCGGGCATACCAAGACAATGCATGCATGCCCTGTCATCTTATTTTGTGAATAATTGATCTGACTGACAGAACGATCTACATTCTCTGAGTGATCTGGGTCAGGTGCGCTTGGCGATGCACTCATGAAAGCGGAGGCCCGCCTTAAAACAGCGAGATAGGGAGTTCATTAAAAACGGTCGGAGGCTCCTTTCATATCTTACCTCACCACCAACTGTATTTAATGAGTTACCAAACGGAGGCCTTCAGAGTCAAGGGTTCATATTTACACTGGCTGTCATTATGCCTGCTCCCCCGTGCTCCTGCTTGCGCAGCAGAAACCACACCCATATAACAAGTGCGAAGTGCTCGCTCTGTATATATGCGCTGTGGAGGCGTGTGGGCGTGCGCGGCGGAGGGGAAGGAGTGGAATACCTTCCCTGAGGCTATGATAAAGTAACAGAGGGAAGACAATGAACTCCTGAGCGGCGGCAGACTTGTCAGGACAGGACGGGTCTCGCCGCCTGACTTCGCTCTCCCTGCCAGGCTTCACTCGATTTGTGGGGCCTGTGACCCGAACGGTCCTCTCAGTCGTCTCACTCAAAGGTCATTTGCACAGTTTGTCTTCGAAGCGGTGGCTCCACAAGGCAGCGTGGACCCGTCTTGTTTGCTCTCATTAAGGAAGTGGGATGGAAAGTCGACTTGTAGGTGACGGCTGACGGCCGTCACGTCGGTTCTGACTGTGTCGTGCACCGTGGTCGCGCAGCGCAGCTCCTTGCTGCTATCTGTTGGCTACACACTGCAGTGCAAGCCAAATGCCGCGCTTCTACTTTGCGCCACACAGTGGTGCTCACGGACTACTGGTCACTTCTGTGCCCAGAGGCTCAGCTCTCTGCACCCCGGCAGTGGTTTATACATCTCAACCTATGGGCAGGTGGAGGGAGTGCTGATGAAATGTAATTTGAGAAGGATGAGCCCAGTGTAACAGAATCTGGCACTGCGATGCATGAAAGTGTTGTTTTCCTGATGAGAAACAATAAAGAGCTGATGGCAGGAATTCAGATAAGAGTACGACTACAGGAAAAGTTAATGCAAACACATTCACCGAATCTTTATATGTTTTAACAAGTTGTCACATAAACTTAATTACAACTTCGCACAGCTGCTTAAGTGAACTACTCTCCTACACTGAACCGGAATGTGAAAAGCAGCAATCAGGCATCATTCCATCACCGAGCTCAGATATTCAGGATCGAAATGCTTAATGAATGTGGGAAGGTTCATACTGGTTCACACTGGGAAGTTTCGCATCGGGCTTAGCGTCTGATTGGGCCCGCTGTGGGCCGGATGCGGCTCACGGCGGACGGGGGCAAAGAGAGGAGAAGCGCGTCGGTTCGGTTGGCTGAGAGTTGCCAGTGGGAGCTGGGAGAAGAACAGCGTTTGATCTCGGCGGTGGTGGGCGTGTGATGCGGAGCTCAAACACAGTTTAAGGCTCTGTTAACCTTGGCCAGCGGTCAGGCCCCTCCGTCTGTCTCACATCTGAGAACCGGAGCGAGAGGGAGGGGATCAGCGTGGCTTAAACGACCGAATACATTTAACTGACGAGGAGAGGAGAGACACCTCCACAACAATCTGGGTCCTCTGTCTTCGGCCCCTTTGTGAACAGACAACAGAGCGATTTTTTTTTTCAAGTGAGCTTTTCATGGTGGAATTAAAATGGACGGTTAGACGCATCGGCGCGGGGGTTAGATTGAAGATGGGGAGGCGTTAGGCGAAGAAGACAAGATGTCTAGGTCGTAACCTACTCAATACTGCATGAGAATGGACCACTCTGTCACTGCCACAAACAAACGCATGGAGACACATATTGACAAGGTCGGGAAAATTAGATGGGGGTCGTTGACGGGAACTATGGAAAAACCAAGAGAGCTGCACAGTCTTTCCAGTACACACCCACACAAATGAAAAGTGCATATTAACGCAGTTCGCGAACATAAAAACCCACATGGTGGAGGGGTTATGTGCAGCAGGCCTCATACGAGAGAGGGCAGGTGCGTATTGGAAGTGTGTGTACACATTGGTGGATGCGTACACACTCCGTCATGTAGGAATTATTTATGTGCTGAGACAGGCATTGTTGCGCTGCTCTTTTTGGAGCGCTACGGGGCGGCGGCCCGGGGCTTTTGGAAAGCACAGCTGCTCGCCTTTCAGGACCGCGCCGTCCTATCACCGTGACAGTGAAGGTCTCACTCGGGCGGGGTCAGACCCGTCCCCGCGGTGGGACCCTCCGCTCCACTGTGCCAGTCCGCCCAGCGCTCCTGACTGACATTTAGCTCTGAGGCCGGGGTAAAGAGGGCCAAAGAGCATGAAATGAGACCGGGCCGCGGGGGTGCTCAGCAGGCCCGACCACTCCCCATCTCGCCACCTCCACCTCCATTAGCCGCCGGAGTCCCTGGGGTCTGCGGGCGCCCTCGGCCTGAGAGGTGAGCTCAGAGCTCCGGGTGTAGGAGCGCAACGAGAACGGGAGTGTATAGGCCAACGTTGTGATGTAGTGACACAGGGAACAATTACGCTTCCTCTCCACCTTCCACTTTAGAGGGCTAAATGTCACCGCTCATCCTTCCCTTTATTCTGCTCAGCAGGTTGGAGGCATTTAATGTGCGTTTGAGACATTATTTTCTATTGCACAAGTCTTGTCTAGTATCACTCTTGCGTTTATCCTTCCCCGCAGTGTCCCTCCCGCCGAAGGTTTACTATATTAGCAACGTTTAAATTTTACCACCCACCCATTGCCTGTGTTTTATACCCCTCTCAGAGAGACCCCCCCCCCCCCGGGCACCTGCCTCTTCACACAACTCATCGCACTCTTTCATCTGGCGGTACCGGCCAGCTGTGCTGCGAGGTGTGATCAGTTGACCACAACGTGTCACTGTCTATTCACACTGGCTCAGCCCAGTTTTGACAGGAGCATGTTATTACGAACTAGGGTGCGGAGTGAGACAGTCTGGTCCGTGGGTGTCACACTTAAGTTCGCGCCAGCTCCCGGTGGTGGTGGGGGGGGTTACTGTACTGCAGGCCTGTGGCTGCATAGCTATCCAACTTATAATCCACACAAGGGTCATTTAACAGGATCACTGATTAGGGCTGTGAGTAATTGAATTAGGATCATCCGGCCCAAAACCAAAGCTGCCTCGCAGAGACTTGGACGGAGTAAGACGAGGAAGGGTAAGAAGAGGTTAGCTGAGCCCACCCTCGCATTATTTAACCCACACGCAAAGAGAAGTTACAGTCTGTATGTGTGCAGCACGTGTGACGGTCCAAACGGCGTGTTCATTCATGAACGCTCGAGGAGCGCAGGGCGATTTCTTTTTTCCATCCTGTGGCCCAGCCTGTCACATGCAGATGGCAAAGCTGTGTCCAGATTCCACGACACAAACAGTATTCTTTCATACAGCATTATTATTGAGTATTGAGTGTAACGCTTTCACGCTAGGAAAGTGACAAAAAACAATGACACTCAAAGATGCTGAATTTTGTTTGATTGTTGAGTGTGTGTCGGTGGCGAAGCAGCTGGAAAAGCATAAATTCTGGATGGTGGTGAGGAAGCTCCAGTGATTATTAAATAAGTATTAAATGTTTTGGAGAAAAAAAAAACACATTTTTGCTTTCTCTTTGTTCAGTTTCCAAAATTTGAAATTGGCAGAAGCGTTCCAAAAATCAATGTTTGACTGATGTTTGCTGGCGCGGGTCTTCTGTACTTGTCAGTACAAAACAGTAAAGTGTGTGGATTTCTGGAACATTAACTGGTAAATATTTAAACTTAGTAAGCAGTAGGAATTGTATTAGCACGTGGAAGTGGGACACAGTTTTAGTCGAAAAAATCCGTTGTGACAGGCCATTATTAATGTAGACCTGCCACACACACATGCAGCAGAGCTTAACATGTCTCTCAATAACACAAATCACAAATCAGGGGGAAAAAAAGCAAGCTGGCTTTCCACACTTATGTCTTTCCAGGCTAATAATAGGGAAAGAGTGGATCCTATAGCAGCACGCCCTCTGCAGAAGGCAGGGAAAGCCCTGCTGGACACGTTGCCAGTCTATTACAGAGCAAACACAGATTGACAGATAAACACACACTCCCATTCATTCCTGTGGGAAATTTAGAATCTCTAATCCGCCTGACTGTGTGTCTGCGGGCTGTGGGAAGAAGCCAGGGTGTCTGGAGCGCAGAGGGAGGACAAACACACAATGCACCAGCGACTGCGGGTCAAACCTGGGACCGAGGTGAGCGCGTCACGCTCCTGTCATTGATTCCTCGACGTTAAACCACCTTTCCGCTCGACCTCCTTTAACCTCCACAGCTCAACCTCGTCGCTCATGAGTTTTAATACGAAATCCATGAGCCCGCATGAGTCTGTGGCAGTCACTCGCTAAAGGCATGTCAACACAGGATTTTATTCTTAATCCAAAAAATCAGACAACAATATGGCCACCGCATTTTTCACAATGCATATACCTATAGGTTATATATTCTGCTTTGGATTCTACTTACAGAATGTATGTACACTACATCCTATTCATATCATGTAAGAATTTATTTTGATATGCGTATAGAACATCAAAATGTGCTTTCAGGATGGATAAAGTATACATTATATATCCTAACTGGAGCCACACTGGCCAATATTTTTTGATATGAACTATTAGTGAAACGATGATACTGTAACGTGAAAGGCAGCGCTGGTGGTGAAGAACCCACAGAGAATTATCGCCCGGCCGGCGCTGCAGGTTCCAGCAGCTCTATTGAGATTTAAGCATCCCTCTCACTCACTTCTTTGGTTTTTACGGCCCACAGCTTTATTGTTTTGGTTTGCTGCTTTAAGAAAGTGTTTAAACTTCAAACACAGTCTTAAGATTTAGTATATATTTTTTTTTAATTAAATTTTTATGGATAACTCCCTTGTGATAAACAGCCTCAACAGGGGTCCCTTAAAATTAGCTAGAAAGGAGTTAATTCATGCAAAATTCATGCAATCTATCACTATCAGGATACTGAGGTACATGTACACCCTCTTAATGTTTATTACCCCCCCATACACCCATAAACACTCACACATATTTATGTACATAGGCACCGTCATTACACAGCCATGCTGTGTAGTGATTCAGTGAAATATCAATGTGTGTGGCACTGCAAAAGGAGGACGTGGACGTGGGGACAAAACGAAAGAACACCCTCCTCATTATCTCTCCCACAGTCACTCAGCAAACACTAAACACCGAGGCGAAGAGAGAAAAAAAAAAAGGCAACTATAACAGACGAGAAAAAAGAGGCAGCAGTTCTGGCAGAGCTGTGTTGACAACTTTCCAGGAGCTGATTTAGCAAAGGAAGCTACATCTGTTGAGCTCCAGCGACAGCCATTGGGTTGCTCCAGCAGCTTTGGCTCTGATGTGCTGCAATCAACTTTTTTTTTTTTTGTAGACAGAGTAACCTACTTTGCTCCGCACACTGAGAAGATAGCGACCTAGAACCCCGAAGCCCCTCAGCTCAGGCATTGTGACGGATATTAGTGCCTGTTTAATTGGCGAAAAACAAATCCCTGCCACGAAACGCCCAGCTCTCCTGCAGCAAAACGCACGAGCGGCGGCTGCACACAAGAACCACACCAAATCAGATAGACACATACTCATGCTCCCACTCAGTCTCAAGTCTCTCTGAAGTATAAATCAGTAGTTGGAGGGTTGCTTTTTGAAAGAAGCCAGGTACCACGCGAAGGCAGAGAAGACGGAGACAGGCCTTCAAAGGCAGGAATGTTTGGACAGCTTGTGAAGCAAAAAAGCACTTGCTCCAGGGAATGGGTCACTGCACTGTTCTGGTATGTTTATCACAGGAATGCAGGGACACGTAGCAGCAGAAAGGCTGCATACACATGTGGAGTGCAGGTGTGTCATGTATAATGTAGAATCCATGTAGAGACGTCACTACAGCGTGACGCTGTGTGTCACACGTCTCCATCGCAGACCAGCTCCCTTTACGGCTCCTGCTTTGTGCATCTCCTCACAGCGCTGCGCTTGTTTGCAGCGATACGGACACTATAAGCACAAGGAACAGAGACGGTTTTAAAGGTTACGAATGCTGCATTCTCCTGCGTTCCCCAGTCTGTGCGCAGAGGGGGGGAAAAGTGCACAGTATTGTTTGACTTGGACGTACAATGTCGTGGTTAAAAAGCGGCACAGGCAGACAAGCAGATGGCTTGCTCGTCCCGCTCATCACCTGCTCTGGGCTGTTCGAGGTCATTCACTGATGTGAGGTGAATGAGCATGTGTGTTGAAGCCCATGTGCATTAGCAGGTGTGTTTGTCTGGAAGAGTGGGGAAAAGGCTGAGACGGGAAGTGTGTTATTTGTGTTTCCCTCTGCAGCCTCAGAGGGCATTCAGCCGTGACATATTTCTGTGTGTAACACACAAAAGAATTTTCAGCACCTTCTTAATTGTGTAACAAATGCTGAAATTAGCACAGCCTCTGCATTTCAGTCTAATATGGACAAGGTTAAAAGCTGTTTGTTGTGTGAATAAGCTTTTCATGTGCAGGCCAGCATTGGCTGGACGCAGGCGCTCGGTTTCGGAGAGCTCTCGCTGCACGGCCGCCTGACGGATGTCACCGAAATGGCATGATTACAGAGGAAAGCCGCGGCGCGGTCTGGATGCGGATCACCTCCAGTGAGAGCCAAAATGGCCGTACGAGTGATAAATAGATGGAAATAGCCCACAGTGTCCAGTTCGCGGGCCGGCTGCCCCACGCTTTGATCTCCGGTCCTAATGAGCTTTCAGAACAGAGCCAGAGATGAGAAGACGGGCTTTTTTCAAAAGGACCCTTGATTCTGGGGGAGACCTGGGGTAAGAACTGCAATAAGCAGGCCTAAGATGTTGCCTCAACTCACATTAGTATTCCCTTGAGTGTTCCCAGCTACATTAGTAAAACCTGCCCACCCAACTCTCCTGAGCAAGGTCACTTTCATCATTATGAGCTAAGTTACAGCCAACAGAGGGCTTACAGGGATTGAAACCATACGTTTGTTTATGATACAAAATGCTTTTTCTACTGTAAACAGATAGCTTAATAATGTCAATAATTCCCTTTGTAGAGATGGCAGCTCCCCGCCCACCCCTGGGTGAATTTAGTAGTTGGATTTGTTGGGAAGGATTAAGTACTAAACCACCGGTGGGCTGAGACATTGCCAGGGGAAAAATATTTGTTAAACTGTAAAGTGCTTGTGTACAGCACATTCAGTTAAAAGCAAAATCCCTCTGTGAGAATATGCAGCTGGATATGCAATCAAAAAGAATATTTAATGTCCCCCCCCGTTCGAATTTAGCATGCGGTGCACTCTGCAATGCTCGCGCTCTCCTTTTCCCGGTGACAGGCGTATATTAGCTCTCTGCACATTAGCCTCGCATCGCTCACACACAGATGTACTGTAGATACCCGCACATCATTATAGACCACATACCAGACGTTACCGTGGAAGAAGGATTTCCAACAATGCCGAAAGATTACCATTTGGCTAATCACAGCCGGGTTATTTATGGACAAATAAATGAATTAAAGTTGACTGAAGTTGCTGGTTGAAGGAGAGGCAGCCTCCTTCTTATTGATGATGAAAAACTTTGGGGATCTAGTCATCTTTTCTTCGTGGGACTCATTGGCAGTGCTTAATGATACCCGAGCCCTCTCAAAGGCTACAGAAGCAGCAGGACATCAAAGAGCGGTTGACAGACAGACAGATTCTGAGTTGCATGTTAAAAGCCCATTCCTCTTTAAAATGAAAATAAAACTGAAACACACACACACACACACACACAACAGCAGCACCCTACCAAAAGATCCCATCATCCTCCACATCTCTCTCGGCTGTGAAATACTATCCCCACCTGAAGACATACACGTCGCTACATCCATCTTTCTTCAAATCTTTTTATTTCATTTTTTTTTCATACTCTTCAAACGGCTCGTGCTCAGGCATAGCCAGGCATGTTTTTGCATCATTAGAGCCAGTGGGTGTATTTGGAGGCAGACTAATGACAGCTCGGCTTTCCGGCTCAAATGAGAGCCATTGCTCATTTACCCGAACAGATACATAGATAGATTGGGGGGTGTGGTGGGGTGGGGTGGGGCAGTAATGATGTAGCCTTATCAAATATTCTCCAGCACAAGCCGAATGACACGGCACATCAGACCCCGAGCCATTTAAATTACAGGCACGGATTTAGTGTGTGACAATTGCGAGGCATGTTAATATGTATTTTTCAGGACGGTAAATCAATTGGACATCACCATGTACATGCAGCTGTCTCTGCAGGATGAATGGCTGCAATGATCAAGAGGAGCAATGAAATAGAATGAGGAGTGCTGTATCCTCTGATGTGATAAATTTACTGGCAGTCCTGATTCTCGGTGGACGGCCTCAGAGAGCCGCCATCCTCTCCCAAGGTTTAGGATTCTGACATCGGTCCTTTCCGATCTATCTTTCTCCCCATTTACCCCCCCCCAGACTCTCCACCTCCCTCTCTGCCTCTGTTCTCCATCCAAATTCCGATAGTGTTTGAACACCACAAACGCGCTCCATCCACGAGAGCGTCGATATGGTTGGACGGTTGCCAGGGATCAACACTCACAAAAAAAGAAAAAGAAAAATTCTCTCTCTGCGTTCCCACTTCTCTCCAGTTTACCGCATCTTCCCCCTACAGCGGTTTGCCCTGCGCGGGTCACGTGGCCAGTCGAGGCTGCAGCCATATAACGCGTCCGTTTGCTAACTGTTTCAAAGCAGGCGCCGCAGACTGAGCGTCTGCACTGACCCGGCCCGTTATAGTGTATTAACAACCAAATGCAGTGGCCCTGTTTTCCTGGGCCGGCTCCATTTGGAATCACAACATGTTGACAACACTTCATAAAGTCTCCCAAAACCCTGCGTCTGCAGCAGCACCAGGGCGATACAGATTAGACCGTAATGTGGATTGATCCCTGCTCCCTCTCCCTCCCACCTCTCATCTTCACACATACCATACGTGTGGGTGTGCGTATATGTTTTTGTGCGCGCGCACGCCGCGTGCTGCGGAATTTGTGTACAATTTGTGAGCGGACCCCAGCTGCTCCCACGCACACAGCTTGTTTTCCACACCCGCCCCAACCTGCTTTTATAGTTTATTTCCCCCGACCCTTTTTTTTTTTATTCCGGGTCTTACTGTGAGATTAATTCCTCTCTTCCCATCTTTGGGCTGTCAACTCGGGGTATGGAGTCATTTTTTAAAGGCCGCCGTTCCCGAGGACGGGAGACTGATTGAGTTGTGGCCTTTTTCTGAGTGGGTAAAGAACAGGATTAATGCGTAACTCTTGAAACCAACACGTTGGGGAAAAAAAAGAAAAAAAGTCCTATGGGAGAGGGTTAAATAATGAAAGTTTATGAACAAGGGCATTATACACTATGCCATTAATTCTTCATGATAGACGTGGTCAGAGGAAAGCAAGTGCATGAAAAGAGCTGTTTTTTGACAAATAGTGTAGGTGTTCGACAAGCTCATAATGTAAATAATCAATAGAACACAGTTTTTTATGACTAAGTGCTTCATTGCACAAAACAATCAAACAAGCAATTTCCATCCATGTATGTTCAGACTCATGTAATATATATGGATACAGTGAAGACTAGAAAATGATGTCATGTGTATTTCTTCATTCGTGATGGATGTTGCTGCAAAGAAGGTGCAAATCCTCTGCACAGCAGCACAGTAGATGTGTACAGTCACCACGGTGTGAAGGCGGACACCCGGGATCTGCGTCGTCTGTCCGATCACACGTGAAACGAGGCCTCAATCGTCCCTTCTGGTGAGAGGAAAGTGTTTTTGCAGGACATTATGATGTCGTGGTGACCTTTGACCTTTTGGATTTGAAATGTCACTAATTCATCATTTGATCCCATTAGACATTTATGTGAAATTTTGTCATAATTACCACTCACGTTCTTGAGTTATGGCCAAAGATGTATTTTGTGAGGTCACGGCGACCTTTGACCTTTGGCCACCAACTTGTAATCACTTGTAATGAAAATTCCCCTCCAGGCGTCCCTGATATATCACGTTCACAAGAATGGGACGGAGAGATGGACGGACGGACAGACGACCCGAACACAGACTGCCTCCAGCCACGGCCGTCGCCCGCGTAGCAGAATACCAATGGCATTTACAGAACCGGTCGGAGCATTCTGCGTCATTTCTGCGTCATTGCTGTACTCCGATGGGTTGCTACGACACAATCTGAAGACAGGCGACAGCATAACTCATCCAAGCAAGAAGCCTGCGGTGTTTGTCAAGGTGTGACGCTGTCACATTTAAAGACGCGGCGCGCCCCGGCGTCGTCGTCTTTTACGCCACACATCACGAGCGAAAGAGCAGCTCCGCTCAGAGAGCCAGCAGCACGCGGGCTGCCCCTCATTCCACATCCACCAAGGATTTCCCGTGAACTGATGTTCTCAACAAAGGCAGCGGATCAGAGGTTTGGGCCTGCACTTTCTCATGAACTCCTCCCCGACGCTGCTCCCCTCCGCTCGCCTCCTCTATCCTTCCCGTGGCCACTCAGAGCTGAATAGCTGATTAAGCACACATTGATTAGCGCAGACTCATTAGCATCCTGTTTGCGTTGACCACTCCACCATTTCCAAGCAGCGCACACGCACACAGACACACACACACACACACAGATGCTCTGCCTCTTTCACTGAGCCCCCTTGCTGCTCTGACTCAAATGGATTAACAAGCACAATATTTCTGCCAGGGACAGGAAATCACTGAACACTTGTCAGGAAGCCTGCGATCGATGGAATTCACATCATTGACCCCATCACCCCCCACTCGCACCACATGTGCCCCCTAACCCCCCACCCCCACCGCACCGCTTACTCGAGCCTGCGCCAGCATCCTGTCACTGATTTTATATTTGCATTTCTTTACATATCCAATCAGGCACACGCGAGCTCCAACGCAACCTCCTCACGCAGACACACACACGGACACCTGCCCACACTCCTGCACACACATGCGTACTGCAGGAAAAATAAATGATGTCACTCCTTCTCTGAAGTTTAACCGGAACATTTCTTCTTCTCCTCCTGTCCTCTCATCTTCTCGTTGCCAGACCTTAGCTCAAGCACCACAGGGTGTCTCCAAGGTTAACTTATTACTTTACAAGCAGTAAAGCACAGAGCACCCAGGCTGCTTGTGTCTGTACTTTTTGTGTACGTGTGGTGATTATGCACAGCATTTTGCGCCCCGTTTGCAAATTTTTTCTTTACACAAAAACTAAATCTTAAAAAAAAACAACAACCCTAAAAACAAAACTGTTGGTGAAAAGCGACTCATCCCCAAAGGCAGGCGCGCTCAGTTCACTTGGTTGGATGATGTAAGATGAAAATATCTCCACTGGAACAGAATCAATGTATACTAAAATATGTGTGTTCGGGTACTCGTCCAATTATGACACATTTTTGTTAAAATAAAGGAGAGAGAAAATAAACGTGTTGCTGATTTTCTCCATCGGCCATCTGTTGCTGGAAGATTCACACAGAGAGAGAAGGGGGGGGTGGCGGTGGGGGGGTGGGGGGGGCGCTTTGACGGCTGGGCTCCGTGCATTTTTGTACCTGTTTTTGATTGTGCAAATCACAATTAGATTCTGACTGAATGCCCACATTTCATCTGCGTTTTTTTAGTCGCACAAAGTTCTGCTGTGTGAAGTATTAACTAATCCAGGAACAGTTTGAAGAAAGAGATTGGGGTATAGAGATTATAGCAAAAGATACAAACCAGCAGCAGTAAAGCAACATGAGCAACATATAAAAGGTGCAACTTCTCCTTCATTTTATTCATTTCTTTTAAAAAATCTGCTAAAGAGGCTTCGCTCCGCACCGTGTCAGCGCTCGCCGCCTCTCATGGAGGTTTCTTTTCTGGCTGCTGTGAGCTTTCTGGAGTGTGACAAATAACCCAGCAGGCCTGGAGCCCACAGCTCAGTAAGCATTCCAACAATGCCATATTACTGCATTAATATTTAAGGTCTAATGTTTCCCTAACTGGCATTCAGACAGCTGGCTACGGGGGACTCGCTCTAAAACAAGCATGTCAAGCCCGGTGCTCAGTGGAATGTCACACGGTCCGCGCTGTTCCTGTGTTAAATGTGAAAAAAGAAAAAAAATTGCTTGATTTTGGGGAATTCATTAATGACTCTGAAAGTGTTTCCTTCCTAAATGCTTGCATACGATTACACAACATGATCAGAAATGACCCGTTCTGTTGAATAGCGTCACAACCTGGTGGTGTTTCTGTGATAAAAATCTTTAGAAACATGTCATGATCTGAAGCACCGCAGGTTGCAAAAAAAAACCAAACCCGAAACATCTTGTACTCTGCCTCCATCTGACCTTGACTCACCAACAGCCTTTTGACTGTGACTCTGATGTCACCTTCACATTGCAGTCATTAGCGCTCTGCGCGCTGCACATGTGTTAACACATATATTACCAGGCTAATTATGAAAACATTTATTATTTGTGAAAAAAAAATTCCTCCGGAGACATGCATCAGTCACAGAAACACGTCGTCCTCCGGCATACATTACAGATTTTATGGCAACATGTTGTTTCTGCTGTTTACAACCCTGCCAGGTTTTTTTTTCCCCTTCTGTCTCCCAGTCTGTGGATGTACCTGCTCCCGCCTGCCCTCGCCCTCCCCCAGGTGACGGCAGAGCAATTAAATCCCTGGTGCCGAGATTACTTTACAGCAAAGGTGCGGTCATCGACAAGCGTGTGTGGGAGTCGTCTAATATCATGTAGGATTACACAAACGGGTGAGTGGGTGAGCGTAAGCGTTTCAGCGGCAGATACAGTCAGCGTGGTACGAAACGGGAGCGGAAGCTGGTGGGATCTAGTCAAACCTGGAGGCTAAATTTGCAGGATGGGGAGGAGGACAGTTGGGGGAAGGAGAGCTGCTGGTGCACTGCAACTGAACCCAAAGCTGCAGATTAGTGGAGGGGGGGGCAGTGTCTGACGTATGTGTGCGTGCGTGTGTATGCGAACGCATGTGTATGTTCGCCTGTGTATATTTTAGCGTGCGAGCGAGTGCGTGCTGGCAGGTTTGCCGTCGCTGCGATGGAAGGAACAGATGGGCGGGGGAAGTGGACTCCTGTGCCTGAGGAATACTGTGGCGCTGAGGATCAGAGTGCCGCCTACGTTCCACCCTGGGCCCCAGTTACCCACTACAGCACATGGAGCCCGTCCAGCACCAGCCCATCATGGACCAGCCCCCCACGCCATCTGTCTCCTAGGACAGACAACCCCCCCCTCCTTCCTCCTCCTTCTCAGCGTTGTGTCCTCGCCAACCCCGCTCCTCCACCACGCCACCCCCATCCCGAAAAAACCAAGAAAACAGGCCCGACCGCCACGCAGACGTAGCGCGTTGCTTTTCAGAGCTCCGGGAAGACAGAAGGAATTTGGAGAGATGACTCAAGGAGGAGATGAAGAGCCAAGTGCACTTAAACTCATACATCAAGAGGACGCAGCGATGATTTATTTATGACAAACTTGCTTCTACACAATCTTCTGTCGATAATTTTGGTTTCGCCGCGTTTTTCAGAACAGCTTGTAGGTGGTACAGGAGAGGGGGGAAGACGGAACTCAAATAAGTAAACATAATCTGGAACAAGCCGCTTTTCATGCTCAATAACCGCAGGTTATCGGGAAATTAAATTACCTAACATGGATGATATCAGAGTTTTTTGGTTACAGCACCATATGTCAAATGTGACGTAGTTTTTATGATAAATCTGTCGGCTTTCATTCCCATGGCTTCTTTTAATGACACAGGTTGGATCAAAGCGGGGTCGAGCCAGCGTAGCCTCATGCTTACTCTCTTAGTAGGTTTCTTGGTTGTTCTTACCAGCGTGAATATAATGACCGGCAATTTCCGCAGAAGCTGGAGAGCGGAAGGAAACAGAAATGACCAACACATACCCAAGCAGCACGCCCAATCCACCAAAAATAATTCCAATCATTCTCTTTTAATCTGAGGATCTGATTTATCTTGTGCACACCCAAAGAAGAAGAAAAAATGAAAACGCATCTGCTTCTCCAAACGGATTCAGTATGAACCGATGCACAAGCAACGACGTGAAACGGCGAATCAGCATCTCGTTGAGCTGCACGGATAGGGGCCAGATAAAACCTTTGGCCTGCCTTAATCACCTGTCATCTCTGTCAGCCCCCACCCCACCCCCCCCCCACAGCCATCCAAACGAGGGGGAGTGTCTGATGTCCCACAATGCCCTGCCTCTCTGGTGTCTGTGGCGATAATGAGACAATGCTGTACCGGAGCTATGACTCCATGCTGGGTGGGGAGGTTGGTCGGGGGTGCAGTGAGGACCGATAATGAGGGACAAACTCTTGCAGGCGTGCAGGGGGGGGGGGGGGGTGGGTGGGTGGGTGGGGGGTGGCGTTCGGAGGCAGCCGCAGCAGGAGGTTCGGCACAGGCCGGAAGGGAGGTGGAGGAAGAAGAGGAGATGGAGAGAGCGAGGGCAACAAAGAGCAGCGACAAAATGCTGCGGACGAGACAAAGACAAAAAAAACAACCAAAAACCAACAACAACATACAGCTCACGGCAGATTAATGAAGACACAGCGAGCAGCTGGACACTGTGTGTACATGCTCTATATGTGTGTGTGTGTGTGTGTGTGTGTGTGTGTGTGTGTGTGTGTGCGCGCGTCCTCTGGCACCGAGGGGAACGAAAAGGAAACCGGGAACCGGGGGGGGGGTAATTTTGCCCATGACAAACAAAGCTTCTTTAACTACCCCCTCTGTGTTATATTAATATAGCTGTGAATACTCTCCCTCAGGAGTCACCGTCTGAGCTCTGCCCCCCCAACCCACCCACACACACACACACACACACACACACACACACACTGCCTTCATTTGTGTTTCTATAACTTCCTCTTTTTTTTCCTTTTACACCCAAACCCTCGTTTCCCATTCATTCGTTCATTTTTGCTTGTTTTCCGTTCTTCCTCTCTGATTTGAGAAATTTCTTCACACAAGCAGCCAGATTATTATTATTATTATTATTATTATTATTATTATCATTGTTTAGTTTTTTATTTTCGAGACATTCTTTAGGGAGATGTTTTGTGTGCAGCAGTGAACACACACAGTGAACACACACACACACACGCACGCAGGCGTGGGGGGCAGCAGAGTTACATTAATTCCTCCGCCCTCTGGAGAGTTGTGTATTGATTGGGCCCCGCTGCGGTTTGTCACAGGTGATCACGGTGATTGGGCCGCCGCTTGAGCGTGTTATCCCGCGCTGCCCTGGAGGAGAGCGCCGGCGAGGACTTCAACAGCCCGGAGTGGCTTCTCACTAATGGAGAACACCACTCGTATTATACGAGTCACTCGTCTGCGCTGTCAAGTGGGCCGGGGAAATGAGTGACACGTATGAACTGAGCGCGCTCGTGGACGGCGAGTGGTTGTGTCAGCTGGGGACGCACGGCAGGTGAAATCTGTGCCTTTCAGCACACGACCTTGGCTTGGAGTCCAAGCCCCCCCCCCAACCTGACGTCACCCCCCCTCAGCAGGACTCAGCAGGACCATGCTGCGCGTTTCCAGTTACCCCGAAGCCTTTGTGCTCTATTTTTGCCGGGTCTGAAAGTAAAGGTGCGTCCTGACATTGATTTCCTGTAGTTCCCCTTCAAGACACTTTTACAGCATCTCATCTTGGATTTTTTTTTTTCTTTCGAGCCCGATCCCAATATCTTTACACGCAGTTTATTTAAACAGAACCACTTTAAGGCCAATTAGAATGATTGGTTCATGTTTTAAAAGGATGAGACACTTTCAAATAATGACAACCTTTGTAAAAAAAGTCTTTCAATCTTGACCCCTCGCACTTCTACCTTTTAAATCGAGTCGCTTTACTCATTTCTTCACCATCTGAAACTTGATGAGGGCAAGGAAAGGGTGGAAATTTCATAGCTGGTGCACCGGAGTTGTTAAGCGTATTTTGCATGCATTACTTTAAGGACGGGGGGGGGGGGGGAGTCTTTCCTCTGGATGAACACCTAAAAATAACTCAAGATGCTCATCAGTTGCTAGAATAGGATGAGACTGCAGATTCTTTGCCCAGTGGTCACAATTAACGCTGAACCCTCAATATTGCCGAGCGGCCTCCGGAGATCTATTAGAATTACCATAAGCAAATTGGTCAACAACTAGACGTATCCCACGTGGGGGGTTAGCAGAGTACGACCCCACCCAGTCTCCCTGCTGACTGACACTGTTCCCTCTCGACCTTTGGCACAGTCAGCTGATCGAACACACCACCTCGGAGCTGGAGTAAGCATTGTATAGGAGCGAGGGGGGGCACGCCGCCGTCTGCATTACATCAAACATTCATAACCTGACCTGGCATAACGGCGGAAACTCTTAAAAACCCCTTGAAACTGGACGGGAGGGTGCGCGTAAATGTAAGGAGGCTGGAAAAGCGTAACAGCTTTAAAATATTAACCTCTTTATAACAGTTTGATGGCTTAATCGCCGATCGATGGCATTGTGCAGCGGCAGTGGCTGGGTGGGAACAGGATGGTGCTGATGAAAAATGCATGAGGCCGGGGCTGAGGCGGGGGGCCAGAAAATTAAACCCCGCCCGCCACATTTGCTGAGTTGCAGCGGTGGAGCTGGGATAAGTTTGAGGCGGGAGGTGTGTGTGCGCGTGTGTGTGTGTGTGTGTGTGTGTGTGCATGTCGGGGTGTGGTTTCCCCTGTGGTGTGTTTTGCACCTGAGTGAAACAAATAAAAACACTCTGGCGACGGAAAAAAATGTGACAAATAACCCCACCCCAGCACGCACACACACACACACACACACACACCATTGTTCTGCAGAATGCTCTTGTAACTCTTGCTCCATTTCAGTCGTCCATCCCTTTAAAAATAGAAAAATACTCAACAGAAAAAAAACAATACTCATCCATCCCTGAGGAGAGAGGATGAGGAGACGAGGATGGGAGACGCCGGGACTCTCCTGCTCCACCGATGAGCCCAAACAGTCGCCGCCACTGCAGGACTCCTGCTGGCAAAACACACGTTAGCCGTGACCCTAAACATCTATTTTTAGTGTACCATTAGTTTCCTCAGCCCACAGGTCATAAAAGATTTTAAAAATCCCCTCTGTACAAATTGAACCCGACAAAACCATATCGACACTCAACGCGAGCCTCACGTGTGACGTTTTCGATTTATGAAACCGGTTCAAATGTGAACGCAGGGCTGTTCATAAAACAAGCCCGACTTAATCGCTTCGACATCACAAGGAAGTACCGTCCGACCCAGGATGGTTCAAACTCATTAAATCACTCCCACCTCTTTTCTGGTATGTATGGTTCACACCATGAGGGCATACCTTTAATGAAAGTCATTATCTGTTATTGGAGTAATATGACTCCCTTTTTAAAAGTGACTCTAGTGGCTACCTGGCCCATTACTTGCAGCCGGCCCGGCTCAAATTAGCGGTCCGACCTTAGCATTTCCCTTCAATGTGTAGATTAAAGGCAGTCGCAGCCTCGTGACCCACGGGATGTCTCGCTGTTGGCCGCCGTGTTCCTATAAGCTGCGGTGCGGAGGCAGGTCCTGCGAGGCGGAGCTGCTGCGCCCGCGCGCTTCTCGCCTCCCTGTCGGGTGCCGTGCCCCACCACCAGGCTGTGATCTCACCTGTCAGAGTGAATTTAGCGGCAGGTGAGCTCAGCCGGTGGCTACCTGCAGACTACAGCCTTGTTTTACGCTCCAGTTGGCTGTCTCCTGCTGAACATGATGCTGGAGAAAAAATGGACAATGACCCCCACCGCCAGCCGCCGCCACCCCCATCCCGAGTCAATGCAGGAGAAGGCATCCACTGGGTTGGTGGGTAGAGAGAGAGAGAGGGAAGCTAAAGAGAGGGAGAAAGGGAGAGAAAGGAGCGCATGTAGCACGTTAGCGAGGGTTTCCTGGAAGTGTTTTTATAAACTGGCAGAACAGTGGGTGGCAGGTTGTAATCCGACAGTGATGTAATTGTCCCTGCTGGTAATGTGTCTGACATAGAGCGTGTGAGATCTCAAAATTAATTCGCAGACAACACTTTTGGAAGAGGAGGACCGTTCAGGGGGGAGGGAAGGGAGGCGCGGCTCCCGTGGCCTCGGACGCTCCGTCAGCCAAGCCTTTCCCCTCTCATCCCGCCTGAAGGAAGCCGACACAAAAAATAGCCTCGCCATTGATCAGGATGCATCCTGGCAAAACGGCCATAACCAAAATAGCGCGGCCAATTGATCTTGAACGGAAGACGGGATCGATCTTTATTAGTTCTGAGCTAAATGCGACAGAGGCGCAGTGACACCGGCGTTGCGCTGACGGGGGCTTCCGGAAAGCCTCCGGCGAACAAACGCCCTCGTCACATTCGCACCGTGCTCAGAGAGAAGGCCCGAGTAACCTCCACACACACGCATGCACACACACACACACACACACAATGAGTCCATGAGAGCAGACAGCAGAAAGGAGCATGCGGGGAAGTGTTGCAGTCAGCAGGACCCGTCTGCGTCGCACACCGGCACCCGGCTTAAAGGATAACACTTCCCCTGATCGTCTGCATCTACAGAACATCTCGTAACCGGGGGGGGGGATACCTGCTGCAAGAACAGCCGGTATCATTTCTCTGGAAGTGGATGGCACAAAAAAAACCTATCAATACTTTCCATGATATAAGCTGCCCTCATCGAGGGACTGGGGACCCATCTGCATCTGATTACAAGCTGTAAATCTCACTGCCATTTTTTTTTTTTTTTTTACTGTCAACACATACAGCTCAGCATGTTTATTGATCTTAGTGGACATTGTGATACCTTGTGCAAACATCCATAAAAAAAAAAAAACGCCAGTCCTACTTTAAGCAGTAAATGTGACAAGTTTCTACAAGCAGTCAGAAGAATTTGTTTGCACCTAAAGCAACCGGGAGTAGATTACTAAAAAAAATGAATAAAAGAGAAATTACAAAAATTCATTGCACATACAGGGAAACAGTTATCTAAAAAAAAAAGAAGCTGAAAACAGAAAATAAAGTCTGGGAAAAGGCATGACACGCCGAGGGTGAAGAGAAGAGAAAAGCCGGGAAGTGACAGAGAGGCGGAGAGCGATGCGAGGAGGGAGGAGGGCGCCGCGTTTAGTCGGCTTCCCATCCAATGTATGGGAAGTTTTGGCGGCAGAAGTGGGAGAGCGAGGGGTAGAGAGGGAGGGAAGGAGATAGAGAGGGGGGAGTTAAGGGGGTAAACAGAAACGTCTTTGATCTTGGCAGACAGATGTTGAAGAGAAGCTGCCTTTTCTGTGTAAAAGGCCCACCTGAGCTGGCAGGTAGCCATGCCCAGATGGCTCTTTGTTCCAAACCCGGCACTAATGAGCAGAACGAGAGACGGGAAAGGGAGGGGAGGGGCTCTGGCAGGGGGCAACGAGGGGGGGGGGAGAGATTTGAGGGCGGCGTGATGGGGGTGTTTTTCAGCTGGCACGGATGCACGAGTGTTACTACGGATGTACTGATTAAATCTAATTTACGAGGCTCCGGCGTGTCCCGTCTGGACAGCGGGAGCCAAACACCTGTGACTCGCCAATGATGTCACCGATAGCCAATTCGCTCGGACGGGCGGCGGGCACGCGGCGGCTTTGCATATTCATGACGCGGTCCCGTGCGCCGATAGATCAATGGCGACGCATGCTTTCATATGCATACAAACCACAGCGGTGTGCCGCACATCAGTCACCCCCGCGGAATAATCAAACGCCACCGATCCTCCCCTGGGGTCAGCGCACGGCGCGGATGCGGGGCAAGACGATGACACCGCAGGTGTTATCTGCGTGCATCCACTTTGATGTGCATCCGCGCGTTTATTTGCGCGTGGGGTTGGGGGAGCCGAAGATACGGGAAGACGTGGAAATGAAAGTAGTCGACGCGTAGTCGACTCTGGAAGTTTTAGCTCGCTGATCAGAATCCTCCCTCGGAATCAGGGAAAAGATTCTTCGGGCACCTTCCACTACGCCCCATACAGGCACGACTGATAACTATCCAATTTTTAAAATATTTCAATTCTATATATTATTATGTACTCTATTTATATATATATATAAATACAATCTCTGCGATTTGTTGCAAACCGGGAGATTTTGGGTTTCGCTGACATCCAGCGGGCACCAGCACAGCTGTTGTTTTATTTATAAGGTTACGGTATGTAAGTTCTGGAGGCATTCGACGTCCTCAGTTGAGTTCAAACCTTCTAACTATGACACCGCATCAGAGGACAGGTTGGCTTTAAAACTCTCGACTGGTTTCCACCGCTCACCAGTGGAATGAACGGCGAAAGAAACCGGAGGCAGAATGACTTTCCCGGACTGATTAGGACAGAGCGAGGATAAAGAAAGAGCGAAATCTTTCATCCGTTGGCATCAGATAAACTGGATGAAACTGGAGCACGGTTATGCTACACAAACCAACACAAAGGCCCACATGGGAATAAAAGTGAGGAAAACGGACTTAAATACACGAATAAACCAGCGTTTCACAACAACAAGCTAAACGATAAATGAAAATACGAACGCTCTCCCATCTTTTAAAGGTCGGCGACTTTGTGTTTAAAATAATTTGGAATTTCTTGTAGTTCAGTCCAAACAGATGGAGCTGCCCACGTGAAAATCCTCTTACCAAGAGCTGTGTGTGCCCTTGGCAAATTCGAGAACGGGAAGTCAGGGGTGCACAGGCTGCAGTTTGACACTGGTGGCGTAAGTTAATGTACAGTAGGATGCTGAATGCTTCACACATGAAGGCATATAAGTAGATTTCTATACATCTCATCATAAATGGAGGAATCAAGTCAAACTTGGAGGTTGCATTGCTGAAGACTCAAGGAAATGCACCTCAGGTGAGAGAGGAGCGTGGACGTGAACAGAAATTAGAACATCTAACTCTTCAATTTTCACGTGAACCAGCGAGTGCCATCATATGAAGCCCCCCGTTATTCTCCGGATTCCAAAGAAGTCCGCAGCTCGCTCCTCTTTGCGATGGCTGCCTTTTCCCTCGACCTTCGAGTGCGGCCACTTTCGCCCTCACGTTGTGCAACTCAGCTGGTTTCCGGCGAGCCGGATCCTTCGCGCTCATTCGGAGACACAGAATTCGGAGGCTCCTCCATCGCCGCCCTGCTCCAGGTTTTGGGATGTGCAGAGAGTTAACACTGCACCACAGATCCACTCTGACTTCAGGCAACTTCCTAAAAGTCCTTCCTGAAAGCTGCAGCTGCAAACTGTCTTGATGAAGTGCCATTGTGACAACCCCCAGAGTTTCTCATCCCTTCATCTGCAGTCAGCGGTAGGTGTCTGAATATTCTCCCCTGCTGCTGACTAAAAGCTCGGCACGGTTGGAGAACTCTCCGGAGGGCACTGAACATTTCTTATTTTGAGCAGACTTGATGTTATCCTGGTCATTTTTTGGCCCTTGTAGTTTATCTTAAACGTAAGTGTGGCGATATACGTCTTTCTGTGACGGACGTGAACCTGAGTCACGCTGTGTCAAACCGCACCACCTCAGCACAAACGGACTCTCATCAAACTGACGTATCGGCCGCTTGAAACCTTTTTTTTTTTTTTTGGGTGCACTGAGTTGTTGACGGTGCTTTAAGGTGTGCACAGAATTGAGTCTCAACAGAGAGACAGACAAAGAGTCAGACAGAGAGACTCCGAATCAATAGCCCCTTAATGGTCATCTTTATGGCCGGACAATTGTCCCAGCAGCCTGGCGCTCTCTGCACTCAGGATGTGGTGGTAGTCAGCCTCCCTCTCTGAAGGACGTCCGAAGAGTTTCAAAGGCGATAACAAATCAAACTGTTCCCTGAATCTAATATCAAACAGGCCTGGTGTCAGCATTTATTAGAGAAATCAGATTCCTCCCCCTCCTCCATCCCCTCGTCTCCCCCCCTTCACTCTCCCACTTGCAGTATTCCAACACACAGCGGCCCTTTGAAGTCGAAAGAATGCAGGATTGCAAATTACCCAGGAGACGTGGCTGATAGTCTTTGAAGCCCTCCTTTGATAGTGTTGTTTTCTCTGCTCCCCGAGCATCCCTCTCCCTCTATCTCCCGCTTGCTTTTTCCTCCTTTCCGCACACAATGAAGCTCGCAAACATTAATCTGCACAATGACGCGATTACACACACACGCACGCATAATACTTACACCCAGTCAGAGCGATAACCATGACCTGCAGAAATGGACGGGAGCCCTCCAAGCAACGTTTAGAGGAAAACCGAAAGCGGGGGCCCGGATCCGAACCACCCCCCCACCCCACCCCCCCGCAAAACTTTGTTGTTCAGATTTATTGATTTCAGGTGGACCACTCCCCTTGGGTCTTGTTTAAACAGACGTGAGAGGAGATCCACCTGCCGGCACCGCTGCGGCTAACACTCGGGGCCTACGGCGTAGTTAGCTCCCTCTTCCCCCCGAAGAATGACAGATGGAAAGTCCACGGGCGCCATGTAAATTTCCCTTAGCCACAGCCTATTCACAACTTCCTTCAGCCTCCGCTGCACAGATGCGAGTTGTCACGGAGCATTTCTGTTTACTATGGTCTCTTCTCAGTACATCTTAGGGGAATAAATGTAAAGGCACTCAGAAGTTATTCCTCTGCATCAGACAGCCTGACAGCTAATGCAGGGACGTGTCCGCTTCGCAAAACTGACAACTCAAGCTCCCGCTTGTTAAAAATGGCTGCTATTTGGTTTAAGGCTGACAGGGAGCAGGGAGGAAAGCATTATTTACAAGATGAAGGGGGAAAGCGCTCACGTGGCCAATAAAATCGACCAGCGACGCTCTCCGAGAGATCGAGACATACAGTATATGTACACAGTCAAGTACTAGTGCTCTCATGTTGGGTTTTTGTCCTTGTAATTTAAACATGTTAGCTACATTAGATTTTAAGAGGTAGCTTACCACCCATTTGCTTTACTGCTTACCCTTTGAGGGTCACGGTCAAAACAATCCATCTGACATATTGGGAAACGTGCGGGCGTGTGGTTTACCCCTTATTTAGTAAAAGCGTCACCATCAGAAATTCACGTGATTATTAATCCAAGTAAGGCTCCATTAATATAACAGGTGATGGCCTGTTCGCTGTACTTCTTTGCTGGGTTGCACCATTACCCACTGAGCATTGTGAGGCAGATGTTGTGGCTAACTGTAAGCTAACTGTCAACCGACGGTAATCGAAAAGCACGACGTCTTAATTTCTACTTCTACATGTATCAGAAAGACGGGCATGCAGGTGTAGAAAGTCAGTAATGTGCTGGATAATTAATTACTTTCCCCAATTACTTTTTCCACTGAGTACGTAATGAGTACCTCAACAGATGAAACAGCGACGAAGCAGATGAGCGGACGTTTCATCCGAGAATGAAGGCACCAAGCGCGGTCTGACATCAATCAGCATATTTGTAGTGGAAAAGCAACCCGCCCACAGGTTGCTGGTCTCATGTGCAAAATCAGGCCGTTACGTCGTCTCATGTTATTGGCAGGTTCCCTCCCTGGAGGGAACAGTGGGATTACACGAGCTGCCTATCAGTGACATGCTGTAATCCAGTCGATACTTTCCAAGGACACTTTGACCATCCGCGTTCTAATCTCTGGCTTTTCACTGGGCAGTCCACCGACTGGACTGTCATCACTCACTCACTCCGACTCATTATATAAATGTGCATCGAACACACTTTCAGGGTTGATGTGAAGAGCCTTTTTTTGTGTGTGTGTGTGTGTGTGTGTTGGGGGGGGGGGGTCAAGTATCTTTTAAGTTTCCTTCCTTTTCATGTCACAAGATCTAAAAGTTTAGTAATAGTTTCTGAGCACGTATAAAACCGATACCGCACTCCTCCTGTTCTTTACTTTTAATCACCGGGGAATTCAGAGCGTCATCTCCATAATCCCAGTACAGATCATTTCCTAAGAGATGATGCAACCACATCCTGTTCAAGTGAAATGACAGTCCATTGTAGTCGGGTTTTAAAATTCTTTCATAAATGTTAAATGGCCTCTGCTTCATTAAAGACGTGCTACTCGCGCTCGCCTCGGCGTGCTTTTGTGTTTGATGGGTCTGACAAACCCTGCTCGGGTTCCGAGTGACGCGGAGGAACGCGGCGGCCTTCGCGTGACACACACTTGAAGGGCAATATGTCAGGGCGGCGATGACGGGGGCTACGCGCGGAAAGCGAAAGCAAACGCGCTTCGCGCTGGCTCGGCGCCTCGCGCCGGGCTTGAAGGCACATGTGCGCAGACCCTCCCTGACGCGGAGCGCTGGCTGCGGTGGTTTGGGAGCCTCACGTCCACTTAGATAATTAACGGTGATCAAGGGTCGTCCCGCCTGTCATAGTTGCCTCATGTTACTGCCTGTTCAAAAGGACTCAAACTCACTGGCCTGAGCTGAAAGGAAAGCTACACACGGGCTCATATTCACATCCAATAAGCCCTGGCGTAAATGTGCGTATAGGTTTTTGAGGTGGGGGCTGGAATCTGACTTATTTAATATGAACAAGGGAAGATCAAGTGCCTTCCACCCCCATCCACAGAAGGCTTTGAAAGGGGACCCGCAGTATAAAGCGCGCTCCAACTGTGCCGTTTATGACAGCAATGCTTCCTGGAACCTGTTGGAGATGACGAGTTTTCTCCATTTCCATATTTTTTCTTACTTCATATGTGCATTCTGTCAGCGTTTGGTTTAGTTAAAGAAAAAAAAGCAGGATTACACGATATATATATAATACATGCATGTGCAGCCACGTTGCTGCCAGATTCTGATCCACACCAAATCCTAACCACAGATCATAAACCTGCTGTACCAGACCAGCTGGTTATTACAGAGGGTCGCTCTCTACCATAGCGGAAGTGCAACCCGTGAACGCCGCAGTGGCTTTTAGCGCTTCTCCGCTAATTCTCCGAGGAGGAGACAGCGAGCTGGAGAGAGAAAGCGAGGAGAGGGAGAGGCATGTTCAAGAGGGCAACCCGCACTGTACATCACTGCATTGACCCCACCGCCGGTATGCATCATCTCAACTCGCTTTCTGAGAAATCACGTTTGGTCCGGTCATTGTTTGAAAGCTGGAGCCTGGAGCACCTCACAGATTGTTAAGCTCTGAACCTGGATGGTTTCTTGCTGAAATGCACAGCGGGAGTTATAGTTGACGTTCTCCAATACACAGACTCGTAACTGTCCCTTTTCAAGTGAAAGAACCAGATGTTGTCTGCAGCCGTTCGTTCTTCTGATCCATCACATAACATTACCAATGGGCAAAATAAATCCCTTAGAGTTTTCCACGGCTGAAGTTTTAATTAAAAAACAACCTTGGTTGTTACTGGTTACTATGGTATTTCCAAAACCCCGGCAAGAAAAAATAAAACACAATGTTGCCGATTAGATTAATTGACTGTGAAAACTGTACACAGTCTGGACTGAACCATGAGCCCCAGGCTGCATTCACCACGGCTGAACACGGCTTGTGTTTGGAACCAGTGAGCCCCCCCGTCTTTTTGAAATGTTTAATTGCGCCTGTGTGTGTGTGTGTGTGTGTGTGTGTGTTTTATAGGACACTCAACCGTGTCAGTTTTCTGTCTCACCAAAGGATTGTTTAATTCAATCCACACGTTTGCCTGGTGGGATGTTGTTTGCCGTTTGCCCTTTACACAGCAGGAGAAACATCACTGAGTGTGTGATGTTGGTTTAAAAAAAATAAAAGATGACAAAATCCAAATAAGTACTTATAAAACTATGCTGTGTCCACGTGGTCTATTTTTTGGGCCGTGCTTGGAGTCTGCAAGCAGCTTCTTGTCAGCCAATAACTCATTTTAGTCAATTTGGTATCGACAGACAATTAAAGTGCAATTATTTTTTTATCACTGATAAAAGCAAATGAAAAGATAACTTCCCTTAAGAAAATAAGAATTAGTTTCAACCTCAGAACTTTATCTCTGCGGGGGCATGTGACTCTCTCAAAGACAAGATATTAATCTCAATAGGCTTGTTAAAGGTCAAATGAAAAAATTAAATTAAAAAAATAGGTAGATTAGTTAATAGCTATACTATAATCCTTTATACAGACTGACAGGATAGTCATTAATTCAGCTACTCATCCCAGTTGTCAGTCACACCCTGTTCTGAAGGAGACAAAAGTGCTCTTCTCCCCAGGCTGGACTGGAAACGCTCCCTCTTCCCTCCGCACAGCATGTTTGAAACAACGCCATAGGCAAAGCTCGCGCGTCTCCCAGGGCTCGGGCGGCGCAGTAACACACGCTGTAAGCTGCACAGCGCGCACAGGGGCGCAGCATCTTTTCATCTCCACATTATCGGCGCAAGACTGCTAATGAGAGCTGCTCTCCGTGCCTGTAACCCCGTCGGTTTCATCCGACTGAGCCTGGTGAGCAAGCGGCCGCTTCTCTGCTACTGTGGGGACTGGTAAAAGACGTGTGTGTGTGTGTAATTAGGGATGAAGAGGAGGGATGGAGGGGTTAAACTGGAGAATCGTGGCATCGGGGAGAATTGGTGAGGGAAGCTTCTCTCACTGCACCGTGACGCAGAGACACAGGGGCTGGCTTTCTTTTTCTTCACCCCTTTCTTTGGCATTTCATCACCCTTTTTAGCGTCGTGGGTCGGGGAGGGAGGGGAACCTAATCCTGAGGTTGAGGGGGCGGAATTAACAAACAGTCCAAATGGGAGAATGGACGGGATAAAACAAAGAAAGTTGAATTGTCTCGTGACCTTGTTTGCCTTCATTCAATTGGGCGGAGAACGTCATTAGAGCGGCGTCTGTAAGCTGCAGCCTGAAGAGAGGTGGGCGGGAGCGTGGTTCATGTGCACAAAAAGAAAACTGTCCAGACTGTGAATGATCATCTGGTCTCCCAGTCAAGGTTTAGATGCAACACTGCACTAATGCAAGATGGAAAGCGGTGCACGGACATGTTGTTTAGCTGGGCATTCTGGGTAATATGGATGCACACCTCCCAGTACATCAGAACCATCAAGTATTCAAGCTGTAGTTTAAAAACCACTGTATGTTTGAAAACGGTTACCTCCACAGATCAGCGGGCCCCTCAGCTCAATTTTACTTAGGGCCGGTGTGTGTCAAAACCCATCCCAGCGCTGCTTTTCCCAGCTCTGGATCCAAAACCATTTTAACGCGACCACTCGCAAGCTTCTGAGAGTCAGCAGGTCGCTCGGCCGGGTGAGCTCCACTTGGTCGTCAGGCCTCAGGCGACATCAAGCCGAGGGTTTTAACGATCGGACATCTTATTAGCTCCCAGCTAACAGCATCGTCTGCGCAGGTACTAACCCTGCGTGACGCCGCTGTTATTTTCTACCTCTCGTCGTTACTGCTCGTCGGGTTTCCTCCCAAGACCGGTTCACACTCGAGCTCCTTAATTGAACCCTGAGCTGTGAAAGGCTGGTTGGCCCTGTGCAGTTCGTGCAACATCAACATCCTGGAAATGGTTTCAACTAAAGTTTCCTTTTATCAGTGTTTCTGTTTGTCTGTGGTTACCAGTTTTTCCAAAATCCCGATTGTTTTTATTGTGGGTTTTTTTTGCATTGAGAGCAGCAGATGAGTGAAAGGGGGTGATTTTGGACGAGGGATAGCTCAACCTCCGGCAACTCTTTCAAAAACCTCTCTCTTGCCGGACTCTAAACTTTATGAACGTGGAATATTAAATCACCAGGAATCTCTTTTTACTGTAACCTTAACTCTTGTGTCAGAAAGTGTTCTGAAAGCAGTTCTGAACTATGTTTTACCGACTGTAGTTTTTGCTTTTCCTGTTTCCTAAAAACGATCCAGTCATATGTCATATGTTAACACAACTTTAAAGACTGCTTCTCAGACTTTACTCAAAATGAGTGGGACATAGTAGCGGGTATATTTTACCATTTCGTCTCCTGCTCGTCATTGGAATCAGCTTGCTTCAGACTTGCAAACAGAGACAACATGTGCGACCATCCATTTAAAGAGCCACGTCTCTTTAGCACTGGCCACTGACTGCTCGTGCAGCCGCAACTGCATGCCGACATGCGAAAATCCTCCACCAAAGAGGGATACCGCCTTAAGTTATGTTACGACGCAGCCTGTTAAAAGTCCGTGTGGCTCGGTTTGACAAGTCGAAGAAAGACACCCACGCACAGTGCAACATCCCCCCTCACCAGGCGGCTGGACGCCGCATCCTGTTCAGAGCAGAGCAGGGGGGAACTGCAAACCAGCTGCAGAAGATGCAGAAACGGTCATTCATATTTCATAAGCCCAGTCCTGTGCAACCCCCCTCCCCCCTCCAACCTTTAACGTTTGCTTATTAAATTCGCAGCTGTCAAAGCACGCCTCAAAGCCTTGGCGCAAACACACACGCATGCACACAAACGCATGCAATTATTCAGCCAAAATCCGGAGCCGCGCAGTAACGCGCTCACACAAGGTGCAGGGGGAAACACACTAACGTAACCACCCTCCTTCTCCGTGCCCTCCCCGACACAGGAGCCCCGACTTTAAACTCATTACTTTGGACAAGCGTTTTAATGGAGGCTGGATCCAGCCACAGCGAGGCACAGAAGTGAATGAGAGGGGGACGGAGCCAGGCCAGAGGAAACTTTTCTTCTCAACTCACACCAGGCCGTGACATGCAGGCTGAAATGCAGCGTTTAACCACAACAAACCGGCCGACCCCGACCCCCCCACAAAGAAAACGCGCAGATCAAACTTTGGCCGACCAACCGGTGCTTGTGCAACGCGGCAGACATCTGCCACCAGAGAGTCATTGAGCACGGCCGACGCCTGGGGTGTCATAACGACAATATTGCACCAGCAGAGTGCTAAATGACACTGAGCTCACAGACACAGTGGGAGAAGTGGCGGAGATGCGCTGATCAATGAGCGATCGATACAGCCCTGCCAGGTAATCACAAACCGCGGTGATTAACGGCGGCCGATCAATTGCCATTAACCCCTGCGTGTACCAGTTAAGCAGGCAATCAGCGTCAACATGCGTGATAAATGCCCCGAAATTATTGGAGGCTGTTTAACATCCTTCTGTCTCTGTAAATGTCACCCGGCTGAAAGCTCAGATCTGTGATTCACCGGGTTTAACCCAGCCCTCACGTCTGGCCCCGACGAACGGCACGTGATGACTGTCGGCGCCTTTCAGCAAAGCTCGACAAAACTTCGCTGCACCGCGTTAAAAGTCCGAAACGCCTCGGACGTGTTCCTGTGACGACCAAAACAAATGTAAAGAGAGAAGCTAATCAGAGAGAGACGACATCAAGGAACCGAACCTGCGGTGAGACGCCGCCTTCCCACGCCCTCGCGCTCCCCAACCGACTCGCCAGCATACGCCCACACGCGCGAGCGGCTGCTCCATCGCCCGTGGGTGCGACGCAGCTTTACATGCAACCCCATATGCTTCCGCCGGCGCGGATGAAAAAATAAGCAGTTTTCCTCGAGGAAAGGCCGCGATCAGAAGAGAGACATTTGGGGCGTCTCTGAACCATTTCCTGCGATCACGGTCATCAGCGGCTGTCGTCTGCTTTTCGGCGCCGAAAAACCAAAATTCACCCCGACAGCTGTTGTTAACGGGCAAAGTGATGAACGAGCTGCGTTCAGATGCAAGCCATCAGTAAAAAAAGCTGCCTTTCATTGCAAGTAATGAGGAATGAAAACGCCTAATGGAGCTCCTTTCTGGGCGCACTGCCGGCCGTGCACCAGAAGAGGGAGCCGGAGGGGGGGAGCCGGGGCCGAGCAGCATCCACGCTCTGCGAAATAGGTCAGGGAAGAGTTTCTCCCACTCACACCTGGCTGTACCCCGTGCCCGCTAACTCTCCGCTGACTTTTAAATCCAGAAACACAATAAATCCCTTTGCTTGCTCCTGTTTTTTTATCCTCTTTAACCCCCCCACCAGCACGCTGCTGCGTTTACTTCCCTGAGCCCCCCCCCTCCTCTTCCTGGCCCCTCCCGCCCCTTTTATTGCACAACTCAGCACAACTCCCGAACTTCAGCCATCACAGAACTCTGACAAATATTCCACACGACGAAGCACTCTCAACCCCGCCGCTCGCTTCGCTACCGCGCTAACCTTGAGACTGTGAGGGATGCTTAAGGCAGGATGGATGCGTGTGTGTCTCCCCCCCACCCCACGTGTGCGCGCGTTTCATCAAATGCAGATCAATATCACTGCAAGGTCACTTTAAAATTCAATTAATAAGAAAGTGAACATCCCAGGAGCCGTCGCCACCCCTGGGGGGGGGGCAAAACTCAACATGACCCAATCCCAGGGCACACAAGGGAGAGAGGAGAAGAGGGATAAATTCATATCTGTATTATTAAGCACAAAGCCTTGTTTGGAGATGGGTTTGTCTGGAATGAATGTCTCAGAAACTCCATGTTTTATTAACGGTCGTGGAGCGAGCCAACAAAAGCATATTGTGTCTTGCGCCACCATCTGTGCGTATTTTTCTATTGCATGCGTATGTGCGCGACCAAACGTGCGAGCGCCCCGCTTCCGCCGCGCACGACGCACAAAGGTCAGGTGGGCGCACGCAGCTCGACCGGGTTCCCGATCGCGGGAATCGGCCGGTTGGAGCGTGAAGTTTTTGCCGCTGTGGAATAACCGGCGATGTTTCCTCGCGCCGGGGCCGAGTTTAAATATGCATGTTGGGCCACCACTCAGTCTTAATATTTAAACCCAGCCTGGAGGTGAGGCCCGCGCTAACGCAGCCCTGACAGACCGCGTGTACAAAACGCTGGCTGCCTCCCATATCAACTCACACACACACACACGTGCGGCGACAAACAGACAAGAAAATAAACACAAGCTGGTTTTAGACTGAGCCGTGGACAAATCCGTAAAACGCGTGCCCCATATGGAGGGAATGCGTTTATTAGCCGTGTCTGAGCCAAGATGGGGGGGCTGCTGGGAGGTCTGCCGGGATGCGATCGGTGCTTGTTTGCAGCGAGGCGTGGACGCTGGGAGGGCGGGAGAGAGAGAGAGAGAGAGAGAGAGAGAGAGACTGTGACCCGCAGAGACCCAGGTGATCCGAGCGTTAATTACCGTCTGCTAATTACGAGAGGGATGCATCATTAAGCGGAGCGAGCCACCAGAGGGCTGGAGGACTCCCCGTCTCTCCTCTACTCCTCTTCCCTTCTCCTCCTTTTATTCCTGACCCCGATCTTCTGTCCCAATTAGCACTGCCCTGCTCGCACCCGCCCACCACCACCACCACCACCCACCCACCCCTGTGCGTTTCCATCAACGCCGCTGCAGCCGCTGTCTAAACACAGGCAGCGCTGGCGGGACGCGCCATGGGCCGTGGGCACGGCACCTCCTCAAACGCACACACAGAGCCATTAGAGGAGACAGTGCTAAAGAGGCCGTGTAGACACCTCTGTCTTCTCGCACAATGACTAATGTGGCGTCACAAGCTGTCATCCATGCCTCGCCGAGTCTCCCTCCCCATTCGGCCTCCCCTCCCTCCCCCGGCGTCTTGGATTCTCTCTCACATTTCTATCTGTAATCTGATCTGTCCGGGTTCTTTTTCCTGATCCCAACTTCCCTCCCTTCACCATTCAAGCCAGTATTTTTTTTTGTAACACAACACTTGTGTGATAGCAAAGTGTGTGCGCGCTCATGCTTCAAACAGCTCAGAAAGTGCAGGCGCTTTCAAAGAAAAAAAAAAAAAAGCTTCTGACTGTTTGAGGATGAGATGCAGTAAATGACTCCCCCCCCCAGCCCCTGGTCCCTCTCCCATCCCGTCCTCTGCCTCTCATCATGCCTGAGATACGTGTTCCCTCTCGGACCCCCCGGGGCTTGAGGTGGGACGGGGTCACTTCTGAACCTTCTGCCAGCCGGACCATCTGGAAGCCCCGACGACCACCTCGGTCTGGGCCGCCGCGCCTCCACCAGGAAAGGCTGCGAGGAAACGTAGGTAGGGGGGCGCGTGACGCAGATGAGAGCGAGAGAGAGAACCGGCGAGGAGGGAGGGGGATAATGAAGATGAGGCGCCGAGGCAAGTTGAAGAGAAAGATGATAATAGATGAGAAATGATGGAGATGAAGGGAAATGAGGGAGGGGACGACTCTCTGTAACGAAGCTGAGAGGAGACTCTGTTGTGACATGAAGGAGAGGAAGAAGTCGTTCACTTAATGCTGACGACCAGCTCCACGGCAAATTATTTACTTGGGATGTTTGCGAGTGTTGTCACCATTTAGGACTCCATTATTAAATACGGCGCACAAACAAGGGTGGGGGACTTTCTTCTTCCTATCAAGGGCCGTCTCAATTTTTATACCATCCTTCAAGGGCCGCACTAAATGATCTAATACGTACATCACACTAACTTCTCTACTTCAACAGCTGGAGCCGCTTCTCTGTGGCGATGATGATGATGATGCTAAGGGCAGCTGGGTTTCCAGGTTTGGGTCGGACGCTCAACTGGTTGTCGCAGAACAGAGATACGAACCTCTCTGCGTGCGTCACAGTCTGCGGAGCAGAGGGAGGTTGTTTCCCTGGGAAAAAACCTGGACATGTCTTGCAGCGTATCAGTAACCTGCTCTGCGATGGTTCGTCAAGACAAACAGGAATTTGGCAACAATTTCATTTTGTCCGATGCTCGCAGCTTGGCAGAGGAAACGAGGCGATAGCCGAGCTCATTTGTAGCTTGGACACATAGGTATCCCCTGAATAATTTAACAATATTGTAGTTGTTTTAGGCCAGGCGGTTAAATGTTTTACTTTTGTTCCCCATAAAAGTTTTTTTGTTGTTTTTTTTTGCACCTGTCAGTTTGACATGCAGGAGGGCGCTAAACCTCATTAGCCATTACAGGCACTGCACAAAGATGGAAATTCAGAGGTCGACCAAAGTCAGAATACTTTGTTCCCGCAGTCGAGATCAAAACACCCACCAACTGTTGATAAATTGATTCTAAATGGATCCAAAACTCACAACCAAAGCAATTTAAATATCAAAAATATTTCATGTTGGCCAGAACCATTAGTGCGGCAGGAGGCAGATTCTGAGCTTGATTCATTTCCACATTGCTCTTCGGGATTCATAGCTACCGCGTCGCCTAAATCTTGAGCTGCTATAATCTAACACTTTGATAATAAACAATGGATCACGTTACTTACGCGTAGGGGTGCAAAAGAGGTCGGCCGTAGTGACAAACGCACAGATAATTAGGCTACACCCCAACTCCGTGACACTCCGCGGTGTGATGGAGCGTTTGAGCGTCTTTCAGCACATTGTTTTGGTTTTATTACCAACAGCATTAGTGTTCCTGTTTATCTGCGGCGTTTCCGGGGCGCAGATGGCTCGAAAACATTTAATGCAGATTTAAGTGCGCAGTATTTTATTTTAAAAAATGACCTTCTTACATGATGATAATGATGCTGTGATGAAGGAAATGCTCTGCCAATTAACATGAAACAAACTACTCACGACTTACGGTAATGTCACCCTCTGTCAGCTCCGTCACGCGCCTCTAACGTGGCTCCCAACATCCATCAGCACGCAGTGTGTGCCGACTAGTGTGTCCTATGTAGTGCTTGTTATCTTGGCAACCCACCAAGTCAGTGGGTCCCTCGCGCGGGTGAGCGCGGGTCACGTTAAAAATGGCGAGGCGCGCAAATTATTTATCTGTCACGAACACAGTCGAGTGACAAGGAACGTGTCCGCTCTCCTCGGCAAGCGCAGAAACACACATCTCTGTACTGCATTTTACAGGAGCACTGTACCGGAGTCACTGCAGACACTCTCCAAAGAGAGAGAGAGAGAGAGAGCGACAGAGACACAGAGAGAGAGAGAGAGAGAGAGAGAGAGCGGCTGCCAAAAAATCAAAATCCCAAATAATATGAATATACTGCTCACTGCTATGAAATACAGAGAGTAATTACCGTTACACAGACTTTACTACAAGAAAATAAACAGCATAATTTAATTGCCGAGACATAAACTGGTGGACCTGTGCCATGTCCCCATGTCAAAGAGGAGAGACAGAAATAGAAGTGACCGGTGTCCTGACCACAGCTGTGACTTCTGTCTGAAATGAGCCACGGATCTGTTGACTGTCTCTGTACATCCTCTCACACGAAGAGCTTCATTTATGAAATAAACTATTTTACTTCAACACTCTATAAGCCACGTACACAATTTTCTACCAGAAGAGTCAAAGAAGAACAAAAAAAGGCTGCGAAAAAGTACATAAGAGACGTTCACCTGCACGTAATCGCTTCAGTGCAGCCAAATGTGCTGGCAAAAAATTCATATTATGCTTTTCTGGCCGTTTCCACGACCAAAAGCGTTCTCTAGTGTGGATTAGTTCAAAACCCAGACCACACATTTTTATCTGGACAAGAAAAAAGCTGTTTTTGGAAACCCTGACCCCAATCGCTCCTTGTTAGCTCAATTTTGTTGCTCGTCGGTCAAAGGAGGAGGGCGAAATAGAGTTTTTTGCTGTTTGGAGACAGATAGAGAGCTTGAGGAAAAACTACCTGAAACTTAATGTTTTTACTCGTAATACCCGCGTTCTGATTTAGCCGCCTTTTAGCGTGGATGTGTTCGAGATTGTTGCACAAGCCTTTTAGAGGAATCCGATGCCTTTTCATTTAGCTGAAAAGGAATATTTTCACTTTTTTGGGGGGTTTGTTTCTTTCTTGCTGAGCGTCGGACGACATCGATACCGCTCTCCTGTCTGTGCGAGAAATTCGGAGCCATTGCCAGCGTTAGCGTAGCTCTTAGCACGTGACTGGGAATAAGGGGAAACCGCGAGCCTGCTTCTCGCAAGCTCCCAGCAGTCTGATTAACATGCTACATTGTGTTTGTTTAACGGTACAGAGGCTGAAGTGTAAAAACTAGCATTAGTGCAGGGAATTCCCCGCGGAGTGGATGAGAGCACAGCGTGACTGCTGGAATTTATCTATTGCCTACATCATTTGCTTTCATTCTGATTTCTGGTAGCCAGTTTTGCTTTTGTTGCAGTTTCATTGAGGTGAATCATCAATAATTTTTTTTAAAGTTAGCCTGTGTGTTTACTGGAGGAAAACACGCTGTTAGCTTGAGCCTGACAAACAAGGGGCTGGGGGAAAACAAGAGCGGCTCTTTGTGTCTTTATGCTCTAATGTTTGTTATTTTATAAGTATTTCAATGTTGCACATACTGTACAATGAAAAGTGTCCGCACAGTAAGGGCGAGTTTTCACTTAACTACGAGGCTAAGATATTCTATTGATTCATGTGGGCGATGCCAAACTTTCAATGACAGGGCACTTTTTTGGAGGACAGAACAAACTCGGAGCTGTTTGTCTATCGGAGATTGAGTGAGGGGCTTGGAGCCGCCGTGGGGTGCAGGAGTGGCTGACCCTTTTACCTTTCACTGGCCACATTTTTTTTTTTTTTACTTTTAAATGCATAACCATCATATCAAAATGTCATTTATCAAACAGCATATCTCCGGTTTTCACAGGCAGGACGGAGCGTTATCCAACATGCACGCTGCTTCTCTCCCGACGTGTGGGACTGTGTTGACAGATTCTATGCTAATGATTGCTCGGTAAATCGCACGCTGATGCATAAATTAGACGCCGGCTCACGTTGATCAAGCCGAATCCGGGCTACGCAGGAGGCGAGGCGAGGAGCGGGGTCTGCTCGTACTGCAGAGGCTCCCGTCAGTACAGGTCAGTCAAGGATGGCTCGATAGCGGGCTTAATATTGCAACGGAGAACATGAATAAAACAAACCTGATACCAACAGTACCACTCCCTCCATCCATTACTTACAACAGCGGGATATCAGAGCAGTCTTCTGGCCCGAGCAACCAGACACCCTTACAGCTGAGCCACTCGTTAGTCCCTGGAAGTTATGAATGCATGTCATGTAAACACAGTGACTTAATGTAGCTCTAACTTAAACACCGCCGTCAATCAGTGACAGTCCTTGACCCCGGCCGGCTGATGAGGGATCTCTGGAGGACGGGGTACCGCAGCCGTCCCCGGGCCGGTAGGACAGTTGGCTGTCAGGCTTGTTGCTCATCAACAACGCGGCGCCATTACAACCGGAGAACAGCTGGAACATCAGAGAGAATGACAGTGACGGATCAACGAGCGGGGGAGCACATTTATAAGTGGGCCGCAATTACATCCAGATCAACTGTCAAATAGTCAAAAGAGAGTCGGGAGAGAGACGATCAGTGATGTATTTTTCCAGAGTGATCATATAGTCTATCTTGGTGTCGTGTGCGTGGGTAGATGGGTGGGAGCAGACGCACGGGCCCGATGACGGCCAAATGTTTGACAGCATGCCTGGCGTTCGCGTCCTCCGTCACTCTGTCTTCATTTCATCTCACTCCTCCGAACGCGCCGCATGAAATTGATGCGCATCGAGCCCACTCGTGCCGAATGACACACAAACATCATAATTTGTCCAATTCTGGGAAAGAGGCTCTGGTTTGTGTAATGACAGGGTTCATCAGCACTCTGTAATTACAGTTTATTGAGATGCAAGCAAGTGGCTACACAACGGATGTGTAATCCATGCTGTAATATGTGAATCAGGAGCTGCTTTTAAAAACACACACACACTCTGACGGCCTCAGCTCGGTTACAACCAAAATCAGTAAGAGGAATCCTATTATTAAACCATTATGTCACAGTCTATCCCCCTGCCTGTCCTCTCACCTGTCTCGCTCTCGATATGCAACTCCCCTTGTCACCGATGCCCTTGCCGGTGTGTGCGAGTGAGGTGTCAGCATTTTATTAGGAATCGTTCAGCCGATGGCCTGTCACCCCACCTTAAGGACGCGGCGAGGAGAGGCGAGGCTCACCTTTGCCACGGCTGACATTTTAATTTGTCACCGCTGGCGTCCTGTTTCCGTCAATAGCACATCAATGCATCAGAACAAACGCCACGGGACACAGGGGGATTTCTGGGTTCGATACTATTGACACACATCTCTGATTAAGGCTTCGCTGCCGCGGCTGCAGAGGGAGCGGGCCCGGCCCTGTAGGTGCGTCCGGAGAGGAAGAGGAAGAGGAGGAGGCAGGGAGGGAGATGGCAACGTAGCTCAGGAGAGGAGACAGCAGAAAGGTCACATCTTCGAACATATAAATCTCCATTAAAGCGCAGGCGTGCGAGGTCATTAAGAAGCCAGCGAGAGAATTACAGCAGTTTCCCAAAGCAATGCTTCACTTTAGCGGAACATTTTCACATTTCAGACGCTCTGCTCGTACGAATTCATGGACGGCGACCCAGCGTCAGCACTGCGTATCCTTACTGCTGTGACTGAAACCATTTAACACAGAAGTCCAAAAAGGCAAAGTTCAAACTATTTTTTCTGATGACACGACAGACTTTCCAGAGACAAAGACGACAGCCAGTTTCGCTCATCGGGCCGGCTGCTTGGAGGGGCTCGTGCTGGAGTTCAGTTGTATGGATATATACTTTATAAAATGAGAGTGTTCTTCAACAAGACAAAGTGTTGACCTCCAGCGACTCCGCTAAATGTAAAGCTAAACGCCAAGATCGGCACATTAACATGTTCACAGTGACGATGCAGATCTCAGTTTCGTGCTAACACATGCTAATTAGCCTAAATCTGACTTGAACACAGCCAAAGTCCTAAATCTCCGTATGAACTCCCTCGACGTGCACTCGCTCCACTTCACCCGGCGGGGCAAGCGCACGCCTTTACGCTGCCCACCCCGGCCCGGGACGGTCATTAAGCCCTCAGAGCGGCGTCCGTCAGCGCGGCCGAGACACCTCTCCCAGGACGTCAATACAGGTTTGGCACACCTTGGCCCACGGTGCCCTCTGAGACCCCGGCGCTGTCGCGCGCGTGTCAGCAGAAACAGAAGCCATCGTGTCAGGCTGCCGCTCCCTCCGCCGCTGCCTCGCCTCTGAAGCGCCACCATCCATCCCTCGCTCCGTCCGGTCCCAGGGGCAGCGGGTCAATCCTAATTGTATGCTAATCAGGGCACCGCGCACGTCTCCCTAACTGCTGACAATCGACGGGTGACATCAAGGTATTGTAGCCAATGCAAAAGAGAGCCTCCAGAGTAAACAGGGAGGACAGGACGTGGCTGCAGAAGCAGCTGTGAGTCGGCGTGAATGGCCTCCGCGCTCACGTCGTCTTTGCTGCTAGATCTTTTATTTTAGGGAGTTTTTATTCATTTTAATTTACCTAATGTTTAATTTTTTTACCGAACTTGGCCCATGTTGCAAATCCACTGCACGCAACACCGGGCAGTTTTAAAGAGTCACCTTAAGTAATGAACCCTTCGTCATCGTCAATCCACTACTAGTCCCTCCATCTGCTCTGCAGTGACTCTCCTCCACAGCTCTGAAAAATCTGCCCCGACTTCCAGTCAAACCAAAACTGGCACATCTCAGCGAACGGGACACGGATAAGCGGAGATGACACAGAATATGATCCGATGAATAAATCCCTCAATATGGGATGTGGATTTGTAATAAGCCACTCTGCATGGGCGGTAAGTGTTTGCGCTCACGTTGTTGTGTTTACGTGAGAACGGGGAAGTGCGAATGTGTTTTGTTTTGGGTTTTTTTCTTCACCGTGTCGCTGACGAGAGCACGCACAAGTTCACAAACTGCGGGGCTTCTACGATGTGCACACACCGATGGGCAGTGAACTGTGGAAAAGGGACTGAAAAGCCAAAATAAAAATAATAAAATACAATAAAATGAGAATAAAAACTTGAGAGCAAGGTGAGGATAATCTTATTATTACCATCTGGAAGGTTTGCCAGCAGCATTATAGTAAGTCCCAAGCTGTCCACGACCCCTCCCATCCTTTCATCGAACTCCCGCTCCCTTTCATGCCCCCGCGAAGCAAAATCATTTTCGCCATTTCTCACACGTTTCTCATTCCACACGATTTACTCCCAAATGCCTTCGCATCTCCCCCTCCTCCTCCTCCTCGTCATTTATCCACCCTCGTCCACCCCGACGGGTCCCACGGTTCTCTACCTCTTCTACCCCCCTCCCCCCCTTTACTGCTCCTCTTTCCCCTCATCCCGTCCCAGACGCCTCCCGATATCGGGGTCAGTGTAATCCCACCATCGGTAATCTCCAGATTAATCCTTACAATCTCTCACGATTAAACACACACACACACACACAAAAAGATGTCCAAACAAGAGCTGGAAAAAATTACAGCCCATTGCGCAACAGGCTTCACGGTCGCTCCGGGAGGAGGGTGGAGGGGTGAGTGTGTGTGTGTGTGTGTGTGTGTGTGTGTGTGTGTGTGTATGGGTGTAACAGAACAGAGCAAAGTTTCACCTGCTGGGGTTAAATCCACGATCTGCACATCAGTGCAGCTACTCCGACCTGTGTGTAAACACCAAACACCTCTGCTCGTCTCCCCAGGATTGCAGACTACACTGTTTGCGTCTCGGTTCTGTTGGGTCGGCAGAAGGTCGGCCGAGGTAATGGGATTGAGCGGGAAACAGCGCGTCTGCGTTCCAGCGGAGGAGGACAGGGCGCTGCGAGGTTAACAACGCTCAGCTCTGCCCCGTCACTCTCCGGTCCTCCATCTCTCCATTCCTTTAACCCCACTCCCCGATTTAAGGCAGAATATCTGACAACTTTTCAGCCCACCACCCCACCCCACCCCACCCCACCCAACTGTTTCCAGGTGGTATTACTGTCGGCGTCACTGTTGCAAAGGCCAGAACATGACATGGCTGCTGCTATCAGCTGGCTTTTTCGCTGATCTAGTGTAAATAATGCCGACTGAATGTCGATTTTGAAGCTGTTGCAGTCTCATCTCATCTACCTGGACAAATCCTGGCGGGACGCCGCAGAAAAAAAAAAATCCATAAAGTTTTTACCGGCTGTGTCGCTCTCTTTACTGGCCCCCTGCGTGCATGTCCCGGGACCGGGCTCACTTCTTCACTCCTGTTTGGCCTCAGTTTCCACCTCTTTCTCTTGTGCTGGGTAGCGTTTCCCCAGATACTCCGGCTGTTCCGCCGTCTGCTTTTCACCCCACCCGGGGAAAGCTACCGACAGCAACTGGGGAAAACAAGCGCACTGCCTTTTGCGCAGAGAGTCGAGCCTCTATTGTCGTGCGACGTTTCTTGCCCGGTGGCAGACGAGAGTCGCGAAGCGAAGCTCAACGGGAGCCAATCCAAACGCAGATGGTGTCGTTATTCTTTAGCCATTATGCCGCACAATCCACATTTACTCCATAATGATAGTTTAAATGGGAATTTTCGTCTTTGTCATTCTCTGTATTGGACTGTTGTAAAAACAACAATCCTTGGTGCACAAACAGATTGAAAAAAAACCTCAAATTTCGCCCTTGGAGAATAAAAGGGGTAAACTTTTTTTTATTGCAAGTGGTGATAGAAAAGCTCCCCAATGTGAGGGCCTTCTGTCATCCCACAGGTACAAACAAGGTCATAAAATTCAGCTGCATGAACACACACACACACACACACCGCCCGCACACAGCCAGACGCGGCAACCCGCGGTCGTGTGTGTGCCGCTCCCGTAGAGATGGCAGCGGGACCGACCACACGTGTTCCGGACCCGGGCGGATCCGGACCCCGAAGGTGCACCGAGGCTACGCGACGCCTTCCTGTTAGGAACGCCTGGATTCCCCGCTGACGGGGGCGCGGCAGAACCGACCCGACAATGGCCGCCCCGGATCGATCCCACAAGGACGAGGCAGCCGCTCGGAGGCAGACGGAGACGAGAACGGCGCCTGTGATTGGCCCGCCGGTGACTTCCCACCGCACGACGAGCGAGGGAGGCGACCTTGTTTGTCTCTGGATTCCAGCAGCAGCAGCCGTGACCTTTTCTGACAATTCTGCCTTCAACCAAACACAATGGCAGTGAGCGGAATCTTTCCTCTTTTTGTTGTAGCGCGCCAACAAGAAATTGCAATTAAAAGGATGAGGCTGGTGACGTTCTATCTTTTTCTTTCTGTGGGCAAGTGCCATGACAACGCCGACAACAACAATTAATGTACCACTCGACAGAGCAGAATTGTTGTCCAGTAAATGTTAAAATCAAATCAAATCTCAGTGAGCCACGCTCACTCTGGGTCTTTGTTATGATGAACGCAGGCGCTGCTGTTTCTTTGGAGTCGTACACTGAGCATCCTGCTGCAGTTAGCGCTCCCCAGCAGAGCAAACTGCGAAATAATCTACTCCAGCGATTAGCGGTACTTGCAGTTTATTACTAATGTTTCCTAAAAGCTACATACGTGGCGTGAACGCAGCTACGTAAAGGAAGTCGGCGGGGGCCGGTCCAGACGTCACCTCCGGGCTCGGCGCTGTGCCACCGGCTCACGCAACTCTGTGAAATCGCTTTCATCAGTCCGCCGCGCGTCTCAGGTGCGCAGATCGGATTCTGGAAATGAATTAGCTCGACGTTCCAGTTTGGAAAAACCTTGGTGGTTTTAAGTTAAGCAACATTTGGTGTGTAAGTGCAAAAAGACCTCACCAGTATCTGTAACATCCGCCCTTACGCTCTTTTAATGTCATGACTCCAGCTTCCTCCCGTCCAGCCGCTGTTACAGCCACGTCTGGACAAGCTGCAGCTGCTCCGCCGGCCTTCCTGTCAAGATGATGACGTGCGGAGGACAGGCCTGTCTGAAAGCAACGGGGCAGGTGCCCCAGCGCAAGCCGGCTAACCCTTCATGTAACATGTCCGGTAATTCCTAAGAACTTCTTGAAGGGGGAAACGTGTAGTTTACTGAAAGAATCCCAGGACCCGAGGCCGTTCGTCTGGCTTCGTTTCTATCAACCTTCAGATGAATTTCCAAACAGACGTTGCTCCATTCGAAACACATTTAGCACTCATCCATTTATTATTGCTTTACTTCCCATAGGAGTGCTAGCTTAGCATTTAGAGATAACTATTATGTGAAAACGATGACTCTATCCTGCCATTTCAATTAAACAGACTTGGATTTGTTAAAAATAAGAGAAATTCAGGACAGTCAGAGTTGTCTCCTGCCAAACGGCAGCGTGTCCCTCCAGAAGCCGTGCCCGTGTTATTCTGCATTACCCACACAGTGACAGTTAACGCTTTCCTCGTGGAGAGCAGTTCCAGTGACGACCGTTACGAAAGTGTAGCTGCCGCACATCGTTTCTGCAAAGCGATACTGCTGTTTGATTTCTTTTTAACGTGTTTCTTTGTTTTATAGTGTGAGGGGTTAACCCAGCCTCTCACACGCCACACGTGCCGCAGCTGTTCCAAAAGGTGTCGGCGCAGAAATCTGGTTTGTCTTGCCCTTGCCGTCGCCGCACCGACGCGAGTACACAGGAGGCCACGTTCCCCTTCTTAACAAACAAACAAACAAAAGCTGCGTAACTGAACGGATCGCTCTGGACATCTGTCCCCGGCCTCTTTCATGGGGAAACTTGTGCCGAAGAAGAAGATGATGAACTGCCACGACTTCCGCTTCTCTTCTTTCACACACTTATGAGAATGTGATACTGCTGGAGCAGCAGCACCCCCCACACTCGCACTCCAGCGAGCACAAATACGTAGGGAGAGGAGGAGTGTGTGCGAAATCAAGACAAACAAAGAGATGGAAAAGGGTTAGCTGGTGCAGCAGAGAGCAGAGAGGGAAAAGTTAGTGTGTGTGTGTGTGTGTGTGTGTGGGGGGGGGGGCATGGGTCGACATGCAGGAACTGGGTGGGGGGACAGAAGTTTTTGGGAGACATGATTTAAAGTGAAAAAAGATGGAAGTGTTTGAGATGAGAAGATGAGTTTAAAGGAGAGAGAGAGAGAGAGAGAGAGAGTGGAGGAAAGTCAGAGGTGGAATAGAAAACAGCTGGCTGAGAGGAATGCAGCGGAGACGCAGAACCCCCACCCCCCACCCCACCCCCACCTCCACCCCCCATGTGAAGACGAACCTGCATAATTCATGTTCTGCTCCTTTTAGAAACAGCAGCTTCATCAGGGCAGGGCCTGCTTGACTGTAGCAATGCAGCGCGTGCGTGAGCGCGTGTTGCGCCCAATTCTGCTTGTGGCGGCACGTTTTGTCAGTTGCGCGCTCTCTCTGTATCCGCAGTACTTTTGGCCATGCTCGTGTAAATTGTGTGTGTGTGTTTAAGTGGACGTGGAGCTGTGCGCCTTCACCTTGCTCTGCTCTTCACCCTCACTCTCCCTGACTGCACTCTACAAGGCCATTAGAGCTCCCCGAGGTCCACGGAGGCAGCTCGTCTCTGTGTCCGCTTTCATGTGGCGGTGAGTGCGCTCACGTGTGTGTGTGTGTGTGTGTGCTGAGACACGCTAAAGTTGAATCATAGTATTTTTTTTTTTTTATCTTCTTTAAAGCCACTTCGAAACGGACGTGGGCGGGGGTGACGCCCGTGCGCGCGCCTTCCTGCTCCCGCTTTCATTACCAGAACGCAGACAGAGGCGTGTGTCTGTTTCGAGAAACGTTAATGCACAGGTGTGCGTAAACGTGTGCGAAGGCGTACAACGCGAGGCCCCCCACCCCCCACCCCCCACCCCCCGCGCCTGTTTGTGCGAGCGACTGCTGCAGCCTGTGTATACAGAGCGCGCGGCTGCAAACGAGCCTCGGTGGGGTTGCGAAAGGAGCTCAGCAGGCAGCGCTGGTCTGATCAAAAGATTCCCCGGGTCTCACAAATACACAACTCGGGCTTTACCAGTGTCGACTGCTGGATTAGCATGCGGGGGAACAAACGGCGCCGCACACAAACAGAAACGGATAAAAAAGCATTCTTAAGACGAGCCGGAGCTGCCACCCACCCTCCTCGCAACCGATTGTGTTAAAATGTGACAACGCTGTTAAAGGCAGCACAAAGAGAGACAAAAGGGAGAATCAGAGACTTCGCTCCTCTGCTGGAAGAGTCACGCGAGTTATCTCAGACATACAGCAAATATCATCAGAGGAAAGATTAGGACATTTACAGTGATAAACTGATTACAGCGGCACAGCACCCCATGATACATGTGGGTCTGAGGTGTACTGTAAATATGGCACGAAAAGCTCCGCTACGCTTCACCAGAGAATTTTACCCACTTTTTAATAAGTCATGGAGTCTGAGTGGATTGTGTGTCACTTCTCCAGAAGGCAAGAAATGACCTTTTGAAATCCACCAATCTTCTACAAAACCAGTTTACTGGTGATGGGAGTACTACTCTGTAAATAACAGGCCCTGGAGGAGATTTGCTGAGTCATCACTACCGTAGTAATAGCGGTATCATCGGAGTCGCCTCAGTCGGGGCACGGGGACGGAAGAATTCGCTGTCGATTGCATTAAGGTGGTGTCATGATCGCAGGAGTCATTGTTTTTAGAGCTCCATCCCCACCGATGTTTGGCATCTGTAACGTCAGCATTGATCTCCGTGAAAAGAAAAATCTGCGTCCCCCGAGTCCCCCGAAGTTTATCCTTTTAAAACACTCCGTCCCACCTGTGAGACTCTACAGTATACTTATATTCTTCATGCTTTAAAGAATAAGTTCTAATTTGAGGTAAATATCATGTACAGATGGAAGTTTTAAAGGTCTGTCTATTATCATTTAAAAATCATCCATACAGCGCTGTGGTGACTTTTAGAACTTTAATTTGATTTATTATTTTACTGCATACTTCCTCTGTGGTGATGTACGGGGGGGCAAAACTTTTAGTTTGAGTCAAATCTCTCTAAACTGTCTTCACGGTGACATTTAAATCAAGAGTTTAACGCCGTGTCTCAACTTCAACTTGCAGCAGGAGTTCATCAAGGTCCAAAACGGTGAAGGAGAGCGATGAAGACCTTTAATATTTCAAGCTGGATGACAATCAGGCGCGTCACGCTACGCGTGAAATATGACAGGCGTGCGGCACGCTCCCCAGCCGAGGAGGGAAACCACCTGACCGCTGCTGTGACCACATGGCACACAGGTAGCCTCCACTTTCTCTGTGGTCAGCTGATCACGCTCAGGCCAAGAGAAGGCTGCAGAGGACTGAGTGCACACACACACACACACACACACACACAGCAGCAAGCGTGGGGGGTGGTCGGGAATTAAGTGATTTGCAATTCACTTTGATTTGCTTTTTTTTCTCCGCTCCACCAGAAAGATTCGGGGCTCGTCAAACAACATTCCCAGCCCGATCCTCAGAAGCCCGACGTTGACGACGCCGGCGGATGAAGCCGACGTGAAGCTTGGACAGTCTGAGCCCGGTCAAAATCAGAGTCAAAATTCCTCTCGGTGGCTCCCTGGACGGCGTTTCTTGGAGGGTTTGTAACACAAAAAGAGAATTCTATTAGATAAGAAGCTCGCTTTGGACGACGCCCGCTCACTTTGCCAAACTCAGACTGCTACAGATCTCTACTCGAACATTTTTTTTTCTCCTCTCTCTTCAGGACCGGCGCAGACAACGACTCCGTCGCCGTGCATATCGGCACATCAGCAGTTTTAATCAAAAAACGCGAAGAAGCGTGAACCTGTCATTTACAGTCACGTCAGCAGCCTGCGAGTATCCTGCTGCCGGGGCCGGAAACTCCAATCAAACATTAGCGTGGCTGTGTTTTCTTTCAAAACTCTGGCGGTCAGCACGGCCGCGTGCTAAAAACCTCCCCCAGGGGTTTTGAATATGTATCGTGAAGGTTGTTTGGATTTTAATGTAATTCAACAGAGTGACTTGATGAGAGGAGTGTTTGTCGGATCCCTTCCTTTTACTGGGGATTACAGCTCGTCCGAACGCTTTCATTAGGCTGGACCTCTGAGTTTTGATCTGAACGTGGATTATAGGATATTTACCTCTGTTGCCCTCCTCACCTGTGCAGCGGCGGGGGTCATGGGAGAACAGAGGAGGCCCCCTCCGCCGGGTGAGCGCGCAACCCCCCCGTAAAAAAAAAAATCGACTCAAGTCCTCCACCAAACAAGCACCTTTTTGATTCTCGCTAATTATGAAATGGTTAAACATTCCGCACGAGTTTCTCTCCCGCGCTCGAGCCGAGCCGCCGCGCAGCTGCAGCCTTCCGCCGGGCCCTCGGATGAGGCTCGTCAATTAGAGCAAAGGCCGAAGCGCGGCATGTTAATTCGCGGTAAAATATTCCTCCTCCAGCGCTAATTAGGTGCTAGCCGTGGTCGAGGAGCGCCGTTCGCCGAGCGAGAGCAGCCTGTGCTGCATCGCCGTCCCCCGGTATCGTTTGGCTGACCAAAGCAGCCGCGATAACAGGGAATTATTTTAATTAACTGGTGCCGCCTTCTGCAGCTAATGAGCCTAGTTAAAACGAGCCCGACATCTTGCTGCGGCACGCGCGTTCCCGGGCTCCGGGAACAGCGGATCACGGGCTCAAAAAAAACAAAAACGTGCGGATAAATAAATTAGAAGGTGAATAAATGAGAAGGTGCTTCGATAAATAAACACTGCGCTTTAAATGCGGAGCTGGTGTCTCAGGGGAGAGTCGCGCGGCGTTCGCGCGTGCTGTGCGTTTGTGGCGTGCAAGAAAGTTTACAGTTCGTGACCGTGGCACGATCGTCTTTCGTTCCCCGAAACTTTGAGTCCACGCGCAGGAAACAGAATGATGAAGGACGCGTTTTATTTGCCTTCTCTCTCCTTTTGACTGAGTCAGAGGAGGCTTTGAAACTCTGCCCAGTCTCCTGCACAGAGCAGCGGGGGGGGCAAAATAACAAAAAAACAAAAAACGAGTTGGCCCTCATTGTGGTTATTACTCTTTCAGTTGTGTAACGGCGACACTTGCCCCAGTCTGAGCCACATTCATCTCTACCTCCGAGCCACCTGCGTCCACAGAACTGCTGGCTACGGAGATCGCGCCGTCACCTACAAAAATATCTCAGTCACACACAGGTGACGCTTGTTTTATTACCAGGATGTACTGCATATGGATGGAGGGGGGTGGGTGTAGCTGGTGTAGTACAGCAGGGAAAGACGTTAACAAAGCTGCCGCGCTAGCAGGAGCAGGGACCTGCAGTATCACACCGTGACAGCCTGTTTTTACCGTCTGTGTGTGTGTGTGTGTGTGTGTGTGTGTGTGTGTGCGTGTGTGTGCGCGTGCATCGCGTGAGGTGACAGCGCTCTCGTAATCCCACATGTCTGGGGACGGGGCCTCGGCACTCGGGGAGGTGACACGGGAGTGGTGTCGCGCTGATGAGGTAATTGCCACCGGGGCCCAAGCGTGGCGAACTGCGCTGTTAGCTAAACTGCTCCAATCTGCCGCAGACGCCTCACCTGAAATCAGCGACCCCGGGCCGCGGCGGCGCACTAACCGCGCACGGGGCGCGTGAGGGACAAACTTTAAATTAGTCCACGTTGCACGTTCATTAGCCCGCTTGGTCCACTACGCCGCACTTCATCTGCACATCACACATCTTGCCATCGCACTTGGCCTCTCATCTGAGACCGAGCGATGCCGGCGGTGGCGGCAGTCAAGGTCATTTGATGAGAGCCGGAGGTGTATGTGATGTGAATTCGCTCGCCAGATTGATTCCTCCCGTACGTCCTAATGATCAAACCCTGGCGGATTTAGAGGATAGTCAGGCCGCCTAATGAGAGCGCGGAGGATGCCGGTGCACGGGGAAATGAGATGCTGTAGGTGCACACTGTTACAGTAGAGCGGGCCAAATGAGGGGCTGTTTCACGGTTTGAACTGCAGCTCATGTCCGCTGCGAGAGAGGAATAACCCCACTCACCTTATTAATATGAATTTGACAAGCCCCCGCCGGAACGTCCGGGCGATCTCGCGGCGCTCCGTTTTTTTTTTTTTAAAAAGACAACGTGGGTGTTGCATTTTCCAGCCCTCAACGACGATGATGCGACGAGAAGAAGAAGAAAAACATACTACTCCACAAAGCCTCAAGAATGGAGGTTCACCACGTTCCCCCGCATTAAAAAAACCCACACATTCTCTCACTTTCAGTTTTAGGTTTTTACCGTCTTTGACTCTACCACATCCCCTTCACTTGCAGTGCTTAGAAAAATGAAAGAACGCTTGGTTAAAAAAAAAAAACCTGCGGCAGCATCTCTTTCCGGAGAAAGCATCTTGGCTGGTCTGAATAACGTACATATCCTGTTACGTGGCTTTTTCATGTGTGAAGTCTTTGTGACTTTGTTGAGCGGTGAGACTATCACGAGAAAAAAAAATACAGAAAAGTCTCATCTTGGGATCCAGTTGATCCCGCAGGTCGGTAATAAAAACGTGTTTTTTTTGCGGGGGATCGTTTGAAGGAATAAATCCTGAACCTGAAAGATCAGTGACAATGCGACCTGATCTCGTGATCTCACGCGGCCCCGCGATGGTTGAGGCGCTGCAGGGGAAGTCATCCTGTACACGGCCCCTCGTTCCCAGCGCCCTTTCAGTCGTGCGCGTCCGTGACCCGCCTCTCGCGGCGTGCGCTCCGTTGTAAACACTCAGCGCTCCTTCGGTCTGCGTGCAACAATGCTGAGCGCCGCCGCCGCCTTCGCGGCCTCGCTCCGGCGTTAGCATTCAGTTGTTCGTTCTGAATGTCACGCACGTGCGTTTGCGTCCAGTAAGACGCACGTCTCGGGCCCTGCCAAGGTGGACCTTTGAGCTCAGGGACAGTCTGGCTCGCTCCGGTTTGCCCTGGAGCCACGCCGCCAAAATTAAAATGCACGTTGCTGCGATAAATGGCGAAAAACCTTGATGTGAACGCGCTGACTGCGCTGCGTTTATTCATCGTGAGGTAAAGGTTCCCTCTTTTGTTGTGTGCTAAGGAAAACGACAGAGACAATTCCATTTTTTTTTAAACTGTTGAGATTACAGAAGAATAGAGGGAAAAAAAAGAGAGACTGGAGAGCGGGAAAAAGAAAACCAAACAATCTCCAGGCGTAAGAGAAATGGGGGCGCTGAGACGGAGGTCTGTGGTATTTCCTCGGTCGCGCCCCCATAAATCAGACTGCTCTGGATATGGGTGACATGGGGGGGTTGTGGCCAGAAACTCATTTTTGGGATTTAAACACGACTTCACTCGCCGTGATTGAGCAAGCGGACGTGGCCGTGCGACAGTGCGACGCGGAACTAATGAGATCCCGACCCAAGCAACAGGCGACGCCGGAATTAGTCCCTTTTCACGCCGCCCCAGCCGCCCCCCACCCCCTAATTCTCCCAACCCTACGACCGGCTTTATTAAAACCTGGACACGAGGCGGGGTTGAAAAATGAGCTGAACTCAATCTGGGCTTTAGATGGACGCAGTCCGGGCAGTGTGCTCTGGAGGAGCGCAGGGAAATGACCTATGAAATACGGCCTTGTCTTTAAATACAATACAGCTCTTGTTGCGCACGAGTCGAGCGTGGGGTTTGTGCACACACACACACACACACTTGCGCTCGTGCCAAGCGATTACGTGAGCAGTATTCCATGTAGGAGACGGAAGCGGGCGGGGTGCAGACAAAGCCGGAGCGGCTCCGATTCATCAGATTACGACCGTGTAAACAGTTAGCCGCGCGCGGCAATAAAGAAGGCGTTATGAAAGTGGCGCGTTTCAAACGAGGCGGGCCGACGCCGTCCGCGGCCAACTCGCGCAGCGGGCCCGGCGGACGGCGGCGGCACAGCAAACACCGGGGCTGCTTCTCATCGCAGGGCTCCAGCTGCCTCCGACCGCGTTAATGAGGAATTAGCAGCGAAAAGACAAACAAACAAATTCCGATGTCACTGTTCGCTCTCATCCCGCGGTCCCCATCAAAGGGCCCCAGGCGGATCTGAGCTCCCGTCTCCGGTCGTCGCCACGGCAGCGAGATCTTATTGGCTCACGCTTCGCCGCGTTCTCCTTGATTTCTTTCTTGTTGTTTTATTTTTTTTTAAAAAGGGGGTTACAATACTTTCTGTGTTTGACCGGCCAACTTATTAGTTGTGGCTCGCCAAACAGCGGGGAGTATGTGTTCCCTGTCAATTAGGTGCTTTGCTAGGTCATTAGCACCGGAGCAGGACTGCAGCGCAAGGGGGAAGGATGCATAAAGAGAGAGACACACACACACACACACACACACACACACACACACACACGCACACTCATACAGATGCACTAAATAAGCGTGGGCGGGTCAACACGGACTCCCGCCTGTGGCCTCGCTCCACAGATGATTAAAGGCCGCTGGTGACAGAGGAAAAACACGTGAGCACGCGAAAGGCAGAAACAAACATACAAGCGAGTGCGCGCACACACACACACACACAAAGATGAAGACGGAATGTGCGCGGCGGTGCCACAACGCGCGGGCGAATCAGCAGCTTTTGATCAGCTTTCAAGAGAAAGACGGTCCACAAAAACGGCCTCACGTGCAGCAACGGCGGCGGAAAACATTCTGCCGCTTCGAAGACACAAAAACACAGAGTTCAGCTTCAGACATCAGATTTACATATTAAATCTGAATCTGAGGCTAATCTCAGTGCTGTGTTGGATTTTTTTCTCTTCCCTGTCCACCCCCTGTCTTTCTGCCTCGCACCACATGAGCTTTCTCGCAACCCTTGGAGCCAAAGAAAGGAAAAGAGAGCCTGCGGCAAAGTGACCTTCTGGGGATGGAGGCAGGCCAGGGGAATTCTCTGACACCGATGATCTCCACCGAGTTCACTCCGGGCTCTGAACAAAACTCTGATCTGATGCAGCCCTCGGTGATTGGCAGGGGCGAGGGGAGGGAATCTTAAGCGCCCGTCGGGCAGTGGTTGTTGGCAAATTAACCCTTGAGGAAATGTCGCGGAGAGAGATCTGAGGTGGAGCGAGATCTTAGGGTTCGGTTAAAAGTGCGCGGATGCACGCGGGAGGAGCTCCATCAAAAAGCCGGCTCCGGGGTCCCTCGTACAATTAACAAGGATAAACGAACCCCTGAAGGTCCCGTGCGCACAGCGACGAGATTCACCGACCCCCGCGACTCGGCTCAACGAGAGGCGGCATAATTAAAACTTGGCCGTTTGTGTGTTTTCCTTCGTTTCTCACCACTGCAGCTATATCAAATTATGTGGCCGTAGCTCTCCGTGACACTTGAGAGACCTCCAGTGCCCCGGTATCGCCGCCAGACCCTGGCAGCGTCAGCGCTTCTGCACACAGCACGGCTCAGCATGTCACATAACCTGCAGCTCGCCCACTTTGTTTGCGCAGCCTCACACATCTGTGCACCAAAAATAGTCAAGAGTCAAAAGAGAGGGAGGAAAAAAAAGAGAAAGCAATATAGTTAAACTAAGCAGATGCTGTGGTAGCTTTATTAATATAACCAGGATTATCCCCTGCAGATTTACAACCGTAGTAAAACCTTAGTTATAGCACTTTACAGCGCCGTAAAGTAATTAGGTGAGAGAATTGATAGCACTCTCATACTCCATGAACTGTGAAGCTATAGAACAGGTAGCTTAGCTTTGCATGACCACTGGATTCAAGGCTAAATGTTCAGCGTAGCCTCGCCCACGGGTAAAAACATCTGAACCTACTCCCCAAAATGCTGGGCCGTTGCTCTACACGCCATCAATAACATTGACAGGTTCTCACAGCAAATCAGACGTTTCAGTACTTTTGATATCTATCAGATGGAGGAAGGCTCATTGTGGGCTCTCAGAAAGAGCTCATGGACATCAGAGGTCCATTAAACTGCACAAACACTGTAATTACACGAGGCATAATGGTGCAAATTAAACCGTATTTGTGTTTATGAGTGAAACGCGCCATCTCTCTGCAACACTGCGGTTTTTAATTTGCGTGCGAGTAAAGCTCACGAGCCTCCGCAACTCCGACTATTTCTTACAGCCCCCGGCACCAGATGCTACCGCCAGCCTCACTGGCCTTGCAAGACAATGAGGCCAAAACCAAGAGCCAGAAGGCTCCTGAATTGAGCCCGGCAAGATGATAAGCTGGTCAAATGGGGGGTCATTTCTATGTGAATGAGAGTCCTGGAGTTCAAGCAGTTATTGTGGTGTTTCATCTAAAAATAGAATCAAATGAAAAGATGGAGATACATAAAAGACACATAACACGTTCGCATCCGGGCAGATGAAACAGATAAAAAGTGAAACAGCGAATGCAGTAAATACGTAAGACAATAATAATGATAATAATCATAAACCATGATAATTATCCGTGTGGCAGGTGCAGGGGCTAGCCTAGGCCCTCGCGGTTTGTTGTCCGTCACGGCTCGGCGACTGTTCCCAGCAGAGTCTCGCATTCGATCGCCAGAAGTGAGCCACACCTGAACACAATCACCTCGGCCTTGATTTTCTCCTGCGCTGGCCGTTTCTTATTAGAGAAGGAACATTTTGTCGCCGGAGCACGAGAGAGGGACACAGACGGCAGTACAGTATGCTACCCTTTCAGCTGAGATGGCCATGTGTGCGGGCGAAATAAACAAATAAGAAAAACAGGAATGAAAATGGAATCGTCGCCGAATAAAAAAACACAAACGTCAACACTGAATGGAGGCAGCTGCACCCCCTCCTGTCCTCCCCAGCTCTCACCCTCTTCTCTTACTCCACCTCCTTCTTTTTACTCGGTGTGAGGCTTCCCGTCAGGACCTCTGTCCGCTTTCCACTCAGCTTGTTTGGTTTGATCCCGGCTTTCATTTTCTTAAAACGCACGGCCAGAGCCTTGTAGGACGAGCCAAAGACTCAGGCACAGATCCGAAGTCGGCCGGTCGGTCCAAGGACCGGTGGCATAGAGAGAGCCGGAACAGTGTGGACCATAGATCTGAGTAATGGTCCATTTAAGGTGGTGCAACAGTTCCGTTCCAGCAGGGCCGTGGCGGCGCTGAGGGTCAGGCTTGGAGAGCTGGTGCAGACGGAGGTCCGGTACGGTTCCTGTGTGGCTGGAAGAGATCCAGCCTGATGACATGCTGCTCATACAAAGACATCAGCCCTAATGTGTGTGTGTGTGTGTATGTATTATGTGAGTGTGCGAAGGAGAAGGGGGGGGGGGTGCAGGGATGTGCCTGATGTCTTTATTCTGTCGTCTCACTAGGGGGGAATAAAGCAGGTGCTTACACGGCTCAGCACTTCCCCATGACTATGCCAGCGCCGGGAGCAACCACACATTCAGCGTTAATCACCGTGTTCGCTGCGATTTCACACACACACACACACACACACACACACATACACACACACGCAGTAGCACAATGAAAAACAGAGACACACTGGGGGGCACCCCAACTGCCTGCAGGGAAATACAGGGCTAATCCGACAGTGATCTAGTGACTCCGGAGAGAAACCCAGTGCACAGAGCAATGTCACAGGCTTAGTGAGGGGGGGGAGTGTGTGTGTGTGTGTGAGAAATTTCAGACTCCAGACCAGTTAACTGGGGACAGAAACCGTGTCCCCAAAGGGGGGGGGGTGATTTATGGGTCAGTGGTTAAGGTTACAGTCAGGGTCCGGGCAAATGTGGAGGAAATGAATGCAGGTTTACGTGAACGTCCCCAAACGACTGGGAGATCCTTCCTCACGGACAAAAATTTGGTTTCACTGCGATGACAGTGGTGGGGAGATAGTGCCCCCCACCACCACCACCACCACCACCACCCCCCAATAAAAGTCCCTGCTCATACTCTCCAAAGGTTCAGGAACTTTCAGGGTGGGGTTTGTCGTGCTGAACGCTGGCGTCTGGTCAAATACCAACCAGCCCAGCGTGTTACACTCTCATGTAGCGTGTCCTAATTCTCAGCGCTGACATATTCACATGTTTGGAGCATGTTCCAATGCTGCCTCATAAAAGCAGCCCGGATGATGCAAGAGCGTGCCCGTGCTCGTTATTTTGCTGGCGTGGGCGTGCGTCTCTGTACGTGCTCCGCTCGCACCATTACAGGCAAACAAAACTGTAATAACAGGAGGTGGAGAAGAAGCAAAAAAAAAAATCAAACAAAAGTAGAAATAGACAAAAGATTATAGAGATTAACCAGATAGAGACAAATAAGAAGGTTGGCAGGAAGATGGCAGGGAAGGCGAAGCGGGGAGCCAGAGAGAGTTGAATCGAGCAAACAGTCCGGACTCTCCCGGGAGGGATCTGTTCATCCCACACATATCGAGGGATGAAGGAGAACAAATGTTCCCGGGCCCACAAGTCACATAACAGAGATCGGACCGCGCCGCAGTGCCGACGGATCCCTCGGAGCTTCTATTGTTAGAGCGCAATTCCCGCAAGGCGCCGTTTGAGAGGGAACGGATAAGCCAAGTCAACCTTTAGAAAACATGTCTCCTCCTTCTCGGACTAATGCTCGCTGGCTCGTGGCGGGAGGCCGGGTACCGGCGTGATGCTACTGCTGCCACGGCTACACGGTATGCAGTCACCGACAAAAGGTATCGATTACACCCCCTCGCTTCTCCTGTTTGGTTGCAGTTCACGTCACTGCTAAAGCTCCGGTTAAGGTTTGCGTCAAATGTCAGAGCGGGGAATGAAAAATGCGATCTCACTGAGTCTGACCGTGACATCAGTGTTTCCTGCTCTCCTGGGATTTTCACCCACGACAGTCTCCAGAGGTTTTGGCTCGGAGCGGAGCCCAAAAAGAAAAAGAACCGAGCGCGGGGCATTTGCGCAGGCGGAGACGCCTCGTAGATGAAAGAGAGGGCGGAGGCAGACGACTGGACCGGTCGGAGCTGACAGAAAGGGCGACAGGGGCTCAGCCGGCCACTCTTTCAGGAAGAAAATCACCTCATTACATACAGCGCCTTAAAACCTCAGAGGTGGAGACTATCGTAGTATTGTCGATCGCAGAGCGAAAATCATCCGAAGCTGCTTCCAAGAACATGACAGCGAGTTGGGCGAACTTTGTCCCAAGTCCCTGCGTCTGAATCTCAACAGGACATCTGCGGCGTGAACGATGTGACACAGTCATGTTAACACGGAGCAGGGCCTCAGAGGGATTCTGCCCGACATCCCACGTGATGGAGGCTGTTCACAGAGCGGAGGGAGTCCGTATGGTGTTCCTAATGAAGTGCCCTGTTCCAGCTTGGGTATCCAGTAAGTGTGTGACGATAACGCGCACAAATACAAATAAAGTCTCAAAAAGGAAGTGGACGAAATGCTGCAAATGCGATTAATGCTGTTGTCAGTCACGTGTTCCTCAACACAAAACTCTCCAGAAGCAGTGCTCGGTTCGTCCGTTCTGCGCCGCTGTAGAAACATGGCGATACGGACGACTCGGCGGAAAACAGGGGAAGAATTCTAAGCTCACGGAACCACGATGATTCTTAGTTCCAGGTGATTGCGCACTTTTGAAAAACATAATCACCAATAAGAAATTGAATTTCCGCCCACAGACACAGGCTGCTCCTTTAACAGTCGCACAGAGGCGCAGGCACGCTGGGTGAATAACAGCTAAGCCAACCTCGCTCCGAATTAAAAGTTTCAAAGCGCGCTCCTAACCTTCAAGCGCCGAGTGAAAAGCCTGTGAACTTGAGCACGGAGCGGCAGGAGTGACACAACAAGGAAACGCAGATCAAATATGAAACTGCGGTCTCCCTTGACGACCAAAAAAAAAAACCCCACGTCGTTAAAATGCAGAAAAAGCCTCCTCTCGGGTGAGAGGTTATCAGGACTGCACGCAAGTCAGAGATGGGAGAGAGGAGGATAGCACGAGCGCTTGGAATATGGACGGTAAACCGACGTTTTAATTTTTTTTCATTTGTTTTTCTCCATGTAGGCCGATGAAAGAAATGCTGAACGAGAGACGGAGCGAGCTGGAGGAACAGATGGTCTCCCAGACGAGACATCGGGACGACGACCTCCGTAGCCAGTTCCACTTATCTCATCTTAACTCACTTCGTTTCCAGGCGCAGCTTCGTGAGCGACACGCCACGCTAACGCGTGAACGGTGTCGTACGTCAGCAGTTGAATAAGTCAGATGCACAGGCACAAAATTCCTACTGATGCCGACATTTAGGAAAAAAACGGTGTCTGTTTTCATCCGGCAGCCATTCGGAGAACTGAATCGTCATGTAAATTGCACTGTTCCATAATTCTGCTGTAATGGTTGCTGCTCGGGAGCCGCGCAGCCGCTCAGGGGAGTTTAAACAGAATAATTTAGAAACTCAAAGCACACAATGTAAGTACAGTCAAAGGAGGAAGGACGTACAATTCTGACGGGTTACGGAAAGGCGGCGAGAACCGGGCACGGCTCCGACCTCACGGCTCGGCGGTTTTCTCTCTCTCCTTTTTAGCTGCGCAGGTCTCACGGCAAACATATTGATCGCCTTTACATTAATGGGCGTGCGGGGAGCTGCAGAGCAGAGGCCGGCCCTCTCTCTGCTGCAGTCCCGGGATCGCTCAGGCGGAGGAGGGCTAATCCACGGCCGGACCTCCACCCACCGCCTGCTCCGTTCCCATCCTGCGTGGACGTGAGAGGTACACCTACCGCCACCCACCGCCCCTGCCCCCATCGCCCCGAATCGGTACGCAGCGGGAAAAACTGTCGATACAAAAGCCCCCGACTGCTCAAAGTAGACATAGTACAGACTGTACTGTGTAAAAAAAAAAAAAAAACGGCACGGGAAAAGTGGAAAACACAGAAAAGTGAAGCTTCTCCTGTGGGGAAGTGAACGTGCTGCATGGAGGAAGGAAGCGCGCGCTCGCTCGTGCACAGGAAATGACAGCGCACGCTCTGACGAGCCATTACCCCGGCAGATAGACTGAGGGATGCACGAGGCATGAAGAAAACCGCCCAGTCGTGGTGGAGCAGGAAAAATAATTGCGCGAGAATCAATGTTCTTTGTCAGGATCTCATGAGGGAGATATTGGGAGAGCGCTTTTAAAATCCCGCGGACCTTTGGTCTTTGCCGAAAGTCATGTGCACAGCTGCTGTCCGGCCTCGGGATGTGATGATGATTAACAGCTTTCATCACGGACTGTCGACTGGTGGCACCGGGTCGCAGCGGGCCGCTGCCGGCGCCCTGTATGTTCACCGGGCCTTTTTGATGACGAGCGGCGGCTGGTAAATACAGCAGCTTTCTCATTAAACAGCTTATACGCTAAAAAAATATCACGCACGTGTGTTATTAATCAGGATGCAGCGGAGGAGGGAAGGCCGATGAGGAGACGGCTTAGGAAACTTTCGTTTGTAGCGCAGTGTGAGAGAGAGGTGGCGGTCAGATTAGGAGGCGCTTGCGTCACATTTTTTCTGAGGGATTATGTGTGTTTTTCCCCTTGGTTTTCCTTCCTAATCTTATTCTTCTCCTCCTTTGAAAGCAGCATGAAATCAGAGATGAGTTTTTTGGGGGGATGGCTGTTTCAAGAATTACCACAAATATATTGTTCACACGTGTTTTTTTTTTAAAAAAGCTTTTACTGCCATTTAAAACGTGATACCAAGAAACTTGTATTATCCTCTTATCATCCTGTTGCTAATGTGTTCATTCATTGCGGTTGCGTTTTGAGTTTTGTCGGTTCATTTGGTAATTTCTGTCCTAACACAGTGTGTATTAGACCAAATCTATGTCCAGTCACAATGATAATGATGTGCACGGATAATATTACAGGACGTGATGCAAAACACACACACACACACACACACACACAGAAATATAATATAATATAATATAAATAGATTCCTCCAGCCTCATATCCATTTCCCCCGTATCTCGGAGGTTTGACCCCTGACCTGTTGGATGTAGGGCTTCCAAAGACACAGGCCTCATTACCCAGGCTCCTCTCTGGCAGAGCGGGGTCTTATTTACCCCCGAGGAAGGACAGAAATAAACAAAGACCACGGCTGATTGAGTGATGGAAACAAAACCCCGCTGCAGCGAAAGGTTACAGTGGCCCTCATCCCGTCGAGTGCCCACTGGCTTTCAATCATAAAAAAAAGCTCACAGTGACGCTCATCTACGATACCGTCTCAATTATGAAAGAAATGTCACCCCAACGCCGCGTTATTTCACATCTGACAGTTCCGCCTGAAATTCTCATTACTCATCGGTTGAATTTTGCTAAACAGATGCAGCTTTACGCAAATTAATGAATACGTGTCACCTCGTCAAATATTTAAGTGTCATATCAGCAAATTTTCAAAAATGCCGCGTGTTTATGTGGAGTCTCGTTCACGGAGGTTTTCCATTTAGGTCCACGGGTGGAGGAGGTGGATGGATGAGCTAACGACATGATGACGGGCCACATCCACGTCCCGCCTCCTTGACGGACAGTCGGTGTTAATGACCAATCTTTCCCCAACCTCGGCCACTTGAGCTTCGACAGAACTTCGTGCACAGACCTGAGCAAACCTGACGATCAGGAGAAGGTTTCCAGTTTGAAGTGGGGTTTGCACCAGTTTGTGATTGAGTCCCGCCGACAGTGAGTCACATCTGGCTCGTTTGTCTAACGACAGGTTTTGGCCTGCTTTGGTTTTCTCTCTCCATTTCAGGAGAAATTTGTACTCCACGGTTGTCAAGTTTTGAGAATCATCATTTTAACAGCAAACCTCCGTCCTTCCCCTTGACATCATGACATCATGCGACCTCTGAGAGCCGCTCTCACTCCACCACGCCGGCGTCGGCGAAAAAGATAGGCACGGCGGATGAATGAGCGGCGTCCACGGGTGACGGAGAGGGGTCAGCGCGGCGGGAGAACCTCCGGGGTGGGATGAGGGAGAGGTGCTCTGTGCAAATCGATGACGCGAGAAACTGGTATTGATCCTTCTGGATTTATCCGCCCCGCCCCGCCAATGTCAACGCAGAGCGTCAGCCCGAAGAAGACACTGCGCCCCGTCCGCCCTCAGAGCACCAGGATAAATCTCATTCTCTCCTCCACAGCTCGTTTAATGAAGGATATAATGGTGTGAGTAGGCTGAATGACTGTAAGCAGACCGTCCTGGTGAACAGCCTGTAAATCTTTTACCCTCCCTTAGACGCGACTTTAATTTGCTGCCGAGCCTGGGTTATAAATCTGAAACGGTATTTAAGTGGCCGACGCTGGCGCAAGGCAAATAATGTGTTCATTTTGTGATTACGCGAACTCGGATTTTAACGTCAATGGGACGAGTCGATAAAAGTCCAAAGCGTTGAATCAGGGTCGTCGGCCCTCTCTTCCTTCGGCGACAAATAAACTTCATAGTATCAGTCTGTAACATCTCCTGTTACCGCGGCGGCACATCAAGATGCAGCGGAAGTTTGAATGTGTCAAAGTCAAGTTTGTAGTTAGGAGTGCAAAACTGTGAGGAAGTCGGCGTATTGTAGTTCTAAGCAGAATCATCAAGCATACTAAAAAACACTTGAGCAGTGAAGTTACACTTAACCAAAACAGTTATGTGCTGTACAGCGCAACAGGTCGTCCAACCTGGATGGCCACATTTGCGCCTATCCTCATTTCCTTAATCTGCGCCACAGGCCGAGTGTGAAAACCACTACCGGCAAAAAGAAACAACCCCTTTGCGCTCCGACGATAAAGATTCCATTTAAGCACAAAAAGCAGTCGTGTAGTGTGAAACCAGGTCACGCTGTGAGCGACTGAGCGTACGACTAAGGCGAGCTAAAGAGCGAGGCAGCATGGGAGAAAATGAGCGGTGGAACGGAGGGCGGAGGGCGGGCGAGCGAGTACACGACTGGCTTCGATTTGTGAAGCGAGCAGGATCTGCTGGAATCACCCAAAGTCTACAGCGAGCAAATGATCCCCACTCAAACCATGCCGCCGCCACGCACACGCCGTCGGCTCCGTGCCGCTGACTACCACCGCGAGAGAGCGAGAGCGTGCGCGCTCGCTGCCGGTCGATCGTTCGCTCACATCTGAGCGTCGTGTCGAGAGATTCGGCGGCGACGCAGGTCGCGGGTGAGCGAAGGAGTGAACGGGCGATTGATTGACCAATTGAGTGAGAGGGCAAGCAAGAGGCGGGCTTTGTTACCATAAGCTCAGCGGCGACGGATACTTTGCTGCGTTGAGGGAGAGAGGTGTGTGCGTCTGTGTGTGTGTGTGTGTGTGCCTGTGCGTGTGTGTGTGTGAAAGGCACCTCCAGAGGTTCGCATCGATCACTGGATCACACGGGGACAACGAGGAGGTTCAGTCACGCAGCGGGACCAGCGCGGGAAAAGAGGCCACTGTGCACACACACAAATGTAACGCAACTCACTCAGTGTGGATTCGCCTTCCGCACTCCCGCAGCACTGCATGCACACGATAAACACACACGCCGCAGCGGATACGCATCTCTGCAGCCGGCCCAGTGCGGGACGGGACACCAACCGGGCCCCGGGGCGCACGCTGTTCAAACGGCGGGTTGCTGTCCATCCTGAAAAGCGCGATGTGGAAGGATGAGCCCTCGGGTGTCGCTTCTGCTGATTCCGGTACGACTCGCTTCCTTTTGGATCCCCAACGCACAACAGCCACGTCGGACTCCCCGGGACAGAAACCTGGAGGGGTCGACCCAAAAGTCCGGTCGTATAATAAAAGCCAAACTACGACAGAGAGGTTGAGGTGGGGAAATATGAGTGTCTGCTTTTGGGGTGGACAGGGTAAGAAAGGAGAGATGCGGTTTGTGGGAATGAGGTGAAACGTGTCTGTGTTTCAGGGTCACTCCAAGGTTATTTCTGGTTCCCTGGTGGGCAAACACCTGATGTAAGTGAAAAGAGCATCACTCCCAAGGTAGGACCGCTAACTAGGAGTTGCTAGGAGACGGTGATTGGTGTGCGTGCGTGTGTGTGTGTGTGTGTGTGTGAGCCCGTGCCTATTCATTGTCTGGAGGACCCATCTGGTTGCTTAAAGAACATCATATGTTTGTACTGACAGGTGTTTCTGTAGTCTGAGGCTCATGGGTCAAAAATGGAAGAAAAAAAAAAGAAGAAGAAGAAGAAGAAAAAAAAAACAGGACATGAAATGTTGGAAAATGGAAAAAAAACCCACGATAGCTGGACTTGAATGTTTCTTCATCAAATGAACTCTTAAAGATAAAAAAAAAATCTAATTTATCAAACCGAATCTCTCAGGAAACTGGAGCATATTTGAGAAAAACAAATCAGAAAACGATTTATCATAAATGAACACTGAACTCCCATAACATAGTCAGACTCACGATGGACAGTTAAAAAAAAGGATCAAAACCGATGCGGCAGAACCAGAGGTTTCTTCTTCTTCTCTCCATTTTATTTCCTCCTCAAATCCCGGCTTTGTTCGCAGACTCAAGTGCGTTACGATGCGGCCGCGGCGGCTGGCGTAACCTCGAGCGGGGACGAGGCGCGGGCTGCGGGTTTCACAGCTGATGCGAGAGGTTAACTTCCTCACACGCGGGGGAAAACATAAGTAGCCGAGCGCAGCTGGTACGTCTACGTCAACCGCCCAAAGTGCGGCACGGCCCCTTAAGTATGACTGAACTCCACGCCCCAGGATCTTCTTCATTTTTAAACTCCCTCCCCTGAACCAATGTTGACTCATTTGTATCACAGACGTCCCTTGAGGAAGTTTCATCAGGCTTCATACAGCTCCCTCTGGAGCCACGTACGGTTTTGTTCAGCTGCCCCCCCACACCCACACACACACACACACACACAAACGTACAGTAGAGTTCCCAAGGACGTGATTTCAATATGAAAAATTGGTGGAGTTCCCCTTTAAATATGACCGTCCTCTCGCAGCTATACGATCCTTTGAGCTGATGTCTTCAGACGTGACCAGTTGTATGTACGTGTGTGTGTGTGTGTGTGTGTTGTTACGGCCATCTGGTCAAAGCACTTCATGGTGGGGGGGACACAGCATCTCTGATCACGCACAACTAGTCCCGGGTCCTTCCTCAAGTTCCAAACTGATGCGTGCACAAGTCGACTTCTGCATCATCCTTTTGGCAAACGGAGAGAGAGAGGGAGAGAGAGAGGGAGAGAGAGAGAGAGAGAGAGGAGGGAGGGAGGGAGGGATGACGCCTGTCCTGAACCTTGTCCAAACTCTGCAGGCAGGCACAATGAAGGGTATATTTTTTTTATCAAGGTCTGCCAGCTAGGCTACTCCGACAGCTCTATCCTCCGCCAAAATACAAACACGTAGAGACTGAAAGGGAGGGAGCGGGAAGCGGAAGATGGAGAGTGTAAAAAAAAACAACAAAATGAAACAGAGCGGCGGAGACGCTCGCCATCCGATCGTTGCCACAGACACCCAACGTTTTGCACTGTTTTCCAGATTCGGGCGAGTGCCCTCCGAGGATCCGCGCAATTCACAGGTCTCCACGCAAAGCGCTGAACAAATCACACACACACGGCAGAACTCTGAATGAAGTCATTCTTTTGGAAGCCGCCGTCCGACTCGGCGGCGTGACGCAGCACGGTTGAGGCGCTAATGTCGGCACAGGAAACGAACACGGCAGTGCCCTGTGGTGCCACGTACTGAAGTGAGTACGAGTCCATTAAGCCGAGCTGTTCTATTGTTATTGATGCTCTTATTTAGGCAGACATAATTGAATTCCAAATTATAATATCACTCATTCATCACGCCGAGGGCTGACATTTCTATCAGGCTACTGATGCACATTCAGGTGAACTCAGCATAGCGGAAAATGAAACGCGAACGTCGCCCAAAAAACGCAGAGTTGGTTAAATATGATCGTGATTTGGTTAAGAGAAGGGAACAGTAAATCAGAGAGGCGGCACAGGATGCAATCAGCTCCCCTGCCTACACATGTAATCCTTATCCATTTGTGGAATAAACGTTCGGGGCTTAATCACAACGAGTCACGTTTCCGAGCGCGGTGGACGCACGCTCAACTGACTGCCGCTGAATGGCCGCTGGTCTGGAATCAGCTTTTAAAATTCCTCGAGCCGGGCGATTGAGACGAAGGAGGCGAAAGAGAAGGAGAGTCTGTTGCACAAGGTCTCGGTTTCTAACCGGCGAAGTTGGACAACCTCCGAAGGTCTGATATCCAGGGTGAAACGTGCTGCTACCAGTTTTTTTCTCAACCTGGGATAAATACCATTTAGTTTGCCTTTGACTCTGAGTCTTTTGACAAATCCACAGGCCTCATGTTTTTCCCCCTCTGTTCTAGCGCCGTGTCGATTAAAGACCTGTGTTATTCTATATCAAGAGCCTGTTATAGCAGCGAATGCCGTATTTGTGATGCTTTATTGATCCTGGGGAGAGGGGGGGGGGATTTGTCTTTGAGCCTGGCCCTGCTCGCAGGAGTGTGGAAAAGGGGTGGCGTTGGTGGGGGGGTCCTCTCGTCTAAAAACCCCTCAGCAGTAAAAAAAGGGTTAAGACTCATCTCAAAGATGCGAAAACAGAGGGAAGGCCCCGCAAGGACAAACTATCGATCCTCTCCTGGGTGTACCGTCAGTGTTTCATACAGAGGTTCATAATTTCCTCTGAATCGTACCCCCCCCCAGCCCCTCTGCTTCTGGCCTCTTTCTTCTTCTGTCGCCCTGCGACCAGACGCGAGGTGTGATTTACGTGAGCACAAATGGCTTGTCATTCACCTCTGAAGTGTGAGCTGCAGTGTCCCGGCTCACCATGATCGTACACATCTGTTCCTGTGTTGGCAGAACATCCGTGTTAGGTGCTTCAGCGGTTTCCAAAGTCAGCTGTTGGGGGGGCTTTGGGGTTCCACTGCAGATTAATTCTGCAGAATAATTCATGAACAACAGTGACGTGTGAAATCACTGTTTTTACCAATTTACCAAGCTCCAGCGAGGAGAGGGGCGGTGAGTAGTCTCCATCAATTAGGGGCTTCCAAACCTTTTTGGATCATAAAATAACGGACATTTACTTATGACCCCCCCATCTGAAATCCATCACTTGTAGCTCCCCACTAGCTAACGTTTCTCTGTGTGTTTAAAGGGGCATAACTGTACATAAACACACACAACCTTGTGGAGCAGAAGAAGTTCTCTGCTGTTCCCCTGGTGTTTCACCTGACTCCCCCCAAAGTATGCACAACTTCCTGGGTAATGAAACTGTGGAAAAAACGACAATGGAAATCTGCTGAGACTGACAAAACGTGTAACTGTAAACAATATATAAACCGCAAGTTCAGAGCCACTGATAATTCTGCATAATAACCCCACAGAGAAAATGAAGTTTCCATCTACTTCAGGCTAGAACAATCAAAAGTGCAGTTAATGTCTCTGTTATTTAATATTCCATGGAATGTTAAGGCGATTTTACAGGAGATAAATTATGCAATAATGTAGGCCACCAAGGTCACCATATTGCAGTGCACACTACAAGTCCCGGTAGGCTACAGTATTAGAGGCGTATAATTTCTTCTTTTTTTGATGCAGGGACAACTGCGAGTTCAGCATCCGCGAAAGCCTACGCGTCACGTGATTTATTCACTCAAACATCTGGACATATCAGAGGGCGATAGTACAGTAACACCGGGTCCCAGTTTTTTTTTTTTTTTTTCCCCCCCGCCTGCTGGTCCTTTAAGCCGAGGTGCACGGGGTGCAGTCCGGACCCGGTGGGGAACAGTTCGGAGCAGGAGCGGAGCAGGAGCGGAGCAGGGAAGTTGCACCGCCCCGTTCAGGCGGGCAGGACTGGAGCAGATAAAAGCTCAGATAGTGATTGAAAGTGATGGTAAAAGGATTTAGCCTCGGTATTAACTGAGAGAGAGAGAGAGGGAGGGAGGGAGAGAGAGAGAGAGAGAGAGAGAGAGAGAGAGAGGGGAGGGAGGGGGAGAGAGAGAGAGAGAGAGAGAGAGAGAGAGAAGAGGAGGGAGGAGGGAGGGAGATATTTTCCATAAAGCCTTTTTATTCTCTCTTTCTTTCTGCCCTTGAGCTTCCCGGGTAAACCCGAGCCTGCAAAGTAGGGAGAGGAGGAGGAGGACAGAGGGGAAGAAGGGCGGGCACAGGCATCTCTTCAAAGTCCGTATTTTTCTACTTTTCGCACTCCTCGACGCCGGATCTCGGTCCTCTTTTTCCCCCCGCCGTTTCCAGATCTAGGACACCGACCTGCCGTGCGCAGCCATCCACGGTGCGATTAAAAAAAAGTATCCGGCAGATAACGGGAGTACAGTAACGACCGCGGCAGGGAACCGAGTACAGTGGATGGTCGGGAGGATCTTTTAAAAAAATATTATTATTGTTGATTTTCTTTTGGGGGGGCGAGGGGGGACGTGCACGAAGCTACTCCATCGCCGCACACAAAGTGCTGACCTGTCTGGCAGACGCACGTCAGAAGTAAGTCTGTTATCTGATATGATGATGATAATAATAAATAACATCTCGGAACACGATTGCGTTGTGCCAAAGCTTTGTGAAGTGCGCATTAAGGAGCTGTTTGTGAGTTAACCGCTCCGGGGTTAATCAGAGGGGGCACTTTCACTTTAATTTACGCGATTTCGGGCGGACGCATCCATGCGTTAGCGTGTGAACGCGCGCATATACACAACAGCGTGTGCGTGATGCTGCACACGGCGGGACACACTGCCGGAGAAACCGGCACACCCCTACAACACAACACCGTCGGTGCCGGGAAATCGCTTGGCTTGACAGCTGAAGTAAGTCGGGGAGTCCACAGGGCGGTGTGGGATGTCGGACTGCGCGAGGACCTGGCTCCTGTCAGCGTGTGTGTGTGTGTGTGTGTGTGTGTGTGGAGGGGGGTGACAGTCGGATTAGGATCAATGATCCCTGTTGCAAAAAAAAAATAATTTATTCATGTATGCAGTTTACGATCGAATGCTAATTTAAGTGAATAAATCTGGCAAGAACTACTTCTACTGCAGCTTATTTTGCTTAAATATTAAAAAACCTTAATTAATGATATAGTCGTTTTAAAACAAAGACAATTTGAATTCTTTTTCCCTTAATTTTAAGACAACCGATAGCGATTAATGGACTATTTCTTGCAGTGCAGCTCTCAAAAAGAGAAAGAAATATCCGGAACCTCCGTCTCCAGCGACAGAGAGCTGAAGGACTAATTACAACTCCTGCGCACAGGCGGCACCCGGCAGGAGCACGTGTTTTTACGCACGAGGTTGTCAGTGTGTTTTTAATGTGCAGCTAATGTACAGGTAGATGGTATTTCCTGCTTGGCATTGCTGCCTGTCGCACCTCCTCCAGCGCCCACGGGTCAGCTACTGCAACTCTGTTTAACGCCAGTGAGGTGGGTTTACCAGAACCGGCCCTACTTCATAACCCGGGCAACTTAAAAGTTTCTGTAGAAGAATGTGATGATCACCGCAAATTAGGCCCTAATAAAACTTCTATTCATGCAAAAGAGAAATAATATTGCTGCATTTGCATTGCAGTAAGGCTAAAGAAATGATTCTTTAACCATTACAATAACTCCCCGCTTCTCTCACATCCCCAGGACAATCAGAGGAGCTCCGGCCGGTCTAAAACCTCCAATGGATATACCTGAAGACGCAGCGACCTCTCCCACGTCCTCCCCGACCAGCTCCGCCGTTTGCCCGCGGGACACCGCTCTCTGAGACATGGATCCACATTAACAGCCACCCCCACCCCCCGCCCCACCCAACCCGACGCCCCGCAACACTATGGTTAAAGCGTATGCCGAGGTCCATCTCTGTAACATTATCCGCCTCTCCATCCACCGCCCATCTTCCTCAGGAAGCCAGCCGTCAAAACAGCAAAGTGTCCCTCTCTCGGCTCTCCGGGGGCCGTCAAGATTTGTGAAGGGAGACTGAGTGAAAGTTGCCGAGACAGTGTTCTCCCGTCCTTTAGGGAATTTATAAGCCTGGAGTCCAGTTGTGTCAATTCAGACCTGCACCTCTTTACGGGCAGCGCGGCGCTACGGTGGCAGCGATGTCCACTATTTCCTTGTGATCACCGCTCCATGCGCTTCACCTTTCCTCTGAGCTCCGTGCCCCCCTCACCCTGTGCCGGACCCTGTCCCAGAAAACCCCCCAGCCTGCCATGCTCCTCCAGGCCGTGTTGCTGCTGCTCCTGCACCGCGTGGCCTCCACTCTGGGCCAATACGAACTGTGCAAGTCCCTGGTGAGCACGGACGAGGGCTCGGTGTGGGAGCATTACGCGTGCCAGCCGAAACCCGCGTCCATGAAGGACTACATGCGGATCAAGGTGGATCCGCCGGGAATCACATGCGGGAACCCCCCGGAGAGGTTCTGCACACTGGTGAGTTCACGTCGGGACCCCTCTTTGCTTCTTCTATGATTTAATTGTCCAACTTTCAAATGTTAGGCAAAAGGAATATTTTAAAGTGTAAAGAGTGTTGTACGTGATGCAAGTGCTCTCTCCGCATTTGCAGAAAACCTTCATTAAAAAATATTGATGAAGTGTAGTTAAAAGTATGAAAAAGTTGAAAAATAACAGGCTATATTGGCAATAACCAAGATTATAGAGTTGTTGTGAAAAGTAAATGGTCTAATCAAGGTCAGATGAGCAATCACACTATAAAATCCATAGGGATCTAAAAGGGATGACACAAGTGCCACGGCTTGGCACGGCCCAAGCCCCCTTTCGAGAGGTCCGGAGGTGTTGTTTACATTAGTATGGACTTGGCATCCTGGGATCCGGTTTGATTCGGGCTTCTCAGTGACTTCACATTTCCTCTGGTGAAACACACCTAGCAGGACCTTTTAAGTTCCAAGGACACTGAAGGATGAGCCGGAGGGAAACTCATTAAAATGTCTGCCACAGCGATATTTTAACCGACTTTAGCCTGCAGGCTAAGTTCCCATCCCGGCTAATGTGGGCGTAATAATTTGAAATAAGGGTTATAAAATCATTGTAATCCCATGAAGACTGTAATTAAGCTCACTCGTTCTGCATTCGGCTCGCTGTGCGAGCAAGCGACGGCGAGTTCATCGTCCGCTCACCGAGGTGCTAGACCCTTCTAAAAAGAGCCGCGAGTTAAAAAAATCTCACAAGGAAGTGTTTGTGTGTGTGTGGGGGGGGGTTTCGGGCCGGCCTACGTCGCATTGTGCGAGCACGTCATGCCGTTAATTAGCTGTTTGTATTCTGTGTGACTGGAGATTTGTTACCTTAAGACAGATTTTACAAACAAGCCTCCGCTCACGTCTCCCTCCCTTCCTCTCGCTGAGAAGATGTTGTGCTGCTTGGATACCTAATGGTTAATGATTTGTTTAATGCAGCAGTAGCGGAAACCACTGTCGTCTTCAGAAAGCCTCTCCAATGACTTCTCTTGAGAGGTACGGCAAAAGAAGGTGGGGGGTGGGGGGTGGGGGGTGGGGCGGGGGCGAAGAGAGATGCTCGCTGCCATAACGTATTGACGTCTGCCCCCTAATGGCCCCGGCCTGGAAACTTCTATAACTATGTTTCTGAGTGAGCGATGATGAAATATTGATGGGCTCCTTAATGGGCTTCCTTACAAGGGTTGGCCAGCACCGCTCCATCCCAAGGATCCAGAGCGCACCGCCCGGCTGATGAGAGAGAGCGAGAGAGAGAGAGAGAGTGGGATGGAGGGCGGGACAGGAAGGAGGCCGGGCTTAGTCAGCACTTTCACACGGGACGGGGTCCTTATAGCGGAAGGTTCCGGTTCTTCTCGGGTCGTCTGCGGCAGCCCCCCGTGCGTTGGGGAATTTAGAGAGCGGAGAAGCCGCGAGATGAAAGTTTACTCAGGGAGCGACGGGGGTGTCGGACTCAAAGAGAGAAGACTGGGTCTGACTCCCGTCTGAAACATTTCTGGCTGTCATTCAAAGTCCTTTTTGGCACATAACTAACAGCAAACCTCTACTCTTTGGGTTAAGAATCACCGAGCATCTTCATATTAGCTCTCACCTAACAGAGCGGTTAATCGAGGCCGTCCTATCGCCTCTCCCTCTCTCTTTCGGGCGTCACCAGTGGGGTTATTGGTTGAGGGCTGTTGGTACACGGATAATTTATTTTCAGGCGAGCGTCACCCCCCCATCCTCCCCGGATTTTGGCAGCTTTACAGAAAAGCCGGTTTTCTTATCTAATTGGCGTACATTTACATTCACTCACTCATTCAGCAATCCCACAAGTGAAGGGAAAGTCAGGGCACTGGAAAAAAAAAGAAAAAAAGAAGACTGCATCACCCAGTGCGCAGAGCTGCTCATCCTTAATAAGACTTGAGACATACTGCGGAAGATGCAAAATAACCCCCCCCCAACCCCCACCCCCGCCCCTCGCCCTATGAGCGCTACAGTGCGTTCCTAAAAACTACGGAGGAATTCACTTCTGGGGTTTTTTTGGATGTCGAGGCGTGCTGTAGCCTCCCCTGTTTCCATCGGTTTACAGTAGTTTGTGGTCGCTCCGTCTCCGCAGGGATGCGTTTCTTTTTTCCCCCCTCTACTCTATTTATCTCTTGTTTCATGGGAAATGCAGCATCCTTTCTCCCGCGCCAAACGGGCCAGCGCTCCGGCTTCTTTCAACATGACGGGCTTCCGGCGCTTTGACAAAGAAGCGACTGTCACCAGTGCCGTGTTCGGAGCCTCGGTAGTTTCTTTGTAGTTTCTCTACTATAGAGCCTCAGCTTGCAGTTGAGGATGATGGAGTAAGGGGGTGTTGGGGGGGGGGGGGGGGGGGGTAGCTAATGATGAGGGAGAGGTGAGGAGGATCCAAGCTTAGCTAAGCAGAAAGATGAAATCAGAGCACAGTTCCACAGTAGTACACACTGTGTCGATATAAAAATGCTGCATTCAAAAAGGTCTCGCTGCGCTGTTGTTTGTTACTTCTTCTTTTTTTTGGTGGAGGGTTTGAACCTAAACCTTCAATCAGCCGTCTCCCTCGGGGGGGGGGGGGCAGAACAGAGAGCAGCCAAATGCAAATGGGACGCGTGCATCGCGTGCAGGAATGTACAGTGTGTGGTGACGTTAACGGGGACCAGCAGGTGTGTTGTGCGTGTGTGTGTGACAAATGTGCACGTCGAGCGGTAGTATATCTAACACACACACACACACACACACACACCTTCCTGTTCCACAACACATTTGCCTGTTTTAGAAGGTAGAAATCAGCCAGCTCTAAAAATAGACAACAAGAGAGAGAGAGGAGCGGCGCAGCGGCGGAAGGGGAGCGCGCAGGACGGGGGAGGAAGATGGCAGCTGGTCGCCTGGATCGGTGCTTCCCAGGCCGGGCCTCGCGCCCCCTTCCCCCGGCGCAACCCCGCCGGGGCCAACTGGCCCTGCCCCGCCCGGCGGCAGGCCATCGAGGCCGTGCGTGGAAGGGCCGCCCACACCCAGAGGTGGGCCATCCCTAATGCTCCTCCCCCGGGGCATACCATAGCCCTGGTGGCTAGTGTCCTAATAATACAATACAATAAAACCTGGGGGGGGGGGGGATTTGGGGTGCAGCACGAGCAGGCCTGACAGTGTAGGGTAGGCCATCATCGACGGAGGCAGCTACAGCGAAGACAGTGACGGAGAGAGAGACCGTACACGCAAAAGGGAAGCGGGGGAGGGCGTGGTTACGTAATGGCATGGCTTGCTTCCCCATTAGGACGCAGTTGAAAGTGATCAGAGGGCGTTTAGATGTTGTTGGCAGAAGCTGGAGGATGGTTATAAGTGAGATTTATTCCAGACTCAGGTGATACTAAGAGGGATTGGCCGTGGGGGCTTAGACAACCTGAGGTGAACTCTCCCCAGTCGGGACCTGGGGACTGACGGCTGTCCGGCGAGGACAGAAGCCACGGGACAGCATTTTGCCGGTCTGCAAGTGTGTGAGCGGCAGACGGGGAATACGTGACAAGGAGCCTGTAGCTTTCCAAAAAACTTAAATGCAACAGAATTACAAAGAAAAGTCCCGTGGCAGTGCCTGTAGGCAAGAGATTATTTCCGCTGAAGTGTTTAGAAAGCTGGGGGAGACTCGCGCTCCGTACTATGTGGCTATGACTATGTTCTGTCGGGGACGTGACTCTGTTCAAAAAATTACTTCTCTACACGGACGTCCGAGGGAATACTTTCCGAGTTAACTTTTGGTCAGACTCAAAGGCAAATGTTTGAGATGATTTCTGTTGGTTTTCTGGAAATCGGTAGGAGACTCTTTGCCCCAGTTGACATTCACGCCAAAGTCTGCGTTTTCATAAAAAAAAAAAAAAAACGACCAAAAAATAAAACTTTGCGTAAAGCCTCAGCATCAGTCTGGGCTGAAAAGTGCGAGTTTAAAGTTTAAAAAGGAAAAAAAAACATCTGCAGCCCGCTCCTCCTCGCCGATTGAGGCCCGCAGCTAGCCACTGCTAGCTTGACTGCAGCGAACTCTCTGACTGACCTGTAGACGGTCAAACTGCATTATGGGTAATATAGGTGACGGGCTGTTACAGAGAAGAAAGAAAAAAAAAAGCTACCAATGGCTCTGCTGCACGTTATGAGAATCCGACCGATAGACAGTCTGAAATAATGTAAGAATTGTGATGCACAGACGCAGTCGTCTCAAAGCCTAAGCTCCATTTCTGGCTCGCCTGACTTCCTTCATCTATGTCTCCTCCTTCGTGATTGGTTTAGATTTAATAACAGACATCCGTGAGGGATAATGGCTGTTCCCTGAATTCACCTCAAGGAAACACTCACGCTGCCTAATATTCTTATATTTGATATACAGTACAGTACGAGGTATTTTGTTCTTATGTGTACATGTATATCTAAGATGAGTTCCCGGTCTGACTGGTCCTGGTCTGACCGTGGTGACATGATGTGTGTCCCTGCTCTGTCCTTCGTCCTCCTCCTCCTCCTACTCCACGTCCTCCTCCAGCACAATAATCATCGACGCCCACAGTAAACATTGACTTTCGCTCGCATGCCCCCGCGCACGCACACGCATAAACAACACCCACCCGCGTGAACGCACACTTTAAGACAAGTTAACACTTGCGGTTTCGCACGAACCAAGACACAGAGGAAAAGGCGGCCGCACGATTTCTTTTTTTTAATTCCACACATCCATTTGCACACACACGCACACACACTCGCCACAGTCGGGCATCGTCCGCACTCAGGATAACAAGGGGCCTCCGGGATGATGGAAAAACCCTCCGACGAAATAAAAGATTAACGCCATAAGTGAAAAAGCAATATCCCTCTCTCTTCCCCCTCGGTGGCCCTTTTAATGGGAGGGTCATTTCATTTGATGTTTCTCCAAAACAAAATAAATTGTGTTGTCCGACTGTGTGTCTCTACCTTTATTCCCCTTGCTGGCAATATAACTTCCAAACTTCTATAAGTGAAGGAAGAAATAAAGAGGAGAGCGAGGGCACGGGGGTGACTGAAAATATTTTTGGGAGGAAGCGGGAGGCGGCCATAAAAGCAGAAGGAGGAGAGATGGGAGGACATGCGGAGCGCGATCGTCTCCGTGCTTTATTCCTTTGTAGATGCATGACGGTGGCGTAATATTTCCGCAGGGAAGCGCTAACGTTTTCTCGACTGCTGCCGTGTTCAAAAAATGCCGCAGCGATTCACTTCCAAACTGACGTCGGCATGAGATCATTTTTCAGGTCGGGGCGCTCACTTGTTTCGTACTCGCAGTCTCGTGATCGCCGCAGAGTTAACTCGGCGACGGGTCGGCCCTCGCAGCGCGAGGCTAACCCGAGCACCGTTTATTATTAGCGAGCGTCCGGAACCGCGTTGTGATCCCGTGAGTGAAAATGAGGAAGTCGCTCGTGGCGGGGGCACCGCGGCGGCTTGTTGTCGTGGAGACAGAATCCCAGTTGAGGATAATTGCTGGAGGGGCTTAGTAGTGTGGGGCCACCTGCCGCAGCAGTTGGCCCGGGATCTGTCTGTGTGTGTGTGTGTGTGTGTGTGTTAGAGAGAGAGAGAGTGTGCATTCGCATGTGTGTTTGTGTGTATCCTGGCACAGACGTACTGGACTGGGGCAGGGTAGTGGCAGGAGGCAGAGCGGTGTAAGCAGGACAGGGCACACAAAGGGCTTAAACACAACCCCCCACACACACACACACACACACACGCACACACACAAACACAAATCTCCCAGCCTATAGAACTATACATATCACTTCTGCCGCAGCTAATCCTGAAGGGCCTGGGGAGGTCAGCGCAGACTGACCCAGCGAAGTGACACACTTGTACTGAGCCTCTCCTCCCGTCTGGCTTTTGGCTCTGCTCACACACAAATACGAGCGCTCCCTCAGACACGTGAAGTCACAGTCGCAACCCCCCCCCCCACACACACACACACACACATACACACACACACACACAGGATCTACGGTATGCTGCGTTTACGCTGTATCCGGGACAGTGTGACAGTGCGATCACTCTCAATAGGATTTGTAGGTCGAGGGTCATCCCCAGAACAACAGCCCGCTAATCCGGGCCCGCTCGCGCGTCCGCGCTAAGGTCAGGGCGGCGCGCTAATGGAGGCGCGAGGGAAGCAGGTCCACTTAAGCGCAGAGCCCGCTTTGGAATTGAAAAGCAGCTCCCGGATCCTTCTGATTCCAATGATCTTCTCGTGGCGCGCGCTTGCGTGTGAGCGCTACAGATTATCGTCCCGGGCGCGTTTATGCTGACGTGATCTCCACCCCCGAGTCGGCGCAAAGGGGGATAATTGGGTTATCAGACAGAAAACAAGGGTGCCGTGTCGTTTCCGGCGGAGGGAGATGGATTAGCTGCAGGTTTCGGTGTAAAGATACTGCGTCTTCACGTGCTTTACGGTGCAGCTTTCCTCAGCAGAGGCTCGGCGTTTGCTTATGTTTGGAGTTTTTTTCCCCCTCTCCACTCTGCGTTGTCACCATAAACCAGGTGATTTATAATCTCAGCCTCGCAGGATTGTAACTTTTGCTTTTGTTATTAGACCACGGGAGCGGGTTTGAGTGACTGCTCACTTTCCCTCGGTACAGTCCAATGACTCTATTCAAAAGGCAGCGCTGTCGGCGGATGCTGCTTCTTGGCAGCGAGGCGGGGGGGAACAAAAAAAAGTGAACGTCTGCAAAGGAGCGGTGACACACGATCTCAGCTCGCAACAGCACATCGATATGATGCGGTATTGCTTTCGCGAGCTAAGAACATAAAGAAAAAGAAAAAAACTGCTTTTTAAAGCGATACGCCGCCCAAAAACATTTCTTTTTTGCACGCCGAGCAGCCGGCCTCTTTTCGGCCTGTGGGGCGGCAGCGTGCACGACTCTGCTGAGCTTGTCAGCAGGCGCATGTTGGTCTGCCAATTTCCATCAGTCACCACTTACAGCCAATTGGGAAGTGCAAAGGATAGATTTTGGGTGGAGTATCACTTAAAAGTTAGACAACTTGCTCACTATGATGATGTATGTATTCGTTGCTCATTGTTCGCTGGCTCGTCACAAATGAAGATGAAGGCTTTCGAGAAACTTTCTGTCACGTATGTTTCTGCGGAGCTTTTTCACAGTGGATAGCCCCGGGCTAAGAGTAGCCCCAGCTGTACGACTCACACCCCGAACCCCTGCTAGCCCTGGGTTAAACGTCTGTGTTGGCTCATGTTTATGTTGTAGAATGACGCATCCCTAGGCTAATCTTTCACAGCAAGTGGCACTGTGACACTGGCACCTTTTAGCCCCAGCGCTAGTTGATTTTCAGGGGTTAATAATGGAAACTTGGGGCTAACCCTGCTCCGGAGCAGGGCTAGAGAACAGGAAGCTAAAGGCGGGGTTAGCCCACTGTGCCAGCGCGAATGCCTGGGTCTGACAGCTCCCTCGGGCCCAGACTAAACGCAGTAAGGAGGGGCCTGTCAGTCTAATAAACAATATGACAGATGTAGGGTAAATCCTCCAATCCTCTCATTGGCTGCTCCGTCTCCGAGCCTACATGCGATTAATCCTGCGATCACTTGAGAGTTTGGCCGAAAGGTCACTCACTACACTTGACTGTATGTGCCTGTAACTAACAGCATGACTGAACGGGATTCCCTTTGCACATGAACGCAAAGCAGCATGTGTGTTTCATTCGCCTGATAGAGAAAAAGACAAAAGCTTGAGTGAAGTTGCGCGCCTTACTCAAGGACTCTTCAGCTTCCTTCTCGTCCCACGACATTTGAATATCCGGAAATGTGCCCGAGCGCTCCGCAGTTTCCGCTGTCCACATATAATTCCCATTACCTGAGCAAAGAGCATTTCAAGACAAGACGGTCTTCAGCGTTCTTCAGCGTTACAGCTGGGAGTAGCATAGCGCTGGAAAAAAATAATAAATAGGAGCAAAACAAAGTAGAGAGGGGAGGAAGAAGGAGAGGAGCAGGTGGAAGAAGAAGAAAAAAAGAAAAAAGCAAGATATTTATACTCTGCACTCCATCAAGAGCTTGTTGAGCAGGACGTAGTAAAATTCAGAGAGACTACTGAGTTCCCAATAAATAAAAGAAGGTGGATAACGTCAGCCATAAAATTTAGTGGAGAAAAAAAATCCACAGACGGCAGCGGCTCATCCTTCATCTAAATGAATACTGGTTTTAGAGTGGATATAGAAAAAAAAATTAAATAAAAATGGAATAGATCAAGAAATAACGCTGCCGTGTAATTGAAATGATGGAAATGACAGCTCTGGGACAGCTTTTTTAAAGTAATGCTACAAATGTGCACAGTAAAATATAATGAAAGAAGCCAGTGGCCATGCACGAGAAAGTTAATACTCGGGGAAAATAAGACATTACGACCCCTCTGATACAACGAACGACTGTGACTAAATATTGAAGAAAATAATAAAGCCTTATCAGTCTAATTGGTGCGTCCCGGGGGCACCATGAGCCTTCCGCATGCGATACAATCTAAACAACATTAGCACGGAATTTTTGCAAATTAAGCACCAGGAGAGACACCCGTGTGGATCTCAGGGATTTCTGTGTGCAAATATTTGACTTCTGTGGTGACGCGCATGTCAGACGAGTGGCTCACAACGGTGAGCTACGTCGGTTTTACTCAAACGTCTGCAAAAGTCTCAACATGAGGAACCGGCAACTGTGGAATTAGATATTCTGGCACCTGGAAACTGGAAAATTGTGGTGAAAAAACCCCCACTCCATTACGAGTAATAGTTTTGGCGTGGGGAGGGTAAGACCCCGGCGGGAGGCGAAGGGCATTTTTTAGTGCAGATGGAAAGAAGAGCGGCGTGCGGAAAAAAATCCCGACGACTCCGGAGCTTGAAAGTCTTGGCGTCACTAAAAGAGAGGGATCAATTCCGTGGAGTTGAAGGAGCGGCGTCGCTCCGCTGTCTATGCAGAGCCTGTGATGATGCGCGATCCCCTTGACCTTCATGTTCCCGTTGTGTTGTTTGGCGCGTTTGCTTTGAAGATGCCGATCCTCCGGTGCCCTTGGCGAGGTGTTTTCGAGGCGCTCCTCGTTTCGAACACACGCCGTCCTTCGTAGGAACGATGTGGATGTTTTTTTTGTGGCGAGCCGGACAGCAGAGGAAGCACCGAACCACCTAAGGCAATCTTGTGTCGTTGTGTAGATTTAACACCTTTATTTTATCAGTTTATATCACATTTACATAATATTGCGGTCGATAAAATCCCCGCGATCTAACTCGCAAAGAGCAAACCCAGGGCAACTTAATATTCCAGCACTGGAGTGCTTGTTTCTGGGGCTCAGGGCTCCAGTTTAATGAAAGTGCATTGGGTGGTTTGCTGCGCACTCTGTACCTGATGGGGACCCACACGGCAACACGACACAAACAAAATGCCTATAGATTAGTGGGAACCTGGGAGTTGATGGCCAAAGTTTAACTTTGCCCCATGGTCCCCTTCGCAGGATAATTTGCCCCCGAGTCCGCGACTTATTTAGATATATGCTGTATGTATGTTCAGAACTAAACCGATTTTATATCTAGAAATGCATCGACTGTCATCGGTAGGCTGCTAGCATCAGATTCCTTCTCGAACCCTACTGATACCTGACTGCTCTGTCCTCATCTCTCTTTCAGGAGAACCCATACCTCTGCAGTGATGAGTGTGACGCCTCTAACCCAGACTTGGCTCACCCTCCCCAGCTGATGCAGGACCGGGAACGCAACGGCCTGATCACCTACTGGCAGACGGTCACATGGAGGCGCCACCCAGAGCCCCTGCTGGCCAACATCACCATGTCTTGGAACAAGAGCCTGGAGCTCACAGACGACCTCCTGATCACCTTCGAGTACGGCCGCCCCACCATCATGGTACTGGATAAATCCATGGACCACGGGCGCTCCTGGCAGCCCTACCAGTTCTATGCCGACGACTGCCTGGACGCCTTCAACATGCCGCCCAAACGAGTGCGCGACCTCTCGCCCGCCAACATCACGCGGGTCATCTGCACCGAGCAGTACTCGCGCTGGGTGGGCTCCAAGAACGACAAGAACGTGAAGTTCGAGGTGCGGCGCGCCGCCGTGTTCGCCGGACCTCGGCTACAGAACATGGACAGCCTGTACACGCGCATGGAAAGTATGAAAGGACTGAGGGACTTCTTCACCTTCACCAACCTTAGGCTGCGGCTTCTCAGGCCCGCCCTCGGAGGCACCTACGTCCAGAGAGACAACCTGCTCAAGTACTTCTACGCCATCTCAAACATCGAGGTACCTGCCAGGTGAGGGTCAACGTTGACTTGACTACGGACGCACACGCTAACACCTTTTAATGTAAAAAAAAAATTCACTCGCAAAGAAAACAAAAAATAATCTAAAACAAGAGTTTAATATAAATGTCCATTGAAAACAGTGCATTTACGCTGAGAGGTTTATCAAAGACGAGCGTAGGAAAAATATCAAAACAATGAAATTAGGAAAAGGGAGCTATATTATTCTGTAAAATAATCCTTTGTACACTCTCGCATCTTCCACATTTCTCCCTTAAACCAAACATCACTCTTGAGTCTCAGTAAACATGAATCATTCCCCTCTGAAACGCTGATTTTAGTGCATTTCCAAGGCCACGTGCAGCCAAGGTAAAGTAATAAAATATGTCCTGTACTGTAGTTGATTCTTGGTGGACCGGCCTGTAAATTATGTTTAATCACACGTAAATTGCACACGACCTCCACCAGGCTGAACGCCGCTCTGTCTTTTCTCGCGCTCCAACGTGACAGATAAAGGGAAACCACCTGGCGATGAACGTGCCGCCTGCTCTGCCACGCCTACAGACGCACACACACACACACACACACACACACACACACACACACACACACGCAACCCCTGCGATCCGAGGGTGCCTATAATGACCCTCTCTCCCTCAGCATGGGTCCCGGTCTTGCCTGTCACGGGCCCATGAGGACAATGATTAACGACAGAAATGCGCGGCCTCGGTGGTCAAACGCAAACCGCCGTCCACGTCCTGTCAGGAGGGCCGGGAACCCTTACATGGCAACTTTGTGACAGTGAAGGATGCTCGGGCCATCACGCGCCTGCTTAGCATCAACAAGCCATCTCTCCCACCTTTCAGAATTATTATTCCAATCAATACGGCGGGCTGACATTTGAATGGTATTTAACATTCTTGTTGGGATGGCCTGGAATGGGAGTGTCTGTGCGTGTGTGTGTGTGATGATGGCGGTGGGCGAGAAGGGGAAAGTGAAAATGAGCGACTGCCTGAGCGGAGCGTCGGCCCGTGTGGGTGTCTTGTATACGTGTGTGTGTGTGTGTGTCTGAAGACAGGGTATGGGAGGGTGTTTGATGAAGTCCTGAGTGGATGCTGACACAGCACGCACACACACAAACACAAACACACACCAGCAGCCCCTGTGGCACTGAGGAAAGGGCCTGCAGGTATTGATCACAGCCACTTTTCAGGCTCAGCACAGAATCGGGGGGTCAGTCCAACACCCTGGGGGGGTGAAACAGTCCAGAGCCACACCAGAACCTCCAGCAAACCCAAAACAGCTTCCTAATCATCCCTCCCTCTTTTCAAATATCCGTGCTTATTTCTTTATTTGGTCATCCACAAATGCACCAAATGTACAAATTTAGCTGAAACACCCACCTACGCTGTCATACCGAGAGAAGAGAAAAATTTCTCTCCATATTCGTACTTGCACAAAACTTCCTGGATTCCTGTCCTCATCCGGCGAGCAGGGCCGGTGGCCGGGTGGCTGGTGACAGTGTCAGCATTGCTGGATCTGGTAACAGAGGACCCGAATTTAGCTCAGCGGAGATGACTGAGGCCAGTCCGTCTTCCGCCCCCGGCCACCCTCACCTCCCGTAACATAATCACTAATCAATAAGTTATTCTGGGGCAGCCAGCAGGAGTATTAGGTGATGGTGATGGGGGGTCCTCAACAGTACAGTACAATCAAGAGTGTCTGATGCTTACGGCTGGGAAATTGATTTTGGGAAGCGAGACGATTAGTCAACGTTCCCTGGACAAAAGGCTAAGCTATTTCATCTCATCTCATCTGGCCTTAGTAACATATTGGGATTTCCAATGCTTAAAATTTGAATAATGAATATTCCACTCCGCTGGCGCTCCGGCGGGACGGCGCACTGAAATGGGTTTTATATGATCAAGAGCGAGTGGCAGTGTACCGCAGGTCGCCGCGGTAATGAGATATGCTGGCGTTATCGATGGGGAGAGGGCTGTAGTCACTTCCTGGCCATATTGTGTGTCCCCAGGCCTCGGGCTGTGGCTCGCCAGCCGAACCCGGGTAAAAGTAATTATTATTATTATTATTAGTTAACTGTTCTTGATGACCTGATCCGAGACCGGACGCCCGTTTTAACTGACGCTGCAGCATCGGAGCCACTGGCCGGGCTGGAAAAAGCTGGCGCAAGTACGCGGGGATCCAGGTGCTAAGGGCGAAATAGTGCTGCTTTATCAATAAAAGCGTAAACCTGATAGGCCCTTAAGTGCAAACGCAGGTGCACTAGGCCTGACGGGAGGCGGGTTGTAAATTTAGATCTGTGGACGCGATGAGAGCGGTCGGCAAAACCGGATCTTGAGCGGGTCGTGAGAGAGGGCGTTCGGGGTGGAGGGCGGCCAGAGGGCGGAGCCCAGGTTCTGAAGCCAGCAGAGAGAAGGGAAGGTCAAGCCGGGGGAGAGGAGGCAAAGTCAAATTGGACAGAGTCGATGGAATATTATTATACGATTCAGCATCACTCACTTTGTGTTGCAAAGTTCTCCCAAGGTTAACTGTAATGAGCTACAGTACCGACTACAATATATACTCTGAGCCGAGGCGTTTGGGCTTTGGAGAGCCTCGGGCTCTGCGCTCATTTTACAGCTACGCTCAGCCCTTGGATGCGCCCATTTCCATATCACTGATGGGCCGAGCGAAAGCCATCGCCGACCATCAAAGACGGAGCAGCAGAGCCTCAGCTCTATCATCATTTACATCAGCGAAATCATATTCACCGGGAAGCTTCGCTCGTAAGCGGGGGCTCTCGAAATTCTCCCTCATTCATTGGCCCCCCCGGCCCTGTTCCCTCTGCCCCATCTGTCAGGCACCCCGTTGGACTGCGGTGTGGACTATAGTCTGCGTTATGGATTAGACGCGGGGTCACGGATTGGGCCTTTTTTAATGAAATAAGCAGCAGGTCGTACGGTGGGTCTTTATAATGGAATAAAGGAAAGGCTGTAAGCTCAGGAAGAGCCAACTAAGTGGATTAGGGCCAAGATGGGGGAGGAGGAGGAGACGGAGCAGGATGAGGAGATAGCCAAAGTCGGCATCGTTTTTCTCTCCTCGCTGGTAATCGCCGCAGCATCAGGTGCTCTTCTCCCAGACTGCTCAATTTGATTTGATTGGCTGATGGGGCAGGAATGACATTTAAGAGAAGCCAAGTATGCAGCCCGAGTATCTCTTATTCCCCTGTGTCAGTCAGCTGAGCCGGGGGTGGAGGAGAAAAAAAACATCTCAGCAGGCGCACAACACTCTGCTGCGGTTGATGCCGCCGCCGCTGATCATTTTTCCAATGCAGATGCAGGGAAAAAAACAACAATGCCGATAATCATTTATTTTAAAAATGCACCCGCTATTGGCATCTGAGACAGTTAATAGCTTTTAAATAGCATTGGAAGTATTGATTTTTTTTTTTTTTTGAAAATTAGTTTTTCTTAATTGGTTCCTGCAAACGATACGGTGGAGGAAGAACTGTCACAGCTTTGTTTCTCCTACCAAACCAGAATTTAAAAAAAAAAAAAAAAGAAAAAAAGAGGTGAGTTGGTCTTCAGCAAAGTTGGAGATTATATGGAATAATTTCCATGCAAACTTTTGGCGGGATAATTGTGCAACTATTTTGCTAATCGTGTTGCGTTTTTCTTGAGGGTTGAAGAACCAGCCGATGGAGCCTGTACGAGTTTCAGCATCGTGGTGGTGATCAAGGTGAAGTCGTAGGAACGCTGAAGTCATTTTCACCGATTCCTCGATGCAGACGTTGAGATATTTTAACCCGGACCAAAGCGGCGGATCGACAGGCTGACTTTGCCGTCCCAGCATCCCGCCACTGCTACTGTCAGTAAAAAACAATATGGTGATTTAGCTCCGTGGGCCCCCCCCACACCCTAATTACATGCGAGCGGCCCAGTCTTGCCTATAGGCCTCATCTCCTGCCAACAACTAATTATTTTCCAGGAGTGAAAATGAGTTAAGAGCGGCTCAGGCAGAAGAGAAGCCATACGACGTCTAATGATATTCAGAGGGGTCTTACGTGTTGTTTCATGCCTGCTTGACTCATTTGTCCGCCGTGCGCGTCTGCGTCCCCCCACCCCCCCGCTGACAGAGCTAATGTGTTGAGAGGTTTAAGTTCTCTCCGTCTCCAGAACAGACAGGCGTGGGGAAAAAAAATTTCCGGTGTTTACAAACATGTCGCAGAGAGCGGAGACGGGACGGACGAAAGTTTTGGGGGGTTTTTCACGACGCCCACCGTGCGTCTGCTGGCTTCGTGACAGCCGGAGCGGCAGAAGCTCTTTGTGGTTCCCTTTGTGGTTCCCCCGCCGAATACGCAGCTTACCACGAGAATTGTGTTCTAATAAACTTTTCAATAAGAACTAGTTTGATTTTTTAAGAGCAAACACGTAAATATTTCAGTGGAATCATTCTCTTAAGATAAATATGAGGATACTTTGGATTTCATGTCAGCGCTCTGCAGGTGGGCAACATAGCTAACTTATTAAAACCAAAGCTACCAGGTTACTATGATATTTTTAAGCAAATATTAAGAAAAAAGACATAAAATAGAACAATTAAAACTATTTACAGTAGAACAGGACATGAGAAAACTCCTGTCCCTGTGACCACATCAACTAAAGCAGCAGCACCAGACACTCCAGCGATGACGAGATGAATCAGGACGGCTTATTAAAGTCATTAAAGGGCAGCTCCGCTCATTCCTTCGCATCGTCGCAATGACTTTTCCCGTCCGTGAGCATCACCAACCGTCCTGTAGTATTTTTGGCATCGGAAAAGCCTTTAAACGCATTAATCCATTACTCCACCTGGACTTCCTGGATCGCGTTTCGTCGCCTCACCGGAAAACCTTAAACAACGCCCTCCTCCCCACCGCCACTGCCGCCAACACAGTTTTCGGGCTAAATTCCCCGCTTAGAGTTGCACTGTGGTTAAGTGCAGGCGCCAGGTTTGGACAAGGGAGGAGAATGCTCAGAATAAAGCAGATCGCCGGTTCTGATTTCGATCCTTTAAGAAACGAAAATCCAAAAAACAAATATTGTTACCTCAAACTAAGCTGTAAGTGAAACACGCTCATTAAAACTTGGGAATCGAGACTCTTCAGTCACCCCCCCGATCTGTCCCGCTGCCTCCTGAGGGACGTGCTAATTAGACCCTGAATGGCTTACACCGGCTAAATCCGTGTGTTACAAAGGTTTACGGCCGTAGCGGGAACGTGAACGAGGATGACAGGGAAGATAGCGAAAAAAAATCTCGGCGGCCTCGAGGCTTGTCTGTCTCCACTGGAGAAAGATGAGGATGGGGGGGGGCAAACACTTCTCCTTTAGAGCCTTCAGTCTTTTTTTGTGTATTGATTATTCACGTGGGGTGACTTTGACTTTGGAAGCCATCGCCACTGTTTTTGAATCAAGCCAAAAGTTTTCTTCCGTGTCCTCTGCGGAGTGAAGGTTAGAGGATGGGAGGTATAAGCCTGGATCAGGAGGGGGGGGGTACAGATGATGGATTAACTCCTAGTTTCATGGGACTAGCTGGGGTGTGTGATTTTGTGATGAATGGTACGAGGTGTGACTCTCTGTAAATATTGTTCTCCGGTTCACGTGGCCGCCGCGGAGCAGAGGAACACAGTCTCCCCCGCGTATTCTCCATGTTCTTTACCCCCCTCCCTCATGAAATGATACAGCCCGTACTCTACGCGTGATCTTCCTGCGCGGCCCCGCCCACCCCCGCTCAGACTCCTCCCCCCGGAGTGATCTCCACGCAGGGCGGCCGCAGCTGGTAAAACAGATCGCTTCTTAAATCATTCATGATCGCTCCCCAGAAAAGAAAGGCGCGCGGAAAGCGGAGGGACCGCAATGAGGAGCGCGGCGTTGCTCCTCTCATATGCGATGATTTATGATGCGGCGGTTGTGACCGATTTGATAATCGCAGTTTATTTCCTCTCAGAAGGGAGGAAAGTTAAAGTCAGCGCTTTCGCCCGTTTTCCTTTCATTCCCCCGTCAGACGAACGTCTTTTTTTTTTCCTTTTCCCATCGTCACCTTCCTCAATAGATTTTTCTTTTCTCCCTACCCCTCCCCGCCACCCCCCCTTTTACTCATCCACATAAACATCCTTTTAAATTCACAAATACAATAAAGAATTCTCCCCCACCAGCGCCGGCACCGCTCCTTCCCCAGCATCTGGTGGGGGGGGGTGGATCTCTTGATACCGCGAGCGTGCTTTAAAGCTGAAAAGCATGCTGGGAATTGTAAGTGGGAGAACATGAGGTAGAGGGAGGGCGTCCTTGGAAAGATGGTTTTGTTCTCAGCCGGCCACATCAATTAGCATAGCATCATTACAGGCGTGGCGTGTTCAAACGCACGCCGGCACCTCTACCGCGGGACGGTCGCCTGTCATTGCTAGCGTGCGGACGGGCGCGGGTAAACAACTCATCACCGCGAGGAGGCAGAAGACGGGTCCACGTGTTTTGTCGATTACAAACACACACCGTCTCACACTGCGATCAGTCCGGTTTTTGATGCCGCGAGCTTGTGCCGCCCGCCGCAGCGTTGTTTTCAGCCCAACAAAGCGGGAGGCGATGTCTTGGTGATCACTGATTAGTTAGGCGAGAGGCTTCTCGAAAGAAACGCTGAGCCGTGCAACCGGGCGAGTCAGGGACAAATCGGGAAGTGCTCGTTAATGCACGATGAACGGGAAATTGCAGGTGTTTAAACTTCCAGTTGCATAAAAGTCGAGCTTCGTTTGCTGAAGATTCGTCTCCATCTGCTGATGTCGACCGGTGCGAGTCCACTTGAGTCGACACCATTGCGTCCGCTGCAAGCTCGCGCCGTCGTCTACCTGCTGACTATTCCCTCCACCATCATTATCACCATTACATTCTGTTTTCTTGTCCCCTTAAGGGAAGAAAGGTCCAACAACCCGAGGGGAAGTGCGTCATTACCCCATGATTACTTTACCTCAACATTTTTGTCCTGCATTTTTCTTGCTTAACCAGCATTCTGATACCGAGCCCCTAATAAAACCGAGAAAAATCTTTATGAGCAACAAAGTGTAGCTTCAAAGTACGCTTTTCTGCCATAAAAGGTAATTGGCAAAACACGCAGCTTATGAAAAGCACGAGCTCCTTCAATAAGCGGAGCTTGGTATGAGGGCCGCACCAGGCGGAGGTCGTTTCGTTAATTGCGAAATAACGCCGGGCATTCGGTGCACGAGAGTGTCATTATGCGTTCAGCTCGAGTACGAACCTAATCTCTGAACCACTTCACCGCAGCGTGTTCGTTTATGTAGAGATTATTAAGCAAAATATCATAATCGCTGAACGAGGGAGGCTCGGGGCATCAGTAAACACCGTCCTTTCTCTTCTTTGAGAAAAGACCCCCCCCCCCCAAGTTTAAGTCCTTGTGCTAATTGTCTCGCTAACCGCCCCGGTGTGTTGTGAAGCTCTCCTCACCTCCGCTCCTCTCCTCCTCCGGGCCCGGGGGCCGGGTTAGCTCTCCGCTCGCCGTGACTAATGATGTTCTTTCGGTCTCAAGGTTTTAGCGGGATAATTATATTAACCCCTGTCCTCTGGCTGATCCCAGCTCAGCTCCTCTTCCCCGGGCATCCTCCTCATTCACAGTCTCGCCGGAGTTAGACGCTGACACACACACTCGCACACTCTCACGGTCGAGTATAAAGGAACGCACGTCATGGTTGTGCGTTTTGTACGAGCATGTGTGTGCGTGTGGGTGCAAGTTTCGGTGGCTCTTTTTTTTTTTCTCCCCCAAATTAGTTTATCATTCAAATGAGAGGACATGCAGTGGAGAAAATGCTTGTGAGCGTAAAGAGTGTATGCAGTAGTGTTTATGCGGAAAAAATTAGGTGCACGGGTGAAGTCGGGGGGCCGCCCCCCGCGGGGCGGGCGCGCTAATTTCTAATAAAATGCCTTCACACGCAAAGAGGTTCAAAAGTGCATTGTGTCTCTGAAATTCATATGGCGGGCATATTGTCTCGGGGAGGAGCTCCAGATATAGACTATATTCTGTTCCCCCCACCAACCCCCACCCCGACTCAGGGGGGGTCTGAGGACTCCGCGGGGGGGGCGCACAACAGGAAGAACCTCCCACCGAACCCCACGCCATCCCCGGAGTTTCTGTCTCCTCATCACTTTTTCATTCCTCCCCTTGCCTCCCACCTTCCTCTACTTCTTCCTCCTCCCTCATATCCTAAAGAAGGGGACATATAATAACGACCCCCCCCCCCCACCACACACACACACACACCCTCCCCTCCATCTCGCACCCAATTTCCTCTCTCCCCCGGTGTTAGTCTTTGCTGTAGTGTTCATTAAAACGCGTTCAGCAGCAGTAAAAGACTCTGCGGGGAGGTTAGACTTCTAATATCCAGCACAGTTCCACGGTGACCGTGGCGGGGGGGGGGGCGAGGGCCGGGGCGCTCTTCAGCTGGAGGGAGATGAGGCGGCGTGGCCGAGGACGGCGTCGGCCCTTCCCGCGCCCATCGCGCTGCGTCACGCTGCATGAATATTACAACGCAGGCGTGCAGAGCCTTAAGTTACCACCCGCCAAGTGCCAAATGCCATTAAAATATGTCGTGTGCGGACGAATTAATGAGGGTCACCCATCACAGTGGTCAGTGACTTTTGAGAGGGCGTCTACTCTGGGGTGATGACATTCAGCATATGGTAATGCACGTTGTTTCGCAGTGAATGCGACGTCTCTCGAATCCAAACAAGTTACTGGTTTCTTTTCTTTTGTTTTCAGCCAGTAAGATTTGACCGACGTCAAGCAGTCGCCCGGCAATAAAAAGTCTTCAAAAGAGAAAAAACCCCACAAATTAACGGATTATGATGGATTATGCAAATCAGTAGAGATTTGTATAGTTGTACAGGCTCTTACATGGTTTCTTCGCCGTAGCTTCTGAGAGTCATGTTTAGTCGAGAAGTGAAAGGACGTTCTTATCTTAACGAATCAGACGATCTCCTCCGCATAAGGACGGGAAACCGTGTCACTGAGACGCTTCCTGACACGAGGGTTGCGCCCCAGCGCTTATTTACAAACTGTGTCGTGTCCTCACGTGCACAAAAAGTGCGGCTGGAAACCGCCAGGGCGACAAAAATCCTCTGAAGGCTGCATATTAATTACCCCTGCAGTTTGAAAGGCCAGCAGAACGCAGTAAATTTCACACAGCTGGCATGTAACCCGCACCTGAACTGTTCCAACATACAGCGGAGCTCGCTCTCCCTTTCACACGCTCTCTCTCTGCCTCCCACACACACACACACACACACAGCCTCCGCTGCACTCATGACGACGGTCCTCTGAGGTCTGGGCTGGAGAACAGGATGTGCCCGGGCTCCATTATTTAGTTATTTGCTCCTGCGCGTACTTCAGAGGAGCAGGTAGCTCTAAGTGGGCCCCGACTCTGGTACGCGACCCGCCCCCGACCAATCGGAGGGCTGCATCGAGTGCCGAACGCCAGCGAGGCAGCACGCGATAGCCACTTACTGTATCCTATGTGAATAATTTACAGGTACCAGCCTCTCTCTCTCTCTCTCCCTCCCTCCTCTCTCTCTCTCTCTCTCTCTCTCTCTACGACGTTCTATCTCTGCATCCGTCCCCTCGATCCGGTGCACGATCTCGAACTAAGAGACACACTTTTCCAACTCGGCGCAAGCTGTGCTAATATAATGAATCATCCCACATGCACACCAGGGAGGTCACACACACACACACACACACACACACACACACACACCCCATTCGCTGCATAGTAGATACACACACACTACAAACACACACACGGTGTGGATTGCAAAGACAATCAAGGTCATTCCTGTGCTGAATAATTTAAGATTTCTTTTTTTTCGCTGGACACCCCCCCACACACACAAAAAACATCCAGTGACCTCTTGACATTGAACTTATTTAGCAAGTGCGTGCATTTATGTGTGTGTGTGTGTGTGTGTGTGTTGTGTCGGAAAGACTGGGAGAGCCCAAATGTGCAGTCCCTCAGGCCTGTCCCTCACTCCCTTAGATGCTCCAGCAGAAAATGTGTTCTTACTTAGATCGCTTTTGGGACGTACCCAAAAAAAAAAAAGGAGAGAAACCGTGAGTGGAAAGTAACGGAGGACGAAGAAGAGGGACAGACAGCGAGGCGAGAGATGCAGCTAAATCATTTGTGGCCTCCTGCTGTCTACAACTTTTATCTGATGTGATGAATAATGAGCTCGGGTGGAGCGATTTGTTTTTTTATTTTTAAAAAAGGCATTTGTGTTATTGATGCGAGCGAAATGTGTGAAAGAGGCGTCGTGGTTATGAAAAGTGCAGTTCCTACGTGATGGCAGGGGGAGGTCAGTTATAGATTACCTGTTTAGCGTGTGTGTGTGTGTGTGTGTGTGTGTGTGTGTGTGTGGGGGGTGTGTGGAGAGGATGGATGGCGGACAGCAAAGAGAAAAAACAGGGGGAAAAAAAGGTGAGGCGGGGGTTGGAGGGGAGGGGAACGTTTGAAGAGGCTCACGCCGCTCCCCTGCCACGGGAGGCCGCGCTCCAGGAAAATCGATCCTCTCCCTTCAGAGAAAGAAATTTATGAAGCTGGAACATAAACGCAGTCATGTCCAATTAGCTGCCCTGAATTTACGAGGCGAGGCGGGGGGGAGGAAGTGGGAGGGGATGCGGTGATAAAGACTTCAGCAGAAGCCAATAAGGCGCGCCGCTGATCAATGATCCCGGCTTCAACGCAAAACCCGCCCCCGCCCCTCGTTCGGTCGCTCGCGTTGCACCGCACCGCGCCGGAGGACTCGGCTTTTCGTTTCTCTCCCTTTTTTCAGTTTTTTTTTTTTTTTGATACAGGCTATCCTCGACCAATCACATTCTAATTTATGGACATACTAAAGATCACCTCCGGACATGTTTTAAGAAATACAAAAATACCCTGCTTTGAATAATAATTTGCGTCTGTTACGGCTCTTCCGTGAAAAAAAATCCCATCCAATCGCCCTCGTTAAAATTACATTGACTCCTTCTCCCTCATTCGGAGCCCAGAATCGATGAATATTCAAATGTTTTCCGTTTGAAGAGCTTAGCGGGTGGACACGCCATGTCTCCTGCTTCACCGAAAAGTCCGCTCTCGCTGGAAACATGCTGAAAGCCTCGCATTGGGACACCTCCATAAGGTTGAATGCACGTACAGCAGAAACATACTCAGTCGGATGCCTCCGCGATGTTACCAAGGGACGAGCAGGAAACTAAACACCTGGAGTGCCCTTAAAACGGCTGCGGACTACTTTACCTCCTGAGGCACAGCGAAGGCCAAACATCCGTACCAAGTAACAATAAGCAAACACATTTCTGAGCAGGCTGAGAATGAATGCGAAACAAAATGTGTCCGCGACGAAGTAGAACCTCACAACCCGTGTTCAATCACGTCTTCTGTCCGACAAAAACCTTGACTGGTTTGTATTTGCAATTTCCCGCCTGTTTTTTCTGCTTATCTTATCAACGCTTATGTAGGCCCACGGTCTCTGGAGCCTGTGCATTGCACCGCCCGACCATCCAACTCCATCCGCGGCCAGTGTAGTCCAGGCGCCGATTAAGTTGCTCGCCACGCCGTAATTGGGGCAACAGATTAGTACTATCTCAGTGCGGTTAGTAGAAAGCGGACCTCCCGTATCATCAGTCAGGCCCGGTTTGGGCGTAAAGCCTCGCTCCAGACAAAAGCACCGACACTCATCGCCCATTAGGGCTCTCGCTCCGCTATTACTTGGGCAATTTGTGTAGCTGATTGTGTGTTCTGCGGCGCCGAGGGGAGGGAGTTTGGCACGAGCGCTGAGTGCTCGAGCTGGGCCATCCCGGTTGACGGCCGATCGAACACGGAGCGCGGGGGGGGGAGTCTGTCATCGCGGGTTAGAGCGCGTCAATGCGGACCCTCCTCCTGCTCCTCCTCCTCCTCCGAGCCTCGCCACTGGAGGCGGAGAAGGCGGGTGGGCTGTCAGGACTTTGACACGACTGCTCAGCCACCCCCCCCCCCCCACGCTGCCTGCACCCCCCCCACCCCCTCAACACCCGGCCCTCTCAAAACACATGTCCACAACCCAATTTAGCCAACGCGCTCCTCGGTGAGCGCCGCTGCGACGGGCGGTAGCGCGAAAGCAAGGCGGAATTTACAAAACGAGGAATCAGAGAGGACGCGTGAAACAAACCGGAACGGCCACAGAAGAACGAGGGAATCCGGGGAGCGAAGGGAACGAATGCCGAAGGAGGAGAGCGCAAAAACAGAAAAATAAGGGAGAGGGAGTGACGGCCGCAGGCGTCGACTACAGTAAAGAGACGGATAAAGCCCCATTAACTGCTGCTTCCAGCTGCTTTCTCAGGCTCTGCCGCCGCACGACTCCCCCCTTGATGTTTATCTTTCTTCTTATTTATTCCCCTAATTGCTGCGTCTCCGCCGTCTGAAACGGGCAGCCCTCGCATCATTAAACGCGGGCGGCCGACGCGGCGAGAAGGGACAGAGAGAGAGAGGGAGTGAGAGACACAGACGAGCAACCAGACGGGCCTGGACCGCAACACAGATAGGCCGGTAATTATTTCATCCGTCTACGAGACAGCTACCGCGGGTCGTTCACGAGATCTAAAACGCAGTGCAAGCGTGCAGACGATGCACGCGTGTAACGTACATCCCACTAAACGCTTTTACCTCACGTGTTTTTTTGGCCCGCGTCCGAGAAAAGCGACTTCCTGTACCGCTCGCACAAGCGCGCATAAAGTAAAAAATTTCACACAAGCAGGTGGAAGGAAGCGCCACACGCACTGGATGTGCGACAGAAGATGAAGCCGGTGTCTTCTTAATGGAAACGGCGAGCGCTCGCAGCCCGTGGTTTTGTACGGCTAAGCTGCGAACCGCTCGCGCTCGCCACCCCGCGGCGGCGGGTACAGTGTCGGTTCAGCTGTTACCGCCGCCGTTGCCAGTTCAACCATCTGAGACCCACCCCCCACCCCTGTCAGGTTTCTAATTTTAAAAACTTTTACGTTCGACAGACGCATCGTTAACGTCCATATTGACGAGCGAGCGTTATCGCCACCTGTCGGTCATGATTAAAAAAAAAAAAGAGAGAGAGAGAGAGCAAGAGAGCGGCGCCGTAAACAGAGTACATTTCACACGAGTATTGACCCATAATTACACCAGCTAATTAAAACACCGGCTCTCGTGTGTGCGTGGCTTTTAAATCTCGCCTGGAATTCATCTGCATGCCTTATTTCCTCCTGCTCCTGCGCACGCTCTCCTCCTGTTTTCTCTTGCCCTTCTCTTGTCTTTCCCTCCGCTCACCTTCTCTCATTTCATCGCTCTCTCCCTCTCTCTCTCACTCTAAGTAAACAGACAGGGCTGTGATGGATCCAGCTGTCCCGTCTTAACTTCCTTCGAGCTCGGCGTCGCCGTCCCACTTTGATGACTTTGCAGCGGAGGCAGGCATCTTGCGCATTAACATATGATTGTGCCCATGTATTATTTGTGGGCGGGGGGATCGGGACAAATCCCAGCGCAAGCTGTCATCCGAGAGAGAGAGAGGGAGAGAGGGGGAGAGAGGGGGAGAGAGAGCAGAAGAGACGTGGCACTTGGGAAGTGAGAGTGTCACATCATTCATGTGGAAGGAGTGCAAGGCTGGAAGTACTCCCGGTCTTCCCGGGCCAGGCTACGTGGCAGGAGTCGGGAAAAACGAGGTCAAGGGGATAAAGTGTCCGCAAAGTTTCGGCCGGCAAGACAGCGCGACTGAGAATTGATGATTAAATTAGCAGAAGAGGTAGTCGGGAACAGGAAGTCTGTGATGTTTTGATGAGGTTAATGCACGGGCCCAGACGCGTCCAGTCATGCGGGTTGTAACGTCAGGCTGCGTTCAGGTGCTCAGACAATCGACAGGAGGTGGGCCATTTCCTCCATTACGCCGCAACCATTAGGCCCGAAAGACACAAACTGCACATCAGTATACCTGGAAAAATCACTTTGTTCTTCAGTATTGATTTCGAGCTACAACTCCACCGTGCTGCACTCAGCGGGCGCTTCCACTTTTTGAGATGAGACAGATGAGATTTATCACCGAAAGATGCAGGAGATGAGAAGCGGTGATACGTTCAGCGCTGTCAGTCACTCAGCGCGGGCATTACTCACCGCGCCTCCGCTTCTCTGATCTGTTGTCTGTCACCGCCGCGCTCAGACGAACGCATCGCAATCACACCGAGCAGAAACTCACGCACGCACGCTCCTGTCTCGTTTCTCACGCATTCGCCCTCGCCCACGAACGCGCGCGCTATTTTCTCGGCGAGAAGAAAAAGAGATGTTCAATTTCCCCCTCGCTGCTAAGTGGACAGCTCGCGTCCTTCAGGGAAGCGCGCGTGAAAACGCGGCCTTGTCGGTGGATGGATTCTTCCCCGGCGCATCCTGTCAGCTCGTCCCGCCGATCGCACGGAAACGTGGGTAATTTATAGGACGGAGAGCAGCGGCGCGAGATCGAGCGCGGCCCCGCCCGTGATCCAGCGGGCTGCCGGCTGCCACGTTTCTGTCATTGTTACGCCGCATGTAAATGTTGTGAGAGGTTTGAGGTTGATAGGCTGATAGCGTCGACCGAGAAATTAAAAAAAAAAGAAAACTGATGAGAAAGCGCAGATTAGTGCGAGGCAGGGAGATTGAAGCAGTCATCTCTCCAGAATACAGGGGCCATTCTTTGAATATTTGATGCCGGCGGATAGCGGCGCACTCCAGCGGAACAAACTGGATTGGAGTCCGGTCGCTCGTCTGGAAAAGGCTGTAATTTTTTCAAGCCGGAGCCGCCGAGTGTCCTTAAGATCCTCATTTCCTTCCCCCGGCAGAGCTTCACCCTCCGGATCAAGCCCACCTGAGCCCTGCCCTCTGCCGAGGTCGCGGCGCGCGCACGCACCCACACACACACACACACACACACACACACACACACACAGGGGTTTGTGCTCACTCAGACACTTGAGTGTCCCAGGGCGTAATTATAAACAAATGATTTGCTCCCAGATGGTTTTCTTAGAAAGAGGACAGGTAAATAGATTACTAACAATCCCGGATCAACAAGATTTTGCACCCGATTTTTGATTTGTACATTCATTTTTAATGCCCGCCCCCGCTGATGTATTTATTGGTATTTAAATTAAAATAAATCTTAAATTAAAAAGGTGTGTACACCCATAACATAACCCAAAAGTTACTTCTAATATCAAGGGTTGTTTTTTTTTGTTGGCTGCACAGTGTAATTTACAGTACCTGCTCAGTAAATAATAAATAACATTCAACACACATTTTGTAATGTTAATCCTACAATCCTAATCTTATTTCACATCCATTACCATAATGCAATTCACCTACAGGAGGTTCGGCGCCCATATCAGAGCTTCAACACGTCGGTCCTCGCGTTTTTTTTGCGTTGATGTAAAAATGCTCCTATGTCTTGACCATTAGTGCAGCACTTACAACCGGCGAGTGATCACGCTCCACACACAAGCTCACGTTACGCGCGCTAAGTTGGTCCGTTCTCGTCTGTTTTTTAAAGGTGCAAGTGTAACCTCCACGCCTCCCAGTGCCTGCTGCAGGACGGGAACCTCCAGTGCCAGTGCGAGCACAACACCACGGGCCAGGACTGCCAGCGCTGCAGGAAGGGCTTCAAGGCCAAGTCGTGGAAGGCCGGCTCCTACCTGCCGACGCCCAACGGAACCCCCAACACCTGTACGTACCCACAGCGCCCCCTGTGCATTCAGCTCCTCCATCTGAGCCCGGCGGCTCCATAAAATACTGTTAAATACATTGGTATGTCACAGGAAGGGCCCAGGGTGGCTGGCGAAATCACCCCCCGGATATCACGAGCGCCTCTGCCCCGACTAAATCTGACTGAAGACACACTCTCTTACAGACTGAAGGCCCAGATAAAGAGATTTTAGTAGCACCACGAGCTCCGACAAGCAGCCGGTAGACTTAGCACAGAGACTGGAAACAGGGACTGGAAACACAATAAAGTCTGCCTGTCAACACCTCACACGCCCGGTCGTTAACACGTTTCATCTGACTACTTGCTGGGATCTCCGCTGCTTGTCTGGCAACCGCTCGGAGCCAGTAAGTGGTCCGCCACGCAGCTCCACGCCGCTCTTCCACTTTGAGTTTGCTTTCAGATTGAACACGAGGGATATGACGTGTTGATTGATGAGCTTCAGAAGCACCGGTGTGCAGATTTTAGTGCCGTTAAACGGAGCTGTTTTGTCCTGTTTTACCTCGCCGCTGACTGTAGCTTCATGCTTGACGTGACCGACAAGAGAGTGGTTTCACGTTTCTCACGCGTCTGGCCGCCTGATTTTTGAAGATTCACTCTCCTTTCTGCACTCGTTTGGTCTCTAATCTGACAAACTCCTGAGGGAGGTGCCCAGCTCATACGTTTTACAGCCTTTCCTCCAGAGCAAACCAAAACTATGCAGCAGCAACAGCAATGAGTGGGAACCATAATATATTATTTTTGGGTCCTTCACAACCTGAATTTACGTAATACATCTCCATTCATGTAAAATATGTCGATTAGGTTAGTCAGTTAGTTTAAACGTATCAAAAAAATCCAATATTTTCACAGCAGCCCCTTTCTGTGGTGCAGTCCAGGTTTTCTCTAAAAGCTGGATCAAGGTACAGAGTTAAAAAAAGAAAAGACAGAGGCTGAGAGGAGTCGACGGAGACCCTGAGCTTTCCGAGTTGTCGTCACCTCAGCGCAGAGAGCAGATCAGAGCTGTGTAACAACGGCGGGGGGTGCGTGAGGGGAAATCCTCTTGGAGGCGTTAGCCAGCTACAGGAACTAGCTATGATAAAATAATAATCTAGGGCAGCCCCTCCCGAGTTTTTTCCTATGAAACAATCATGGATGCGCACACACACACACACACACACACACACACACACATGCACCTGTTCCTGCACACTCACTGCAGAGAACGAATCTATTGTAAGCCTTTTTTTTGTTGTTTTTTTTTTCTCACGCTCCCGTTTCCAACCCAGTTCTACCGGTACTGACACACACCTTCGCAGCCCGCCCATCACCACCCTTTTAAACTCCTGAATCCCATTAGCGGAATTTAAAAATTAAAATGTTTGCAGCTTTCCCGGGGCCCGAACGCTACGCGAAGCGGCCGCGGCTCACGAAAACAGTTTGGGTCTCCGCAGGCTGCATTATGCATGCCGAGCCGAGCCGACTATAAATACAATCAGGACAAAATACGCAAGAAAAAGGTTTTGATTCGAGCGCAGCAAAGCGGCAGCGCTCCTTTAAAAGTGCACACGTGTGGGGGGGGGCCTCCGAACACGCGGGCTCGGGAAGCAGTAACGGTAATTACCCTCGGACGCCGAGCGGTGCTCCGCAACGAGCCCGGGTTTTTTTCAGAACAGGCCTCAAGTTCCCTCTGCCGGCTGAGTCTGATGAACGAGGCATAGTTGAGTCTTTAGGCAAATGGAATGCATAAATAAACAAGTTCTCATCTCCTCTTCCCTCTCCCATTCTCTTTCAGGTACCATCGCTGGTTCCCCCTCCGGTTCTAGTAAGTAATGACGCACAGCAAAAAGCAGAGGAGCTGCTTTTTCGCCATCTCCCTCTTCCTGTCTCCCCTTTTGTTGCGTGTTGTTGTTATTGTTGTTGTTAAATTTGAGTTTTAACCCCACACCTCGCCTTCTGCACGTCTCCTCAACCCCCCTCCTCTCCTGTGATGTTCTGCCGGCTCTCCAGTCACTCATTTTTCTTCTTTTTCCTGCGTCTCTCCTCTCGGCGCCGCAGCTCGGGCCCTGCGCGCTTCATTATTAATAGGCCTCTCTGTCGCCGTGTCCTTTCATCGCAGCGCATCACACTAACCTGCGCAGGAGGAATTCTTCCACAGCTCTTCTTATTTAGACTAAAGTCGGTGGCCGTTGATGGATGGAGCACGAGGGCGGGCGAGGGTGGACGGAGCGGCACAGACAGGAAGGGAGAGAGCGAGAGACGGGAGGAGGAGGATGCGGGCATATGTTAGCGTGTTGTAATGCAGCGTGATTCCCCGCGAGCAGCTCGGGGAGGCAGGAATGAAAGGGAATTTGATTAGGGATTCTCTCTGTGGAGAGGCTCTCAGCCTCCGAAGCTGTTAGACAGAAACGATCGGCAAAGTGGCAACATCAACCCTGACAGCGCTGGGCTTTTCTCCACACGGCCACAACAGTAAAAGGCTGATGCGCGGATAGACTGCGCGATCGGACTCTGCACTGCAGATGTCCACCTTTAAAAAGGTCTCCTCTCACAATTAGATCCAAACTGCGCGGTTATAAATAGAGGATAGGATGTATCTGAGAGCCGCGTTTGCTAGCGGACCGATTGGTTGTGAAGTTTCGGGTTCTGTTTTTCAAAAAAAAAAAAAAAAAATCAAGATTTCTACCTGCGTCGCCGAACAGCCGCAGTGTCGTCTTACGCCTAAGACGTTCATTGTTCCTGAAGCCGAAGATCAGACGGAGGGCGAGGCCGGAGCCGGAGCAGCGGGCGGAGCTGAGGGTGAAGCCGTAGACAAAAGAGAAGGCGGTGCAGAAGAGGGGAGGGACGCCGAAGGGGACGCCGGATCCGAGGGTGAACCACAGAGCGCCGCGGCCGCCTCAGGGGCCGGGCGAGCCTCGGCTCTCACCCGTGGGGCCCGTCGGGAAGGTGCGGACACGTAGCTAGGCCGTAGCTGAGAGGTAGAACATCACAAACTGCATTTACCCATTACTGTACCACCTCCAGATCTTCTTATCTCTTATTTGACAGAAGGCCCGGGGGCTAAAATGATCTCAATCCCACGTCGAAAAACGGATGAGCAATTTTCAATAAATGTTCACACAAGATGAGGAAACTGCAGCATAGAGGGGGTCACTCAACATCAGGGATTTGGAAATTGATCATATTTATTTGCCAGTGTAAAAGTTGCAGCGCAGGACGTGTATTTTCACTGTCCGATGGCCGCGGCCGAGTCGACGACACAGCAGCACTGTCGCGGAAATTTCCTATAGACTCGTGACAAATCAAGCGTTCGAGCCCGTTGGCGTGCCTGACGCTGACAAGCAAGTGCGTTTCTGCCTGCGTATACATCATGCATCATTCATCCCGCACGACGCGCACCGGCTGCTTCCCCGGCCGTATATACCCCCCGCCCATGTTTAAAGTCGGACGCGGGGGTCATCCCGCCGCGAGAGCGCAGGCTTTGGACTGTACGGACGTTCAGACTTTATTTGTTCTGACTGACTGGGTTTGAGCGAAACCCCGGGACGGATGTGAACAGATTCTGTCAGCCGCTTGACTGTACAGTAAAGTGGTCCTTAAACCCCGGCGTGCTAAATTTAAACCTGCCATCTCGGCCGGCGGCGCAGCTCTCATGTTGCACCGGGAAAGCACTTAGGACGCCGGAGGATTTCGGCACCGCCGCCGCTGTGATGTCGCCAGGCTCTTTTTTGGGGTGAAGGAAATCCATTAAGGGCGTTTGCTGAACAGCGCAGCACTTTTGTTGTTCGGCTGACATCAGTGGGAGAACTCAAAAGAAGTCAGTGATTAGCCGTGATTTAGGAGGGGCTGACGGAAGCTTTAACATCGTGTAAACACCGCCGTGCACCTTTGTAAGCTTTTTTTTTTTTAAAGCCTGCCGTGAAGGACGCAAACGTCGCACAGCGTCACATGTCCACTTTTTTTCTTTTGTCTAGGTTTACAGCTGTATTGTGAGCTTTAAAATCAGTTTTGCGTCCATTGTGGAGATGCAGCTCCCGGACTCACCAGACAGGCAGTTGACTGAGGGGAAAAATGTCAAGTATTTGCTGTTTTTACTAATTGGATTATCAAAACAAATTCTGAATATCTGTCGACAACCTCGGTTCAGACTGACGACAGCTCGGTCGCACTTCTGGGACACATCAGCACAGAGTTGTATCCGCGCCCTTTTTTGTCTCGGGCTTAGAGAAGTGTATTTGGCTTGAACCTGACCCCGACGCGCGCAAACCCTCGTTATCGCTCTGCGCGTGAGTGTACGTCTGTGTGTGTGTGTGCGTGTGTGTAGATTTATGGCGGGCATATGGCGCAGTTCAGTGAAACCCATAAATCACCTTCATCCCTCCTTTTTTTCCTCCCGGAGATCTCGGGTCTTAGGTGCTGTTCTCCCGGAGCGGCCGCCACCGCTGTTTGTAAACCTGCGCGCACGTACGCACACACACACACACACACACACAAACAAACACACAGGTTTTATCATATCATGTGGCTGAAGGTGCCATGACATTAATAACTAGATTGCATTATAATATGAGTTATCTTGAACAATATAAATGTTGACTGAGTGTTAAAACGGCCTGGGGTTTCATTTTTCAATTTTTCCTCCACAAAAAAATTGGTTGTGTAAATCCTGGAATTTGAATTTGCAAATCCCAATTTCCGCGTTGGTCATGGCAGCTGTACCTCGTTTCAACATTACAGCTTGCTTATAGGTCTGGACGGCGTGTTGCAGTAGTCGCACCCTTTGTCACGTCCCTGCCCCAGTTAAGTCAGCGAGCATGCTCAGATGAGGATTAGCGGCCTGTTGGCAAGAGCGTCTGATCCCCGGAGCTCGCGGCCCATTGGTCAGCTGGACAGATGGGCGTTCGGCGAGCGGGGGGGTCAGGGAAACCGAAAGCCTAATACCCGTGTCCCGGTCATGCATCTACCTATCACCGGGGCAGCAGAGGAGCCCGAGTGCGGCACGAGCAGAGACGCCGCGGTCGCACACACGCAGACGAGTGTATGCAAACTCACACGCACCGCTGACAACGGTGAAGTGCGACACGACACACACATCTGCACAGCACCAGCTCCCGTCTCCCAAAATCCTCGCATTTAGATTTTTTTTAAAAAAAGGTTGAACTCGGCCTTCGACTGCGACAGATTGCGAGCATGTCTGGAAAATCATGTGACACATTAATAACGTCCACGCCGTCACTCGGCCCCGCCGCCATTAGGCCGTTCTGGCGAACGTGAAGCGCCCCCCCGAATTGCAATGGCTTCGTTAGCGCGGAGCCAAATCGGTGTCTAGCACCCGGGTAATAAACGATGAGGATGCTGAGACCGACGGGCGGCATTAAACATGATTCTCATAATTTGTCAGGCGACGCTAATGCGAGCGGGGAACCGTCTCATCATGCGCACACGCGTTCGCATGGAAGACACCTGGAAGTGTGTCCACGAACCGACTGCCTGCTCGCTGTCGTGTGCCTGTGTGCCTGTGTGTGTGTGTGTGTGTGTGTGTGTGTGTGTGTGTGTGTGTGTGCGTGTGTGCGTGTCATGGGACAGTCAGTGAGTCCATCTGTACAGACAGACAGGCGCATGCTGGAGGATTATGTAACGAATCAGCTTAGATTGTTGATGCATTGCATGAGAGGGCGATGGCGCTGTCGCACGGCTGAAAATGACACTAAGACCTTGCCCCCCCCCCCGTCTATTTTCTCTCTTTGGACACAGAGTCCTTTGCCCTCAGCAGCTCTGTTTCTGGGGATGGAAAGTCACATGTCAGCCCTGTAAACCCTCACCATTTTGATGGAAGTGAAGGTAGGCACTTGCTGCGTGTGATGTCCTTTAGAATGAGCTGCAATGAGACCGCAGTAGAATAGAAAGCCGTAAAAGCGTGATGCTCAAACATGACGCAAGCTGCTGCTTCTGGTGACGATGTAGAGCTTTCAGAAAAAAAAAAAGAAAGAAAAAGCCTGAACCCCAAATCCCCGGACAGCCTGAGATTAAATCCTGCCAGATCCCGCTTTTCCTGTGCCGAGCCTGACGCTTTCTCCACATCACTGTTTTCCCACTGTCTGGTTTAATAAAAGATAGATATACCTCGCTATGGAGGTGGACAACCCGCTGTCCCTCAGGGAGCAGAATGATTTGAACTAAATTTTTACACGGCTCTTTGGATGCTGGGGAGAGTTCGATGATACGCTTGCTGTCAAAAAGGGTTTCGTGGCCTGCAGCGGTGGCCGGACCAGGCCTTTTTTATTTTTATTTATGGTATGTTTTTAGGTAGCAGTGGATGATCAACGACCAAAACAAAATCAGACGGACAGTGGTGTCAGTAGTGCAAGGTATTTGCATTATGTTGTAGTTAGTGTATTGTACCACCGCGCAGTGTTAACTTTATAGATCGGTCATGAAGTAGCTGCTGTAGTTAAGATTTCCATTATTTGTCAATGTTCATTGCAGTTTATGATTTTGACACAACAAAATTGAGTGTGTGCAAATGTGTGCACGCATCTGTCTGCGGTGTCCGCTTCGACAGCCGCTGCCCGATTTCTTTTATTAACAGTTGTCACAACTTTATCAGTCATTGTGTTTTTCAGTAAAACAAAACAAAAAAAACCCAACAACAACAATGCAGTTTTCCAGCACCAACAGGGTTGTGGAGCAGTGTTCGAGTTTAGCCTATCTCAGCAGTGTGAAGTCACACTTTCATTGTGTGTTCTCACTTCTGCGCGCACGGATGGCACGCTTGTGTGTCTGTGCACATTTGAAGGAGGTGGGGGGGGGGAGCTCGGCTTTCTTTGGATAAACAATCTGAGGCAGCATCTCTTATGCTAATGCCTTAGCCTGCTCGTTCCTCATCGCATTTACATTCCCTGCCCTCACGCTACCGATGCAACAGACAGCAGAGCTGCTCCGGCAGAAAGCGGTGCAGAGGTGCAGAGAGCTCGACCTCACAAACAGACGACGTGTTACCCGCCAGCCCTTTGTCTGAGCCTTTCGCGTGCACCCGTGGGAGAAGCTGACACACTTCTTGTTACAACAGAGGCTCTCCCTCCTTCGGCATCCGCTCCAGAGGAGTTCGCGCCTTCGCAAACAGTCCCCGAACGCTCACATCTGCCTCGCCTGGTCCCAGAGGAGGCCGCGCATCACATGGCCGCTGATCATCATCCACAACATCATCATCATCATCATCACCATCCCATCACAGCGGAGTTCACCTCCAGTCCCCAGACTCACGTTCACCGTCGCACGAGCTCGGTTGAAACTGAAGAGAAACACTCAGAGCCGAGGCATAGCGAGAGAGGTAAGGCACACCCCGAGCCCTTAGATGACAGTCGACATGGAGTAGAGGCCCGCAGAAAATAGAATAACCACATTCAGACCCGGGAGATCGTTTTCATTTCCAGCCGGCGTGGCGGTTCTGATGGTGTCGAACCGTTCTGATGCGGGCCACTTTCGGAGGCTTCAAGTCGCTAACATGCTCTTATGTACCAGCGATTATCGTTTCGAGTTGCTCGGGATCACGTTGCACGTCGGAGGCGCTTTCTCACACAGTGACAGTGAAACCCAGTTAGTGGAGGTTTGGAGGGTGGAGAGGGAGCGCGTGGAGGGGTTCGTGAGAGCCTGAGTGCAGTTGACGTAGTTGACGTAGTCGTTGCATCACTCGGGGACAATGAGAGGACGGCGGTGCAGCAGCCACGGGATCACAGTGATGAAAAGATATGAGGAGGTGGCGGGACAGACAGAATCAGGTCTATGCCCAAAACGCCCAAAATTCGACAAATTCAGCCGACTGCGCCGCATTCCAGAATACTGAGGCGTCGCGGGGCGGCATTCGTTTATGATGCGTCTTGATATAAATAAAATGATCGCGTGTTGTTCCAGGTCATTTTTCTGCCGGGTTCTGGCACATCGTCAATCTGCCAGCGACGGCGTATAAAGAGCTCCGTCGCTGTCACAGGGTTTTTTGTTTTTTTACGAAAGCCCAACAGGCTCTCACACACGCCCTTCTTTCAGCCTGGCGGAGAGCGACGGGAACCCCGAAACACGTCTGATGTCGGGACGGTTCGGGGCCGAGCAGATTGAGATTAATGCCAAGAACGGTTCGAATCACTCCTACCCCCCGAGGCAGCGTGGATTACTCAGATTAAATGCATTTATGTTCACCGCTGTGCTACATCAGCCTTTGAAAAAAGAGCAGGCGATTCAGAATCCTGCTGGAGTTTTTTTTTTCCCCCAGCCAGCGTGTGCACTCACGAGCGTGTGCGACCGATGACAGATGTGCGAGAGAGCGCGTGTAGTGGGGCCGCGGAGTCGGACATGAGCGGAGGCAGGCGGGGGTTAGATGGGACGCGGTGATGGGCGCGATGCCAGTTTGTGAGAAACGGTCCAGGGTGCTGTGAGAACAGCTGCCGGGGGCCTGTCTCACCAGAGCCCCCCCCCGGGGTGGGGGGGGGTGAAGCGAGCGAGTGGGCGGGAGATAGCCCGAAGGGGGACGCTCCGTGGGGGAGCGGGACGCTTGCAGGATTGCCCCGCTCTGAAGAAGAACAACTGGAGATGTGCGACGCCCGCGCAAAAAAAAAAAACCCCGGGGGGAAATGCAGATGGAAGCATCTGTAGTCTCTGGCGGCCCGATGATCATTAGTCCCTCAATGACGTGCACGCCGTGGTCACCGCGTGTGATTGGTTATCTGCGTTTTAAGTCTTAATCTTCTCTGCGAGGAGTGCGGCGCTTTGACTTTGTTGGAATTGTGCCTGCGTTGCAGTAAAACGGAAAAAGGTAGAAGGAAGAGGAGACTCGTTTCTGTGCGCTGAACCAGTTTCACGCGCTCCTCCTTTCGCCGGCACTTGCTGTGGCAAAGGATCCTGGGAAAGGCATGGAGCCCTCTGGGAAAGTGGAATGCGCGAACAGAACGGGAGAGGAAGGGCGACCAATGAAAAATGCAGCACAAGCAGGATGCTCGTGCAAAAGTTGTCTCTTGTAGTATGGCGACTCGAGATGATATGTATATACATATATATATATACACACACACACACACATATAATGGGAGTCTATAGCATCGCATGAATATTCATATTTTGGGTAAATACAGTAACAAAAATGAGAGCGCGGACAGAATCCTCCATCTCTATTGTGGGAGCGGAGAAAGAGACGCGCGGCGTGGAGCACCAGTCAGAAGATTTCATGACATTCAGATAAAAGGAAGTGCGTGTCATTTTCTTTTCACACCCGGAGTGAAAATGTAGCGATGAAGGAGTTTTCTCAAGCCTCTCTTACTCTCACAGCTTTTTTTTCCCAGGCCCCGGGCTGAGGCCCCCCGATGGGGCAATCCACTATCTGACAGGGCGAGAAAGGAAGAGAAAAAGGGAAGCCAGGTCTCGGAGGAAAGACGTGGAAAGAGAAAAGAAAGGCCCGGGCGATATCAGTAATCTTTACCCGCCGCAGCGTCGGCCTAATTAGAAAAGTTCCTATTCAGGTCGCCGGGGGAAGAGCGCGTACGACACCTCGCGCCGCGTCTTCGCCTTGTTGTGTTAATGATGGCTGCGGCGTGGCAGACTCCCACAAGTCTGAGGAGCGTGTGGAGGATAGAAGACAGGTGGTTCTTTTATATGTAGCAGAGGCGACGAGCAGCGTATGTACAGTGGTTACAGGTGACGGCTCACAATGAAACCTGAGACTCCTAAAAAAATTTAAAACAGATAGATATGCACCCAAATTTATCTGTCGACTTATGTTACAGAGCGATGTCGTAATTTTGGTACCAACAGTTTTCAGCGTGAAAAAAACAAGACGGCAGGAGGAAGTGGGATGTTTTTTTATCTGTTGTTCAGGAAGATGAGAAAAGGAGATGTTAAATCTCTCCCGTAGGACGTCCTTTTTTTCCCTTTCTCGTTACATCAATGATGGCGGTGGTGTTTCAGACCCCCACGAGTCCGAGGAACGCGTACACGAAGCGCACGCTCACCAAGCGACGATGCCGTCTGAGCGTGGGCGAGAGAGGGAGGAGGAGGAGGACAGACACGCTGAGAGGACAGGTACCTCATTTATATGTAGCAGCGGCAGTCTGATTGCATTTGGCTCGTGTTTTCGCATGTTATGTCAATGACAATTACGGCGTTCCAGTCTCCCACGTCGCGGAGGGACGCGCGCATGAAACTCGTGATGGCAAAACGGCGCACTCCCATGAGCACGGAGAGAACAGGGGGGCGGAGGAGGAAGAAGAAAGGAAAGGTACCGCTTCTCACGTGTCCCGTCGCGGCAGTTGCAGTTAGCTGTAGTTAATCATGGGGGGATACACAGAGGATAAACTTTCTGAAAATATGCGTCAAATGCTTGTCTGATTGTCAGCGCTCCACACGTCAAGCGAGCGCGTACATGAGAGTCACGGCCACAAAACCACAAAACCATCTGAGCATGGGGAGAAACGGGAGGAGGCGGATGAGGGAAGAGAGAGGAAACCTGAAGAGACAGGTATCTCTTATGTGGAGCGGAGGAAAGCACCGTACGTAAACGTGTCATACACGTGTATGGATGCATGCGCAGATGGACCCAAGTTGAATTTGACGACCGCCGCAAACCTGCTTGTTATTTTAATGGCGACTGTGGTGTTTCAGTCCGGCACAAGTCCGAGGAACATGCACACGACACTCGTCACCACAAAACGACAGCTTCATCTGAGCACAGGGAGCAGGAGCAGGAGGAGGAGACGTCAGCTGAAAAGAAAGGTATATATCTTCTATAGGTAGTCGAGACGATGTTCGCATGTGGTGCTGTAAATAAGCAGTAGACGAACTTTCCTCGTGAGCTGAACTCGGCAGCTGAAGCCAGGAGCAGCAGAAATGCATCACAATCCTCTCTGGTTAACGATCCGGAGTAATTCTGGCGCATCAATCTCCCGCATGTCAGAAGGACGTGAGCACGAGACCCACGGCCACAGAACAGCGACCTTATCCAAGCACGGGGAGGAAAGGGAGCGGGGCGAGCGCGCCGAGAGCAAAACTGAGGGGAAAGGTATTGCTCCGGCGTCTCCTTTTTGTAGTTAAAACTGTAGTTTACTGTAGTTAGTCTGTAGTAGACTGTAGTGGTGGAAATACAGGGCCCAAAACTTGTCAACTCACGGCCCCCCATAAAAAAAGACTCTCCAGCAGAACTGTAATCAAAATTTTTGCTTGTCGTGCCAATGGCCCTTACGGTGCGTCAGTCACCCACGAGCCTGAGGGACGGGACACTCATGGCCACGAAACGACAGCCGAGCACAGCGAGGAGAGGGAGGAGGAGGACCACGAAGAAAGAAAAGCTGGGAGGACAGGTATCCTGTTTTGTAGTCGGCCTGCAGTAAAAACACAGTGGCCAAACTTTTTTCCCACGAGTCGACCCGGCCGCTCGATGCCCAAAACAGCAGAAAGTTGTAATTTCAGAAGTGTAGCTCAGTTTTTACTCATTGTGCCAATGAAGACTTTTGGTGTGTCAGACCCCCACCGGCCCGAGGGACACGGACACGAGCATCATGGGCACAAAGTAAAGACTTCATCTGAGCACGGAGAGACAAGGGAGGAGGAGGAGGAGCATCAAGGGAGAAAAGGTAGATGTGCTGTAGCTAGTATACTATAGTATACTGCGGTGGACACTGCGCACTGAATAGGGCGCGAGTTAAAGCTGGCAGCTCACAGTCGTGGTGTTTCAGCTCCCCATCGGCCTGACGAGCACGGGCACGAGACACACGGCCACAAAACCACAACCTCGTCTGAGCACGGAGGGGAAAGGGAGGAGGAGGAGGAGGAGGAGGAGGAGGAGAGAGAAAGAAAAGCTGAAAAGACAGGTATTTGTTTTGTGGAAGCAGAGAAGGCAACGTTCTGGGTTTACATAATGTAAATAATCTGTGGCGCCGGCGAGATCGATGCTCCTCACAAGCTCAACTTTTAACGGGGAAAACAGGAAACGGCAGCGTTGCACATTGAATTTTTGCTGAATATGAATGATAATGTCGGTGTTTCAGCTCACCACGCGTCTGAGGGACACGCACATGAGACTCACAGCCACAAAACAACGTCTGCATCAGAGCACGGAGAGAAAAGGGAGGAGGGAGAAAGAGACAGTGAACGGAAAGGTATCTTCTTTTTTTTAAGTAGTGGAGGCGAAGTTTTCATAGATTAATGCGCTGTATCTTCACGGCGTGCAGTAAACACGCAATTGATAAACTCGCAGCTCACTGTAAGAATGTACCCGCTAATAAAACTGATAACCGGAAGCAGGCGAAATGGAAATTGACTTATTCTCCTCGTGACTGTGTCAGTGTCCCACGAGTCTGAGGAACACGCGCACGAGACTCGCGGCCACAAATGGACGACCTCATCCGGGCACGAGGAGGCACATGAAGAGAGCGAAGGTACCTGCTTTCTGTGCAGTGGTAGCAACGCCCGTGTAGATTCAATTCTTTTAAAACCCAGACTGTAATGGGTTAAAACATTTATGTAATGTGCTCGAAATTAATTCAGACGCGGCCCACGTGGCCCAGTCCCGGACTTTCTGAAGCCGTTTCTTGGATCGGCTTCCGGCCGCGAGGGCGCGTTTGGCAAATCGCAGTGACAAACGGTCCCCTGTACGCCGAGAACCGCGCGCATCGGTCAATTTATCCGAGCTCGCCCTCTTCAGCGGCGCGATAGGCTCGTCACTCAAGTTAAGATGCAGAGCTCAATTTTAACATCCAAACCTGTGGCGTTTTTATTAGACGCTAAAGCTGAAGTGGGAGAGGGAGATGGAGTGGGAGGAAAAGCAGACTTCATCGTTTACATATATTCCCGGCTGCTGAGAGAGGAGTTGAGGAAGATTTAGCTTGTTAAATTTGTGGTGTTTCAGTTTCCCACGAGTCAGAGGGACGCCCGCGCCAGACTCACGGCCACGAAACGCCGTCCTCGTCCGAGCACGGGGAGGGAGGGCACGAGGAGGCGCATTCAGGGGGAAAAGCTGAACGGAGAGGTATCGCTTTTAGTCGCTATGCAGCGTTAACTGCAGTGATGGAAATGGGCCCCTGAACACTTAAAACAGTGAGGGGGAAAAAAAGTACAACATCTAAATATCTGCTTGTGTCCTGCGGTGTGTTAGTCCCCCACGAGTCTGAGGCACATGAGACGCACGGCCACAAAGCCTCACCCGAGCACGGGGAGGAACACGACGGGACAGGTGAATGGATGAGCATCTTGGCGATGTGTAGTTGTGTTGTTGTAGTTGTATAGTTTGCCGTGCAGTGGCTTACTTATAGCTTATAGCATGTTTTGTTGTCATAATGGTTGGGGTTATCTTCAGCCTCCCACAAATCCGAGGGACACGCGCACCAGACCCACGGCCACAAGACGGCGTTTTCTGGGCACGGTGAGGAGCACGAGGAAGCGGAAGGTATCTGGCGGTTTAAGCTCGTACGCACACGATGCCCACCCGTCTAAATTCTGGATTCTGATGTGAATGACTGTTTCAGTCTCCCACAAGTCCGAGGGACACGCGCACCAGACACACGGCCACCAAACGAGGTTTTCTGAGCACGGTGAGAAACAGGAGGCGAAGCATGACGAGACCGAAGGTACCTCTTTCATACGAGCGGTAGCAACTCTTGCACTTTTAGTAGTTTACCCGTAGTGATTTCGCCACCGTTCCCCGTAATCGAGCTCATAGCGCACGATGCCCACCCCCGTCTACATTTTTGGATTGTGATGTTGCTGATTGTTTCAGTCTCCCACAAGTCCGAGGGGCACGCGCACGAGTCTCACGGCCACAGGACGACAAACCCCCCCGAGCACGGGGAGCACACAGAAAGGAAAGGTATCTCTTTTATACGTAGCAGCAGCAGCTACGCTCCTGTCATCTTATTTGCTGTTGGGACGGGGCCCCCGAAAAGTTAAAAAGCGGGATCAGCGGAAACATGCCAGCATTTTTATTGTTTCAGTCTCCCACAAGTCCGAGGGGCACGCGCACGAGTCTCACGGCCGCAAAGCGACGACGACAGCCTCGTCTGGGCGCGGGGAAGGCGAGCATGAAGAAAGGAAAGGTATCTGCTGTGAACGTTTGTGTTCGCAGACTGACATACTGTAAGTTTAGCTGTGTCGCGTTAAAACATGCAGTAGATTAACTCCAGCGTTAAACAGCGGAGACGTAAGAGCCGAGTCGGTCAACTTCATTCGGCAACAGCTGTTGCATCGTATTTCTTTTCATCTGAGGTACTGATTGCAGATGGAGGGAGAAAGAAAAGGGTTTTTTTCTCATTTGGCTTTTCTGCTTATGTTCACGACACGCGGTGCGACAGTCCCGCACGCGTCTGAGGGACACGCGCACAAAACCCACGGCCACAAAACAACCGCCGCCTCACCTGGGCACGGGGAGGACAGAAAAGCCGAGAGGAAAGGTATCTCCCTTAAACGCAGCGGCGGCGGTCTTCCCGTAATGTTTCCAGGACCTCATATTGTTGCTCATTATGTCGACGGGGGGCTGTGGCGTTTCAGCGTCGCACGGCGCTGAGGAGCAAATGCACGAAACCCGCGGCCACAAAGCGACCACCTCATCTGGGCACGGGGAGCGGGAAGAGGAGCACGCTGAGAGAAAAGCTGACGCGAGAGGTACCTCTTCTGGCGGCGGACGCAGTAGATTACTTTCGGAGCGGTAAAATGTGAGAAACTGGAGGTTACAAAAGCCTCTGAACGTAGCACATCCTCCTCCATGATCGTCTGTCGGTCAACATAAGCCACGAGGCGAAATCTTAATTTGGTTGCCAACGGCAGCACTTTGTTTTCAGCTGAGGCCGAAGGGCAGGAAATGAAGAGCAGAAAGGAGGATGGAGTGGGTAAGAGTGGGAAAACTTTCATCAGGTCTGAAACACTGTCACGTTTCAACCGATCAGCTGTTTATAAATAGTATGAAAATCTATACTGGGAAAGGTTTTCTCACAAATATTTGACTGTTGTTGTACTCAGCGTACTCATCTCGGGCACCGTGTTTGGTAAAAGCCCGAGATAATCGCGCCGCGTCGATGCCGATTGATTTTCAAGCTTTCGCTCCTTCGTAGCACACCCCGTCCTCGGCAGACCGGAGGGGGAGAGAGGGAGTCACGGGGCCGCAAAACACACTCCTGGGAGAGAGGACGAAGACAGAGAAGAGCAGGGGAAGGAGAAAAAGAAAGGTAGAATTGGAACATGTGGTAGAAACAGCGCGGCGGTTCAAAAAACGGTCGCACGCACTGGGATTCGATTTTGATCGTGATGAGGCTGATGCGGTGATCTAATGCGTTCCTGCTACATGGTGATTTGTATCATTACGTGGTTGAAGCTTCCCCCACGTCGAATAAAAAAAAAAGTTTTAAAAAGGTTTTCAGTTCAAATCCATGAGTCGTGGATGAGCGCACAACTCTCACACAGAGATTCCTTCGTCCCTCAAGGGCTTCTGAAGCTCCTGAGCTCAGGAGAGCCCCAGGCCAGACAGTTGTTTGGGATCATATACGATGATTTCAAAGGTAAGAGACCAACTCGAGCTCGGCGGCAGGTCTGACGAGAGGGAAACCTGGTCAGACCCTCAGATCGCTGGACTGAACCCTGTGGAAGAATTCCTTTCACTGCATGTTTATGTCTTTTTTTCTCCATTTCGCCCATTTTCCCCCCTATGCGTCTGTGACTCCCTCATGGTTTTGTCTTCTTCATGTGCATGATCAAGGTAAGTGTTTTCGACCTTAAATTCGTATCGAACGGTGTGAAAACTGCCCACATTGACACTTCTGTTTATTGATTGTAGAGGAGATGCTTCTTATCAAAGTGCAGCGTTGTTCTTGAACCTCACAGATGCTTTGATGCCGGCAGCTCTCTCTCTCTCACTGTAACCGTCCTTCACCGTTAACAATTGATAAATACCAATAAAGCAGCATCTTGACTCGTAACATTAATTTGTGGAACAATGTCCCATTGCCTCTCTAGTCTGTGGAGTAATTGGCCATTTATATTTAATTAGGCAGTTCTCCCCCCACTGCTCACGCGGCTCCCTCAGTGCTGAGAGAGGCATTTTACGGCGCTCCTCGCGCCGGCTTCCTTTTAAACCAGCTCATTAATATTTCAGCCGGCATCATCAACCAAACAATAATAAAATAATAATGTGACGGCTGATTAAACAGCTAAACTCCGACTTTTTAATGTGCATTTAAATGTGTATTTGCATAAACATGCCTGGTTAACGCCTCTTTAGAGGACAGTGATGCCTCGCAGCACACTGCTGCAGCCAACTTCTAAAGCTTAATAAAACCTTAATTAGGTACCAGCCTCAGCCAAGATAATCGTAGCGAGAATGTGGAGCGACGCCCCCCCCATGCTGCAACCCGCTGCACAGTGCATATCTTACTGTAAATGTTACCATGCTTTCATTTCGCCCTCTGTGGAGAAATTACACGAAAAGGTCTTAACACCATTCTCCAAAGCATCTTTTTTTTTAAGCTTCAGTTTTGGGGTGTGAAAATCTATGGCGCGTTCAAGCCCGTAAAGTATAAACCTGCGATCAAATCCTCTCGGATAATTCATGAATTACAAAGAGAAAATTTAATTGCGGACTCCGGTCGTGCAGAGATTTGTGGGAGAGAATCTAAGTCGGTGGAAATGAAGAGCAAACAGCAGAGAGAGAGAGAGAGCGGTTTTCTCTCAGGTTAAATCGTTGCCGGTACCTGGGTTATGATTCCGTAGTTTATCACCTACTCACCCGCTAATGCAATTAAACTCCCAGATGGAAATAACATGCACACGTGTGCACGGACGAGCGCGCGCAGACACACCCACTCGCACGGAATAGTGGAATTCCCATCAGCAATCAGTGCAGCGCAGTGAAGCGGACTCAGCAGACCTGCAAGTGTAGTAATAGAGAGGGAGGGGTCCGTCTGTCTTTATTGACCCAATGTAGAGTCAGACAGGAGAGTCATAAAACGCAGACAGAGTCATTCATTTGTCCACTAACGTCTAAAACTACAATCCGTTAGCGTCGGTCATTTATCGTTTCCCGCTGTCATCGAAGATTTCCGTGTAACGGCTTCGAATAACACAGACTTCTTCTCTAAACTTCCCAAAATGTAAGTTTTGAGTTGAACGTAAAAAGGCGGAACTGTCCTCCCCCTAAGAATTGTCTCGATTTTGCTCCTCAGACTGCGAGTGCTACGGCCACTCCAACCGCTGCAGCTACATCGACTACCTGAACATCGTCACGTGCGTCAGCTGCAAGCACAACACCAGGGGCCAGAACTGCCAACACTGCAGACTGGGATACTTCCGCAACGCCTCTGCTGAGCTGGACGATGAGAGCGTCTGCATCGGTTAGTCTTCGGGGGGGCAGCGAGATTGTGTGCATTTGTGTGTGTGTGTGTGTGATCCGTGTGACTGGCAGAGCAAGCGGAAATGGATATGCTAGCTGCTCGCTGACTTTAAAGCACCCACTCATCATGTTGGTTTCCCATTTCCACGTCTAGATAGGCTAGCAGTTAAATAGTTAACGCTCTGCTAGAACATTAGCAAACTTTAAAAAGTCGTTGGCGCCGCCGTCATATATGGTGAGCGGGACATGATGCGAGGGTCTGTGACTCTGAGCGTAAAACTTTATCCCGGTAACACAGGCAGCACATTTATGGAGTAGAATTCAATTTTGAAAGAGCAACCTCTCTGCATAAATTTGCATATCAATAAGGGAACACAGCCTTCTCAGAAACCACTATAACTTTAAGCTAATGTCAAACTGATGTCTGATATGTTGAAAAACATGTCGATCAAGTGCAGTACAAACTTATTGGCACCTCAAACGGAGTGATATGGACAGATACAGATGGTGTGATTAGATTTTGCTGTGCCTTGCTGCATACATTTGCATATTAATGAGTTAGATTTCTTTAAAACCTTCTGTTAGCCTTCTTGATTAAAAAAACTAAACAAATATGACTATGAGCTCATGTGTCCTTTTATCATGTAGAACATGGTTGGACATAGGACGATCCAAGCGCCTCCTGTTTTTATATTTTTTAAAAACCCCAAATTATCTGTTTGTGATGTTCTATCACACATTTAGCATCTTTCAGCACATTGTTTTGGTTTCATAGCTCACAACTTTTTGTTTCCTGTGTTTTGGCTCACTCTCATCAGCACCATTTCCACGTGAAGCAGGCAGCCGTTGTCAAGGGAAATATTCTCCCAAATCCACTGTACGCTCCCTGCCTCGCACGAAACGGCAGACGAAGACAGTTAGCAGCTAGCTGGTGAGCGTAGCGCGGCATTTGTCACGAGCCGTGTCTTAAAGTTGATCATAACCACTTCAGGTGATCCTGATGTGTCAGTGTTACGTGTAGAGCGTGTCGTGTTGCCCCCCAGTGGACAGAAAAGGAATCTCTCGATCTTTTGGAGCACAAAACGACAACAACAACGCTCTTCTAACACATTCAGACCGTGCTGATGATAGATGATGGTTGTTTGCTTTCACTAAGTATTTTCTCTGGTTTAACCTCAGCCTCATTAAGGGCAGGTCCCAGCAGGAGGTCACGTTTGCATAGCTGCGGATCTAAAATCCAGCGTTGATTTGGATCCATCTGTAGGTGGACTGCAGGGGGTTGGAGGGTAAACTCGCCATTGTTTGGGGGGGGGCGCACAGGGCCAGGCCTTGGAGTCAGCACAAATAAGGCCCCATTAGCTTGTCTGCCAGCACACTGGCACACCAAGCAGCAAAAAATCAGTTCACACCAGCATCTCCGGAGCAAGCAACCGTGAGCTCTCCAACACTAATGCGTGTGCTCACATCGCACATGAAAAGGCATCATCTGCGCACACACACACACACACACACAGTGGCTCACATACAGTCCCAGTATTAATGCGCATGACCCACAAACACACGGGTACCAACCGCCTCGCTGTGGTTGTGTAATCTGGTTTTCTTGGCCTGTTTCAATTTCATGAATGTTTTATAATACATTTTTTAATAAATTAGTTAATTTGATGTTGGATTTAGGTAAAAGACAGGCTATCGGCTCACATCAAGTCGCAGGAGAAATTTTGGTTCATCACCAGTCAACTGACAAATGCGGTGCAGCTATGCAGATCTCCAGCTTTTTACCATCTCTCATCTGACCGACTACCACTGATCTGAATATCAGTCAGCTTCTATAAATATCTGCATTTGTAATGATAATGTCGCGCGGACATCAGAGAGAAACACAGGGAATTCATGCTGAAAAGAGTAAAAACCAAACCAAGGAGAATTTCAGTATCATCGCGTGCAAAAAGAGTAGAAAGCTTGCGCAGTAAATGTCAGACTGACATGCGTCGCGATGCATGACATCAGCAAACAAACTTGATGAGATTCTGTTCCAAAATCTTAACCTCTGCGTGACCTCGGAAACAGATTGCACAAAGGTGGTGTACTGTAAGAGAAAAAAACAGACCTGTGATATGTTAAAATGTGGGAGATGAAATACGTTTTAAATCACAGTAGTTTTTGGTCCTGACAGCACTGCCTTTGTCAGTAGATATGTGGTATATTTAGTACACAGACAGAAAAATAAGAAACACTGGAGACCAGATTGTGGTTAATTCTGCAGCATCTCGGAACATCTCCGTACTTTGGAGAAACTCCACCTTAGACGCGCAGTACTGTAGCTCTGAAGTGCCTCGATATCAAACACAAATCTGTGGATGGAATACAAAGGCGCACATTTTTGGCTGAACATGATTCAACTCCAGATCAAATCTCCCTTTTTTCCTTCCACCGCTCTCTTCCCTTTCAGAGTGCAACTGCAACCAGATGGGTTCTGTTCATGACCGGTGTAACAGTACGGGCTTCTGCCAGTGCAAAGACGGTGCCACGGGGGCCAAGTGTGACGACTGTCTGCCGGGCTACTACTGGAAACAAGGCTGTTACCGTGAGTATGCGGACACTGCTTTTTGTGGCGTCTTTGTTGCATTCACTTACAATCAGATTCTTGATTTCATCGTTGTGCTGAAATTCCACTGCCCCGAGTGATAATTTCAGAGACAAATCTCTTAAATACAGCCCCTAGGTACAGACCTGGTACATGGCTGGGCCGCATACGGGTGTGCAAATATTTGCTACAGGGATATTCCATTATGTGTGTGATAAATTTGGAATTAGCTGCCCCGCTCCTGACGATCTACTTTGAAGGAGCAAGGGCTAATGGCAAAAAAAAAGAACACCCGGGCCGACCGGTGGTGCAACTGGAGTCCAGTCGAAAAGAAGAAAAGACAAACAATGAACGGCTCTCGTGAAAGGAAACAGAGCCTGTAATTCCCCATCACTGGTGGGTTCCTGTCTTTAAAAACCCAGGGTTGAGGAAATGTCGTAGCCTCGCAAAAGCCTTTGTGAGCGCATCCCCCCTGATGTTCCTTTTACTCCACTGGGACCAGATCACGTAGCTCATTAGCAGCATCAGCTGCTCGTTTAATGGATGACCCTGTCACACCTTAACCCCATTACAGTCCCCCACCATCCACCATCTAGTCTGGGGCCTCGGTCTCAAATAAACCCTCTCCACACACTAAACCTCCACAGGTGTGCATACGTTTTCAGTGCAGGTCATTTATTACAATACGGGACGCATTTTAGAAAATAGTAGTGCAGTGTGTTTCAGGTTTGACATCTTACTCCAAATACAGCGGTGCACCAATTATCTTTGGTGTAATAAAGTGTTCTCATGTAATTATTTCTTGTCATGGAAGCCCGATCCTCTATTTTCCTCTCTAAACATTTTTGGGGCAAGTATCTTGTTCAGTGCAACTACCTCTGATCTTTTCCTAATGCTTCTTGTAGCATTTTAATGATGCCGTTTGTTCATCCAATCACACCAGACGTGCCATGTGTTTTCTGTCGGGGCGCGAGGTGGTGATTTTAACTTGACCCCTGAGAAAGTGCAGGCTCCAGAAAAACAGACAGAGAAAAGGGCTGCAAGAACAAAAACAAGGCAGGTGTTACCTGTTGTTGTCCCCGAGGCAAAGACTGGAAAATTTATCTTGCGTCTTTCCTTTTCCCCCTGCTCGCCTTTCTGCTTTGTTCTTTCTGCCCTGAATTCTTCTCCTACCCCTGGATCACCGCTTCCCATCATGCTTTTCCCCTCCTTCCCCTCCCCTTGCCTGCCTTTCACTTTGCCGTACGTCTTTCTCTTGTCTTTGTGCTCTTTACTCCCCCACTATCCTTTTACCGCCTGTCTCTTCGCTGCACCCTCTTTATTTCCAACGACTCTCTCATTCTCCCTCACCTCCGCCATGCCTTCACGCGCCCTCTTTTCCACCACCCCTCCGCCTGCCTTCATCTCCGCTCGCAGCTAACGTTTGCGACGAAGAGATGCTCCTGTGCCAGAACGGAGGGACGTGCAACCAGAACCAGAAGTGCGTCTGTCCTCCGGAGTTTAAGGGGATACTGTGCCAACACTCCCGCTGCGAGGCGGGCAAGGACTGCAACGCCGCCTCTTTGCCGCACCTTTCCACGGCCACCCTGCTGCTCTGCACTCTGCTAGCACACCTGCTGGCCACGTTAACTCCCCACTGAGCCATGAAATCCCCCCTCAGACCAGGAAGTGTGTGTATATGTGTGTATATGTGTGTGTGTGTGTGTATGTGAGATGAAGGGAGACCCTGAGCAGGTAGGACCGTCCCAGTCATGGACCCTATGAACACGCACACGCACACACACACACACACATCGCAGCACTCGCAAAAGAGCACACGCTCACACAACACGTAACTACCCCCAGTCTACTTTCAGACACGCATACACACACACACACACACACACACACACACACACACACACTTCACAGGACTGTTATAATACTGAGTGTGTGCTCAGGTGTGAGAAGAAGGACTAACAAGAGAAGAAAAGGGGAGTGACCTCAGAGAAAAAAAAGAGATGCAGACAAAGAGGGATAAAAAAAATCATACCAACCACTGTTCCCTTTATACCTGAGCTGGAGCAATGTGCATCAAACCAAAAAGCATAGACAAAACACTTAAATCACCACTGTTTCACTTCAAAGGGAATGGCTGTTGTAACCACAAGGAGTTTTTATTCTCTTTTTTTTTGGTATTCTATTTCTTGGTTGAGTTTAAGGATCTCACCTCCGTTTGACCGATGGCCGACACGCGCGGTTCGGACTCGGGGAGAGGACGAGGAATGTTCGACGCGAAGGACGGGTCGGGGGGGGAGTGGCGAGTTGCGCATTTGATCCTGCTGCTGAGGCCTACATAGTATATTAACCAGGTTTCATTTTATTCCTCAAAAGATGAGACTTGATTTGACATTTATTCTATTTCTGCTGCATTTTTTTAAAGAAAGAAAAAAAAAGAATTATATCTTCAGTCATTGTATCTAACGTGCCCACTAACAGTCGCTGAGATTATACATACTATATAATATCCAGGGGGTTACGAGTTATAAAAAATCTAGTCACTATTATGGTTGTTATAGGAATGAGTGATTGTTGCCACACTTAGCGAGATTTAATCTTCACACAGTATTCAGGAAGCAGAATTTAAGAGAATTTAACCTATCAGAAGTCTAAAAGAGAGAGAAAAGATATCAACCACGTATCAATATTATATGACATTATTTGACTATTTTTTGTAGAAATTATTTTTGTTTGGAGTTACAATAAATTATAAAAAATGAAATTTACAACTATTCCAAGTGAGCATTTTATTACACTGAGTGTAAACCTTGCAGTAAATATGACTGTTATTTGCCTTCTTGCTTGTACTTTTTCCCCCCCATTCGATCAAGCATCCACAATTAAATGCTGTTAACATCTTTCTATTAAGTGGGGTTAAAGAAACAAAAAACAAAAAAAGCAAACAAGTTGAGAAAAGACATCCATCAGTCCAAGTCATCCATTTCATCGAATTTCATCGAATTTGGAAAAATGGTGTTGAATGCTCATTATTGCAAATGGATCATTCCAACGTGAACTCCAACAACCTGTCTGACAATCACAAAGAACTGCTTTACTGTCCACAGAATATAAATTATTTTACTCTGACTCAAGTTGCAAGGAGCTTTTATATGGGAAAACTTCACTTGTAGGTGCACCACCAGTAATGGGTTAATTAAGAAATATTTCAGTAGCATAAACAGTGGAGATTAACAGCAGCCTAAGACACAGTGCAACTGTTCCAGTGAATTATTGTGTTTAGCGATAACATCCTTTGAGGGGTTTTTTTTTTCCTAAGCAAAACTACAACATCACTTCACGGAGAAATGTTCTATTGCTGAGTCAGCCCAGGTACACAGTGGATAAAGAGACACGAATCCCGCATTACACCGGGATACGGTGTACATCAAAGATAAAAGCAAGACTAAGCCTGCGAGAAATGACAATACCAGGATTTGGGTATTACTCTTCTCTGTCGGCGCTGATGGTAACTGTATTAGCTATTCTGTGTGTCGGGCTCGCCCCCTCCGAGCCTGAATGGTGTCAAGAGCTGAGACTTGGGAGGGAATAGTTGATGAATGTGGAGCACTGGGAAGTGATATAAAGCAACACATTTCATTGTGGATCAGAGGAGCAGGTAGCACTTGTAGCCAGAAGAAAAATGTATTGCAAGTGCATTGTGCGATCGACTGAAGAGTTGTGTTCGCCACAGTACAAACGTCCCGCCGGTGACCACGGGCAAACAGGACTCAGTCGAGAATAATATAAAAGACCCATCACATGAAATATAAGAGAGAGAGGCACACGGACTGAAACAGGCTAATTCAGCCTTCTAAATGCACAGACTCAAACTACGAGTTCAACGCTAACTTATTCAGTTTCTTACTCAGAGTCTGACATAAAAAGTTTGGTGCCGATTTCAAACCTGTGTGGTCGAACCCGTGTCCTTCGACAAAACCCTCACGTCAAATCCATAAAGTGAAGAGGAAAAGAGAAAAGAAAATTCATACAGAGATTCTGAAAGTTAAGACCAACACAGTGAACAAAATAACCTGCACTGACAATGATCAAATTCTAAATAGTCCATTAGAACATTGTTAAGATAAAATCATGCTTTTTCACAAATGAAATCTCACAAATGAGACGGGAACTGATGCCTCTATTCAAGACAAAACTGTGAGAAATGTTGTCATCACTGTTTGTTACAGCAGTAAACAAACATTCAAATCAACCCATGTCGTTGAACTACAACGGAGCAACACTGCTGTACTGCTTTGAGATGAACCCAGACATATATATATATATATAAGAAATGAATAAGCGTAAATGCTCTGAGAAACACAAAAGCTCCTCTTGTTCGTCTCAACACTCGATGGCTGAATAATGAGTGTTAAAGATACTCTCAACCATCTTTAAATCTATGCTTTATCCTTTTATCTCTTCACAGAGAGTGAGTGGGCGTTACAGTCCATTTCAAAGTGGTCGGGCCCGGCCGTGCTTATTAGAATAAAGAGATGGTTCTGCTTGTCACAGCCATCGCATAAGCGTAACACTCGTCATCTGATCTCATAAACTGACTTATGCAGGTAGCACCTGTCGGCGCTGCAGAGACGTGGGACCACGGCGGATGAATAAGTTTGTCTTTGGCCTCCTGCGGCCTCCTCAATGTGACTCAGGGTTTGGTGAAAAATGTCACAATTTGTCCCCGTCTCCTCTGAAGTGTTTCCGCAGCCGTACCGCCGCCTCCTGTTTGGATTATTTTCGGCTGTGTATCTCACATGGGTCCTTGAGGCCTCCGCTTCTCATTGCCCTAACATTTCCTTTTTTCCCAGACACCCTTTGTTTTGGGGATGCGCAAGCTGGGTTACCTTCACCGTGTGTGCCCATGGGTCTCGTCTCTGCCAGTCATACTTTGTGCAGCCCTTCCATCTCCTGTACATGACCTGATTTCTTCTAGGGTCGTGCAATTTCTCTGGGGCTTCGCTGGAACTGAGCCGACGTTTCATCATCTTTTGTAAAAACATGGAGGGTTTGCGGTACAACAAACCTTCGCCAGACACAATCCCCCCCGGAAGAAACCTGACTGAGCTCCTTGTGGTTTTTTGGGAAGGCGTGGACTCTGTGCACTGACATCCATCACTATGTCCTATTTTGGATCAAGCTCAGACTCCAGGATTTAAGAAGACAAATTTAGGGACACACCAGTTTTTCCTCTGCCAATACATATTCCATTACCTATGACTTTAAATCAGTTACAAACAAACAGGTTGGGATTAAAAGCCAGTCTCTCCTCTAACAGATACAGGACATAATAATACCTCATCCACAGTCACACCTCCAACTGTAAGGCAACGTCACAACTGCCAGCAACGATAACCATCATTACTGACAGGCCAGACATGTTCTTGAGGCACCTTTGTGCAGTTCTTTTGAGAACGTCCACACGTTGATACGCAGCCAAACTGCCGATGTCAGTATTTCTCACCGCCTCTAAAATAAGGCTCAAGGATCTTTTCAAAACACTCAACACAATGGCTGGTTAGTCACAACTGTGCTGTGCCTACTGTGCTGTCAAAAGCTGTGTATCCTTCCCGTGCGGCTGATCCACTGACACCTGACTGTAGTTCAACTTCACTGCCCTTTGAAAAAGTCAAAACAACAAAACAAGGAGGAAGAAAGAGCAAAATACTTGGGTTTTCTGTTGTGTTCCGAGTAAAATTATTCAGCACCGAGTCAAACATCAAATTAAATAACTAAAGTTGAATAAAAAATACTGTGGGATTTTATAAAATCAATTATACATTTCTTCAAAGACAATTTTTTGAGAACAGTTTTACAGATTTTCTGCTGCTACTTAAAAATAATTAAAAGAAAGGTGGATGTTTTCTCTCCAACTCACATTTATTTAATAATCAGTGTACTGGCACACTGATCTGCCTGATAAATAACTTGTATCACACAAATCAATACTGATGACAGGGAAGAAATGTTTTTCGTGCATATGAAATAGACTTACCTGAAACAAAGACGTGGATACTGAAATCCCTGATGATCAAAATCCATTTGATTGAGTCAGTGTTATTTCTCATTTCCATTTTCCATTCTCAGAGAAGAACGGAGGAGAATAAGAACTACCAACATTAAAAGCCCTGAAATAAATCTCCAGCATCCCATTTGTTTGTAATCACAATGAAATAAGTCGGGGGCAGAGGTATGTGGGTTAAATCAGGATGAGAGAAGTAAATGGAACTATGTTTATATGAAACTATTGCTGTAAAGCTTCCACCTGTTCCCACCAGAGTGGCTCGGTGACAATGTTAAACCTGTGAAAATCACTCAATAAAACAGCATTAACATGATAATTTATGCTTCACCAGCCTGCGGTTGTGCGTTAAAGGTTTGACATCGACCGGTGCGCAGTGCACACACTGCATTTCCCTCAGCCTTGGCTATTTAAACCTGAACGCACAAATGACCAAACAGGGATCTGACAGGAGGCGCTCCTTCAAGGGCGTACACTGACAATAATAGCAAAGACAAACCGAGACCTATGCTGTGATTAAATCAAATATACATTATGCGACTCCGTGGCTTGAGTCAGCAGAGTGTGGTCCCACTCTCACTCTCAACTGGTCAAGCTCCCATCACTCATCTCGGTGAGGTGTCTACCGGAGGCATGTAGCCCGAGGCTGAGCTCAACCAAAACAGTAAAGACACCCAGAGGCGTTGCCAGATATAAAGAAATGCTGGGCACAAGCCGACAGCACAGACTCCTCATGCAGAGTGAGTTCAAACCCACAGGACCAACTTCATTATAAATACCAGCGACATTCAGGTGAAGACGACTATTAAATATTACAGTGTCAAATTAGTGCATAATCTGATACACACAGAGTAAAAGAAAATCGAGACGAGTCCAACAACTTTGCATTTAGAAAAAAAAGAAGAGAAAATGCCTTGATATAAAAACTACAGTGTATAGTATATGCAAAGTTTTTATTTGCTCTAAAAATGCCTTCACTATATAATGTACCCCGTTCCACCTTGCTGTCACATCCTGCCTGGAGCCTTCAAGGTGACAGGTATCCGTTTACAGAGTTTGTTTGTTGGCTGTCTGTGGAATAACCAAGTGAGGGGTGTTTACGACGGGCCTCAGTTTTGCTGACTTCCTTTGCCTTTGCCTTGCTTCGCACACCGTCCTTTAACACCACATGCACTTCTCAAGTATCAGGGTGCCGTATTTCAAACGCGGTGGCATATGTCTGAGAAACGGCTGCCGCTGTGCAGCGTGTAACCCTCAAAAGCCTTTGCTTCGGGCCAACAAAATGAAATCTTTGTCTATTCACTAAGCTGTCAGGCTCGGCATACCAGTGGGGCTGACATCAGAGCTCCAAATGCCAGCAGTAAAAACCTAGGTCTGGGATGTCTGCCCTCTCTGCTGCTCCTGCAGATGTACAGCTGCACGGAGATGTGAGGCGGGACGCCCGTGGCTCGACACTCACAGCTTATGATGATTCGATGAACGCCGCGATACGATGAACACTTGTTTGGAGAAACATCTGCAATCATTTTCATTGAATTTTCTGCGGTAGACACAAATCAATACTGAACAATAAAAACACCACTAAATGAATAAATGCTAAAAGTATGCACAGACTAAAAAGTTTATGTACATGTCAAAAAGTATCAACGTATGTATCAAATACATGACTTACACACTCCTATATTCAGCATAATGTACAAAAACCCATAGTAATCCCAAGCTAGTTTTGAAGCAGAACCGCTAAAAAAAAAAACATGAATGGAGAAATTATCACCAAAAATTTTTTTTCAACAGACGAGTGAACAACAAGTGACTGGAAAATTAGCCAAGGAAAGTCCACATCATTAAAACAGCAAATAGCACAACAGCTTCAATTAGCAAGGCACCACTTTGACATGACCTCCGCGAGCACAACACAGTCAGCATTAGAAACAAAGCCACTGCGGGCGGGACGCTCACAACCATGAGGAAAGGCAGCAGAAAGCAGAGCAGGGGTGTACTCCACTTACCTTACTTCATGAGGAAGTCCATTCTTCTTTCATGAAGCTGAACTAGTCCATATCCGAACCGCGCAGTTTCCCACTAGTTGCTGTGACCGAATCTCTTCCCTCCATCGTTGCTTGTGATACAGTCTTAAAACGTGATAGCATTAGCAACGGCTAAACAAGCTAGCACTCGTTTTTTGTTTTTTGTTTTTTACTAAAATAATTTTGCTGGCTTTCTGTTGTTTGTTGAGAAGTCCACTTTAGAGTTTCTTCTCCTCGAACGTCGTCCTTTTTATTTGCCGTTTGGGAGCAGCATAGCGCTGCCCCCGACCTTAAACGTTAAACTTTTTTCATCAAAATGTCGGCAGCGGCACCTGGCGCCGACTCCGCAGGACTGCCTCGTCTTTCAGACTGCAATACCACCTATGACCACACAAGCTAGTGACGTTGACAGCCGCCTCGACCCAAGGGACCGGCATCCGTACATTTAGTAATGGTGTGCGATACTGCATATTTTGGTATCGATCCGATACCAAGTAAATACGGTCCAGTATCGCCGATACCGATACTTGTCAATAAATGCGGTGGATGCGTAATTGAATTGCTAAATCTCAATTAATTTTCATGACCTTAAGTGTTTTTTGTGATGTTTCCTTTTTATTATTAAATACTTAAAACCCAGGACAGAATTAGGACAAAGTTTATAATTAAATAGAAAATGCTTTATTATGTTAATGTTTTAAGAAAAATCTTTTTTGCCTGTTCTTTTTTGGACTGTTGTGTAAAATTAACTTATCCAGTGGGTATACACGACATTACATCCTTCTGGATGTCTGTGGATCGCTCCTTGTTCTGCCACTTTAAATTTAAACTGCAGCATACCGGAGGGGTTTCATTGACTGGAGGCTCAAACTCTCCGTTAACATACTGTCAGATCTCCTCTTCTTTAGGCTCGAGGGGCTCAGACATCGAATATCCACTTGTCACCCCCCAGTAACACGCAGTTGACACACTAGAGAGAAGAAACAGGGTATTTATTTCCTTATTTAACATGGACCATACGCACAGATGTAAAGTATAGACAGTGTATGACTGAAGCTAATTTGAAGCCAATAATAACAGCTCAACTTTATGTGGACTTGTGAATAATTGCTAACAAATGCATACTAAACCAATAGTGTGCAGGAAGTAGGATGTTGTTTGGAACTCTGCAGCATGATCTGCTAGCAGGATAAATCCCTCAAAATTACATGTGTAAATATCAGTCTGTGTGAAAAGTTGGGCATGCATATTTTTGCATACTCATCACTGATACATCTGGTGGTGCTTGTGGCATTGATATGCCACAAACCACAGGTGACACAGGTGCAGGGTGAATTCATCTGCAAGTTGGAGACTTTTACTCATTTGAAGAAACTTTAGCCATAAAGGACTCCAGGGACCTGACCGTCATCCCTCACAGTCATAGAAAACAGCAGAGTCGACATAACTCCAGATGGCTTTGTCTAAAAACAAATTTGGGCATAAAGCAGTACCTGTCACAAAGAGAGACTGTAAAAACTCCTTTTTTTGTTGAAGAGGAGGATGATGATCTGATTATGGAATACCTTAGAAGAAAATATTCTGTACTTTGTAGGAAATTTGCCCAGTTACATGTGAGTATACAAACAAATGTGAATTTGGGTAAGCACAGACAGTTATTCATTTCAAGCAGCAGGGGTGAATTCATAAACCCACTCCTCTGATTTCAGCCTGTCCAACTGTGCTGATTAAAAATAAGATCTGAGAGAAACACACCACTCAGCAATATGGAGGTCAAGAGAAATTGGAGCAAGAAATATTATTATTAAAAAAAGAAACCAGGCACAAAAGAATACTTGGCAACTAAGTGACACAAGGGAAGGAAGCTGAGTTCATCAACAAAGAAGCACTGACATTTATGAAATGCACAACTCTGCAGAGTAAACATCATCTCCAGCAGTGACAGACCTGTAGTTTAAGTCACCTGAGGACAAAGAGCTTTGCTAAGAAGGCAGCACAGACTCTCAACAACCTTTTCAAAAGGAACTGACAAACAAACTAAGAAACAACCTCAATAAATAAAAAAGAAACTCACATAGTCACTGTTTATGCATTAATATAGGCTACAGTATGTTATGACTGCATTCCTCCCAGCAGGGCTGGTATTGTTTTCACCCGTGTGAGTGTGTGTGTGTGTGTGTGTGTGTGTGTGTGTGTGTGTGTGTGTGTGTGTGTGTGTCTGTGTGTGGGTGTGTGCGTATTTGTGTGTCATCTTGACAAAATGCAGTCCTGCAGACATCACCTGGAGCAGGAACTACCACTGAGGCTCTTTTGAGTGCTTTGGCAGGTTCCTGTCTCTTATATATTGAGCAGTTGAGATCAAAATGAAGGCCAAGTTCCAACATGGAGGTGGTCTGGCCCATGAATACTGAGCACTAATAATGTAGTAATGACTACTGAGTACTCATGGGTCTGAATGTTAACAAGCTGTTGGTTGTCATGGCTAGTGTGATCCGATCAGAAGATATAGTCTCCAGTTTCAGTATGATTCTTTTTATTTGGATAATAAGTACAATGTTTGAGAGATCATGAAATTCTTCCTTAAAAGATTCAAATGTTTCTCATTTGTAATACCTTGAATTTCTGTGGATATTTCAGACTTATTTCAGATTTCAAACAGCCTCCCCATGATGCTCTGTTTTTGTGCACTATGTTAGGAAGTATATTCCCACCTCTTTTGCGGTCTCTGCTCTTGTGTGTCTCTCTCCTCTCGCCGTCATCCCATTCCCACAGTTTCTTCATGGATGGCAGAGCACTGTGTCAGCTACTGTCACACGTCTGAGTGTTCAAGTGAAGGCTTCAGTTATGTGTTTACTGTGTACTGATAGAAAAAAGAAAATGTTTCCAAAATAAGGAAACAATAGGTGTTGTTTTCCAAAATGGTTTTCAAAACCCTTATGACTATGTAGTTAGATCTGGGATGAACCATTCAAATTAGACATTAAAGGTCATCAGCTGCCCTAAAACAGCTGCATTAGAGTCTGCAGACATTAGTAGGAATATGTGTTTGACAAGGTTAAATCACCAACCAGGTTCCAAATTACTTGGATCCACAAACCCCCATGTTCTCTGCATATCAGCTGGTTGTACATAATTTGATAAATGGCACATTTTTTGGAGTTTGCACCACTAAAGTAGAAATATCAATCTCCATAATGTAATCCTCTGGCCCAGGCCTTGTATAAAAACATATGTAAATGACCTTAATTATTTGGGAAGATAATGAAGATGTATTTGGGGACCATAAGAGGCCCAAAGCTCAATAGACCCCGTGCAGGTCGATCTGTACCATTCCTCAGTTTTATTTACACATACAGATATATTTAGCTGAATATTATATTTTATTATATATTTAGATGAAGCTCACCTCATCATTATACTCTCCAACCAGCCAGACCAAAGATGTCTAAAGGCTGTCAGGACAAGGAACAGCAGGGGCTTTCAAATTTGTGATTGAGCTGAGAACTTTTGGATGTTGCTAAAGAGATGCAAGATGAGATGCCTCGGGGAGATCTGCTATAAGCCTCTCTTGGACATAACATCTAGCTTTAATGAGATCTGCCAAAAGCACTTTATCACAAAGAAAGAGATAGAGATGGAGTCAATAAGGTCAATTTAGAATGAGCAAGAAAGTGAGCCTGTTCAGAGTCTCCCTGCAGACCCAGGAACAGAAACTCAGAGCTAACACCACAGAGTGCAATTATCTGTTACACGAAACGTTACAAGTATCTTTACAATTCCCACAAATCTGGATAATGTGTATTGTATTGACAATGACTCATCAGAAAATTGGTATAGTTTAATTGATTATTTGTGATCTTCAGGATATGAAGAAATACTAATACATTCTTTTTTTGTGCTGCTTTTCAGAATGTGTTCGTCAAGCAGTTTCATCAACTGCCACAAAAAAACGACAAAGGAAAGTTGCCTCTTGTTTGTTCAGTTCAAAAAAATACTATTCAGGTACAGTATATGGAAAATCCTTCCTGATACTCAGAGTGTATCAGTGATATTTGTCCAGAGGGGGACCTGTGTTTGGTGTTTGGTCAGCTTGTCTGAAGCAGAGGATAACAGTGTTTCTTGTGTAACGTGTGTCCTGCCAGCAGGCAGCCTATGGGGTGCCTAAATGTACCATCTGTGACCAGGTCTGCGGTGCCATCATACCCCATACCACTGCCACTGATGGTGACGGCGCACATGACTTCTGCTTTCACTGCCAGAGAGGAAGACAACAGGAAGCCTTTGTTGACCGGGTTCTGTTTAATATCAACAGGAAGAACAAGGAATTAGGAGTAGTCCTTCAACATTGTCTAGTTTGATGCACCATTATCTTTTGATGTTGCCCTGTTATAAATCTGCAGTATTTCTCTGTGCCATGCAGCTCATTTTGAGGGTAGGATTTCACCAAATACAATATAAACCTGTATTATATACAGACATAGCGGAGAGTGCTCAGCAGTTCAGCATGTGCAGGCATCACCTGGAACCTCTGCCAAGTTCTTTGCATCTTATCCTTAATGCCCCAGTCACATATCTCATTTGTTGCTGTTTTTTTGTGTTGTTGTTTTTTTTTAGTCTGCCACCAGGCCATGGTATTGATGCAGCAGTGCCTGGAGGATCCCAGAAGACACAGAGCTAAAGCTCTGCCAAATGTTATTAGATCTGCAATGCAGTGAGCCAAATATAAGACATACTGTATATTAATACTAAAATAGCTATTGCCACTGTTATTTACATTATTAAAGATTACATTCAATAGATGCATTAAAAAGAAAAGAAGAGATTAGTAATTACCTTATGACTGGTTATAGGTTTGTTAGATACAGCAACTGATCTATCAGGAGACCTGTGAAGTGCAGGTGTGTGAGATGAACGTGATTAACGGGGCCCCGTGATGTACTGCTTCACTGGGACGTCTTAATGGAACAGAGCAATCAAGTGGGCTCGCTTGTTTGTCTTTCAGCTCCAGTAATAACTTTCACCGAGTATTGGTAATGTTGAAAGCGAATGGGAACACATCTTCCATACAGTGGACACAGTGAGTTTTAAACACAGGTAGAACAGATTGTAACTGATAATAGCTGCATTTCACAGAGCTGTGTTGGAAAGTTTTGTTTTCTGTGAAGTTTGGGCCATAACATTAACGTTTTTCAGAAGCTTGAGAAAAACGTTTCCAGTTAAGTTCTGCCAGGTATTCAACCTCAAACTAGGGAATTCAATAAATGAGTGTTGATATAGCAGATGTTTTGATAAACATAGATGAGACGATGAGGATGAATTGCTGCTCTGATTACTGCCTGGAAATGATTAATGGCTGGCCTACTGTTGGTCAAATACCATGCTTAAAAGCTACACACCCTGTGGGGTTTCAGAATTTAATGAGGAAACTCAAAAATAAAAAAAAAAATGTCACAGCAGCGAAGGGTGTCCGTTTTGGCAAATATTCATGATGCTGTCAGAAAGCTCAGGAAATCAGGAAAGCATGTGGACTAAGCTCCCTGCAGCTCTCGAATAGATCACTGCCGTCCATCACTGCACACTTTGTGACACGTTCCATCAGTTAAATACAAAGCATGGCAAGGAGCTCCTCCTAAACTTACTGTTTAACTCAGTGCAGTATTCAGAAACAGCATAAAAAAGAAAACTGTGTCCCACTGCAGTCACTACATCTCACCGGACACATTGTGCATTTACTCTATTGTCTTTGGTGTATTCTGCCAAATCAAAAAGCAATTTTCTGAAAAGCATTGGGGCTTTATGAGAACACAGAGTGTCTGGAAGGGGCCAGAGTTCAGCCTCCTTCCCAGAGCTGTACATCTGACCACAAATCAAGCAACAAGCAACAGAGGATCCCAGTCGTGGGTTGGTAGGGGGTGGGGGTGACCAAGATCCAAGACCAAGACCCGTGTAAATGAACCAATGTTCATTGGCTGCCACATTTTTTTCTGGTAGGAAGACAGTCAGTGCTGCTCTTCACAAATCTGGACTGTGTGGGAGAGTGGCCAGATGGCAGAAATCAGAGTTTGCAAAAAGGCACCGAAAGATCCTAGATGCGTGACGCAAAAGACTGTGGTTTGATTAAACGAACGCTGACGACTTCAGCCATGATACAACTGGTATTTTAGCATAAGTGAAGTATTTTATTGGCAGCATCCTGTTCAGTACCGGGCACAGGTTGATTTGCAAGGAACCTGGGAACCGCACACTCGGCCACATATTGAAAAAGCTGTCTCAGAGAACCTAATGTTGAGTTCTGCTCTGACAGGAAAATGTCATCAGAATCCAAAACAATGAGCTGAAAGAGACCACAAAGATTTGGGGAACTGCTGAGTCCAATCTCAATATAAAAACTTTTATCAGAGCAGCTTTATAATACACCGCAAAACAAGTTGATAAATAAACGAAGAGTGTGACGTGATCAACAACTCCCATGAAGGCAAAGCAGAAGTAGGAACAGGTGACCACGCAGGGGAACATTAAGGAGGATTACAAACTATCCATCCAGACTGTGAGGATTATGAAGATGAGGAGAGGCACAGGAGCACCAGCAGGCTGTAATCCTGAGGCTCATCTCCTGCTGGTTCAGGAGTCCCTGCTAGTTTAAATGGTTACCAAAGTTATTACAATTTATCCTGAGGGGAACATGCGTCAACGGCTGCACCGAATTTCATGACAATCCATCAAATAGATGGTGAGACATTTCATTAATTACAAGAAAAAATGTCAAAGTCCCATGGTGGCACGAGGGGAAAAGTCAGGGATTACCAAAGTAAATTGGGAGTCGTCCTCAGAGGAACATAAATGCCTGTTCAAACTTTCAGTCCATTCACCACAGTTGCTGAGATATCTCAGACTGGTCCACAGATCTGGCTGGCTGACAGTGCCAGGCACAGAGCCACACTCTATCCCACCTAAAAAAAATGTTGATGCATGTGTATGTGGGAGTTTTGGGGCAGCTTTGTTCATCAGAAAGGTCTTAGTTCAGTATATATATTTACTGAGGGATTTTGATTCTTTTACAGTGGGAATGTAATGATTCCAAAACTATGATCCCTATAAATTGATAAAGGATATCTTTTGCAGGCAATGGTGAGGTCTTGTGTTATTGTGAAAGCACAGAGAAAAAACACAGAGAAACAGTCACTCCAAGTACATTTTTATTACAAACAGGGTCATCTTTCATTGTACCTTTCATAGGATTTACACACTTAATTCAATGGAATCTTCAAATTTCAAGTATGCTTTGCATAATTTATAGGGCATATGGTATTTACAGTCTGTGTGTGGTAGCTGTAAGAATTGGAAAAAAAGGGGGAGATATAGAGAGGATGGGGGGACTGAAAAAGTATATGAGATGAAGAAAAAGAGGTTTGCAGGACAGTCAAGTACAACAGCCAGGTTTGGACTCCACAGGACAGTTATATACAAGTTAAATATAAATCACTGTTCACTGTGACATTACAGCGAGGCAATCTCTTCATATTACAACTATAATCCTCAGTGAATCTTTATGGCTTGACTCAGAATCTTCTGAGGTTATCAAGTTCTTAAGTGGTCTCTTGTTTACTTCTGAACAAAAGAAGATTAAAACTTTTATTGTGACAATATGATATAAACACAACCATTAAAGCCTGGCAGGATAAAAGGAGATTGGAATGACTAGATCCAAGTGTCCTCCCTGTCGCCAGTATGGGGCCTCATCTTCCTGCTGCTGCCACAGACCCTTTGAGTCCAAACAGATCCTACTGATAAAGTACTTGCTTATCCAAACCTTAGAGCAACTGAATTCATGAATTATAGAATTGAAATATTTTGACTTTGAAATGCTGAATTAAAGTAGTCTGAATCCACCTCTTTAGAAATTTCTTGAAGTTAATTTAAATTTTGTGATGTGGATGTTGGATGTGTAAATGCAAATGTGCAACTGATTGCTAACAAGTTTGCTTATCTTCTTTGTTTTGTTATAATGACCTCTATCTGCTGCCCCCGAGTGGCCAGAGAAAACCTGTTTCTGCAGAGTCAGTGTTCAATCGTGGACATATTTCACACAAAAAAACCTCCGCTGCTAATAAATTTCGGATGATCTCCTGCTCCCTCGTACACTGAGATGAAGAGGGCTGCTTGTCCCCTTTTGCTTCAGCCATACTGCAGTGCAGATTTCATCCCCATCTGCACTGTCAACTGGTGTTTCACTGGGCTGACACTCTTGAGCCGTGAAAGTTAGTCAGAAATAAAGGTACAACTTATGGCAAATAGATTCCTTCTGAAGCTTTATGAAACAGCAAGGCAGCGATGTCACAAAAGCAGGTGTAGGGAAGCAGATGTCGTACAATACTGGATATAAATAGTGCCAGTCTGCAGCTTTGGAACTGTTTCAGCATTTTTGTTTGTTTGTTTTATCCTCTGCAATAATAAAATTAGTGCAACTTCAGCCCCATTTTGTGTAAAAATAGACCCACATGTTCACCAGCTGGCCTAAGATCAGGACCTGAGAGAGACTCTCCCGACTGTTTCCCTCACCATTCTCTATGTGTCTAAATAAAGACAAAAACTACTGGAGGTGAGAGGCCGTGACTAAAAAAAAATCTCAAAGTGTTTCAAACATCTTGTGATTTCAGGAGAAGTCCTCCAGGGTTTTGCCTAATGTGGAATATCACTACTCCTTGATTAAAACAAAACTCAGTGGAGGTATTAGTGGATAGATGTTCTTAGTATAGGACCAGACTTTCAAAAATGTTAACTGTATGACGAGGAAAAATATTTTCACTGACTGAGAACCATACAATTAAGCAGATACATACAAACAAATGTGTGATCAAAATTTTTATTTTTGTCCTTTAAATGTATGCAGCTTTGTCCTTGAACTATCCCATGTTGCAGTGGAACTTCTCCTTACTGTAGCAGACCTCAGGTCAGTGTGTGCTGCCCCCAAGTGGAAAAAGTGTGGAAAGATAAAGAGAGACAAGAATTAAGTGCAGATAGTAACAACTTCTGACATTTACTAGTAAAGGATATTACTGTTAAATCATTTGTCTTTCATATGTATAGAATAATCACACTTCAACGTCATTTTCTCAACACATGTGGAAGAGTCTATCACTGCAGTGAAAATGCTCCAGCCTATATTCAATGCAAATCAGATTGTTTCCTGTATTCCCCAAGACCAAGTTTTGTTTTTCATTATTCCAGGGCAGCAATTTTTAGTCGCAATTTGGAAGAATAATAGATTCACAAAACAGTAATTTTGTCAACTTAGGGCTAATTGAGCTGCAGCTGATGTATTTGCACTGATAATAACAAGAGTTGGTCTCAAAGCAACACTTTGTCAATTTGGAGTTCAGTTTTGTACAATAAGGTGAGAAATGAATAAAAATTTGAAAACGACTGTGTAACACCTTCATGAACCTCAATATTTGGTGGAAATGAGTGGCAAAGTGAAAATTCTTTCCTTTATAATTTGGACAATGAGAAGTTTGATTTGAGTTTGTTTTAAAGTAATATAAACGTAAATAAATGTATTAAAGGCTTAATAGCTGAACAAACATTTAAGTTCCACTAGAAAAGTGAGAAATGTGTATTCAACACAGTACTTTTTATGAATGTGCAGTTTTTACATGTCCCAAGTTGATAAAATGACATGAGGAGAATTGATCTTTTTTGGCACGGTATACAGAACAATTGTCGTCCTGCTTATTGAAAATCATCTTCACTTCAGTGTCCCTTTGTCCCAAGTACAAAAGATGGGCCGCGGTCAGGCTAAGCAGATATGCTTGCTCAGGTGAAATGGACAGAAATTGATTGTGACGTTTCTCATGAGTGTGGATAACAGACAGGAATACAGCTGACGCCTGAAATCTGTGCATGTTACAGGGGATAGAGCATAATTACAAGGTGGCTTCATGTCTCAACTGACTCAAATGGGAGACGTATCGTGAAGGATAGAGTCGCCCACATGTGCTTGTTTTGGCCAAATAGGATGTAAGATTTAGTATGATGAATGATGCAAAAATAACATAATTTGTAAAAAAAAATTCCAATGTTTAATTGCTGGTAATCGTTGTTGTTGGGAGTCTTATTTACCTGTAACTATGGAGATCAGTGACCTCATGACTGATTTTCTTGATCAAACACAGGTGAATAGGATCGAGTACAGCAGGAATCTACTCATGTCCAGAAGCTTTTCATCAAAAACTACAACTTATAGACATCTGATTAGTAAAATGTGAATTGAGGATATGAAATGAGAAATAAGAGAAATATTAAAATGAAGGAAATCTTATTTGTTCATATTTTTTGTTGAGGCTGGATAAGGATTTTGGATCAGAATAAGACAATCATTTGGCTGCTAAACAATGCCCATTTTACTCCAAAAAACATTAGACATGTGCTCTGCCAATGTACGAGCATTTGTTCAAATGCTGAAGTTAAATTCAAGATCAGACAGGTTGTTTGTTGTATTTCATGTTTTATCCAAGAACCAAAAAAGAAAACAAATCTGTGCTAATCTTAACCCCTATACTGCAAGTGTAAACTGAATGCCATCTAGTGGTAATGGTTGAGAATGGTTGAAGGGGTTTGAACCAAACAAGTATTTTGGACATTGGCTGGATTAGAGAACAAAAACACTGACCTTCATGCCTGCTGTCCTTTCCACGATCTGGATTTGTCCCCAAAGGATGAACTGCCTCTGCATCATTACAGGTGTTATTGATGCTGGAGTTGACGCATAGAACAAAACGACTGCAGGTGAATGTCTGGAAAGAGAGAAATATTACTTTACTGCAGAGAAAAATAAATTCCTGCATTCTTTTGGAGTAAATCAAATCTTCTTGTAAATCATGTAAATCTATATTTCCACTATGCATACTGAATGTGTGCTGGATGCCTCTGCACATGTATAAACAGTAAGACACTGATGCTGAAGCTTCACACAGTTAACTTTCTGACAGCAGCTTCCATTTGTGAGACTGAACACACTCAAAGCTGCTCCTCTGAGATCACACTCTGAAATTTCGTGCCAATGCCTCCTGGCAGAGGTTTTACTTTCCCGTCTGTAAAATCTGACAGAAAATCTAAATTAGAGAGACGACTTTAGTGTCTGTCGTAATAAATGCCGAGGTGTGAACCTTCAAGATTACATTTCGAGGACTTGAATCCAAATAAGCAGCTTTTGGCCGAGCTTTACAGGAGGGCCAAGACCAGAGCAAGTTGTTTACCTCATTAATTAAATCCCCTCAAGATCTTTTACTCGATATGTGTACTTACCATCCAGAATGCCAGTTAAACCCTTTGATTCAAAGCCTTTTAATTATGTTCAGATAGTAAAAGCAACAACGACTGTTACCGCAACAAACACCAGTTCATGCATAGAAGATTGAGGAGCTTGACAGAAAGTGATCTGCGTCATTTTGTTTGTTTATGGCTTATTTTCTAATGGTTTCTGTGTGTTTCTAACAATCATCTGCCGTGATCTGTCATCACAAAACAAATGCAAAGCAAAAATGCAAAGCTGATAAGTGGCCATTCATATATCTCAGCCAACAGGCTGCAAGTAAACAAGTCCACCAGAAGAGCTACAGTTAGACAGCAGCTTTTTAATCAAACCAGGGCTGCCAATTTGATCCACGGGGAGCATATTAAAGTGAACATCGTTAGGTGAATGGCATTCATCTCAAATGAAAAATGCAGAGTAAAAAAAATTAGAATGGGCTGAAACTATTCCACATTTTTCTTATTGCCAAGAGATCTCATGGAAAGACCAAAAAAAGTCTGTCTGTGTCTCTCAGTACTTTCTGTTTGCGGCTCTTCACCCCAGGACCACTGTCCCAACTGAAGTCATAGGATATTTAATTTGATAAGTTAGTCAAACAGGGGGAAATGGGGACTATTTTTAGCTGAGGATGGATACGTATTGGGTGACCTGGTGAGTCTTTGCAGCAACAGGACACTATATGCAGGACTGACTGAAATCAACTGAAATATCCATGTTCATTGGAGAGCAGGAATATGTCAGCCAGTGCAGCTTTGGGGCTCAGTGGCAAAATTCATTAGTATAATGAATTATGGGTATATGAATGGTTGGGTCTTTTCATATTATTTGCTCATGATAAGAAACAATTTCAGGCTAAGGGTGGTGAAAGTAAAAGAGTGACATGATTTTATAATGAAACATTTCTGTCCTGGTGAGATGGGTCACTACCAGGATGACAATGCTGCCATCCACTGGGCAGGAGGGCTCACTGAAGGGCCTGATGAACATGAAAACGTTATAAATCATATGCAGTGCTCTTGGCACGTTACCATGTTTGCAACCCAGTTTAACACCCGTGGAAGGTTTTCCCCCACCATCATCAAAACAACAGAAAAAACAGAAGCAACACTGTTCATCCCTCCAGTAGAGGTCCTGAGTCTCAGTACTCATTCTGAATAAATCCACCTTTCGGAGTGTTACACCAGGTATTCCCTGGCTGTATAAATCATGTTTGTGTTTACGGGCATTTCTGGTGTTAAAGGTGAAAATCTTTGAGAGCGCCAGAAAACATTAGAGAGAATAATAAGTGCATCTAAAAGACCTGCAAATCAATTTGGGAGTTTCACATTCCAGATCTTGTTTGGAATTTTACTGGCAGCTGGTGCTGTGTTTTAGACTGTGACGTAAAAAGCCCATTAAAGGCCCATTTAAAGTATTTTTCTATAACATTAAATATTCATGACCAAATGAGCAATAATAAAAGTTCAAGTTTGGAAACAAAAAACATCCCTAGGTACCGTTTACTATGAGTTGAAGACACTGAAACTCAGCGCCGTCGAGACAATGTGGGCGTTTGTCTGCAGCCTCAGCAAAACAAGCAAAAGTAGCTCCCTGTAGTAAAGGCACCATTACTTTCCCATGTGTTATTGTAATGTGGTTCTTTCTGTTTAAAAGTCATTGTGAAATGTTCATTTGCATATGAGCGTCACCTCATTCGGTTTGTTCACGACATTCCCTGTGATGCAGTATTAATCACAGCACATCTCAAAGGAGAAAATTCACTTCCACACTCACTTTCTCAGTTATATCTCCCAGTTATGTCTGACCAGAAACATGTGGTATCTACATGTGTAGCGTCAAAGCAAACTTTTTATAATGAGGTACCAGAATTATATCAGTAGTTCAGTGGAGTCCTGTCAGGCTCAGTTCCGTAAAGATGTAGCGGTGGATGGGAGGTGACCACCAGCTCAGAATAATCCCCTTGAATAACCCCACCCCCCCAAGAAGGTTTGTACTGAAGTGCTCACTGCTCATCCAGACAGAGCGGGTCAGAGAGAATAGCTCGGAGAAACAGAAATGGGTCACGGCCTTCATCATTTTTATCTAGGCTACGCCCGTTCCCGGCGGGTGTTTGGGGATAGCCTGAGGTTAGAGCTGAAAAGTGAATCAAAAAAGGAGTGGGTCGTTGGAAATGGGGCAGATGTTTCTTTCACACAAGTCAGGAGCAGCATGTATGATACCGGAGCCATCTATTGTACATAAACACATTTTTATTCAGCCTGATATAGGTTACACATGGAAAAAAAAAATCAAATTCTAAGAGAACTACTTCCCTTTGTTGAGCTAATGATATGACAGTTTTAAATCAGCTTCAGATCCCCACCTAGCAGCTTTCAACATTAGCTGCCGTGGGCAGTGAGGAATTAAGCATAATCACATGCTACGACTGACCTGAGGCTTTTTTTTCCTTTCTTCAAAAATAATACAAAAAGAAAACATATCCCCTCAGCAGTCATTATGTATGTTTTCTCACTAAATGATATGGAATGATGGAATGTTATCTTGGAAATGCAGGTAAAAAGAAAACTGTTCTCTGCAGCGCCAGAAAACAAGGTAAGAAATGGAATTTGTTTTCTAAAAAAAAAACAAAAAACAGAAAGAAAACTTGATCCCCAGAAGTCTGTTCCCAGGCTGCTACCGTGTGTGAGGCATACAGAAAACACCACCTCGGTCCAGAGTGTGTTCAACAACAAAAACAACTGAAACCTGCTGCTGCGATTCAGTCTCATTATCCTCCAACATGGACATGAACAGAAAGCACAGCCTTAATGCTCAAAAAGTACAGAAGGTACATTAAATTTACACTGTTTGCAGATCAGCTTTGGAGTCTAATATATGAAGACTGACAGTCATAGACGGGGAGAGGGTCTTAACATTTAACTAGTGTTAATCTTTTTTTTTTTTACTTGTAAATTTCACAAAGTGCAAATTTTCTTTTATATTACATCATAACCAATTTTAGAAACTGCTCATTTTCTATTATATAACAATGAAAAATGGTTAATTCCACATACCCCCCAACCTAGCCATAAACAACCCCCCCGCCCACCCACCACGTCCCACCAGCTATTCATCAGAATATATATATAAAAAAAGGAATCACTAAATACATGCTGCAATGACGCCCACCAATTTGTTTGAAACTTGACCAAAGCCTTCTGTTTGGCTCCTGGAATCTCTTACAGTACACTGTTACTTTCAGCGTGCGTTTATAGTTAAAATCTATATATTAATCTATCATTAAATAGTATGCCTCTTGCACAGTCTTGCATGCACTGAAGAGCATTTTGGGCAAGCTGTACAAGAAGGAGAGGCGTGTGGACGGACTTGCTCAGGCTGCAGGCTCCGGGCCAGGTCCAGGCACTCTTTTGCCACCTGTAAACGGTTTCTGCCCTTTACTCCTCGCAACCGCGTCAGTCCAAAAGATGGTTCTCCAGTGTGTTTGTCGAGTGAGCATTTGCTTGTTTGTGTTTGCGAGAATGTGTTTTGTGTGTGTTTGTGAGAGAGAGTGTGTGTGCGTGTGTGTGTGTGTGTGCTCCTTAACTCAGTTTCACAAAAAAACTGTGTAGATCACTGAAGTTTTGTTCCAAGCTTTCGTTGTCTGTTCCTGGAAGGAAAACGAAAAAGAGTTACGTCACGTGACAAATGTGAGTCTCAAACATAATGCAGTCCTGCTCACACCAACATTTAAAAACACAACAATTCGTTTCAGCGGAACTGCAGCAACCGGTGGATTCACCAAAGAGCTGGGGAAGGAAAGCTACTGCAATCGTTCGTATTTACTCAACTCTCATGTACTTTGACCCAGGTGTCCATCCATTTTTATTTAACCTTCTTTGTCACAGTACAAACTAATCTATAACAGAAGCTTGGTTTGGAGACAGTTAAGAGAGGAGTCGACGGGACAGATATTTCTTTTGAATAAACTATGTGAACGTTCCTTACCTTGCCTCTGATCTGGTCACTGTATACTCAAACCATAAGATGTTGGGGATCAGGCTTGTGTCTCGCACCAGGAAGTACTCCGATATTGGCCTGCGAGTTGTAAAAAGGAAAATTGACAGACCAATAGAGAAGCCAGTTGCAAAAACTAATTCATGCTGAGGATGAAATCGCCTTCCCCTGTGACGCAAGAAGGAAGCACAGACATGAGAGTACCACTTACCATGCTGCTATTTTGGGGAATAATGGTGTCAGCACCTCTTGTGTGATAAAGAACCAGATTATGCCAATCGTACTACCGGCCACTCCCCCGTAGAAAACCTGGCTCCAGGTGTGATACAACAAGTACACCCTGAAAACCAGAGAGAAAAAAAGATGATGTCCAAGAAACACACACACAGCGCTTGGGGTCAAGCTACATGCAATCCAATGTGTTCACACATTCACAATCACCAAAGGTGATGGGGGGGCAGTCCCTTACCTGCTGTATGAGACTGATAAGGCTATGCCCAACAAGATGATGGACAGTATGTGTCTCCACAGCAGGTCCACACATCGAGCATTGTTCGTTTGATGCATTCTGAAAAGAGATGTGCATGAGCTCACAGCATGGCATCTATGAAATACATGATACATAATACGCTTCTTTTACATGAATATATTGTAATTATCACTGGCACAATTCATGTATGCATGGCAATTCAACATTGCTGGAAGGTCTAGCAGGTTTCTCCCCTTAAATCTCCCCAACAGCGAGAAGAAAAGAGCCTCACCTTAAATAAAGGAAAAGAAAGAAGTAAACAACAAAGAACCAGATGAGCTGGGAATGACTGGAGGGCATCCCATACTCTGTGTTCAGGTTTCCGTGAGCCCCTGCAGAAAGAGAACAGAACCTGATTTAAATATTTATTTGCAACATGGAGCATATCAAACTCATTAGTATTAATTCAGAACCAAGTATTTTGGGTGAGGTACTCAACCAAACCAAAGTTTAGAACTAAAGTAAGAGCCTGTTCTTAATTATATATGATTATAACTAAATATTAACATCTGGCTTGCATTAGGTGAAATGATGGTATAATCTATTTGATTTTATTTATATTGAATAACAGACTGTCTGCATTGCGATTTTTTTTTACACACATTGTATGGATTTTGCTCTGCCTATTTAAAAAAGTTGTGCAAATGTGTAGTACAGCTTCAGATCATAAAACAATCAAGTGCGATGACGTGAAACCTGACAATGGAACTGGCAGAGATCAGTGACCGATATCAGGAAGAGATGATCCAGCCGCTGGGATGTTTTTGCACTGTTGCCCAACCCTGCCAACTACACGTAAAAGCACCAGCTTGTTCCCTCACTCACCTGCACACGGGCGTGGCTCTCTGAGAATGTGCTTCAGCAGCCAGTTAAACCCTTCATTCAGGAGGAGCCCACCAAAGAAGGAAATCTGTGTGGGAGAGGGGGGGAAGCAGGTCAACACTTCCAACTTTGTGGCCTCTAGCTGGCAGCGCTGTTCAGGCCCCTGTGAGGCTGCTGTGTGATGAAATGTAATGATGCTTCTTCTGGGGTGGGGGTGGGGGGGTGGGGGTGCATGTGCAGGACTCACCGTGTGCAGCTCCCGTTTAAACACTATAAGAGTGACGAAACCCACAAGGATCGCTATGGGCAGGAGACTGATGTAGGCCAGCACTTGTCCCGTCAGATCATCTAAAACACAGCGACACGGTACCGATTACGAGACATGTTATAAACCCCAGTAAAGTCATCTGGTGGGAGTGACACTTTGAGATACTCAGTGGACTCGGGCGGCTGTAATATTTACCTGTAAGCACAGGTAGGAAGCTGGTGGGGCGGGGTAGCTATGCCACCATCCAAATAACACGCCGCGTTATTCCATTTGTTTAATTAAGACAGCTCGGTGCAGTTGAGGGTTATGCTAGTTATACTAATCAGTATCAGGCCAAGGAGCTAGCTGCTGCGTTAGCATTGGTCCTGGCTACAATGCTATAATGTGAAATAGCTAGGTACTTCCATCACAGTCATAAATTATATTTTGCCGTTATGAATGCCTGATTTTTGTTAAATAATTCTTACAGGACAGCGCGTACTCGCTAATCCCTGTGTGTTTTAACCAAAACCGATATTAAAGCAGCTAGCAGGCTAGCTCGCCTTCATTGTGGACACTGTCGCCATCTGCGCATGCGGCGCCGTCTCACAATTTTGCAGGTCCGGGCTGCGTTCCCCGCTGTGCCCGGGGTTTTTCGCAGCATCTCACAATTTGGCAGTGTCACCGACGGCCGTGTCCATTCAGCAGCGACAAACACACGCGCGCTACCGTAAAAGCACAAAGCGGCCGGCGGCTCGCGGAGCTTCGGCAGTTTAGAGGAAGACGTTGAGTTTACGTACCCTCGGGGAACTCTACGTGTGTGAGAGATATGGACCGCCATCGAGGTGGTGCCGAGCACTGCTCTTCCAACGCCATCTTACCCGGACACAACCGGGCAGTCCCAGTGAAACGCCCCAGACACGTGTCTAACCAATGGAGAACGGAGCTCCGCGTTCAAACGGGCCCCGGCTGCGGAGGAGCCGTCCAATCCCAGCCGCACACCGGGGATGAGATATTGTGCCCATAGAGGAGAATTGTTGAATGAACAAAAAACACAAAAGTCCAGCACTCCATATTAAGGCAGCTAACTGTGCTCATTCAAAAAAAGCCTAATAATATTATAGTCATATTTTTTAATGATACTGCATTCATGTAGGCTACAACCCACCTGGGACACCAATAATGCCTGGATCAGGTGATTGCCCCCTTTTTTTCTTTCACCTTACGTGGGACATCTAAATTTAGGGGCTTAAAATATGACATGTTTGCAGAAAAGCTTTACAAGTTTTAAATAAAATGAACTTAAACAAGAGTGTCCATAACGCTAAAAATACTGAGCACTGCACCTTATGGGTGTCTTTTCGTGCAATACCACCTTGAACAAATATTATCTGTCAACAATTTACAAGCAAATCTCCCACAATTACAAGATTAGACCATCAAGATGTACTACTGAATTAATGTTTGATACAGCACATACTCTTCATGAGTTAGAAATACACCCCTAAATATTGGTACAAAGGTTAGATTTATTAACCCCCCACCTGCACTTGAAAGAGTTAGAGAGTAAATACTCACCTGTAAATGCAGCTGACAAACTCACTGGCTTCTGACAATTCACATAAGTCAGTTATCAGGTGTGCCCAGGTCGGCGAAAAAACAACACACAAAGTAAACACAAAAAACCTGAACAAGTGCAAACTCAACTTCTGCAATTTCCATAAAAGACAGAAGAAAAAGTAGGAGAAAGCTTAAGAAGTATTGTATGTTAGAAACTAATTATTAAATTATTTAAGATGTGTAAAATCTTTTCATCAGCCTTTAAGAAACTCTTTAAGAACAATCTGTGATCTTTTTATTTATCATAAAGTCATGCTTCTTTGTCTTTTGAAAAAAACACACCCTTTACTGCAACAACAAAATAATAATTTTGCATTCGAAAAATTTGATTTCCTGGCGAAACACAAAATAGGACACATGCATAATAAACATTTTGTTCAATAACAAAAAAATATTTAATATGGAGAATCAAAATCAATTAACAGTTTGTGCTGGCATTGTAATTTAACAATAGAAAAGACAAAAGGCATGAATAGGACACTTGTAATGTAGAGCAGTGACTTAAAAAAAAAGACTTTCACATTCTGGCCATCTGAAATCCATGTAAATCTCTATAATCCACTGAATATGCTAAGGAGAGTCCATGCCAGGATTTTGACTTTCAGTTGATTAAATGTTTCTTAACACTTTCTTCAAGTTAATTTCTAAGTGGGCGGTTTTAAAAACTAACAATTACGATAACTAGGGCTGAACGACTCGAATGTTGCAGGAATACACTGATTGACGCATTTCAGAAAATCGACACTGTTAACATGCAAAGGCTGCTGGAGGAATAAAACTGTGATCACTCACCTCTCATTACAAAAAAGCAGCCCAATCTTTGAACACAAGACTAACCATCTAAATACTTGCATTTTTCCATGATTGCATTAACCTGAACGATGCATACCGCTGACACTCTACAACAACAGGACTAAAACAGTGGAGAACAAGTTTTTAAAGCAGCTCTGCAGGGATTGGACCACAAGCAGTTAAAAGTTAAAACTGGAGAACATTCAACACGGAGACTAAAACAAAACCTTATGTCAGTAACCAGAATAAATATCTTCCATAATATAGATTTCTGGGAAATATAACTTCTTTACTATACAGCATGTATGTTCTATTTTCTAGTAATAATATGGGGTAATTCAATAGTTTTTATAGTCAAACTTTAAAACTCATTATTAAAAAGAGAGTTGTGGGACATTCCTGCATCTTTCTGTTTTTCTGATAAAGTGCATAATGCTTAAAAAGACAAAGCTGCACATACGCCAAAACAAAGATCTAAATTATTTTCTGTAAAGCCTGTATTTACAAAAAAGATTCTGAAGGACTTATTTTCTGTAAAGCCTGTATTTACAAAAAAGATTCTGAGCAGGACTTTGATACATTTCTCCCCCTCACTACAACTCACAGAAAGTTCAGACAGAATTTTTTGCAGGCACAGAACGTATGCACTGTTTGTAATGCCACAAATAAGAAACAAACTTTTCATCCTGTTTCATTAAGATAATTCAATCTTTAACAGTTGAGGCTACTACCTGCATAACACAAATCTACCTCTGCAGTAGTGGAGTTAACCATGTTCGGATCGCAGAAGAGAACTCCTTTTAACTTGGCATGTTAGCGCCCCTTCTGTGTCTCTGCGCTCCAACAAGCTCACAGCGTTGGGAAAGCAAAGACAACTCGGGGTCATCATCAGTGCACTTGTGTAGGTCTGTACAATACCCGCTTCTTTACGAAATCAGAAACAGAACAAACGACATCCATGCTACGTCTACAACTGCAGATGGCACCTTTTCATTTGGTGGTTGTGTCAATTTTAAAAACAGGCAGGGACGAAGGCAAGTGACACATAGTTTGCGTGAAGTGATGGAAAATGTCCATGGGTGTTTGTGATGAATAATCACACTGAGGCTGTTTTTCTTTTAGAAAGTCTCTGCAGGTGTCAGGTATGTGTATTCACTGGCAGAAGACATGTTGACACGGTAGGAAAAGCACAGGTCTAAATAAGAAAATGAATGATGGCTGAGTTCCATTTAGCTGCTTCAGTTTCAGGGTCTTATTGTGCACGCTGGCTCACTTTCACACTGCCGTGCAGTGGTGGAAGAAGTATTCCATTACAAGTAAATGTATTCATCAAGTGGCTGGACCAATCAATAAACGATAATAGTGATATTGATCAAGTTCCTCATTCCTCCCTGAAAGAAGACACTGTTGAAGACGTTCGTCTTCTGTTACACCTGCAAAACTGGGGGATAATCCTGTGTGACACTATTCAGACAGATATTTGTGTTGTTAGTTGCCAGACAAATTCCGAGGGATCAGTGTGACTTGGAGAAAGTAAAACGTAAAATCAAAAATGCAAGTAAAGCCATTTGCATCTCAGCTGGATCACCGCAATGTCCACCCTGGTTTAGAATACTTAATGAGAAGTGGTCTGGGGTCAGAATATAGCTGAGGAATAATTTCACTTCTACATGATTAACACGTTATCACCCTACACTAATTTTACAAGATGTCTTTTTACATTAAACATGGTCGTTTGGATATGTCACATCTTAGCCTGCTTGATTAAACCAAACTGGAATAAATACTTTATTAATTAACGAATTAATTAACAGGATTTAAGTTATATCAGTGAGGAGGCAAATTCATTACGTCCTTCATCACGCGGCACAAGCCTTTAGTTGGTCAACGTTGTCAAATATCCTTACCCATCCTTAATATAAAACACAAAATTTCAACAGACTCACTGCATTTCTTTTCACATAATAATGAAGATCTCATCTGATGTCACAAGTCAGATGAATGGAAGGTAACCATGTTCTGAAGACACTCGCTCCATGCGGAGTGATAATGTCGAAGGCCTGGTCTTCATGTGTCGGGAGCGCTTCTGTCAGGGGTGTTATTGAGAAATATCCTTGTAACCCGGCGAGGCGGAGACAAGTCCCCACACGTCTGAGATTACCCGACAACAGTGGGCATCTCAATACTTGACGCAGCAGCTGATAACAAGGGAGAGGTGGAAGATCCAGCCGCTACCCCTCGTTCTTACCAGTGACACCGTAGGTCTATTCCAAATATATCCTCTTACAGTAGTTGAGTTTGATGAACACAGAAGAATGAATGAATGAATGATCGATTGATTCTGGCTCTCAGTGTACCACAGGTGCACGATTCAGTCCAGTCTTAGCACAGAATAAGTGTTGAGCTGCGACTCCTTGATGCTGCCTACTGCATTTGGCCTGTACAAGCCCCATGAAGCCCTTAGTGACCCTCATCGGTTCAGTTGGGCCCTGAGGAGCCCTCTGTGTCTCTGGGCAGGGCACCGTTGAGCTCCAGAAGGCTATCGATTCCCAGGTACCCCAGTAAAATCTCGCTCCTGCGGTGGGAAAGGTTCAGGATGTCCTCAGCCAGGCACTGAGCAGAGGTGAAGCGGACCTTGTCGTGATCGAACATATCCTTGAGGTATTGCACTATTTGTTGCTGCGGTGGAGAGGGGAGAAATGAAAGACGATGATGATGGTGATGAAAGCATCAGACCTTCATCAGACCTTTCCAGCCCTATGCACTCCCACATCTTCCAAAATCCATACCCCAGTTTGTAACACAGATGTGATATGATGTGAACTCTTAAACTGAAATAACTCTAACTAAATAAAAAGTAGTTTAACTTTCAGTCGCTCTGTGCTCTCACCTTGAAGATAGTGCACACTTCACTTAGGTGCTGCCTGGGTCCCAAAAACCCAAAAGCTAAAACTGGGCTCACGTGTTCTGATATGGCATAGAAGTGGGAGATAAAACCATCAGGGACCTATAGACAGTAGAGAAATAACTGTAAAATCTAATACATCTATACGTATATACTTTGAAAAACAAAATGCAATAAATAGTGCTCAGTTTTCGAACCGGCTCAAACTCACCATAAGCAGGCGCCTTTTCGCTTTGAGGACAGACCAGCAAGCGGTTGCGAGGGCCTAACAGAAAAACACAACCCTGTTACTGGAGCAGTACAATTGATGAATCAGTGCGTGTGTGCATGCAAGTGTAAACTTACCGTTTCTTTAAAGCTGTCGGAGAGCCAGCGATTCCTCAGCACGGCTACCACAGAGGTGGGGGGGCTCTCCAGGTCTTCAAATGCGTCCATCAGGATGAAGTCCAACACTATGTCAAAGAAGTTCATACACACCACCTGCAGACACAACAACACGTGGACCCCAGCGGTGCATTGTGTTAAACAGGACAGCGACTGCAGTTTCTCTCAATGATTAAATTCACATTTTATTATAACATATCCTATGGTATCCTAACGCATGACCCTAAAAGGAAGCTTCACACTGAGCCAATGCTATCCGTGGGGCGCACTACAGTTAAAGTTTAATTCAGGTTCGTCACAGAGTATCTCAGGTTCACGTGAACTACCCCAGCATCCCTGTTCCCATGAATAAATCAATAAACACATAACCTGAGAACAGTACTGTGACCAAGAGAAAAAGTTGAACGTCATTTGGTGACAGACTGTCCATGAAGACTGAACATGTTATATATATGGCCTGATTTGCCAACACATAGGGGAATTTTGCCTATATTTGCTTATCTTATGACGCGCATGTTGAAAAACTACATGAAAGGCAGCATCACACCAACCCCGCGGCCCTCCAGCTCCATCTTGGTGATGGGCCACGTTTCCTCTCTCTGAGTGTAAAGCAGCATGTCCTCGTAGCTCTCCAGGAAGGCTTTGGGACTCTGAGTTTAAGGGATATAAAAAAGGGAGGTAGTTACTTACAGCTGTACAAATATGTCCACAGAAGCAGAACCTCGTCCTGTTCATTCAAACTGGACAAGTCAACAACTGAGGATCCAAATGAGTCCTGCTTTACCTTGTTCGCCTTAACCATTAATCCTGTGATCATTTGTTTCCCGGTCTCCATGAAAAATGTGCGATGAGTTTCATCTACCAACAGAACCTGGAGGGAAAAATGATTACTGGTCTTTTTTTCTGTAGTTATATCTATAATAAGTTGGACAAGTTATACAGTGGACACCTGATTTGCTTACTTGAGAGACTGAAGAAAAAAGCTAAAAATGAAAAACATGGCTCAGACAAAGATCCACACTGACTGAAAGCGTTCTACAGGTACTATAAACACTGCCAGCATTAGCCCAGCTCACACTGCTGATTTATAATCAAAATGATTACCACTACAATTTGACACTGTTTGCAGGATGTATATTTTTGACAACTCCAGCAGGCAATAACATTTGTGTTGTAAAAGAACAGAAGTTTCAAAATGTACAATAATGGCTTCCAAAAAAATAAAAAAGAAAGAAATTGCTAAATGTAATAAGGTTCAGTCTTATGAGCTGAAACAGACCTGGAATGCTTGTCTCACACAGTGGAGTTTGGCAAGGAAGTCGTGATCACCATAACACTCAAGTAATTCAGTCCTGGTACAAAGGGAGACAGGTACGAAAGTTGATATGGCAAACGGCTGCTTATGTACACATACAGCAGACACAGAGCAACATTAGCAGTCATTTATAGTTGTGGGTCTGGCTGCTTGATCAATTGAAGCCTGATATTTTATCTCCTTTAGGCTTTTTTTGGGTTAAGGGACATATCTGCCTTTTCAGCTCCTCTATATTCACCAGCCAGTCGCAAACTTTGTTTACCATTTGGTGCGGAGCAGGTAGAGTATGGTGGGTTTGCCTGAGGTTTTTCACTGACATCAGCTGCCTGCTACATCTGTATCTGATGCTGATGAGAGCAGTGAGCGTGAACCCAAACAGTAAAGCTGCCAAAACGCTCAACAACTGATAACTCGATGTGCACGTGTCGCTGGGAGTGACTCATTCACCTCAGGGATCTATAGGATACTTTGCCCTCGCGGACCAGAGACGAGGCTTCTTCATAAAGAGCTGCTGGTTTGAGAGGTTGGTAGACCTCTTCTAGAGCCATGGCGTCAAACAGCTGCACACACAAAACACACATACCTCAATCCATGTACGTTATGTGTCGAAAAAGATGTAGACGTGACTGGATCTGCAAGACTTAAACGCGTGCGCTCAATATAAACAGTAGGGGGAGCTCTGGGAACTTGGTGACAGACATAACATATGTAATGGAGAGCAGAGGAGAAGAACTCACCTCTGCAGCTGAGAAGAAGGAGTCATCAGAGGTAACAGTGGTGGCATCATCGTTGTGCAGTCTGTGGAAACTCTCCACTTGAGGCAAGATAAGAGTTCCCTCACTCTCTGGCAAAGGAACAACACAAACTCTGACTCGCAGCACAAGAATCAAAACACAGATATGAAACAATGCCCTCACTGTGACTGTATATACCGATACAGTCCAAAGCGCTGCATCCGTCCTACTCCTCACTGATCAGGTTTAACATTTCATTCAGTCTCCTCAATCATGACCAAGTTCCAGTGCAGATATTCTTGGAACTTGAGCACATAATCCATACCTTCTGCCCTCTTTTAGGGTCGCATGTAAGCTTGACTCTTACCAAAGTCTGCTAGCACGCTGTCTGTTGGGATACTGCTCCCGAAATCCTCCTGCAGGTGGTACGCCCTGTGCAGTAGTGTCTCTAGCTTCTCAGCAAACACTTTATTACGGGCTTCAACCTGTAATTCAGGGGACAAGCATTTAGCAGCAACAAAGTTACTTTGATATTATGTAATAATAGACTTAAGTCCAGGATCAGTTTAATCTGTTGCACTTATAGTGCAGTGGTACACATCTAGCCATGTACAAGCTTGTCAGGCAGTTTGCACCGGTAATGATTGTTTTATGGTTACCATGGGAAAGTCTCCACTGGTTGCCCCCAGCAGAGCGAGGCTGTTGTTGCTGGAGGTCGGTTGGGTGTGATGGCGTATATGCAGGGCCTGTTCCCACTTTCGCAGAGCTTCCTCAAACAGCTCCATCCCTAGCAGGGAAAGAACACGAAGACTAAACCAAACTGTCTATTTGTGACACAGAAAGCCTAAACTATGAGCTGAGAGTGTAAAAACCTACCCATTACATACAGATTCTCTGCATTCGCATCCTCTACTGCCCCTGACTCTTCCACCACAGGCTCTGCTTCCCAGGGGGTGGATGGATTAGCAGACTGGTTTGGGGAGCTTGGGACCCGCATCTGTGCCAAAAAGACACAAAAAGTGAGACACAGAGGAATAAAGGAAATGTAATGCCTGTATGAAAAAAAATGAAGAACGACAAGTATGACACTAACAGATGCCAAGCTGTGTGAGGAACTTGAGTGTTTACTGGGAGCCAGGGAAGAAATTCCACTCATGGTGTCATTGCTCCTAGTGCTCGGACTCATCATCTGTCGCCCACTTAATGGACCTGTAGAAAAAAATCAACAACAAATATTCTCTGGTCCAGATCTGCTGAGACACGCTACAACCCACAAAGCAAAGTCATCACTTCAAAAAAGACATGCACACCTCTCTTTAATGAAGAGGGTCTTCCTGTCTTCATCAGCGCCTCGGGCACTCCCACTGTCTTCTGGCCCTCCTTCCCTTGTGTTGCCTGCTTTCTTTTTCTCCCTCGCCTTTTGAGCTGATGAGCGGTGAGGGCCAGAGCGACACTTCCCAGTGCTGTGGCAAAGAGCACCTTCTTCAAGCTTGGGGAGAGTTTCAGCTGAGAAAATATGGACTGAAAGCAGGAAAGGCAAACTTGAGCCACCATCACAGCGCTCCCCCAAACATCAGTCAGATGCAAAACTTAACAGTGAATGCAAAGTGAGTTACCTGCCCAAAGGTGGAATAAAGAAAGACCGGTATCTCTGCTACAGTCATGGCCAAAGCTTGGGCGATGGACATCCCTTCTGCTCGTTTGACTGACATCTCAGAAATGGAAATGCCTTCAGGCCACAAGGTCCCTCACATTCACCCCAAACAAGGTTCCTCCTCTGCTCTGAGATCAGCCAGCTCAGGGCTTGCTGATGAACCGTTTGTCTTCATTCACTCCGGCTCTTATACTCCTCACTTTTCCAGTGTTCAGTTTTGTTACCCTGCAACAGATAAGACATGAGTTTTGGAGGTGATCTGAGTGCACGAGCCTCCTCTCTTGAAAGCTGCATTCAACTGCACAGACCTTGCAACGGCATGGCATTAACAGACACAATTATCACTGCAATAGTGCCGTTGACTCAAGGGCAAAATCCTCCAGACACAGAATTAACTTGCAAAGGTTAATGCATGGTATAGGCTGAGACGATCAAACTCGCATTAACTGTTAAGCAGCAGAGTAACTTGACTTTGTGCCAACTTCCTATCTACACTCTCTGGTATGCAGCAAGTGTGGTTTCGACGTGACAGGGTGTCTGACTTTCCTTCTCTCTTTGGAGCACAACTGAGCGCTCGTATATAAAATGAGCAATCCTTATCCAGCCGGAAAGGACAAACTATTATCGAAGGAGAACCTGTTAGTGAGAGTAGACTTGGCTATACGGTGAACAGCAGACTGGGCATTAAGTCAAGATGCCGTGAAACAACCCTTCCAGTACTTTTCGAGCTTTTTACCTAAAATGCATAGCAAGTCTGAGCCAAGTCTTCAAAAAATGTGTTAATTACAAGCCACAATGAGCACAAACAAGCAGGAAGCAGCCGTCACAGGCGGGCATGCTAACGTTAGCTGGCACATTTAGCTAGACTAGCGAAGCCCGATCAGTCACTTCACATCACAGCATCAGCCGGTCAACCGGACACTAGCTGCAGGGCTTTAAAATGACCCCTCAGAGGCTTCGGCGGCTCTATGTACAGCTTACCAGCCGCACAACTAATAACATAATCCCCCAGACAGTTACATACCGTGGGCATCCAAGACGACGGGGAAGGACGTTCCCGTGTCACAGTCAGTGAAAGCCGCACACTAGATTTTTGCTCGGAGGCAGTTCTTTGGAAACGCAGGAAAACTGACACGACCTTGAACCAATCAGAGTCGGAGTAAAGAGGGTCGAATGTTTTTTGACCAGTCGTATGAAAGGTAGGAGGGAAAATACTTTTACAACCCAATCAGGTCGTAGATCATAGAGCATTGATTCCGCACGGATAAAAATCATAATATTAAAGCTGTCAAAAGTTTCATGGCGTTACCTATATTTATGGAACAGTCAGTACAGTAACATGAAATGTATGCAGATGAGTGACGAATTGTTATAGTGATGATTTTAGATGAGCAAAGATACTTGAGCGCAGCGTTCGTTAATAATACGTACGTACGCTTTATATACAGATTGGTTCTTCTAAAACGGTAATTTATACGACTTCGTATTATGGAAGCCGTTTTCACGAGTTTCACTTGAAGGTAACGCCACACAAATCCGTTTCCGGTTTGGGGACATGCCTTTCAGAATAAATCACGACTAGATAACTGCCAGTGGACGTAGAACATATCATCAGGTACTTTTGTTATTTAAATTATATTGAACTGAAGTGCTATGAAATAATGTCCAATAACATTCGGTATTAAGAAAAATGAATGATGATCACATTTCATAGTAAAGACTTGAGTTTCAATAATTTCTTCGACTGAAAGTACACATTTTAGGTGATTTTTTTAAATAATTTTTTCCACATAATATTTTTTATCCTTTCAATATTCAACTCTTTGTGGTTCTATCATGGATGTAATGTAAGCAATATAAATACCCGTATGATACATCCATGGACTCTATAACGCAGACGAAACTTTTGTTGTGAAAGTCGGACCGGAAGTCATCTTCGAGACAGCGAAACACAGTGCAGATTCAGTATGAGATTCAGGAATCAAGAAATCGTTAACAGTGTCACCACAACAGGTGGGACGACAACAGGCCACTTAACAGACTTCAGATAATCGTTCGTTCAGACACGGTGGAGATAAGATAATGATGTTGGACCTGATGTCAGCCTGGGAATGAAGAATGTGTTATACCGAACAGAAAGGGACCCTGGTTTTGAGAACAATCGTCAGAACTGAGAAGAGGAGCCATTCAAAATATGCTAATTGAATGTTCGCCCACGACTCGTCAGTGGCTCGGGTTATCGCTTCTGCCTCAAGTTAAACGACTGGAAAGATGAGTGCCGTCGGGCTCAGTGGAGCCTTGATATGAAATCCCTGGTAAGAAAGAGCCGCTCGTTTAATACTCGTCAGATATTAATATCTGAATCATGCGCACCCTTCAACCCTAAACCGCTCTGTCCCATTAAACAGGCGATCCGCTGGCTTTGTCTGCTCAGCCTCAGCCTTCCCCTGTTGATTTGGTTTGGACATGTGATCACACGGGACGCCCCCTCGCCTGCTGTGCAAAGCACCGGGCTCAGGGGCTTCGCGAGGATCACCCCCGGTGGGATGGAGCAGGTGAGAGGACCCCAGGACTCCGGCCCGAGTCGCACAAATACAGTATTATACACACATACATATATACTACCCAAATCCAGACGTGCACAGCTTGTACATACTACCCATTATTACCTGTTATTGGGTATAGACTGATGGGCTAAAATTTATATTTTAAGTGGATTCATATATGTGTATAATATAAAGGGTTATTATTATTGTACAGAAACCACACACTAAAACAGCTTTTCCATCTTTTCTTTGTCAACAGTTTCTGGACATGCATTGCAATCAGTGTGCCTTGGTCTCCAGCTCAGGTCAAATGCTCGGAGCTGGTGTAGGTGAAGAGATTGATAAGATTGGCTGTGTTATCCGCATGAACAATGCACCAACCCGGATGTATGAGAAGGACGTAGGGAGCCGCACCAGTGTTCGGGTTGTGTCTCACACCAGTGTTCCCCTGTTGGTAAAAAATGAACGCTATTATTTCCAGCAGTCGGCAGGGACTACCTATGTATTCTGGGGTCCTGACAGGAACATGAGGCAAGATGGCAAAGGACGGATCTTTAACATTCTCCTGAAAATAGCAAAGAAGTATCCTAATGTGAGAATCTACGCTGTGACCAGAGAGAAGATTCAGTACTGTGACGGTGTGTTTCAGAATGAAACTGGAAAAAACAGGTACAGTTTGAGCTCATGTCCCAGTAGAAAAGCCTTGACTGATGCACCAATTATTTAGTTTTTCTATACAGTTTTTACAAATATGTAAAACTTTAAACACTTTTAACTTGCTATAATATATGACAAAGAGAAGTAGCAAATACTCTCAATTCAGGGGCTGAAATCAGAGAATGTTTGGATTTAGTTTACTGTTTTAATTCAATTTGTTTGTCCATCAGTCCACTAATCATTTCAGCTATAATCTTATGTGTCAATATGTTCAATAACATATATTTGGTGTCGCTCACTTAGAATGAAGACAGGGGCGTTTCTTAGCACCGGATTTTTCGCAATGATTCTGGCAATAGATATGTGCGACAGGATCCATGTCTACGGTATGATTGATGAACACTACTGCAGGTGAGACATTTAAAAGTATGCCTTGAGTTCGTAATACACACTAATAATTTGCAATCCTATATAACTTTTCCTATTTGTGCTTTGTCCTCCTCCTGACAGTCGGGCCAATCACAGCATTGTTCCATACCATTACTATGAGCAGAATCGAATCAATGAGTGCAGGATGTACAAAGTCCACGAGCGCACACAACGAGGGGGCCATCGCTTCATCACTGAGAAGGCCATCTATGCCAAGTGGGCAACGCGTCATAACATTGAGTTTAAACACCCCTCCTGGAGCCTCTGAAGAAGATGATCATAAAAGCCAAAGGAGGCTTCTGAACTTCTCTGCTGAGGAGTTGAGTGTTGCTCGAGCAGGAAGTTTATTAAGTATATCATGTTACTCATGTTATGGTCTTTTTTCTTTAACCAAACCAACAGCTTCTTATCTACTTGAAATGTGATATGGCTCAAGGTGACAAAAATATCTACAACCATAGATATAAAAATACTTTTTAATTTGAAGTGTAATAGAAGTGGTAATAGCTTTTAGGTTACCAACCTCAGTATTACTAAAAAATTCTGTCATATAAAGCCATGTGTCCGTAACCTGTAAATACTGATAAAACATCATAAGCCACTAAATTATGTACTAAAACCAGTTTATACCAAAGCTTCAACTTTTCTTGGTCTAACAAAAACAACTTAAACTTTTTAATATCTTTATACTTGTGCCTTGACTTTCTGTCTCCCTTTATTCTGCAGTCTGGCCTCTGTAATGTAAAGATGCAATGAGCACCTTTACTCTGTAACAGAAAGTGTGTTGTGAAGGGCTGGAGCTGCTTATTATTTTCATTCATGATCAATCTGGCATTTATTTTCTCAATTAATTCATTGATCTCCTGTCCATTTGGTTCAGTCAGTGGTCCAGAACCCCAAGTTTTTCAACTCACAATCATAGATGATTAAGAAAACCACTATGAAGCAGCGAAAAGACTTAAATCATTAATGAATTTTCCTTATCGACTAATCTGTCAAACTGCAGTATTGTTTTTTCTGTTTTGCCGCCCTGTCATTTGGTGAGATTTGATAATTTCAAGCTTGTGTTGGTTGTGGGAGATTTCATTTGATGGTGATCATGAGCTGTTCATGCTCATGTGCCAGACAACGAACAGACGTGTTTGATACTGCTGAATAGTGGAGCTGCACATTATTTAGTTGCCCTTACTGCAACCAGTGTTTAAATGCTCAGTGTAGTAGCATTTCATTTAACCATATATATGTAGCAAGTATATGCTCATGTTAATGTAAACCATGTTCATATGTTTCCATAAGGTCTTGTCTGCCATTTAATCCAAAGAGTGACCAGTGCAGTTTGCAGCTGTGTTGCATGTGGTGTCAGTGGTGAAGCTTGAGTGATGGAGAATAATGTCATTCATTCAGTTTCATTCTGGTCCCTTATTTTCCTTCTCTATCGAATAGAGTCCATGACATTCTATGTGTTAAATCAATCCAACAGCAGACAGTATAGATAGATAGAACTTAATTGATCCCACGATGGGGAAATTTGTGCATTTACCTCAGCTCAATTACAGGAAAGAAACAAAGCAATTAAAATGTATGTCAATACATATATATGTATGTAACTACAGGGTGCTCCACTGTACATCACTTCCAGGTTTTAGTACTACACACGTCTACTTCAAAATTGTTTAGCCATTATATTTTCCTGCCTGTTGACAATGAAAACTATAGTGCTGCCTTTTCAGTTGCATAATGCTTATTTTGTGACCAATTCCAAAGATTGCAATACTATTTGCACTACTGCGCAAACATTACTGCATGTACATTTGAAACATGAGTGGTTTGAATTCAGAAGTGTCATTGTTGACTTTTTAGTACGCACACATATGTAGTGAACTGTGCAGCGTGAAAACTTGAATGAAAACTGTACCACTGGCCACCGCTAGTGTGAGATGGTTGTCAACATGAATAAACGTGCTGCCAAACAGAATCTGCTGTTGTGTGTCAGTGTCACTTTCTGTGAGGCTGTATCGACAAAAGGTCTTTGAGACAGTCTTCAAACACCTAAACTGGAGCTACATACAGTATGTTAGCTCAGTTTAAGGCCCTACACCGTCATCGTCTCTCTTCTCCCCATCTTCTTGTGCTCCTTGCTAGCATTAGCACCACTATGGCTAATTTAGGGGAAGGATAAAGAGCTTTATAACATGTTTTAAAAACTACAAAAACAGTATGAGCTGATGCAGTTTCGATAACTTATTGTTTCAGTGTTGAATTAATCAACTACAAAATGCAATTTCTGAAGTTGTAGTTGAAGTTGAAGTCTGGAGTTGTGGTGGGATTGCTGCCTCCAACAGCTGAAGATAGAGTCCAATACACACCCATTATAAAAAAAAAAAAAAAAGCATAATTAAAAACTGTGATAATTCAAAAGTTGTAAAAGGTATGAAAACGACCGGTAAGAGTTGAAAGTCTTGTGACCTGTTTAAAGTTAGAAAGAGGTTTCTGACGCCATAACTGAGTCGAGTTTCTGCAGTGAAGCGTGAAGAAGGATTTAGATGTAAAAAAAAAAAAAAAAAAAAAACTGCGGGGTAATAAGAAGAAATAGAAATATTTTTTGAACGTGACAGAGACATATTTGCACAACCCAAAATCGAGAGCTGCCATGTTTATCACGTACACGCCGGTGCGTTTTATTCCTGCTCGTGCGCGCTGCAGTGCATACGGATGCGGTGATGACGTCACGGGAGTGGTGCAGGAAAATGGGGTGCGCGAGAGATCGGAGACACCGAGACCGCAAAGGCCGTGAGACGGTAAAGCGCCGGATTAACACTGCTGCCAGCCGCCACGCTTTCACATGTCACGATAGCTAATATCTTCATCCTATCGGCGGGATGTCGGTGATGCTTTTTAGGAACAGTCGGTAACGGTACGTCAACGGCGACATCGCTGCGTGAGATTTTATTTTGTCCATATCATAACATGGTATTGCCGTGTCTGTGGATATATGTTAATATGAGAAACACATATATACAAACAGCAAGGCTGCGACACTGTACACAGCGCTTGTGTTTTATTTCGGTGGAAATACGCATGCAGGCTTCGCGTGTTGTTGCAATGACGCTGTCATAGAGCTTGTTTACATGTCAACAAAAATGCACTCAGCGTTGAATACAACATTTTCACACACACACACACACACACACACACACACACACACACACATGCGCGCGCGCCTGATGAGACGAGCCACAAGACAGATTTGAATCCACAGCGTACGTGTCTCTCCACCTGTCAGGTATGATGACAGACAGTCGCCAGTGTGGTGGTACACGGCCTGATCAGAAAGCATGGGGCCCAGGTTCAGTGGCAAGGTAAGACGGACCAAACGACAGGAGGGTGTGGCACTGCCAGACCCCTTTCCCTTCATCATCATCATCATCATCACCATCATCATTAGTATTTTTAGTCCAAATGAAGAGGATGACATCCATACAGACATTGTTGTTGTCATTAATATTTATATTCCTATTGCCATATATATATTGACCAGCTGTGAAGCAAGTCCTTAGATCCTTTACTTAAGTCAAAGTACTAATTAACAAGTACTGCACTTACGCTCTACAATTCAGAAGTCAATGTTTTTACACCACTACATTCCATAACTTGAGTTACTTTACAAATTCTTATTTACGTGTTTATCAATACACAGTATTCTGCAATAACTGTAACTCATTATTTTATAATGTTACAACTGTGCTTTACTATATTGTTACCATTCATTTATAGAGCAGCCTCCATTTGTACTCATAAAATGAATTTAATGACATTCGACCACTGTTGTTTACGCTACAGGGCCAACAGAGCCACAGGATGGTGATCTTCGTGGCCATCTTCATCCTGATGACTCTCCTCTTCCTGTATGGCTCTAACAATGGCAGCAGCACCATCTACGCTCCTCTCCATGTGGCTACAAATCATGCTCTCAAGACTATAGACTTGAAGAAGTGGGCAGGGAAAGATGGTTATGTGCCATTTTATGGAAACAAGGTACTGAAGAGTTTGCACACAGACATGTTACAACTGGAACTTTGACAAATTTTGATGGCAAGAAAATCCATTCGCCTTTAGATTAATTTACTGCATGTTATTGCTGAATGTTCATGTTGTTGTTCCTTTCCAGAATATGACCCTGCACTGTCACAAATGTGCGCTGGTCACGAGCTCCAGCCACGTTCTGGGGAGTCAAGCAGGAGAAGAGATTGACCGCACTGAGTGTGTGATTCGCATGAATGACGCCCCCACGTTGGGGTACGAGACTGACGTAGGGAACCGGACTACTCTGAGGGTCGTAGCCCACTCCAGTGTGTTCAGAGTGGTCCGAAGGCCTAACGAGTTCTTACGCCGCACGGACAACAACCCTGTGATCATCTTCTGGGGACCCCCGAACAAGATTGGGAAGGATGCCAAAGGAACTTTGTACAGACTGATCCAGAGAGTCAGCATGACCTACAGTAACATATCTTGTTTCAGTATCACGCCAAGCAAGATGCGAAAATTTGACAGTCTCTTTCACAAGGAGACAGGAAGAGATCGGTGAGTATTCAGCGGGGTAGTAAAATGCCTTTCACGTCTTATAGCCTGTTAATCCTATTTAGTGTAAATGTCACTTTCAGAAACTCTGTTTTCCAATTTATTTATTGTTTTCTACTCAGACAAAAATCTCACTCATGGTTGAGCACAGGCTGGTTCACGATGGTCATAGCCATTGAAATATGCGATAACATCAAAGTATATGGGATGGTGCCACCCAATCACTGTGGGTGAGTATAATGATGGCAGTAATGGACTTGCAGTATGTAGATTTCTATCAACCCACTGGTTGCTACATTACATGAAATCAAAGATAAACTGTCTGTCAAACCAGTGAACTGATAATGTTTAAATCATATTTTTTCCAGAAAAAAACCTGGATCCAAGAAGATGCCCTATCACTACTACAAACCCAGGGGGCCTGATGAATGTGTAACATACCTGCAGAACGAGAGCGGTCGAAGAGGAAACCACCATCGTTTCATTACAGAGAAACAGGTGTTTGCACGCTGGGCAAAGCAATACAACATCACCTTCACTCATCCTAAATGGTGAGAAGACAAACACCAGGAGCCCTGTCCTGAACGAGTCCACTGGGCTGGGTTTGGTTGCTAACCTGCCTGACTGAGCCTTCGCATAGCCACATGATGAACGACAGCTATTATTGGTCCATGTCTCATAATGACTCAGAGGACGTATGGGAATGTTTTCTGTCATGGAAGAATGCAGAAACTCATTTTTGGGAGTTTTCTGAAGTACTCTGCACAGCTTTCACATTGACACATGGCAGCTGCCTGACAAGTGTTTTTGTAAATAGAAAAGAAAATGAATTTGAAGATGAATTTTTACATGTTTATAATATTTTTATGTATGAAAATGTACTTCTGTTTCCCAAGCTAAGGGGGGGGGATATATCAGCAAGCATTTAATTAGATATGCGACTACATGGCCAACAGAATACAATCTGTATTGCTCTCAGTTGTCCAGTATACATAGGTTATATTGTATAGTAATCACAGTTACATTCAGCACATCATAATTTTAATCTATATAGAAGCCTTATAAGCCATGCACCTGGTTTTGTCATAACAGTTCCTTAATCTGTACCAAAAAGTACTTTGTTGACATCTTAGCTTGAAGAATATAAGTTTGTATATAAGTAATAAGTATAAACCAAACAAATTATTTAATCTTAGCATCAATGTGATCAAGGACAGTTTACAATACATTTGTTTGTTTTTTTTAATACTTGGTGCTACAGACACATTTTGGCCAGTACTCAAAAAGTATTGTGGCATAAAACCCAGCCCTGGTTAACACACGTTAATATCGTATGTAACATTACAAAGGCCACAAGGAAGAAGCACATATGTACCTTCAGTTTGAGGGACTTCATCTATGTAGATTCAACAGTGACAGTTACTCCACTGTTTATGCCGTTATTGTTATAAGTTGATATGTTCTCTGTGTTATTTTTGCGGCCCTAGATGTTGATTTAAATGTTTTCCAGAACATTAGACGATGAAAGCCATTGCCTCATAACCTAAACATTTTTACCTGGGTAATATTTCAGAGCATGCAGCCTCAGTTCAAATGCATATTGGTCGTGTGGTGTGTCAGTATTTTGCTCTTAGGACTGCACGATTAAACTAAAAGTAAAGTCGCGATTTTAATGTAGAACCATGATGCAGAAAAGGGTGCAGTATTACATTCACTCTTTCAGATATATCCATCTGCAGGAGAGGCTGTTAATCAGGAAGCACATGACGCGCTCGCTTCGTTGTGCTTTTGTTTACTTTTGAATCCATTTGTCAGTACGAGTAGAAAAAAAGTATACATTGACAGTTGTGCTACTTTATCAACATTAAATTGCCTGCTAGATTTATTAAGATATTATCCTGTGAAAGTACGATTTTATGTGATGCAAAATTTTAGAACTGTGAACTGACCGTGAAGAACAATGTCAGTACCTACGACACAGATGGTGGCAGCTGAAACACAAATGTTAGACAAGACACAAACCACCACAGTGAAGTTTCTAACATTTTGTCCACCCTATTTCTTTGAATGAGAGTAGATTGACTATTAGAAACACCTGTGACTTTAACACAACGAGGTTGAACAGCACATCGAACTACAGCCTCTGAACTGACAAAAACGTTGTATCGACACTCTCACCAAAAACCGAACATTATAACCTTCATGACTATTTTATTATGCTGCCTTAGTTGGAACTAGGTAGACTTAAATAATCTGGAAAAAGTTTATTAAGCCTATCCATAAAACACACAAGTCCCACAGATAACCCAGAAGAACTCAGAAGGTCCCGACCAAACCCGGCATGAAAATGAAATCCGCCTGGCTTTCTGAACTGCAAAAATGAAATACTAATAAAAAAAGTTAAATGCATGTAGCATGTTTTGTAACTGGAATGTGATTGCATCCAGACGACAATCAGAGAGCTGTAAAGGCCTGTAGTAATGTAGAAATTTCTAAATTTCACTTTCTGTTTGTACAAAATGTCTGACCTATCCGCTCAGAAACCCAAAGTTGATTTTCAGTGAACAAAGTTAAACTCAGAAGTTCAGTGCCACGTTGTGCTGGTCTCAACCCTGTTTTTCACCAAATGATCTGTACTATTTAAAATCACTTATATACTTTGAAAAAAAACAATCCAAGGTCAGTACAAGCTTGGGGACAATATCTGTATTTAAATATGTACAATTTGTTAGATCATTTAGAAACAAAAATACAGGATGAACTAAACACAAAGAAATCTGACAGGTTTAGAATGTAGAATCAACAAAACTCAATGCACTGATGTGTGTGACGGGATATAAATGCGTTATAATGGCTGTTTCACAATGACCCTGCTAAAAGGTCCAGTTATGAAAAATGAACAATTTCATGATAAATGCCAGTTAAGATTATAAAACATCTGTCAGCATGTCTTTGTCTGCTTTCCTCCATCACTAATTCTTTATTGAACTCTTGGAATCACCTGAAAAGGCAGCTGTGATCTTCTGTCGCAGCCCTGACATGGAAATTAAGATGGCCTCCTGTTGTAAAAAAAAGCCAAAACAACAACGTTTAAAAAAAATGAATACACTGTTGTCACACTGGTGAGCAGAACAGGAAGGTATAAGCAAAAGTATTTGCTTGTACATATATCCTCTAAGCTTGGTTTGGCAAATATCTCCGTCCTCACCTCTGTGCGAATGGTCCTGCTGCCCTGACCGGGGCAGGTGTTCAGGTAAAGGTCAAACAAAACACTGGGGTCAGTCACATCCAGGTTTTGGTCAGCATCTACACTGGCCTCTAATCCCTGAAGACCTCCAAACACCACCAAAAGATGCCTGGAGAGTGGAAAAGAGTCAAGTTTAAATTAATGACACCAAATGATGAAATACCAATAATGGTATGACGAAACCAGAATGTTTTATTGGCTCTGAACCTACTTGAATGGCGACAGTGTAGTTTGGTCCATGTTGCTGCCTTTCTCTGATGTCCCTATGGTCAGATCATATCCTTCCTTATAAGGACTTTCTGTGAAAACTGCACCTGTATCAACAAATCAAGAGCAATATTCTTGGCATTCTCACACAGGATTTGGCTCATCACTCTCCATTACACTGCAAATTAATTTGAAGTATATGTTTGAGTAGTCGGGGTATATTAACAGAATGGGAATCCTACTGAGACACGATGCCAGGCGCACACTGTAACCCCAGTAGAGACCTCCATCAGTCCTGGGCACATGAGGAGCCACCACTCCGCCCTGATACATTTTGCTGTCTGAGGATGTCAGGCAGAAAAATGGACATAACATAACACAGATGATGTGCAGCATATTGAGCATAATGAGAACCCAACTCATTGACATTACAGTGTAGAGCCTCTGAACTACCTTGACTCTGGATCTGGTTGAGTTGTACCGTGACTCGAAGTCCAGACTGCAGCTGTTTATCAATGCGAACATCCTGTGGGAACAGATGGACATATACGTAATACACTGGATCCAGCCTCTTAATTGTGAATAATTTCTGGTGTTCTTTGTCTTCTGCGATAGTAAATTGAATATATTTGAGTTTTGAACACAAATGAATAGAGAGCATGACTTGACAGTGGAAAGTAATCTTTATTTGTGGCCGTACCATCTACATTTGCAAGTAAATGCAAATGATACCTTTTAGTCCCCAGACTTGAGTCGACGGCTGTAACTTCTATGAAAATATGCTCACCTTTCTCATTCCGCAGTTGACGAGTGAACCTTTTCCTTGTTTGGTCGGCCTGTCGAGGACGATTCCTTCGCGGTATTCTGACTCCTCATCTATCCTCATGTGGTGAGGGCTGTCTAAAGGGTTAAGCAAACCTGGTAGAAAAAAAGGCCAATAAATTTCATTTATAAGCCTGTTTATACTCTGCATTACAATGTAAATATTAGCTAGTCCAGGAAGCCCCACGGTGTCAGATTTTGAACCCCCTGCTGTAAAGAATTTGGATTGTTTCATTACCTGCATACTGTAAATCTTGATGTTTTGGGAAAAACCATTTTCGCAGGTACCTGGTTGGGAAGACAAGATGTAACTTCAATGTGATAACAACTGGCTGATACTGGTGACTTGATTATAAAATGTTCCTACTTACTGTGGACATTCGAGATACTGAAGTATTCTGGCAAGTTGAATGCAAGCGTGCCCTTTCTTTCCAACACCCTTAAATTCTCCTTCAACGCTCCTGTGAAGTAAAGCCAAACAGCTTTTCTCGTTAGCTTCCTGTTAGTTTAAGGCTGTTTTTACCAATAAGTTGTACCTCTACATTAACTTACTTGACATCTTCCCCATGTTCATCAAACACAATGATCTCATCAACGCAGAACACAACACAGGCTCGAGCGATCTGTCCAGCCAGGTACGTACGAAGTTCCGTGGACTGAGCGTTGTCCAGAACAGAACCCGGCAGGGCCACGCTCACTGTGTAAGCCCGACCTATGAGATGTACATCACACATTACAGCACACTATTCTCATTATCGTTAGATAGCCTATAACTCAATCCATGAAATGATGATAAAGTTACCTTTTTTGTTCTGGCTTTGTTCAAGTCTTGCTCTCTCTGCGGCCTCCTGCTGTTTCTGCTTTTCCAACTGTTTAATCAGTTTGGCCTCTTTCCTTTGCTTCTTAGCTTCCTTTACTGTTATTCAGGAATGAGATCAACAAGGAAATCAGATGACTGAGGGTTTATGGAAGTGATTCAGAACCTTTTAAGCTTGTGACCCCTTAATATAAAGCAATATCCATCTGTGACTCCAGTGAGTTCATTCGAAGTTCCTGTTACTTTTCCCTCTGAGATCTGATTTCACCTTAAGGACTCTGAACTGAAAGATTTAATTAATTCCAATTAAATTAGATTAAATTGTTACTGTAAACAACCATTAGTATCAGCCCTACGTGATTTGTAGAGTCCTGCATGGGTGAAGGTTTAAGAAGCTACAGGAAACACGCTACTATTGGATTTTTAACATATTTAAAAAGGTACAAAAGTAAAAGGGAAAAGACTCTGTATTGTATAACGTATAAACCGTAAGGTAACGTATGAAATAGCGTATAGTAACTTAGGTATCAAACCAAACCATGCAGCTGTGTGTTTACTCACTCTCTGCTTTTCTTTTCTTCCAGTCCACCCTCTCCTCAGCCTGTAAAATACAAGAAACACATTACTGGTGATACACAAAAGAGGACAGAGTCATTCTCATGGATATAAACACATGTGTAACACTACCTGAGGGGACACAATTTTGGGTCTTTTCGCTGCAGCGCCGGTCGACATTTTTACACACACCAACACGTGAAGTTTATCACTTCCAGGTCGCCATCGGCTTTTCAAAATAAAAGTCTTCTAGTGCCGCATAATGTAGGAAAGGGCCTTAAGAATGATTAAATGGACAGAACCTTTTTTATATATAAAAACACAACCAGTACATCCCTCCCTTTGTCCTTCTTTGCTCAAAATAAGGATAAAATATATCAGAATTTCCAAAGCTTCACTTGCATAATTTCATTATTTTTAAACCTGCAGATAAATCGCTAGTTTCAAGTCTCCTTCAATACATCGTGATCTTCATTTGGTAAATTTTGGACCGATTTAGAAGGGGCAAAGACAGAGCGGTTTCAAGGTATGTTTTGGGGCGTGGCTACCGTGTGATTGACACCTGCCACTCAGTCTGGATGGAGGCCAGGGCAAAGCCTGCCGCTAGATGTCGCAATAGAGCCGTGATCGGCTCACCGTTTGTCTCGGTTTGTGACTCCTGAACTGATACTGAGATTAAGAGAAAGGGTTCCAATGTCGGACGCGGACACAAACACAATTCACACGCTGTGAATTGTTTTACTGAGGAAGAGGAGGGCCCCAGTCCTTCACCTCAGACTGCAAAATCTCAAACCAGTCCGCTGCTGAGCACATGTACATCCACAACACAAACATTTTTATTATGAACAATAGAGTTTTTAAAATGACAATAAAAATATCCAGTGTAATGACTGAGGGAAAAAAATCAAACGTGTCCTTGTTCAAATGTCCACTGGCATTCACCATGGCTATGTCACATAATGGGACTTTTAAATCGATGTGAAGAGCAGATGGCCATATTACATAACATTATTGCTTCTAAGTAGAGCTGAAAAGGGGAGGGCCAGAGATTTCCCAAGCCACCGTTGTTGCAAAGCCATCATTCAAAGCTGTTTTTAACAAACACATTGCTATTCATACTATCTCCACTTTCCACGTGTGTCCAGTGATCAGACCCCGTATTGACATGAATACATAGGCGTGGCTGCGTCTGTCTCTGTATGATCTCTGCAGGTGTGGCTTCCAAGAAAGTGAAGGCAATGAGCGAAAAGGAAGTGCTGTTTGAGATGGATACACAGATCCCTAAAGGAATCTGCCTAAAATAAAAAATCTCAGAACCCCCCCATAACAGTTCACCTCATGTTTTATCCCAGATGAATCCACACATGCAGTTAAATCCCATTCAGGGCAAAGACTTTGTTCAAGAATAATTTCGAAATGTCAATTAGAAAGAGATATACATAGAGACAACCTGCACACAGTTTTGTCAAAATCATATTCAGATCAAATATGTCTGTGCTCATCTTTCAGAGGATATGTGTTTTGGGGTTCCCCCTCCACACCTTAATGCGCTTAACTGAAACAACACTCACCTGTCCTCTGGGTTTGATGTGGAGTTGATTTATTGTAGATAACCAAACAACATAATATACATAACTCCCTGAAATGCTGTAATGAGTTTATCCAGTAGATATTCCCCACAGTTTCCCTATATGTATAACATGATATGATTAGACACAAGGAGTACACTAATCCTATATTGATATCAAACTGTTTAAGTCAGGATGAACCCACAATCGCGCAGAAATAAGAGCGAGTGAGTCAGGGGCAGATCATGGCAGGGGGCAGGGGAGGGATGGGGGGGGGGTGGGGGGGTGTTACATCCCGGGATACGTTACTATGTTTACAGCTCCCGTTAAGAGGAAGGGACAAGCTCTACCTTTGCAGGTCACAGTGTGTTCTTGCAATATTTGTTCAGAAGTGGAGTGAGGAAAAGCCGCTAAGTAGTGGAAGCAAACAAGGAGCGCGTGTCGCGGAGAGGAGAGGTGACTTTTATTGTTTTTTTTGCAGAGACACGCGGGATCTCGGGGAGATCTATCTCGATAACCAACTCAAGCCGGCTGCGTGGGGCGGGGTTAGAGGCTGGGTTCCTTTGCACCCCGCCCTCCTCGAGGTCGGACAGAGAGGAGTGGATGCCGCGGGCGATTAAAGCTGCACCGGGGTCCGTCGGTAACTCAAGTTACCGGTCTGCTGTCACCGCGGTAAAGCCGTCGCGCAGGTCAGCTGTTGCGGGAGCCGGCACCGGAGTCGTCACCACGGCCAAGGCGCAGAGGGAGACGCTGGAAACTCCTGTCTGCTGCTGGTAGGTGTCAGACTCACCTGTCAGTGCGGACCAGAGGCTGGGACCATGCAGAGTTCATTAGTACCAACCTTTAACAGCACTTTCGTGCATTGTATATGTTAATTTGATAGTATGGCGGGCAAATCTGTTAATTTTTACAGCAAGCTGCTTTATTCTTATGTTGCCATTTTCTTTTCATGTGTGCAAATACATTTTGTACGTGTGTACATGTGTTTGTGTTTGTGTGTAGGGTAAAGGGAAACCTTTTGCCTGTTTCCACGACAAAACAATATGAAAATATAAAACCATATGGCTTGTTCCATGCTTGTTGCTGCATTTAAAGGCCCAAGCATTGACATTAACCGTACACGTCACAGTTTGAGATTCAAAAGCATGGCCTGCCTTTGGTTGAGAGATCTTTGAGAGTGGTCGAAGATTTTCAGGTGAGCCGGGTTGGTCCATGCTCTTAGCGACTACTTAGACAACATATAACATTCACTTAGAGGTAAGCGACAGTGGTGATGGTCCCTACAACAACTTTCCAGCTTCAGGTTCAGTTTGTGTGTGATGTCTTCCATGATCAGTGACGGGGAAGAGGCGTCGTGAAAATGTGAGTGTGATAATTCTCTTTCCCTCTTCCTCGGGATGAAGACATGTTACCTGGGTGACAGCTGACTGATCAGGCGGGCTATTTCCTTCAGCGTAGGAGGATGATGATGTTGGAGTGTCAGCTGTTTAATGGGATTTCCACGGTCACGACCTGCTCTTCCTCTGCATGCCTATTGGCCTTTAGTCTGGCGAGGAAGAGGTGAGCTTGGCCATTATAGCATCAAGCCGATCAACTCAATACTGGATTAAACTGTTAGGTGCCTGCAGCTTACTGAATCTTTCCATGGGCATTCCTGCACCAGGGCTTCATGTAGTCAGGGCTGTGCCATCTTGGAGTGTTTTAAAAGATCATTTCAAACTGCAGTGCATTTCTTGTGCCTTTATTTTGTAATGCCTGTTCACCTCAAAGTCACATCTGTGCTGAAAGAGTATTCTCCTCTAAACACAAGAACCATGTTAAGCAGCAGCGGGCCTACTATAAATTCAAGTTTTGTCGTTTCACTTATCTTACTGAACCTATTTCTTTGCTTCGGCTGGTCAGTGGGATCATGACAGGGTGAGGTAGAGTCGACCTCTGTCCTTTCTTTTTATTCACTGCCGGAGTTCTTCAAAAACACAGGCGGGCAAAGGATATAGGTTGGCCAAGAAAATAGAGGAAGTGCGGTTTCACAGGCAACACATTTACAAGCAGTAGTTGCAAAGTGTTGCACTTACTGTAGCGGGAACAGTGCCGCAACGGGTAACACAGGGTTCACAAAAATTATGAGTTTATGAGGTTTTATGGTTTATTGTACGTCGTTGATAGTGGCCACCATAAATTGTTGGATGCCATATGCGATAGGTGTAATGACAACTTTGTTCTTGACGTAAATGTACTCTCATGATCTTAGGACACTGTTTATTCATGTATGTGGACTAATGCATTATGGCTTCACCCACTACATGTTGGTCCTGAGGCTTTTTCTGGGTTTTGTTTTGTGTTGCTCATTAAACGTGACCACCCCTATAAGAAAAAAAGTTCCTCGAAAGACATTGGTGCTGGCGATCAAGCTGTTGTTTTTTTTTCCACAGAACTGGGAGGTGTTGGCTCCAGTCTAAGCAGGAGTAAAGGTCAAGGTTTTTATACAAAAGCAGTTTAAGTGAGTCCTGGTGTCTGTTTTACACATTCCTTCACTCAAACTGTGCAACAGTTCATGGTCACATCTACAAAATCAGCACATACAGTGTCTTTATTCTCTGGCACCAGGACACAGAAACTGTCACCACCACATTTTTGTCATGCCCATGGTAAAACCTGTTGTTCTGCTTTGTGATGATGTGCTCTTCACTGTGAAGTCATAGTTCCTGGAAGTCAGAAGTGGCCGGCGCTCTGTGGCGACAGCACAGAGCGCTTACGCTTGTAGGGATGGTTGTTATCATTTCTTTCCTTTAAATCAAGCGATTCAGTGTGTGAACTGTCCCATCAGTGAGTTAATGTGAAAGGTGACTGTGCAGTAAATCATGGGCTTTGTGCGCTTGTTGTCTTTAACATCTGAGAGGAGAGGGACATGTTTCATAGGAAAACAACTGATGAAGCTCCATCGCTGCGGTGCTCAGCCGTGACCCTGCATGAGAACGAAGCAGTTCCTCACCTTTGCATAGGTGAGCTGTTTCATGGCCGTGTCTGGGGGGGAATCATCTCACCGCACTGCCCGTGTTTTACCTCAACATGTCATTTGACATGTCCTCTCCTCGCCTCTTCAAACTGAGAGGCCATGGATGAACACAGATTCTGAATAATTCATACTCACTTGTTGAATTTAGATCTTAGCCCCATGACTCATTTCTGATTTTTTCAGACATCGTGCTTGAAAAGTATTCATCTCGCAGGTTTTATCCACCTGAAAGCAGAGCAGCCACTCATCGCTGTTCAGAGCTGGACAAGTATGTGAGGAAATGTAGTTTCTTATTCATAGGTCATGTCATTCGCTTCCTGCAAAGCTTGTGCTCAATTTGCGAGACGTGATTTTTACACATTTGCCCTGAATGTCGGTTGCTTTCACACAACTTTCTAAAGCGCATAGCTGTAATTGTGTAATATATATAGTTAGGTCACCATGTTGAACTCCTGTAAAACTGTGTGCAAGCGGCTGAAAGTATATCTATAAAGTATATTTGTGAAGCGATATGCTTTACAATTAACAAAGAAGAGTATTTTTATGTCTTTTTAAAATAGAACACGTGCTCCTGCTGCGAATCCATATAGCATCGTTTAAATTTAACATTCAGGCCATTATTACCTTTGAGGGGAAGAGCTTCGCCCTGTCGGCCAGCACTTTCTCAGCTTAGCCGCTTATTCAGTTTGGGCTTCTGGTTATGTAAGGAGGCTATATGCAGCAGGAGGCTAATCCAGTGCCTTGACCTTAATGCCAATTATCAGATCACGGTGACGTTATTTGAAATTAAGGCACCAAAATGAAAAGCTGACAGCAGTCACTTGCTGAAAGCCTTTATGACATCAAGGAAGTGTAACCCTTAACTTTTGAAGCTGCCGTCAAAGGCGCTGAACCAGTGAAGCCACGTGAAGAAAGAAGAATGAAATATCTCCTTGTGTTTGTATGATGAAACTGTATGCAGTACATTATTGTTCCTTCAAATAAGAAGTACATTGTGGAGCATCTTCACAAACATTATGCCAGATGCCTTAAGTGTTTGGCATAATGTTGTTTTTTTTTGAGAGCCCGATGTCTTGGGGTGGTTGCTGGGTTAAATATAATTAATTCAAAGTCAATCGTAAGGATGTACTTGAACACCGAGAATGTGAACATCCATCTGTTCATTACTCTGGCTTTTTTTGTGGCTGTGATGGACTCGAGCAGGTCAAAAGGTCTCTGTTTAATATGTAAGGTCCTTAACTGACAGGAACAATTCGTCAGTAATCAGGAGGGAGTGAGAGGAAGTGCCTTCTGTCCGCTTGCAGTTTTTGCTGATTCAAACATCAGTTCTCCCCTGTATTTAACCTCTACATCATCATCTCCTCCCGTTCCCCATCCCCACCCGTCTTTCTCCTGGGTTCAGAGGTGAAGGGTCGTGCCAAGTAATGACGCGGCCCGCTGCACCCTGGCTTGGGAAAAAGCAGATTTCCGAGTCATGCGAACGGGAGTCTGGCTTGCCAGCAGCGATGCACAGCAGCCTCCTGTCCTGTCTCTGTTGTTGAGGCAAAAGCCCGAACTCAGGTTATGCAATCGGTCATTCTGCATGTGCCAGCTGGTAGCGGTAGTCAGAAACAGAGAGGATGTTTTTTAATCCTTAGTGAAACAGCATACATACTCAGTAAGGGGATTTTTTCCCCTTTCAGTTCATCACATTTAGTGTTTTGTGTTTACACTTTTTGCAGTTTGAACAGTCGTCATGTCAGTTCAGGACATGGGTGTTGTGTAGGCTGAATGTTTATTCAGTGATGTTGCCGTACGAATTGCTGTTTACGTCTATTCTGTGTGAGTGCTGAAATGTTTTCTGAGGATAAATGACCCTTTACCTCAGCAGTATTCAGTATTTAATTTTTTGCTCTTCACCTGCAGATGACCTGATCATTTCATGTTGCCTTATGTCCTCGGGGCTGTTATTGTCCATATGACTTCTGCGTCTTAAATCTTCCTCGCAAACGTGGTGGGACTCAATGAAAGACGTGCATGTTGTGGGCGATGGCATCAAACGTTGTGGATCGTTTGATTTGTCAAGTGCACAGGCAGGTCCCCTATCTTCACCTTTCTGTGTTTGTTTTGTTCTCCGTCCGACAGTCGAGGCTCTGTGGTGCCACGATGAAGAAAGTGGTGAAACTCGTCCTGCTGCCACTTTTGCTGCTGCTGTTCTTCACGCCACGCTCCAAGGGAACGCGTAAGTGTTTGGACGTAGCCGGACTTTAAAAGCCTCAGTATCTTCTTAGGTTTGGATGATGAATGCTAAGTAACAGTGATATTTATCTGTGTTTTTGTATATTAAATGACATGCACAATTCACATTAAACTGTTGTTATAACATCCTCGTTATTGTGTAATCTATTATTTACTTTTATTTCCTCTTTTCCTTTATTTCTCAAGGCTACGGCCCGCCAGGGAAGCCGACACTGACCAGATGTCGTTCTCCTGAAAAAGAGACCTTCACCTGCTGGTGGGAGCCGGGATCTGATGGAGGACTGCCCACTACCCACGCCTTGTATTATCGCAAAGAGAAGTGAGTGGCTCCCGGTTTCATACAGAGACACCCACCGACGAGTGGGCACAGCAAGGAAGAGACAAGTGACATGGATGGATTGTCAGCACTCCCCTGCACATTGTGTGAGGGTCTCTCGTCAAGACCAATGAGCCCAGCTCCTGCTGAGTCAGCGAGGATGACGACATCATCATATCAAACATACATGATGGAATAGAGCGGAGCATCAGACACTGTGGGACAGTTGTGCAGACACGTGTAAGAGAATAAAGTTTGCAGAAGGTTACGTGGGTCTGGTTGTTCCCGTGGCTGTGGAGTCTAAAGCCATGCAAGGCCGATCGGGAGCTGACATCGATGCAAAGAATGATAAGATGCGCTCTCTTGTTGAACTCTTGCAAACCGGCCTACGAACTATTCCTGTACAGAAATGTAGACAACGAAGACAGAAATAAGGATGAAGTGAACTTTATCTGCTCAGGAAATGATGAAAACAAGAGCAACAATAAATAGTGTAGCCTGTATCTTTCAGCGCTGTAGTTGACACTCATGTGATCTGACTCCACTATGATCAATATCCCATTACTGCTCAGGCCAAGCTACTACGATCTAATGATTGGTGTGAAATGTCGGTAGAGAGAAATCTATTTCGAGCTTTGCACTAATGATGATTTGGACTAGTGATATTATGTGAACTACTTTGTGCTTCAGTTCTCATGAGGAATGCCTTCTACAGTCATAGCGAAACGATAACGATAAACGATCAGCCATCTTTCTTTTTATGAGGGAAGATATCACATGCTAAAGAACCAACCAATCAAGTAAGAAGATACAAACCTGGTGTAGCAAGACAGTGTAGAATGAGTTGAGCTAATAATAGAGAGTGTAGGAAGTATAGAACGAAGTTGCATGGGTATTAATCTTTAAGCATAGTAGGGGCCCACTCATATCTGTTGGCAATTGAGATTGGCCCTATTTATCTCTTCCTGCATGTCACATTTTGTTTTATTCACATGCATTTATTCACACACACACACACACACACACACACACACACACACACACAGTTTCAACAATGGTAGCATGAGGAATGCATGCTGTCCTTCAGAAATGCAGCACGAACATACGCACACGCGATGACACGCCGTTCCCTTGTGCCTCTCTCTCGCAGCTCAGAGATGGTGTACGAGTGTCCCGATTACCGCACGGCCGGGGAGAACTCCTGCTTCTTCAACAAGAACGACACATCCATCTGGGTCAACTACAACATCACTGTGGTGGCCACCAACACACTGGGCAGCACCTTCTCCGACCCCGTGGATATAGATGTGGTCTATATAGGTGAGGGGGATGCGTGCTACTTTGTTTTTGGTTTAATAGCAATTCATCGTCATGGCTCAGCATGATGTTTGACACAGTTTCCCCATGTGGATTAAAAAAAGTATATTTTAACACACAGCTGCTCAGTGGCACTCTGAGTTAGACTGGGGCTAATGCTCTCTGAGTGCACTAACCCTCCCTCCAGCTGTGCCTGCACACTGAAGGTCAGTTTAAAAAAAAGTGAGAGTAAAAACTGCTTTGTCAGCCTGCTGAATAACGGTGGGTTATGGTCAACAAAGATGCTGTAGGTTATTTTGAGTCAAACTCACACGTGCCATCCTGCAGCCAGAAATTCTCCATAGACACCAGTCTCATTAATCCATGGCTGAAAATAACTAATAATATCTAATATAATAAAAAGTCAGAAGAACTGCATTGTTTTCTCCTCTTTGATTAACATTTTAAAACTCTACACCTACTTGTCCCTGTTTTTAAATGAGGCTCTACTGGATAAGGACATCTCATCAAATATAAATACATAGCAGATCTACTTCATTTTATGCAACAACTTATATATATATATATATATATATATATATATATATATATATAATATGAGGTATGGAAGCAGCCCAAAACTGTCATGTAGCTAGAAACAGCATTATGTTGTTTGGTTCATAAAATATCCAAAAGGGAATATAGTATCATGAAGCTAAAAGATCTGCCCTTGAAGCTGCTTATCTTGAGGCGCTCCTCTTCCCGTTTTTCTTTTATAGTTGACACTGACCAGATGTGTTTATAAGTCCTTAGCAATCTTAGCATCTGTTTCCTTGACCTCACAGTTGTCGACGACACTATGTGTCTCCAAGAAGATAATTTAAACCTCGGATTTTAACATTTATCTCAACCACAGCGTCACGCGTGCATCTCACACACAACACGCCCCCTCCCTCAGACACACTGTCTCTCTCTCTCTCTCTCCAGTCAAGCCAAATCCTCCAGAGAAGGTGAATGTGACCGTAATGGAGGACAAGGGCTGGCCCTTCCTCCGGGTCTCATGGGAACCGCCGCATAAGGCCGACACCCGCTCCGGGTGGATCACTCTCATCTATGAGCTCCGCGTCAGGCTGGAGGGAGAAGAGGACTGGGAGGTACGAAGCCCTTTACACGCGCTGAGGGAGTGGCTCTGTGGCTGAAATATTTGTGATTCAAATGTGAAATCTGGGTTCAAGCAGTGTGTTTGTGAGCTTGGCCAAGTGTCCAGGGTGCTGAATAAGCCCTGGCGTGCTGTACTGCAGCACACGTTAACCTCTGACCTCATAGCAGATATCGACAGGATGGTAAATTTTCACCAGGGGATGTTTCTGATTAATTTCGTTGAAAAATCAAATACATCATTATATACAGCTTTTATAATCAATATATCAACAGCTTGATGGACTGAGTCAATTGTGTGTATTTTATTTCCAGATGCATCTTGCAGGCCAGCAGAAGATGTTTAACATTTTCAGTCTGCGCTCAGGTGGTACGTACCATGTCCAGGTGCGCTGTAAACCCGATCATGGCTTTTGGAGTGAATGGAGTTCCACTTCCTACATCAAGGTTCCTGACTGTAAGACATCAGCCAACAATTATCTACACTTCACCACATATATAGTGTGTAAAATTGATAATGTGTGTATTGAAGGAGTAGTTCAACATTTTTGGGAAATATCACTTTCTTGCCAAGAGGTAATGAGAATATCAATACCACTCTCATCCCTCATATTTCATTTGTTTGATCCATGCAAAACCCCAAATCTAAAAATGACTCATTGTGGTTTTATGGTGGTTGTGGTTACAGTATGTGCCAGACTGCTTATTGGCTGGGTGTAGTCTTTCCTGGAGTTCACCCCATAAACCACGATATGTCATGTTCACGCTTTTTTTGTACGGGTTAAACAAACAAACCTGCTTTCTTCTGGAGATGGTGGTGATGTGGTCAAAACAGCTGCACCCTTGTGACGTGAGAGTGGTATCAATCCAGCATGTTTCCCAAAATGTGAACTAATCCTTTAACTAAAAGTTCCAGAGACATAAGCAAAATGATAATGCGATTATGCATTGAGCTCCTTTAATATCCTATGTATCCTATATACCTAACAGTGATCCCCATAGGAAGTAAAAAGACGCTGATTCTGTACAAAGTTGTGCTTTCTAGCCCTTACTATGTTATTATGTTGTCTTACAGATTTCCATCGAGAGAAGTCAGTGTGGATCCTCATCACAGTCTTCTCCGCCTTCATCTTCCTCATCCTCACGTGGTTGTTGCACATAAACATCCACAGGTACCAGTATTGCATCATATATGTGTAACACTACAGACATCCACACATATTAATATATTAACAGAGAGTTTCACAAAATATCTGCCCGGATCTCAAAATAAAAGGGCTTAAGTAATAGCTGCCATCATTGGCCTTTATAGAATATGATTTTGTTTATCATTATAATCATCATCATATTTATTGATTTTTCATCTGCTGCTCATGAGCCCTGACTCTGAAACCCTTTTTTTCATGTGAGAAGTCTGAAGCACTGTATTTTGCCACCAGTCCCTGGTCCTAAAATCAAAGGGTTTGATAAGCAGCTTCTTAAGGTAAAGCTGTACCATGTTCGACAATGTTTCGATCTATACAACTCTCTAAATCAAACAAATCTTGCATCAATGCTTTTGTGTAACTGAGCAGTTTTCCTTCTTTTGTGTAGAATGGCAAGTCTGATGAGGTCTTCAATGCACTGGTGGTGTCTGATTTCCCCCCAATCACATCATCAATTTATGAGGACATGCTGGTGGAATACTTAGAGGTGTATGTCCCCGAGGAGCACGAGCTGATGCTGGAGGAGAGCAAGGATCTACATGATAATTGCCTCAAATCTGAGGGCTCCACATCTGACAACGACTCGGGCCGGGGCAGCTACGACAGCCACACTCTGCTGATGGATAAGTGTGGAGAGGCAAAAGAGGAAGACGGGCAAACAGATCAGGAAGAAAGTCCAGCGGAGACGGAGGCACAGAGCCAACAGAAAGACTGGGATGGCGAGGTGTTGACCTATGCTCATGAGGGCATGGTTAGCCCTGAAATGTCCAGTGGAAGGGTCAAGACCTGGCCTTCTGTGTTTTCTCCACTGCCTCAGTACAGCTCAAGCCCACTGGACCAAACAAGGTCACTTGAGATGGCCAGACAGCACTGCCTCTCCGACAGCTTGTTCCCCCCAGGCGCCTCTTCCTCCTACCTCATCCAGCCTGGCCACAGCACCAAGGAGGCTCTGAGATGGAGCTATGGGGATTTCTGTCTGAGCAACACTCCACCTCATGCACCCCACCCACAGCTGCAGGCCCACCAGCAACTCCAGGTTCACAGCGATGCCAACATCTCCAGCATCGGCTGCAAACAAGCACCTGTTGCTCAGCGGTCGCCTGCTCTCGGGCCCACCAAGTACGTCGAGGTGCAGAGGGTCAACGAGGAGGATGTGGTGCTCCTCCAGCCCATTGCGTCGGACCGTGGCTGCGGAGAAGACTGCCCCCAGGGGGAGGACTACAGCAAGGTGAAGGGGGTGAACAGTGACAACATGCTGCTGCTCCAGAGAGAGGTGCTGGAAGAAGAGGTGGAGAGGCGCCCTTGTGAGGACCTGGAGAGCAACGGAGCGACAGACAGCTGCTACTCGTCGTCCATCATGACCACTACGCAGAAGCCTACAGTCTGCTCTCACATGGCCACGCCGCTCCAGGACGTAATGACCCCAGCAGCAAGTGGTTATGTGGACTCTGCCTACTTACTGGGTGCTCCATAACTCCAACTGGCAGTTTCTGGGACATTGCAAGGCCTGTTTAAAGTTGGGACTGATGAAAAAACAAACCCACTACCACTAGATGGCTCATGTAAAAATGGTTTCAAAGACAATGTTTTGCTGTCACAGGATTACTGTTATTCATTTTTCATGTCATGTAAGACAAAACTTTATAACTTTAATCTGCTGAAAGAAAATTTGATTGTATAAATTATGAGGTACTACAAGATGCCATTATGATTAACTATATGTCTGTCATAAATCTTCTACTCAGTCACAAGCACATTTTTTGCACACATTTTCATGTAATGAACTTTTTACTATCTTGAGAAGTAATGATTTGTACTGGTAAAGTGTGAGTTTTGTTCCAGTTTTTCTACGGGAGGTTTTTCTCTGCTCCCTGCATAACACTGTATTTTAAAGCTGCTGGCTGGATTCCACAGAGAGACTATTTTGTGAAAATCTTCTACAAAGATATTTTTTAGTTTTTTGGATGGGAAAACGGTGTCAAAAGACTTTGTTGGCAATGTACAACAGTAACCTTAAATGACTCCATCTCTGTTGTTGTTCTTGTATTTGGTTATCCCTCCCCCTCTTTTTTGCATGTATATTGTATTTACTTACTTATGTATAGCTTTATACCACACTGAACCTCCTATACCAAAAATGCAGCTTGAAACAGCATAAAAATCTTGTTGGTCAGCTTGCAGGAAAAATCATGCTTATAATACATTTACAAACTAGATTTTTATTTTGTTTCTATATAATTCCAAGTATTACATTGATATGAACATACTTGTCATTTTTACATCATCACAATCAATAATGAGGAAAAAGTATGCTGTGATTGATCAATACCCTCAAATTGGATATTGGAATCTATATGAATGCTTGTGTTGAAAGGTTTTGAGTCAGCTGTGTATTATTGTTTTTGTTTTAATAAATAACCGACAAGTGCTAAGAATGAATTAGACATGACAAGGTTTTATTTGTCTTCCATTTAAAAATTGTTCTCTTTTGTTAATGTTTGTCAATATTACAATACATTGTCATACTAATACAATGGCGGAAGAAGTAGTTTTGATATTTTTCAGAAGTAGAAAATCAGAAGCAGCTATATGAGATATATAGATATAAATACTTAGTTATGATTAAAAATCCTGCATCCGTAATATTATCAGCAATATTGAAAAATCAAAAGTAAAAATGACTGAATTTATTGCTGCTGATCCTTGAGATAATGTTTTACTATTTTCTAAAGGACTGTCTGCAATCATTATTTTCTATTTTCCGGTTCGTTAAATTTAAGGATAGAGCAAATACTTCTCCTCACAATTACCCAGAGACCAATGCAACACCTGCACAGCTTCCTTCACATCTTCCTTTTGAAAAGCAGACACTGTAAAATGTTATATTTTTATATTAAAAAAATTAATTAACGTGCGACGATCATAAGAATAGTTGCTAATTTAGCTGGTTATAGTTTATGCACACGTGTGCGCGCAATCTGTGACGTCACAGGTGGGCGTGGGGGGTACTTTGGAGTCGGGTTCATTGGCTGCCCGCTTTTTTTCCCCCACAGGCAGAAAATCCTGTCTGTTTGCTGTAAGTCTGACAGTGAAGACAACAGGACAGCTGTGCAAATCTCGGTATAGCTGCACGACATGTATAAAGCGTTGCCCTGTCGTGCGGTTTTAACGGGACTGTCCCGCCGTCGACCCAGTTTGGCCCAACTTCACTTGGCAAGTGGTAAGTTACCATGGAGACGAAACAACTCCAGATACTAGCCAGATTTGTTAGTCCTGTAAGAACTTTAGTACGGGCTGTTATTGCTGTTTAAACAACCTGTGCTCGGCGTGTCATCTTAATTAAGTCACTGACGTGATGTAGAAATGGCAAAGTTGCTTGTTAGCTGTAACGGGCTCAGAACGCTGCTAACGTAACTTAGGCTACGCGAGCAGCGTACTCGGCGTTAACTTCACATTCGCGTGCGCGTGACGACTTGTTTACGTATCCTGCGTATCCACAGATGCCCTATGCATGGAGTGTAGAGACCGCGTGGGGGTCATGGCAGGGCAGATACGTCAGCAGTGACAGTAACGGTGTGATTTCGAGGCTTTTTCGGTAGAGTTGCTGTCGCTTATTCTGCCGCGTCCTGTGTTAACTGTTTACATCATGCAGGGTTTTTCTGATGTGACACGACGCGGGCGCATATCTACGTGATAAAGTGCACAGACGTGAACTAAACGAGGGCGAACATTTGTGAACACCTACAAGTGTAGCGTTAACTAACTTGATTAAACATAAACGAACAGAACACTCAGATGACGGCTCAGTAATTTGTTTCACAAATGATCCCAAGATACCAGAGAGATGTCACTGTAAGGTTACGATCCTTTCACCTCACTGTCTAAATTTTATTTTTAATTGTTTCGCAGGTGTATTATGTCAGAAATCTGCGCTCAGATATTCCTCCACAGACATCCCAGAGATGCCCCCATGCAACTTCCAACCAGAGGAATACAAGGTGAAAGCAGCATCCTCCTGGCGTACAGCGCAGTGTCCCGAGCTCTCTGACAAGCTCAGCTGAAAGGATAAACATTTGTGACTGTGTTACTGTGAGTTATAATCTGTGTATTTGTCGCTGTCCAGGGTATGCCCAAAGAGCGGATGATGGAGATCCGTAGACGGAACTGCAACCCCATGATCATGAAGGTGTCCTATTATGAGAAACCAGTGTTTATCCACCAGGGACACATGCAGTGGCTGTGGGATTTGGATGGAAGGCGATATCTGGATTTGTTTGCCGGCGTGGCAACTGTCAGTGTCGGCCACTGCCACCCGTAAGGTGTTTTGTTTCTTTGCTGAGTCATATATTGACAGCAGTCATTTTCAGTACACATGGTATATGTAGCTGACTTCTGATGTCCGTGCATACAGGAAAGTAACAGCGGCCGCAGAGCAGCAGTTGAAGAGACTGTGGCATACCACTAACATCTACGTCTATCCCGCTCTGCAGGAGTATTGTGAGAAACTAGCTTCCCACTTACCAGATCCTCTGAAGGTAGTGTGGGGAATTTCTGTTTTGATCAGTAGAGAACATGAGCCTGGATCAATATTTGGATTAAAATTTTAATTTCTGCTGCCCTGTATCTCCCCTGTCCAGGTTATATATCTGACCAACAGTGGCTCAGAGGCCAATGACATGGCTATGTTGATGGCTCGATTCCACACAGGCAACTTTGATATCATCAATTTCAGGTACAAGCCTCCTGATGAATTTTCAGTAGAGAGAGACATCCTTTGTGCATCATAACTATGCAAAAATATCTGAAAATGTAGTTTTAATAATAATGCTTGACATTACATAAGACTTAAATAACATATTGTGTTTTATAAGGCGAAAAAGACTAAAAAGACGTTTTATGAGGCACAGGAGGGAGAAGCACTTAGTTTGAGCACAGATTACAAGGTTGATGAAGATCAAAAATCTGAATATATGTGTTTTTATTACATGCTGACATAAGTCATTCTGTCACAAATTTTCTCGTCTGATTGTTTTATTGTTAAGAAGAGTTCTCTGTAATCTAAATGTCCAAAATGTTTTTAATTGACTTTTGTCTTCCAGAGGATCATACCACGGCGGCAGCCCACAGACCATGGGTCTTACTTCCAACGCAGTATATAAATTTCCCATTGCCAGTGGTTTAGGCTGCACAGATGTATGTATATTTTAATTTATTACAATGCAATATTCTAAGAAATACTGACAATGTACATTATAATTTTGAATTTCATGAAGGTCACTATGATCATATTAATGGACAAATGCATGTGTGATTAACATCTCACAGAAACTCTGTTGTTCTTAAAAAGTTAGAAAATTAAATTTTCTCAATTAGCATGCAAATACCCACACAGCAGAAAGAATACACACACACACAATTTCCCAACTTTTTGCAGTAAAGACTTCTCCTTTCCTCTTCCTTTCCTTTTCCTTCTTTTGCATTGATTCCGTAGATTCATCTGAAATACACAGGTGAACACATTTTACAATGATTTCTTTGTCCCGTGGTAAAATTGAGTGGCAGTGGAGTGCTGTCGGGTCGACCCAGCTGATTAGGTTTCTGCTCAATAAACAGACCATGTGTCCTGATGTGTTCAGAGGTCCATGGGGAGGAAGCCACTGCAGGGACTCTCCTGTGCAGACCATCAGAGAGTGTGGCTGTGCCCAAGGTACACAAACACGTGCACGTATGGCTCAACACGCTCAAGTGGTTCTTGCAAACAAAAAAAAAATGCCATCTTTGTCATAGCCTTACAATCCCCTTTTAATATTAATATAAAACATCCTGCTTACAGTGATGTGTATTTTAAGAAAATTATCTGCTGTCTTTTATGCTGGGTGCAAGACAAATCATTTTTTCCTTTGCATAAAATCTGGCCAAAAATCATGTAACTAATACAGTTAAATGATTTCACTCATACTAATACAATAATAATTCAGTGTAACCCCCGAAAATCAGACAAAAGACCTCAAGAGCCCGTATAAAGTTCAAAGTCTCCTACTGTTGATCATTTACCTCTTTAACCTTTTATCCTTTTCAGGAAATTTAGCTTTATTGCATGCCCGTCAGATGGAGAGTTTACCTGGAAATAGTCAGTATGTTAGCAATATAGCAAAATCAGTCAATAGCCCTGCTGCTATGTCCCATTTATTATAACATAATACACAGCAGTGGGATTATTTGTTATACTGGAGGGCAGTATGGACAAAATTGATACAATGACAGCCTTCAGAAAAATATGGCTGCATGGAATCCCCTCTCTCCCTTTCTTACCTGTCTCTCTCAAATAAAAGCAGAAATGCAATAAAAAACAAACCTGAAACAACAAGTATGATTAGTTTATTGATAATTCAGTATCCTCTGGTACTGTAAAGACATCTAACGCGGTTCAGCCATTCCACTCTTGAATCAGACGGTGCCAACCTGCGTCCCAATTCTTGGCATCACCATACCCAAACAACAATGTGAGGATAAGTCACAGGACGTCAGCCTGTATCTCTCCCTCCTCACCTGGCCCTCTGCTCCTCATCACCTAAGGCATTCAGAGGATGTCTCTCTGTCCAGTGACCCCCCCCCCCCATACCCCTGCACCACACTGGTGCCCTATATATTCAGCTTGTCAATTTACTGAAGAGCTCTGAACTCACCCAACACTTAAATGAAGACACCCACCAGCATGGTACCACACTGGTGTTAGTAATAACAGCAGAGTTAAACATTGATATTGTTTAACTATTCAAATGACTTCTTTCTGATTATTCTGACACACTTAACTGTGTGTTTTTTCAAGCCGATTTAGTCTTAACAAAGGCTAAAAGAGAATTTTCCTCCATGCACAAGACTAATGCAAAGCCCTCTTAATGTTGTGAGATCATTTGATCCATACAGGTGTGACAGGTGTGTAAATGACATGGTTGAAAATTTCAATGATACCCTCTCATCTGCTTTAAATGCTGCATCTCTAGTGAAGGATGAAATGAAAATAAGTTCTCAGCGTTCGTTTATCCTTTGCTTCTCCCACAGGTCACTGCATGGCAAATGAACAATACATCGGACAGCTCAAAGAGACATTTGCTACTAGTGTCCCAAGTCAAATTGCTGCTTTCATTGGGGAGCCCATTCAGGTGGAGTATTAGAATAAGAATTCTACATGCAAATCTGTTGCTGATTTGTTGCTGTTTACCTGCAGAACTTGCCAGTAATTGCACAATCACACTTACTGGGTACATTCCACTTAAATCAGAAAAGTCCCAAGAGTCCTTCTGCAGTCATGCCATCCATGTTTATTGTTTTCGCCTTGTGCTTGTGTTATCAGTGAAGATGGGACTATGAGATGTGAATGTGTTTGGTTTGTGCAGGGAGTCGGAGGAGCTGTGCAGTATCCTAAGAACTACCTGAAGGAGGCTTATAAACTTGTGAGAGAGAGAGGAGGGATCTGCATCGCTGATGAGGTTAGATATGTATATTTTGATATTTTTGGGTGGATTTTCAGTATGAAGTTTTGTCACATTGGCATCATCATGTTAACCAAGTTGTGTTAGAGGCATTTTAATCCTGCCTTAATCGACTTTTTTGTCCACTTGGAAACGCTATGCCCAAGAGAAAGTCATATAAAGCAAACACCACATTGCACGGCTCTCTAAGGTTAAGTGTTAACAGACTGTCTTGGTACCTTTTAGTATGTGTCCATCTCTCAAGCAATTCTGTATGACACTGTAAAAAACCCAAATGTAATCATGTACTTTGCACCTAACAGGTGCAGACTGGATTTGGGCGAACAGGAAGCCACTTCTGGGGTTTCCAAGGGCACGATGTCATTCCTGATATGGTTACGATGGCGAAAGGCATTGGCAATGGATTCCCAATGGGAGCTGTTGTTACAACACCGGGTGAGATAATACTGTTAGGCATAAAATCATTTTTTAAAATCTGCTTATATGGATGGTACGCTATGTGTTGTTGGTGTCGTTTAGACTTTTCCCTCAAAGACCCCACTGTTTTATTGTTTGTGTTATTCAGAAATTGTACTTGGTAACATTTCTATGAAGGTGCAGGGATGAAAATTATAGGATGACAACTTCCACGAATCATGTGTATCTTTGGGGGAGGTGTTAATTCACAGCAGCAGTGGGCAGAAGTGTGAGCTTGTTCAATCGTGTGTTTTCCAGAAATTGCTGCCTCATTTGCCAAGGGGGTTCACTTCAACACCTTTGGAGGAAATCCTGTGGCTTGTGCGGTGGCTTCATCGGTGCTTGATGTGAGAATTGGTCACCTCTTTCTGCATCCGTTCTGTTCCAGCACAGTTGGATCCAAATCCAATTTATTTCTGCTTGTTATAAGGGAAACTCCATTTGAAAAGTAAAACTGAAGTGCACTGAATTACAACAGAAACCTGACTGACTTTTACTTGACAGACTATCAAAGAGGACGGCCTGCAGCAGAACAGCCTGGCCGTGGGCACCTATCTGATGACCGAACTGGCAAAACTCAGAGACAAGTATGAGATTGTGGGTGATGTCCGCGGCAAAGGCCTGCAGATCGGTGTGGAAATGGTTAAAGACAAGGTATGGAGTTCATCGCAGCAGTGGCACTCACCTGTCCACACATGCTTGTACAACGTGCGTCTGTGAAATACCTCCTGGGGGGCATCGGTCAGCGGTGCCCCAGTTAACCATTAGCTGGAGAGGCAGTGACCAGTTTAATTGCAAACAGAACAATCCTGACTGACGCTCTGACAAGCTTCAGGTTTTATTCTGTTAATAGTGGCATAAATTGGATTTGGAAAGGAGGGGGGCAGTACAGAAACTTGTGATAAAATCCAGGAGTAAATTTGGTCAAAATCGGTTTTGCATTTTTTGACTACTGTTCCTCTTGTCATTATAGCTTGTGAGGCAAACAGAGTCACACTGCATAATATTTCAGTTTCTGTGACTATTGTGCCAGCAATGTGAAATGATGAAATGTGCTCAGGTCTTCATGTCTGAACCAACAATTCATTTACAATTTAATCAATTCCACACCGAGACGTGCTCCATTGTTATGAGACTATCAGCCTTAGTGGTCATCAAATTTTGGCTCATTGGTTTTATCGCTTTAGTCATTATACTAACAGTAACACATACTGCCTCTCTCATCCCTTTCACTGTGATCCCCAGGCCAGCAGAGACCCGCTGTCTACTGAAGCAATGAATGAGATCTTTGAGGATGTCAAGGACATGGGAGTCCTGATAGGGAAAGGAGGAGTATACGGACAGGTAAGTGCACTCACCTTCTGTCTTCTCAGTCTTTTCTTCCTGGACCAGCATCAGGTCAAACACACAGTCTCTACATCAGAAAGCTGCCTGGTTTGCTGAAAAACAAGTTTAAAATACATATATGTACTCTGGTAGTAGCTTGATGTTGTTCAACCAATTTTCCTTATGGTGGTAATAGGTATAAGGGTGTTTTTTTGAAGTACCTCCTACCTCCTGGCAGGAAGATAAGTTCATGCTCTGCCCTCAGTATGTGACAGAATAAGGCGCCATAATCTCCCCGCTTGTTTTCTGTTTTTCTCCCTGTTTCAGACCTTCCGCATTAAACCCCCCATGTGCATCACAATGGAGGATGCCGGCTACTTCCTGGCAGTTTTTAACAAGTCCATCCACAATTACATGGAAAGAAATGAGTAATTTTGACCTTCTGAGGAAGAGAACCTTTGTTATTATCTTTTTGTAGCCATTATTAAGGGTTACATGTAAACTATGATTATTAATGTTGTAATGACAGAGACTTAATACACTTAACATACCTCATTAATGGAAAAAGAAACTAAATGTACACTGCCATAACAACTAACTTTGAAGTTCATTTGTGCCCTTTTTGGATCATGCTTGGATGTAACATTATATTGTAATTTGTGAACACATGCTTTGTTGATGAATATATAATTTTGTCATTTTATAAAAATTAATCTGTGAGCTTGAACAACCATATATTTCTGTATTTTTAATTGCTTACCTATTTGTGGTATGCTGCGCATGCACTGGAAATCTAGTGACCAGGAGCTGCTAGTTGCTCATCAATGACCTGGCTGCGTTGACGACTCTATGCCACACAGGCAACTTTGATATCATCGCTTTCAGGCACGAGCCTTTTTTCTGAATTGTCAGTGGAGATAGATTTTTTATTGGATTTGCAGTAGTGTGACCATCCCATTAAAGTTAATTTACACGAGTGACATGTTTCAGCGTGGAATATTCACAGTAATAATTGTACTGTTTTTATTATGAGGGATAGTTGCTGTCAGGTTGACCCAGCTTGAAGTTCCTGTCCAATCAACAGACCATGTGTCCTGATGTGTGCAGCGGTCCGTGGGGAGGAGGCCACTGCAGGGACTCTCCTGTGCAGATACCAGAGTGTGTGTGTGGCTGATCCCAAGGTACACAAACACATACATCCATGGCTCAACACACTCGGGCTATCTCTCTCACTTATTATAAGCTGGATAATATTAAAAAACACACCATTGTCTGTGGGACTAAGCACCACAATCCCTCGCACCCCTGCAATATATATCCTGTCACCAAAAGACTATGTACTGGGCCTCTATCATATAGCCATTAATATATAAAAGAAAGAATGTGATAGACACTTATGATGCTTTTAGCAGGTAACTTGGCAGAACCTGTTTCGAAATGTGAACTTAATAAAGTGAAATCTATTTTGCACTGAGCAGAAAGCCATTTCTGGGGTTTCCGAGGTCACATGGCATCATTCCTGATAATGGCGAAGGGCACTGGGAACAGATTCCCAATGGGAGCTGTTGTTACAACATCAGGTGAGATAACACTGTAAGACATAACATTTTCTTAAAAATCTGCTAATGTCTCCTTAAAACATCAAATACTGTTACAGGGTCGCCGAGTTGTCCAAGATTAAAAAAAACAAACAAGCATTGGTAGGCGTTGGTTCACATTGTATGTCGATTGCTGTACAGAATTGCAGCCTGGAAAAAAGTACATCTATTTCTTTAAGTGGATGTGCGATCACAGGTTGCTCTGTGTGTGATTTATTTTGTTAGCAAGCAGCCATCGCTTTTAATGATCAACCTGAAGACGTGCTAACAAGTGCTCCAAATCCCTGCTGGTTGTTTATTTCATCCTACTGCATGACATCATCTTGTGTTACTTCTGTAGCTGAGGTTGCAACGTCCTTAATGACAGAAACACAATGTAACCTCAAGAGGTGCAGATTAATTTTACGGTACAACTTTGTGTCAAACGACAGATGTGTACTTGACAGACTATTGAAGAGGACGGCTTGCAGCAGAGCGGTCTTGACGTGGGCGGCTATCTGATGACAGGACTGGCAAAACTCAGAGACAAGTGTTAGGTTGTGGGTGATGTCGGTGTGGAGATGGTAACAGCCAGGTAACAGCAGTGACACTCACCTCTCCTCCTGTGCTTGTACAACGTGTGTCTGTGATGTGCCTCCTGGGGGGGGGGCATGGGTCAGCGCTGCCCCAGTTAACCATTAGCTGGAGAGGCAGTGACCTCAGCTGTAGCTGTGCGGTCCTGACTGACGCTCTGACATGCTTTAGGTCTTATTCTGTTAATACTGGCATGGATTGTATATGAAAATAATAATCTTCGGGAGCCGATGCAAGTGTTTTGTGTTTTTTATGAGGCTGTATGGCAAATATACAGCTACTGTGATGGGGAACACAATTTTATACACATGTATTTGTGGTTTGAAGGATGATTTGATAGGGCAGTGCCTTGTAGAGACATGTCCAGTAAACCGTTTATTGGTGGATGGTGGATATCAGAGGCATAAATGAAACTCATTCCAGGGTTGTTTTATAAATACCAGCGTGCAGCGTCACCTTTATCACGATGCAGTAATACCACTACAGAGCTTCTGTACTACAAACAGAGAGTGATGGTTCTTAAAGCAGTTAGGTATCTGATTGTGGGGATGAATGTGTATCGTGGTTTGTCTCCACCGGTTTATCAGTGCAGTGTTATGAGTGAAGGTACAGAAGAACCGCTCCGAAAGTTTTGTTCTTTCTAATCTGGAAGACACGGCCGTCTCACCAAAATGATTATTGTGTAATTTTAAAAAAAACTATCCGCTCTCAAAGTAGCCAATCCAGTCCATTAAAGTCCTTTCTTTCTTTTAATTTACCTTCTTCCTGAAAGACTTGTCATGTTTTTTTTCCAGTGTTCCGACTGGATCAAACCCTTTGAGGTTCCTCAGCCCAGATAAGTTTGTTTGTTATCTGTTCTTCTTCTTGTCTTTTTTGCTCTTGCTCATGGAGCCGTGAGAAGCGTTGGAGGAGACGGTGGTGGCGTGGCCACTGCTCTTCAGATGGTCAAACAGCTTGTTTCTTGTCGGGAACTCGTTGTTGCAGGTCACACAGCGGAGGTTGACTTCCTTCTAGAGATGGAAACGGGGATATGGGATAGTAGTTAGTAATGTCATAAGGTCTCCATGAAGACTTTTCACTTTCTTTGTTTTCGATAACTCAAAAGGACGACAAAGTAAAAACTGATGCCTTTATCCTAACTAGTGCGATTGCATGTATTGGCAGAAGAGATGCTCACATAACATTTATGAATAATACAAAAAAACTCTGGGTTTTACTGTACAAACCTCAGAAAACTGTTCTCCTCCTGTGTTTGACTTGATGTTTTTCGGTTTGTCTTTTCCTGCTCCCTTCTTTCCCTTTGTCTTCCCGGAGCTGCTGAGGCAACATTTAGAAGACAGATAAAAAAAAAAGTCAGATTCTTAACTGCAAGGCAAACACCGCTTACTCAAACATTAGACAAATTTATAGACAAAGACAACAGAGCTACAAAGAGGACTCATATTCACTGGATGGCCAAAAATAAGAGTGGACCTGATTGTGGACATAATATGCATTTGCAATTTTTGATTCCACCATCACAGGGCTCATTTCAGAGAACCAGCAAGTGCCTGCATCTGTTGGGATGAAGATCAGCAGAAAATCTAAGTTGCTGTCCATGAAGAAAAACTGGACTGACTTCTTGACTTCTGTGGGAGGGGGATCGTCCTGCTTCTCTGGTTCTGCTGGTTCTGCTGGTTCCGCTGACTTCTCGGTTGCATCCTCCTCGCAGGTTGTCACTGTGGGTTTCATCTCCTCCTCTTCCTCTGGAGCACTCTGCTATAGAGGAGGAGAGCATTGATTGATAGTAATCAACTCAAAGAAGGTTTTTAAGAATGTTATTAAAAACATTGAGAGCCACCGACAGAAAGAGGAGGTACGACTCACATGCACAACTTCTTTTTGTTTCTTTTTTCTCTTTTGTTTTTTGGACAACCTGAAGAAAGAAGAAGAAGAAAAATGAGGTGAAATGAAGAAAAATATCAGTAAAACAGAATAAGTTTCATTAGAAAAAATGTCCAAATTTTGGCTTGCCCAAAAACCAGGTGAAAAGTTTTTTTCTCCTCTCACCTCGTGCATTATCGACATACCTTTGCCTCGGCTTTTCCTCCTCAACTTCTTCTTCTTCCTCCTCCTCTTCCTGCTCATTTTCCTCTTTGCTCCCTTCCTTTTCGTTCAGGTTCAAACCGAGCGCATCCTCCTCCTCCTCCAGCTGTTGCCGTAGCAACGCCACCATCTCCCGATGCTTTTTGGATTTTTCATGGTTTTTCATTCTGGAGACAAGAAAGGAAAATCTTTCCTATAATTTACATAAGGCCATTATTTTTAGTCCTATCCTACTGTTAAATATAGTGTGGCTTTCTGTTGTCATAATGAAATTAATCAAAGTGAATATATTTTCGGTGAATTAGCATGTAGGCCCTGAAGCTAGGATGCAAGTGGAGTGGGTGAGAGGGAAGGTACTCACGCTTTATCTGATTTGAATGATTTGTCACAGGCTGGACAGTACAGGTCATCATAATAGTCGATTGTCAGTTCATCTCCATCAGGCTGGTCTGCATCTGTGAACCAACATGTAAGTGAATGCAGATAAACACGTGTCGTTACATATTTCAGGGAATGCAAGTCAGCTGCAGCGTGACAACCCTTGAATCCGCCTCGCTAACCTCCTCCCTCTTCACTGTTCTTCTCCCGCGTGTCCACATCCTGCTCCTCTTCCTCACTCTCTGATGCGTCTCCAAACTCCTCCCCGTACTGAGCCTCAATCTGCTGCAGCTCCTTCTCAAGTTCAGACATGGCCGCCCAGCTCTGCTCCTTGTACTCCTCTGCCAGTCTTTCACAGGACATAGGGTACAATACAGTTTGAAGAAGAAATGGAGAAAAACAAATGTCACATTTACCCAACAGTCCATCCTCTACTCACTTGGCCTGGCTGAGCTTCTGCTTCCGCCTCAGCTCCTCCACCTTCTTGATCTTCTCAGCATTCTGCTCCTCCACCAGCTTCCTGTGGGCCTGCACACGTCGGTCGCGCTTGCGAACAAAAGCCACGAGCTGTCGCACCAACTCGTTGCGCTCCTTTCGAGCCTTGTCTCTGGTCTTCTTGTTCTCCTTCTCCATGGCCCGTTTTTCCCAGCGGTTGGAGGCCTGCCTCGTATCATACTCCTCCTTCCAGGCGAAGTTCTTACGAGTGCAGAAGCTCTGCCAGTAGCCGTAGAACACATGCACTACCTGTGACATGAAGACAGAGGCTGGTTAAGTTCACCAGCCAATCAAACAGAGGAACAACAAGTGTTTTAAATGTTGCTTACGGCATCATAGTCACTCTGAGAGTCTCCAAAGGGAGGAAACTCCTCCTCCTCTTCCTCATCTTCCACCTTGCCATGCTCCATCTCCTCCTTAACAATGGACTCAAAGAGATTCCTGTACACTGTGTAAAAACCCTGGAGAGAGAGACAGAGAGATAATGTTTACAATGGATGAGATAATGTAACGTCTTTTATCAGCTTATTGATAATCCCATTACTCCCTCTTCTTCCTTTTATGCTCCTCCAACAAGGACAGACCATCTGACCTGTTACTTAGATGTATGGTGCCACAATGCCAAGGTTACTTTGACTTTTGGAATCAGGAGACGCCCAATCAAGTTGTGTGGTATATGTTGTATAAGGGAAATCTTATTTATTTTGCTCACTTTGACAAAGGGTAACTTTAAAGAGTTTTTAAATCTTTTAGCGCCTCCCCAAATCTGGCCAAATATCATATTGTAACATAACTGAAGACGTTTTTAGTAGACTTGAGTTTCCAATTTCTGCAAGGACCTGCTTGAAGGTTTGATGCAACCGGCACACAAGTATAGACACTCACCTTCTCATCATCTCCATAGCCAGAATAACATGTGACGGTAAAGTACTGCAGCAGGTCAATGCTGTCATCTTCATAGTCTCCACTCAGTCCTCCTTTCAGCAGAGCCTCCCTGTGATTGTCATACCTGTCAAGACATAAAAACACACACTGCCACTGTCTGCATGTGGAACAGATGTCCTGGGTTGAGAAGAGCCCTGCAGTCAGAGACACGTTTGCACGCACCAAGCTCTCTCCTGTGGATCACTCAGGACATCATAAGCTGCCTGTATCAACTTGAACTGCTCCGCTGCCTCCTCAGCGTTATCCAGGTTTTTATCTGGAAATTTCAGAGAGAACCCACAGTTGCAGCTCTTAAAGTGTAATATTGAGTATAGAACTAAATTCAGGACTTTATTCAAGTGTCATATTGACACTTAAGCATAAGATGCTGATATAGTTTCTACCACAACTTACCTGGATGCCATTTCAGTGCTAATTTGCGATACGCTTTCTTCAAATCATCGTCTCCTGCGTCTCGCTTCACACCTAATACTTCATAGTGACACTTCATTGTTGGATCGCTGTGTACGGAAACCTGACTCCACGATAAATAATCCAAAAAATGATGCTCACGTTGTCCCAGGCGAGGCTAACCTTAGCATTTAGCTAACCTCAGCATACTAGCAACGCGGCAGCATCTCTATTCTATTCTATCTTTAAAATAATACAGACATCTCAGGTGACAGGGATAATATTGTAATACCTATGTCTTACATATTCAAAATTATGACAGAACTGCTTCTATACACTAAGTTACATGACAACCGTATGTTAGGACCTGAAACCATGGATTTCTAGCGAGTTCTACCAAATCTCGCGAGACCAGTTTTTTTCTCTCTTTCGAATTTCGTCACATTTGAAGTTGTAACTGTGTAACGCTGCCCTCTAGCGTTTGAATTTAGGTAAGTTCTTTTTTAGTTTGTTGCTTTTTTTATTCTTTGTACTCTAAATTAAGATAACATGAAGTGAGTCTCGAGCTAGCCCAAACAATTGCCATATGGTACGAGGGTGGCTACATAAAAGGACGACCTCTCTGTATATTACAATACAATTGAACAGCACAGCGCTTCTGAACTTTAAAACGCCTTCGTTTAACCTTGGTCGTAAGGATTGGTTTGTGCCGGCGTGTTTTTGTTTGGCACCTGCAGTATCACCTCCGCACCACCAGGGGCGGTGGTCTCCTCCCCTTCTCCTGCTACACGTGTGTCGCTTGAGTTGGACCTGCAGTCACGCGAGATTTCTGTCGGCGTGAAAACCAAACATGTCGGCATTCAAGAGAAAACGTGGAGGACAGGGTCCCGTCGGTAAAAAGGCAAAGAAGGTAAAAATTGTAGCTGGCGGAGGTGAATCGCCGAGTGAAACCGAACAGGTGAAGAACGATGAAATCACAGTTCCAGCACCGGTCTCGTCGGTAAGTGCTCAGGCTTGTCCTTAGCAGCTGAAGTTGGTTAGCTCCTTAGCTCCTAGCTTGTTTCACCATTTCTACATGGGTATGTTGTACCTAAGTTACAACTTGAAATTTTCGTTAGGGTTAGGGTTAGGGGTAACAAGATTGTTTTAGTTGTGTGGTTCTGAGATAAACTCTCTCAAACAGGGCAAATGGACCAACAAGGAAAGAGTTCTCATTTTCTCCTCGAGAGGCATCAACTTCAGAACAAGACACTTGATGCAGGACCTGAGGACCATGATGCCTCACTCAAAAGCAGGTTCGTATCTCGAGTCATTCATATTATTGCACCGAAATTCATATGTTTGATTGTTATCGATATTGAGCAGAGATATGGTTGTTTTCTGTGGCATTGTCTCATTAGATACAAAAATGGACAGGAAGGACAAGCTGTTTGTTGTCAACGAGGTGAGTGTTACAATTCTGGCCATGCTCTGATATAATGATAATGATGAGTATGACAGCATAGTTAAATATCCACATTGTCTTGCAGGTGTGTGAAATCAAAAACTGCAACAAATGCCTCTTTTTTGAGGCCAAGAAGAAGCAGGACCTCTACATGTGGTGAGCATTTTATCATTGTCACATTCACTGAACACAAACATTTCAGTGTCAATGAACAAATTTAATGATGTTATTGCCTTAACGACAGGATTTCAAACAGCCCCCACGGACCCTCTGCCAAGTTTCTTGTTCAGAACAGTAAGTCACTGCTCGCTTACAATCCTAAAATCCAGTAGCCAACATCATAACATCTGTTATGTTGTAACATAAAAAAAACACATATTATTGTCTGTTCTACAGTTCATACACTGGCTGAACTCAAAATGACAGGAAACTGCCTCAAAGGATCCAGGCCGCTGCTGTCGTTCGATCCGGTGAGTAGAGAATTATGTCTTTTTTTGTTGTTGGAAATATATGTCAGTGATGGACAGCTACTTTACAAACTGTTTTCACCCACAGAAATTTGACAAGGAGCCCCAGTATGCTTTACTGAAGGAGCTCTTCATCCAGGTCTGTATCCAAGATGCATGTGAGAAGGCTCGTACATTAATCCCAACTACACATTTGGTGTTATAACTGCAAGCATTTTTCTATTAGAGAGTTGGACAGCTGAGGTTGTATTATTATTTTTTCTTACATCAATATGTTTTCCCGTCACAGACATTTTCCACACCACGTTACCACCCTAAGAGTCAGCCATTTGTGGATCACGTCTTCACATTCACCATTGCAGACAACAGGATATGGTTTAGAAACTACCAGGTAAAGCTTCAGCACACTACGACTACAGTAGGGAAGGGTTTTTCCTGAAGTTTAACATTCAATCATTCTAAGTTCTTTTGCAATAACCTCTCTGTCCACTCCTTCCATGTTCAGATCATCGAGGAGGATGCCTCTCTGGTGGAGATCGGGCCTCGCTTTGTTCTCAACCTCATCAAGATCTTTCAGGGGAGCTTTGGAGGGCCTACGCTCTATGAAAACCCAAATTTCCAGTCTCCTAACATGGTAAAACCCAGTTCACACCAGTCAAAACTCAAGGCACTTTGATGATCAAAAACTCACTTAGTGTAATATGCCAGGCACATTATCATACTACACCATGTTGTGATTCCATCCCCAGGTTGAAAGTCTCTCCAGCAGTAAACTGGGCACATGGGCTGCAGTATGGGAAAAATAAATCTGTGCATCGTTTTATGTTTCCTGAGTTAATCAGCTTTCTCCTTGCACACCTACAGCACCGGCGAGAGATCCGACTCGCTGCGGCGGCCAAAGTGCGTGAGAAGCAGATGGTGAAGGAGTTACAGAAAATGAAGAGAACTGAAGCAAAGGAGGACGTGACCAGAGACGTTACAGCGGACGTCTTCCTCACACCGGCTGAGGAGAAGCCCGTTCACATCGAAACAGAGGCCCCCGAGCCGAAAGTGGTGAAGAAAAACAAACACAAAGCCTTCAAGAGGCAAAGGATGCAGAGGGCCCGCAGGTAGCTGGATGGACTGGATGGAGCCGAGTGAGTGACTTACCGTGGCCATGATTCAATACTGTCTCAGAAACGTGTGGAAATCAGTGCAGTCAGGCCTGACAGCTGTTATCATGAGCTTTTTGTTAGGTTATGGTGAGACTTTGTATTTTAAAAAGAATATCATTGACAGCCCTTGAGAAAGTCGTAATTGCGCACATTTTGTGTTCAGCATTTGTTGCCATAATTTGTGGTGTCATACAATATGTATTTTGCTCCCTCGTCACAAGGATTGTGCAGATTGTAGGTGACCATAAAAGCTTTTGCGATACTGCAAACAACCTTTTCGATACAAGTAAATTTTCCGTCAGTGTACAAAAAAACCTTGTTTATTGAAATACTGCTACAATTGTTTTCTATGTCATGGAAATAAAATGATACTTACTCTCATCTGAGATTTGCAAATGTTAACAAATGTGTCGGCATACACAATTGAACATCTTGGACAGGTCCCAGCGTAGTGACAATGAGAAATCTAAGCCTGTGGAGAGTAGACCTACTGTACACTGCACTAAACACCCTGAGAAAAATGCACCAGTGTGCCCCAGAAAGGTTAGATCAGACATCTCCATAGTGACAAACAATAGAACATAGTCATCTTCTGAAATTCTGAACTCAATATAGAGATGTATGTACACAGAGGTACACAACAGGACCAGGCTGGTGACACCATCTTTCTGTGAGTCCAGTGAATGTGAGGGTTGGGTTTGTTAAAACAATACAATCTTTCTCATTGTGTCCATTATGCCCACCAAAAGTCCTGCATCTTTTTTCCTGCGTGCACCTCCCCGGCTGGACTGCCTCCTCTGCACCAGTCAAAGCAACTGGCCACCACTTGAAGTTGGGGTGCTCGCTCAAAGAGAAATATAATGGCTGCACTGTGATCAGTCCACCTCCTCGTCAGGACAGCAATAATATTCTACGAAGCAGATCTGTCCGTCGTCGTTCCTGATCAGGTACTGCAGAGAGAGGAAGCCCCTGCTGTCTGTCCTCACAGAGACCTTACAGGACAAAGCCAGGGCTTTGGTGGATGGCTTCAGCAGGGACATCTTGTACCTGTCAGCAGGGGGACAGAAGACAACAGGGAGCTTTAATCACATTTGTACCTGTGCTATTCCTGCTAAATCAAATGTCTCCTGCCCAAATGGTATAGAGGTTTATGAATTAAGGACATTTTCAGCCGTTAAAGAGACGAGGTTGTAACAATATTTCTTTGTGGTCTTAATGATACTTACCTGTTGCTTTGTGTCTTGGTGCACTGAAACAGCTCCATCATGTCTGAGTCTTTGGGATAATCATAATGAGCATTTCCAGAGTTCCCGAATGTCGATAATCTGAAGAGAAGAATGAGATGAGGAAAAGGTTAGTTGAAAAATAAATTCTGAATCATCATAATCAAATCGCGCCTCCTTGCTTCCTGGTCAGTTTATATATAGATTTTTTTCCTTGTGTTTGAATGATTTGGACAACATACCTAAAGTATGGCTGGCTGGGGGACATGGTGATCTCTAGCACCTCACTGGTCGTGTCCAGTTCAGAGAAGGGTTCTTTCAGACTCTCTGACTGCAGGATTACCTTTAAAAGATAGATACAGGAATTGTCACTGAATATATGTAATCAATCTCTTTTCACAGTACGTGATGTTGTTGTGGTTCTGTAAGGTTAAGTCAATAAGTGCTTGTTTTTGTAAATAGGACAATTTTTTAGAGATAAAAGCAGTAAAATAGTTTTATTATTCACCTTGTTTGTGACGTTGGAGCTGCAAAACTCAAAGTCAATTGGCTCCTCTGGTTCTTGCGTGTTGATCTTGCAAACAGTCACCACGCCACCTTCCTCCAGGAACAGGGTCAGAGGGTAACCGTACCCTCTGTAGCACATCTTCAAGGCTGTGGATACTCCTGCAACATCAGAGGAGGAGGGAGATAATGACGATGTCGAGTCAGATCTGAGAACTGTAAAAAATCTCTCTATGGCTACAGAAAGTGAACAACTTTACTCCACTGTACTCAAAAGAATAATATGTGGCTTCCTTGCCCCCTCGAGAATCATGTTGGTTTATCTTTACCTGGTACAGTGCTTCCACCAAAGATATTGAGGCAGTCCAACAGAACAGTAAGATTGATCTGAAAACCCACCACGTCTTCCCTTATGGTAAACACTTGGAAGATCTCAGCCTGGAATGAAAAGATTTTGCTATTTATGATTTCACAATCAAAGGAGATACTTCTGACACAATATTACAGTATGGACAAACCCAGACTCTGCGTGCCCTCCATTAACATTGTGAATGTAAGTCAAATAGACCTGTATGAACGCATTGGCTTGCAGACACTTGGAGTCCTCCACAGTGACCTTCAGACCGTTGGGTGTGGCGTTGAAGATGGCATGGTCTTTGAAGGTGATAGCTTTAAGGATGTTGGACAGGTTGCGAGCATTGTCCAAACTGGCCACTAAAACATAGTGTTCCTCGTCAGCCTGGGACTGGGTGGATAGAGGCATTGTAGCACTGAAATGTAGAAACATGACATGAAGGACTTGGATGTCACGAGCTCAAGAAGGAAAAACGGATAAAGCAGTTCATGGAATATCGATAATGGTGTTAAACGATATGTATCTACGATTCCGCAACTTGGAAACCATTTTAATATCAAAGCACAATGCTGAAGTAAAAGAATTTACATACAATAATATTACATATCCCTTATTGAAGTGACGATCAAATGCTTAACAAAAAGGGCTTCGTGTACATCGTGCTACAAAACACAATACGCTGCCATTTAACTGTCTATTTCAAGCTAGGTTACATGTCAGCGGATAAAGTTTAAAACAACGCAAGAAGCAAACTGTCGCTAGTTTCGGTGCTATATCCTGTATTTTGGCATCCACCGTTAATAAACATAGAAACAAAAATGTTGGTGATAGATGTGATTGTATGTCAGTCACTTACAATGCTGTAATACAGAGACCCTCCAGCCTGTGTTTTGAAGTAACGCGGCTCAATTAATTCCGCTTCCCTCTTCTTCTACGGAAATACGTTTTTTCGGCGCATGCGCGATGACATTCCAGAGAGTTCGCAGCGGAGACCATAACACAGGAGAAAAACCGGTCTATACCAACCATATCTCCTATCTCGTATTTGATCCCGACAGGTGAGGATTAGTACTAATTTAAAGTACAGTGGGTAGTAAAATGTTGTCTCGCCTACAGGTTAGTTACAAATCTCCACACTTGTTGTGTTAAGAGTAGAGCGACGTCGGGAAGCTAGTGTTAGCTTACAGTCACGACGCTGTGCTCGTGTCGAGCGTGTTTCTCTAATCAGTAACAAGTTAATGTAGCACACGAAGTGCTGCCAGACTGAACCTCAAAGCGTCTACAACTGTTTTTTTGCCAGTAAAGTCAAATTAAGTGTTGTCTAATTCACACTTGTTAGAGAGGAACATATACAAATGAAATAATGTGAAAGGTGAGGTTTAAGTATTGTGGATCTCATTCATGAAACAGCCCATAGATCTTAGTTACTTATTGCTACTTTATTATTACTATTATTAATTGCTTCCTCGATAGATATTTAGGGGTTTAACCAAACTTTTCAGACTAATGAAAAGGCTACCACATCCATATTGGACAGTCACATGTCTGATCCAATGAAAACAACATAGATATTCCCTTCTTACATATCTTCTTTCTCTTCTTCAGGTTCTTAATTTTGGACAGCTGGTCTTAGCTGCAGCCATGGTGTGCATTCCCTGTATTGTCATTCCTGTCCTGTTGTGGGTCTACAAGAGGTTCCTGGAGCCAGTCCTATACCCCTTCATTTCACCAATTATTAATACATTCTGGACCAAAAAAGCAGTCCAGGAGACTGGGACTAGTGACCAAAAAGTCAGTGAACAGAGCAATGGCACATTCAAGGTTAGTTAATGTTTTTTTTTTTATCATGACATACTAATAACAAAACCTTCTCTTCTTTATTTACTTGTGTGGGAATGGGTGATAGTTCGCTGTTGTATTTTGAACCAATTGTTGAATTATATTTCCTTGTAAATATGATATCAGTAAGTTAGTCATTGCAACCACTCAAACACAGCTCATGTAGCTTTTGGTGTTTAACATCATTTAAAGTGAATTTTGAGGGCTAATTTGATTTCACTTGACCTAATCGTGATTAAAACAGGTGCTAGTATTCAGAATGTCAGTTAGTTGATTACAGATATTTTCTTTCTCATGTGTTTCAGCCTGAAAACAATGGTGAGGCCAGTGCCATTGCATCTACTACAGCAGCAGATAAGAAGACAAACTGACAACTTTAAATGTTTATAATGCATTTAAAACTATGTAAATATTCTATTAATATAATATAGATAAAATATGATTTAAGTTATAGGTCTTCTTTTAATGGAATGGTTTTATAACCTTTCAAAACTGTGTGATTTTCATTTTTTTCATTTATATGCCAGTAAATTTAAGAAATCATTGTTGTTTTATTGTCCCTGTTAATCATGAAAAGATATGCATTTACTTCACTGAATATTCAATCTCAATGGAATAGTTTTTTCTAAGTCAAACTTGCAGTTTAGTTACTGAATAAAACAGAAACTTAAAAACAATTAGATTTGCTCATTTATTTGTTTTTAATACACCAAGTGGGGAAGTGAACAAATAATATGTGTAATTCCAAAATAAGGAGACAAACAGGATAGAAGTGGTGATAACATCTCTGTGAAGTTCTTTGGTCTTTCATTTTACATTAACTAAGAAAAGAAGATGGAATGGTGGAATGGTCTTCCTAAGTCAAACTCTCGATTTAATCAGTGAATAAAAGAAAATGTCATCACTTCCATGCTGACAAATGCCTACACACCATTTACATTTAAATAAAGCAAATGTGTTCTTATTGATTACATTCAGACGGCATAAATGTGATAGCGGCGTCTGTGTAAATTGACCACATCCAGAGGAGGTAACTTAAAACTGTATCTGTAGTGACGTGTAGGAGTTTTAGATTAAGCACTTAGGATCTATCCGCCCTATTTCTATCCGGAACTCTGCGTACGTAAATCGTCATTACGCAAGGGGTGGTGACGTGGAAAACATGGAGGAGAGGGGTATGTCGAGTAAACTTAACAGCCTTAAATTTCACCCAGTTTCAAGTATTTGCCTGTGTTAATTGTACTGGGTAAAAGACCGAGCAAAACTTCTAATTATTTAAAAAAAAAAACGAGTCGCGCCTTAACAGCCCCGAGAATCGAGAGAGCTACGGAAACTGCGAGAAGCATTTCTGACAGGTAAGCCGAGCGGTCAGCTGATTGCAAACAAGCAGCGAACGTTAGCTTCTTTCTGGACAGTGACTCCTTAACCGCCGGTCGGACACGCTCCGGAGTGAGCAGTATACCGAGCTGTGACCCCGTGTCCGTGTGAGACCGTGAGTATGCCGTGCTGACTGACTGCCGGGGTACAGACTAGTTCCTGCGCCCCACACACAACGAGCTAGCTAACTGCGTGCAGGTTGATTGACTGAAGCAGCAGATGCGGCTAACGACGACTGAGACACACAGCACACTGAATATGGAAACTAAAGTTCGGTCTGTCAAGGCCCATTCGCCAGTCACAACAGGGGCGTATTCATGAATCGGCACATTTTGTCGGCGCGTAAAGCACAACCCACTGTGAGCTCAGGTTTGTGCTTCTCGTGTATCGCCATTGATACGCGCACCATCTTCCTCTGTGGTTTATCACTACTTCTTCCAGCGCTCCATTTCCCCAGAGCAAATGTTGGCTCACTGGCTGCACCTGTATGCCAAAGGTGTGTCATTTAAAGGAAACAAAACACAAATCCTGGTTGGTTATGCACCATCCTGGTGTGAGGCTTGCCCTTCTCATAGAGGGATGTCAGGGAATTGGTGAGGACAGCTCTGTATCGCTCACACGTCAATGCAGAATTCATGCACTCAGTGGTTGAACGCTTATTGGGTACATCTGATCTAATGCTGCTAATGCAGCTTCTGTCTAAACGGTTTATAGTAGCTGCAGTTTGTGGTGCTGTTGAACTGTAGTGCATTATACAAAGAGGAATTCCTCTAGTTTATACAACCGTCACTGATATGAACGAGGTGGGAAAAATGTAGAAACACCTGTTAGCGTGCCTGGTGTCATCCATTTGGCCTGGATGTTTTAACTTCATGCTTTTATTCAACTAATAAGACTTTCTCTCTAAAAGCAACATTTTGTTTTGTAAGCCATTTTCTCACACTCCCAACATGTTTTTTAAGCGGAGAGTGATTTATGCATTTATCAGAGAGCAGACTGTGGGGAGATATGAGGGAAGCTGCAGTTATTAATCTGGCACCTCATGCTCCTGAGCTACGTTAGCCGTCCATATTCTGTTCACAGCATGGGTCATTGATTATGTGTAATGGCACCTAAGATTGAAGCTTTTCCTCTCCTCCAGATTTTGGCATATGCCTGGTGACAAAGCAGTGAAGAGTGGTGAGTCTGGCTGAGTGGAGCCAGTAGTGATGGGAGCCAACACCAGCCAGGTCAGTGACCTGTCTGATAACCCCAGCCTCAAGTCCCTGGTGGGCACAGAGTCCATATCAGAGAATGACCCGTTCTGGAACCAGCTCATCTCCTTCACCTTCATCAGTCCCACCAGCAGGTAAACAAACACACACACAGACACACAGAAAGGTTGAATCAGATATGTATCAGATTACATACCAAATGTTGAGGTGCAATGCTCTCGGATTATTGTGTGGGGTCACAATTAATTCTACCCTACTTATTTCAATTGGATGATTGATTTGTGGGTTGTCTGAAGCTGTGGAATCCAACTCTAGATCAGAGTTATTCTTATCAAAAATGAGAGGTACTCCCTGTAACCTACTGCACACAACAGAATCCACACTGAGCACCAATGAAAATGTACAGATGACGTCTCCAACTCATCTAATGAACCAGTAAACTCTGAATACAAGTTGTGCTGTACGTCCCCACATGTCCCCGTACATCTCGTTCTGCTATTTGTCGGCATTTGCGTGACTTGTCCCCGTAGACCTGCGACAATTGTTAATGACTGACAGTTTGAGTGTTATTATGGTTTGATTATGTTGTAGTTTTGTTGCATGACAACAGAGGGCAGATGATTCAAACAGCCACCTCCTCTGATCAATTTTTACTTGCATATCTTTTGAGTATGCCTTTTTGTTAATACCTCTCACCTTGTTTTCCTTCTTAACAGTGGAGACTCGAAGTTGCTGGAAGAGGCTGTCATCCCCCTGGCCAAGAGCCTTAGTAAGTTGGCTGTAATATGAATATGCATCATTAATATATATTTTTTCACAAATTAATACCTTTTAGTTAAGTGGTGCCAGTGAATATTAGTTTAGAATTTGTGTTGTTTGCATCACAAACTACCTCAGTAAGCTCATCTAATGCCGTCATTACGTTCTCTCCTCCTGTTTTTATTTTCCTTCCAAGTTGAAAACAATCCCAGAACAGGGAACTTTGGCGCCCTTGTGCGAATTTTCCTGGGAAGAACCAAAGAGCTGAAAATCTCTACAGAGTGCCAAGAGTGAGTATGGGAACCTCAGAGGGGAGAGTGAGCTCTGATGACTGTGTTGGTAATGATAGACCCTGTGCAGGCCAGTTATTGTTTGATCACAGCGCAGGCAGGGAATCCCTTTTTTTCCCAAAGCAGAGGAGCACTGAAGTGGTTTGTAGTTTCCCATGAGAAAGCTGCTGAGGTATAACCATCAACACATGTGGCCTTATTCTCCTCTCGCTGCCAAACTCCATTTTGACCCTGCCCAAGTCGCCAAATGCCTCCAGTGGGAAATCTTCATTCTGTATTGAACGTCATTACAAGTGGGAATTATCGCTCCAACATCTAATGATGTTCAATCTATCTACCGATCTATTTTTCTCATGTTTCGTAGAAGGGTTTGTCCCAGAAGCAAGCAATTTTCTGGGTGTAACATAATTGCCATGTGCAAGTTGTCAGCTCGCGGAACTGATTAGACACCCCTGCGTTGGTGTTTAGCGGTTATGAAACACTGTGGCTGGCGCTGGATGGTTCCAATCATTTGTTCACCCTTCCACTTTTGTTTCTCACCAACTTTGTCCCAATTTTGTCTCTGTCCTTTTTGATTAACCAGCAGCTTCTGTGGTATCACTGCATGCTCTGCTTAAGACAAGGGTGTAACTCATTTCAAGTGTACTCCACTGGTCCTTAGAACCAACATATTTCTAAAGGACATACATGGCCAGCCAAGCTTCCATAAACCAATAAGCATGTAGCCAGCTCCGTGTATCCAGCAGAATGCCCCTGTTTCTGTCACGGTTCTGTGTTTGACCTTGAACGTGATGTCCTTGTTTTCTCTCTCTTCCGCAGTCAGCTGTTCATTTGGCAGGCGCACAACGCACTGTTCATGATTCGATGCCTCCTCAAGGTGTTCATCAGGGAGATGAGCGAAGAGGAGCTGCACCTGCAGTTCTCCTACCAGGAGAGGGCGCCAGGCTCGTGCGGAGGTGAGCTCCATCACGCTGATTTGGAAGAGGATAGCCTGTCTCTTGGAGATGTTGACATCGGGGCCGCTCATTGCATAAAGACATCTGAGTTATTGTGAACCCTTCTCGTTTTGTGCAGATGGAGTGACTTGCATTCAAGACAAAAATAAATGTGTTTTTACGCTTTACTCAATTCCCAAGATCTGCAGAGAAATCTTGTGAACAAAGAAAAAAAAGAAGTATCGAGTCATTAGGTGTGAGTTACTAAAGTGTAATCATGAGGGTCAAATGAATAACACTTCCCCTTCCTACCTAAAGAGAGATAAGAAATTGACTTTTTAATTGAGCACAGATACCCCTGGCTGCTGACCTGGATCAGCTGTCTCTGAGAGAATTTGTTAATAAAAGTCTAAATCTGCATCCATTCCCTTGAACATCCTTTTTCTTTGGGCCACAGAAGTAGCCCTGTCTGAGCTACATTCTTAAAGAAACACTCAATATTCAGCCTCTGCGTGTTTATCGTTCTGCCACAGTGGTGTCTTAGTTTTCTTCCCGTCGGCGGTGTTGGCTTGCAAATGTGTTCTCCGCAAAATGACACCAAGCTTGTTGAAAGAGAAGATAATCCAGGGTATGAGGAAAAAAAAACAGTTTCAGAAACCACTAAATCCCAATTTGCTAATTTTATGTCCGTGCCCTTCATCTGTACAGTGAGCGTGAAGCGGGGACTGATGGGAAGGAATGAGAGAGGGACTGGTACAGTGGGAGTTGGAAGGAGCGGAGAGAGACTGATGATGATCAGCAGGGAGTTGCCATATATGTCGTATATAGTAACTCCCTCAACCCCTTATGTCAAAACAGGTGGAGAGGACCTCCTTGAGGAGCTGTTGTCCAACCTTGTTCACCTGATCGTTGAAGTGCCCCTGCTGTAAGTATGTCCCTTGTTCACCGTGCCCTCATGGTGATTTAATGATGTCTCAGTGCTGCTTGCCTTCTTTGACATGATGCAATCAGCATAATAATCACGTGAAAACATCAAGTCGTGCCTTTCGTGCCGTGTCCCAGCCCCATCTCTTAGTTTGAGTTCCCCGTGTTTATTCATGTTTGTGCATTGTTAATGTGTCTAGGATGTTAGTCACTGAGCACTTAATGAAAAGCAGTTTGTGAACGTTTTTTTTTTTTTTTTTACGTGCAGCCCTCTGTGCGTGCTCTGCTTGCTCATTCGCTCCTTGTTTCGCTAACCAAGAGAAGATGAAATCCATTACGGGACATGCAGGACTGACGTGCTCAAACTATGAGCTGGCAACAGGGCGACGTAAAAAGAGAGGGCTAAGACTAAATGGAATAAAGAGAGGGAGAAAGTGTTTAGCAGGAGAGAAAAGGCCTGCAATGAAAGCTGGATTAGGAGCATTGCCAGTAAGTGGGAAGGAACGCAAAGTATTGACTAAAAAAAAAAAAGGTATCAGCCTTAACTCACATGGGCGGTGCGCTAATGCACTCTGAGTGAATATTGCAGTGGGTTTTCTTAGCAGCGGTGAGAATTATTCACTGTCTGCCACTTAGTCTGACACAGAGGGACAGAGATACAGCATGTGGACAAAACCTCCTCTGCGGTGTCAAGACCATTTCACAGACACCGATGACTGACAGCTGCTGTTTCTTTGACGCAGCGTCCTCCACTTTCCCTCCCCGTCCCCTCGTCTCGTGTCGTGTCGTTCTTGACCGCGCGCTTCAGAGTCTCTCTCTCTTCCTCCCTCCTTCTCCCTCTGTTGTCTCTGGACATCAGACCCTTGCTCTTGTGTAAATGCATTCGGCATTCCAACATTATTCATTGTTCCCGGCTTCAAGACTCTCCCTGTTTTTCTTCCCTCCACCACTTTGTGGCTGTCGGCCCGTTTCCTCCGTACGTGCTGATGGTTTGGATGGGGATCTTACCATTCTTTTGGTGTAGTTTACCTAAATCCTTAACGACCTCCTGCACCTTTTGTGGTTTTACTTGGCAAGAAAGACAGTCGTCAGTAGCTCAAATATTTTTTTTCCAGGAGTAGTTGATGCATACTGATACTCAAAGTTAGTACCACTGTTAGAAGGGCACACTGTGTTGCTCTAATGAATTGAAAAGATCACTTATGTTGTGGAAGTTCACATTAAACTTAGTAGATTTATGGGTAAGGCTGACAGTTCGTTCACATTAACTCCACCTACATCTGTCTCTCCCTGTAGTGACATCACCTATAGCATCCTGTTTGAAGCAGTGACCACGCTGCTGGTGTTCTTCTCCTATCAGCTCTTCCACAAAGACATCCTCCGAGATGGAATCATCTACCAGCACATCATGAAGGGGAGATGGTAAGAAGACACGAAGGTTCATAAACACCAACTCCTGACCACTGAAACTAAACGGCTAACACGCTAACCCACAGCGGCTCGAACCTTAACCCCGAACACCAAGCTTGTACAAAGATAGAAGTATAAGAATACTTAAAAAAATTTTCAATCTCAAGTCTCATGCCCAAGTAACTGGGTCGCCCACAATCTGTTGACAGCGGTTCGAACGCAATGTGACACTGTCTGGTCGAGCCTGCGCCTCCTCTCCACAGACCCCGTTACCTCTCTGTGCTTCCAGACAATGTTCCAAATGATGTCTTTGTGTCATTTAGCTGATGATAAAAGGAGAAAAGGAAATAAAAATAATAAAAGGTAGTCTAGCCAACCAAGACCTTTATCTCCGCTGCAACCTTGTAGTCTGATTCTAGGCAAAAGTTAACTGGTGAGTCAGAGTTTTAAATGAAAATAATTATAAACTCCAGAGTGCAAAAGGAGGCGATAACTTACCGAATCCTAACGAAAGTAAAAGTAAAGTGTGTCTAAACTTCTGATGCTGACCTGTACACTTTGAACTGATTTGAACCTTAGTTCATCGTTATCTTGAATCGGAACAAATGTTGGGACACCGAATGCATTTGGAAGTCTAATGGTGCAGTTTGAAGAGGTGAGCAGAGGATGGAAGTAATTTTCTTTTAGGGCTCTCACAGCATCAGAGCCAAACGAGAGCACTTTGGATTAATTGCCACGGAGCTGAAGAAAGGCTTCCAAGTAGCTGATGTCGGCAAAACAGATTAGAGGTCTATCTAAAATGATTTTGCCTCGTGCTTGTTACTCCAGAAACTGTGATATCGATATTGTTTGCAAACAATCAGAACTCTATGTGATGATGAAAGAGTAGCGTCTCAAACTGACACATGTGGACTTGGAACGGGATCTTCTTGATAATGGTGTGGTGACGTCAGTTTCCCTCTCTTTTTCCCCAGTTTGTCGTTGACCAGTCGGCTGGTGAAGACCCTGCTCTACAACTTCATCAGGCAGGAGAAGTGTCCACCTCCAGCGACCCACATCTTCGAGCCCAAAGCCGAGGGCGGCCTGCTGTACGGCCTGGCGTCGGGGGTGGCAAGTACGAGCACACAAATCCTCGCACAGACAAAACAAACCTTTTTTTACAATTAAAAATATCATTTTGCCACTTGTTAATTTGATTCTGAGAGCATTTTACTCACAAAATTAATTGCTGAGGTTTTGGGATCCATTTTATCGTTAAGTTGAATGTTTTAATGGTTATTGCAAGGCTATAGTCTATTTTAACTTATTTTCTTTCATCACATTGGATGACAGTAATGGGCATTTTAGATGTGGTCATGTTTATGCGTTGTTCTTTTTACCCAAACTTCCCAAAATTTTTAGGATTGTGATCAAAGAAGAATTATTTTATTTCCCTCTCAGATTGTTTCATTTAAATGATTTCAGGGCCCGGGAAGACTTAATAGTATCTTATATTCACCATAAAAAAGAGAAAAGGCAGGAAACATCCATCTAATATATGTGAGAGAAATATATGTTCTTCTCTTGTATCCTTTAAATTATCTCGTGACCCCTTGCTGAGGGGTTGCTTTTAATCTCTCTCATTATTTGATCATTGCTCTCGCCCCCTGTGAGCTTGTGTCCCCACAACCCCCACATCACAGATAAGCTGGCGAGTGAAAATGTTCCCATAATTGATAGGATTGAGATCCAATTACAAAAATAAGAGCACAGAATACAAAGAAAATTGAGAGTGTCGGTTATTTTTCTTTCTCCTTGGAGCCAAAGACTGAGAAATACGTTTGAACTGAGAAATGAAAGTGCGAGCTGAGCCGACGGCGTAGAATAAAGCAATGGAGTCAAAAGTGAACAAAGTATGAGTTTATTAGACTGGTAATGTTCTGTGTGTGTGTGTGTTGGATCCATGTTTGTTTGAGGGTGAGAATGGGGCTGGGTTTCCCTTGCAGATAAATGCTCTTTGTCGGTTTGTTGGGGGCAGATTCCTATCAGCGAGCCATCAGCATTCAGCCCAGCCTGTCTGTCTGTGGCCAGTGATCGGCTCGATGAGTTATGGTGCCCTGTCCTGTTCCGTAATCCCCTAGAGCCTGTCTGTCTGCAGCCGCCTCCCTTATGCACACACACGCAGATCAACAAAGACACAAGCCCTCTTATGCTCGGAGCTCGGAAACAACACTTGTTTTCTTTCTCTGTCTCGCACACTCATTTGCGCACGGTCACTTGGGATCGGCTGAGTACACAAACAAGTACGTGTCACGGGTGCGCACGGCTGATGTTCTATAGCGACGGCGAATGTGAGTTGGATTTCTTGAACTTCGCAGCATGAGAAAAGATGCAGATAGCTAAAGGGGAACTCCGTATACTCCATATTTACATAAAGCTCAGTTTACTCGTTATGGTCATAACCAGTCAGCCTGTGAAACACATCGGGCGATGTCCTCAGTGACTAAAGAGGAGCTTTGACAAGTATGAAAAAAATGATCCTCCCGATTTCATCAGCCTTATCTCGTCGGTGTGCGCACAAATTGTGCATTCACCAGCCAGTGAAGGCCTAACAAAAGGATGCTATGGGTTGCGTTATGGGAAATATCCAGCACTTTGGGAGTTTGATCGACACGAGGGAGTAAAAAGTCAGAATATCTCAACAACTATCTTTAATTTTGATCAATCTATCTCTTGTGATTCACCCAACTTTATGCAACTGCAATACCAAATCACTGGGCTGCCACTTTAAAGCAGCTGGTTTCAGCTCAGTGACAACAAATCACTTACAAATATCCATTTCTACTCAGTATGAAAATAAATGAGTAGACCCCTGAAATCTGCTTGTGTAATACATCTCAGTTTACATGCAGTCTGCCCTAACTGTGGTCAGAGTCCCGTTATTGTTGTACGGTCATGTGGTGCAGAAAAGAAATTGCATTACTCTTCAATGGTAATGAAACTTTGACAAAACTTAATCCAGAGATGATTTCCACTGACTTCTAATTGCCCTAATTTATTTTCATGTTGTACAGAAGTGAAATGAGACCAGCGGCTTCCCAGAGCTGCAGGGAAAAACCCCCAGGAACAACCTAAAGTCTGCTTCCGTTGAGAAATCGTACAATCAAATCGAAGATGTCCAGTTTGTAGAGAAGGAGGTAAAACTTGCGAGCACGCTCTCTAAAGACTGTAAATCCGCACGCGGTGTTCTGGGAAGACAAGGCCCTACTGTGCATTCCCTCATTTTTTGCTGAGAAATGACGCGTCCTCGTGCGAGCGGCATTTAAAATCGCTCATGTCTAAGCGTACGCATTCACAGACGAGCTGGGTTTTTCCCCGGAACCAAACACCGGTCATTGGCAAAGCAAAGCAGTGCTTGATTTCTGTCGCCAGTTTAATGTCAGGGGAGATAGGATGTCTCTTCCTGTCTTGCCTTTTACACACTCTGCCGCCTGAGTCCGAGCGAGCATCTGCAGGGGGATTATCGCCCAGACTGCCCGCTGCGCCACGCTCCTCAACTTTATGATCACCCTCCCCTGCTCTCGTGTTGCTCTTGTTTTTACGAACTTGTACTTTTGGTCTGTTTTTCCTGTAGGTCTTTCTCACCTTTTAGTTGAGCTGGGGGGGGGAATGAAGCACAAACTCTCTCTCTCTTTGTCACGCTCACAGTAACAGTTGAGCCGTCCCTCCTCTTTCAGACATTCCCGCTGGGAACTACGAGGGCTTGGGTGTTAGTGGTGGGGGATCCGTTTTAGGGGTTGACTTTTTTATTATGATTAGAACAGTTGTTGCAAAATCATTCTAAGTCTCGTGGAATGTTCTCATGTGTTGTATATGTTTATGTTAGAAGGGTCTTTGGGCCGGGTTTGGATAAAAGCGCTTTGCGCATGTATTTTGATTCATGTGAGATTATCAGGAGAGCGTGTTTATTTTTTGTCTGTACGGCATGTTTCCCCATGTGCATTTTTTGGATAATCATCCCGAGTTCAATGTGTGTGTGTGTGTGTGTGTGTGTGTGTGTGTGTGCATGTACGTGCTTGGCTCAGGCATTGGCCCGAAGCCCCGATGTCATATTTCATTCACTGTTATGCAAGTAAATAAGTAAATAGCACATTCTGTCTGCCTCTGTTCACTAGGCATCCAGACCTCGGCCCGCACTGAGGCCTGTACTCTCAGCTGGAGTAATGTCCCACCTCAGCTCCCCTCTCCGCCGTCCCACACAGGCCCCGCAGGTGTTCACGTGTTGTAGTGACTGTTGCAGGTGGGAAGGAAAAAGCAGAGGCTTAAACTGTTTCACAGAGATTTAGACTCTTTTGGAAAGAGCTCTGTAAATATTTTTAGCCATGCCACCGGCGTGGCCCCGTTGGAGGGACGGCAGTGATGGTTTGTCAGGTCACTGCTTTGGTCCAGACTGAAATATCTGGATGGATTTGGGGGATTAATCTTAATTGGACACACTTTGACCTGCTGGTGGTGCTAGAGGAGAAGTTTTCACATATCTTGAGAAATTTCTTCTGTGGTTTTGGCAGAATTTTGCGCAGACATGAATGTTTCTCAGATAATGTGTCCCAGTGGCTTTGGTGATCCCTTGACTTTGTCTCCAGCGGTACTTGGGTATGTTGCCCCGACATCTGGCACACACACTCTCATTCGTTCCTCAGGATCAATTGTAAGAACTTTTTGATCGAAATTTCACTTTGTCCACAACTTTGGTTTACAACGAAATACTAATGACATTAACGTCAGCCTCAGTCATGCTTTGTTTTTAGGGCTAATGAGTGTTAGCATTGTTATTTATAACAATCATCTAGATTCATCTGCTGTTCGGGGATATCATTTTGAAAGAGGCCCTGGTAAACTTTTATCGACCATTTTAGTGCAGTATAACATCATCACAGGCTTAGAGGAGTTTCTGCTTTCTGATAGCTATTAAATGTCCATTTAGCAGCTGCATGGAGTGAATTACTGCAGCAGAAAAATGAGTGAATGTTCCTCAGATATCAAGGGGCCACAAACCATCTCAACTCAGACAGAGAATAAGAGAATTAAGCGATAACAAATCCTCCAGTCAGACAGCGCTGTCATTTAAGTGCATCACTTGTGTGTTTGCTTGCACCCACGAGATGAATTCAGCTTCACTAACGGGTCGGGGTCTCGTGAAGCAGATGTCAAGGGGCAGATGGGGGTTTGGACCAGACAGATTTTCAGCCTGTGTAATATTTTGGTTTGAAGATAGAAATTGGCTTTGTGCCAGCAGCGATGTCCGTGATGGCGGTGGCCGTTATGCATGACTGCAGTTTGGACATCGCAGCCTTCTGTCCGGGTCTGGTTCTGCTCATGTTCTGTCGCAGAAACTCAGACTTTGGACTCCTTGTACCCATTTCATCCATTTATTATCAACATTGGTTTGTGTGTATGTAGTATTGGGAAAACCTGCAGAGATTTGTAGGTCATGAAGAGTTTTCGGAGAGGAAAAGATCATGTTAGGAGGCTGTTGTTCAAACTCAAGTAAAGTAAGACTTTGTGGTTTTGTCGTGTAGGATGCCTTCGCTGCCCCCGAGTCCCGAAACCCAGATTCTGATTTCAGCGTGCCAGCGACTGTGTCCGTGCGTGACCTTCTCTTTTCCTCACTTTCCCCTTCCCTTTCCTCCTCTTCATGTCCTCCTCCTCTTTTTCCACTCGGCTGCCGGCCAGGGCCGGAGCAGCCTAAGCAGTGCAGCGTTATTGGGTTTATGTGGTGGGCAGGCAGACAGGCAGAGGGAACCGAGCCAGACGGATAACAAACAGCACCCACTAAGGTAAAATAGAGCTCTGTGAATGTGTGTGTGTGAGAGTGCAGGAAATGTGGCTGCCAGACCGGGCTCTCCGACACTGCTGGGCTAGTCACTGTGGTGCCACTGATGAGATGAACAGGGCTCCGTCACAGCTTGGCCCTCGCTGTCTCGAGATCTTGTTTTCTCTCACACTCACTCCTCTTTGTGGCCCAGTGGAAAGGAAAGACGAGTATCGTGTTTGGAGAACGAGAGACAGACTGACCAGGGCAAATGATGTCATTTCTGTCCCGGGGCTTTTTCCTTTTTATCGGGAAGGCGGCCTGTTGACGTCCTCTCACGCAAATATAAACAAATTCCTTCTACGCTGGAGTTGTGTACACATTAAAAGACTCGAAATCACAAGTGTTGGAGTTGCTCTTTACTAGTCTTTATTACTAGAATTTCAAGGCAAACCGACGCATAAATCACGGAAGTTACAAAGACTTTAAAGTTGTTTAAAAGAAGCCCTTGGGGCAGAGCAAGGAGGAAAAACTACATGAAAAGCCTTTATTTTGTCATGCATAATGGTTTAAAACTTTTATGGCCACTCTTGATCTCACAGGGTCTTCATCAGTCACAAGCTGTCCCTTTGTTCTGTCTCCAACGCTACTGGGAGAAGACGAGGGGATGTGACCTCCCATGTTCAACTTGAGTTACTTTTTCTCATATGGTAGGAAGTCCTTGTATGTGAAGCATGTCAGCCCTCTAATGTTTTAAACCAGTGTGTCCTGGTTCAATTGATTTAAATCTTTTCTGGTGCGGTAACCATATAAACATATGATGTCAGTGTGTCATTGCTGGGTGGACCGGGATGACTTTTAGGACATTTTTGCTCTTTCGTCAAGAAGAAGAGAGCGCAGATTTGGCCGGAGAACCGTCCTGCTCTTCCAACCTTCGCCACTAGATGGCAACAGAAACACTTGGCTTCTCCTCAAATTCAGTAGCTTGCTCGGCGTGGGCCGACGACGCGCTCGCGCTGCCTCCCACCAGAGCTCGGCCCATGTATTCAGTGCGGCTAGACGTGCAGGAGCCAGAGGCTGTCATCTGTGTACCTTGGTGTTCATGCTTGTCGTGCCTCTCGTGACGCCTGAGAGCACCAGCATTTCACTGACTCTGTAGGAAATTCAGCTCTCTCTCTCACCCCCACCCCCACCCCCCAGCAAGACAAACGAACTCAGTCCAGTTGAGCAGTAGTTCCAGTTTCTCTTTGTTTTCCGTGGCGCCGTCTATGTTGTTTCAAATTTCAGGTGCTGCAAACCATTGTGCATGACCCCATTGTGCATTTTGGCCTCCATTACATCAGTGTGACTGCACATACTGTTTTGCATTCATTCCCTTATGAATCATAAATCTGCAAGTTGTGAGAATATTTTCACGCTTTATGTGAAAAAAAAGGTTGACACGCCGATCTTCACGAGTGGGTTTTAGACGGATTACTCCTTTGTTGAGAAAGCTGCAGGGCTCAGGCTGGTCTCAACACTGTCTTTGCTCATATTTAACTTGGGAACACCAGGAGAGGGGTTTTATTTTCCTTTACTAAACCAAAAATGAAAAAAAATTAAATAAGAAAGGCACATATAACCAAATAATTGCTAGAAAAAAAGACCAAAATGAGATAAAGGCACCACAAATAAAAGTCAAATATAATAATGACGGAGAAGAAGGGGGTTATTAAGAATAAAGGGGTTATTGAGTGTATATTATTTTTCCGTGTGGGTTGACCTGTCTGTCTTTCCGATGTCCAGGTGGGCTGTGGAGTGTCTTCACACTGGGGGGAGCTGGCAGCAAAGCGGGGATAGACCAGGAACACAATCCCTTACCTTTGTCCAATCAGAGCCTTCTGTTGCTGTTGGTCCTGGCCAATCTGACAGACGGACCCGATTGGCCCAACCCCTACCGCCAGGCTATTACTTGTTTCCGAAATACACAAGGTAAATACATTGACAGCAGATATATTTTTTTTTTTTTATTCATTGCACATATTTAAGACAGCATTTCGTATACTATCAAAGACATGTACCAGTAATGTAATAACAATTGTGATAATATTTGTCCGTGTAGACACATCATCGCTGCCAATGGAGCAACCTCACACTTTCCAGATCAATTTCAACAGTCTGTACACAGCGCTGTGTGAGCAGCAGCGCTCCGACCAGGCCACACTCCTGCTGTACACCCTGCTTCACCAGAACGCCAACATTAGGACGTATATGCTCTCCAGAACCGACATGGACAATCTGGTGGGTTGGACGGGAATGAAGAGTCTGATTCTGTTGTTAATTTACCGAGGGGTTGCATAGAACCATGCACATCCTTGATTCCTTTCTTGGGTAATTTTTTAGCAAGGTAGACACAAAGAACGAGCCCGTGTGTGATTGGACGATCCTCAACAAAGCGCACACGCGCGCGGCCGTAATGTCATTTCATCTGGGGCCATTGCTACGGTTCAGTAAACAGCGAGGATGTATGCAGTGGCAGCTGGTGCTATTCTGTCCAAGTGGGACCGTGCCAGTTCTTCCTTTATAGCAGAGAGAACGCACCGAGGCATGTAGTGAATGAAAATCAGTACTTCAGTATTTCACATGGTGCCACGTGCAGTATGATAGACAGATGAGGCTCTGTGACACAGCTTGACAATAATTTGGTCTCATTAGATGGGAAGTGGGAGAACTAGTTAAAAATCTGTTCACCTTTTTTCAACAGGTTTAAAGAAATGTGATGTCACACCATCTACAATCATTGCAATTTGTGCCGTTAGCCACACATGTGCACGCAGTGACCTTAACTTACTATCACATTTGGAAACTGTAGGTCTATTAAGCTGCTTTACTTCTGATATCAGTCTGACCTTTATGTGTTATTCAACATTTATGGCTGCTGTAATGAAATACCATCATTAGCAGATCTAGCTGGAGCTTATTATGGGGAGGGGGGCTCCTAATGAGTGTAACTACTTTCACTGTCAAACAATAAAGCTCCGCTGCACGACGCAGTAATGAGCTAACACTCAAACTGGTGTGAGCTCGTCATGCTAGCTACTGACTGCTCTTGCTCCCGACAGCGTGATCCTGAGGATCCACTCTTTTGCACGCTGTTGTCATTCGCCAACTACTTTTTCTGTCCATCCTTACTTGCATCTGAATATAATATGTCCCAAAAGCAAACAATGTAAATTGTGTTGCTGGGCTACTTCTTTGTCTCTTTTACATGATACTATGTTAGCGCCACTGATGGTCTTAATATAGTAATGGTAATAATTTCATTGTATAGTGTAGAACAGGTTATTACCTCTTCAGTGGCATCAGTTACAAAAAACGATTTTCACATTGGTGTATGACGGGGTTCCCTCCATTGGAAGCAAAATAAACAACCAAATGATCAACAAGGACTACATGAAAACCGTTTTTGAGACAGTACCCACATGTGTTATCAAAACATTTTCCTTTTCTCCCCTTCTTCCTGTCAGGTGTTACCCATCCTTGAGATCCTTTACCACGTAGAGGAAAGAAATTCGCATCATGTCTACATGGCCCTCATTATTCTCCTCATCCTCACAGAGGACGATGCCTTCAATCGCTCCATCCATGAGGTGGTGGGTAGATGCGGTCATAACACACGCTGCTCACATTTCACGAATTACCACTGAAAACTGCCATTACCTGCACTTGCGGGGATAATGGTACATTTCCCCTCATTGCTCATGTGTCACATGTCTGATTCTCCCTCTTGTTGAAGGTGTTGAAGAACATCTCATGGTACACGGAGAGGTCATTGACGGAGATCTCACTTGGCAGTCTGCTCATCCTGGTGGTCATTCGCACCATCCAGTTTAACATGACAAGGACAAGGGTAAGATGAACGCGCACACGCGCTTCGTGCACTCGCAAACGTCCAATCAGAAATCCATCAGCGACACAAAGTTATCTGCAGTTTAACGGTAACATCGTTGTTGTGCGTATGTTTGTGTGCGTCCTCCCTAGGATAAATACCTCCACACCAACTGTCTAGCTGCACTCGCCAACATGTCAGCTCAGTTTCGATGTCTGCACCAGTACGCTGCCCAGCGCATCATCAGGTGAGCAAAGGATGAAATATTAACTGATATCTCTCAACCTATTCCATCTCTCACCCTTTTCTAATTATTTTGGAGAGTATTTGTAGTAGCTTGAAATAAAAGGAAAAGTGAACTATATGGAGATTGTATCACAATATCAAACTATTTGTGATACAATAAATTCATAAACTATATATAAAATAACCAGAAAGGAACGCCTGCTTTTGGTTCATCCAACGAAATTAATGGCTAACAAATGAAAATACTTGCTTATATTGATATAAAACATGTATAAAAATCAAATAATTCACTAAAACAGCCCTATTCATTGATTTGCAGCATTTCCTGCATTGATTTTAATACACCTGCAGATAGAAAAGAAATAGCCACCACTTAATAAAACTACTGACAGCGGAGAAATTTATATTGGGTCACATTATATATCATCTGCCAGCTCTTAACTGTGCTGAATGTGCTTCTTTTCTGGCTGACAGTTTAAATAAAAGACAACCAGCGTGCCTTTCAGTGAGAGAACCTTGATACGCAACCTCAAAAATATATATCAGTTAAAGCAGAAGAAGGTAGCTCCCCATCAAAGTAGTCAGTGTTTCCAGGTTCAGCCAGAGGCGTTCCTCGGGGCATGAATGTGAATAAAGTCTGCCCAGACCAAAGGAAATGATGTGATGATGATTTGACATTTTTGTAGTTTCATGCACTGAAATCAAGAGCATCAGTAGTGCCTCTGAACTGTGGCCTTGTGCAAGGCCTCAGAATAATCATCTGCACCGGATTTTAATAAAGTCATCTGTGTGAGGCAAGCCACGGAGCCAACGGAGAGACGGAAATGGCCTAAAGACAAGGAAGGCAAAGTCGAAATTCGCACACAAACACGCTCATTCATTTCAGTGATTCATGTTGATTCAGCTGAAAATATTTATCATTATACTGACTTGACAAATGTGGTAACAGAAGAGACTCCGAAATGAAATATTGAGGAGCGGTGTTCTTATGTAGAGCAGAATGTTATGTAACATGGAGGAATTGAGGGAAAGGATTTGTCCTGCAAGGACATGGAAAACTTGCGAGGACAAGGTCCTCCACCCCACCCCACCACACACACACACACACACACACACGTGCACACAGACAGACATCAAGTCGCTCATGTCTGTTCGTCACGGAAAGAAATGTTTCCTTCCCCGAAGACTTGCACACATTCACGCGCGCTCAAGGATCCTCTTATCTCCCTGCCCGTGTCTCTCTCCATATCTGTGTGACTCGCCGGTGTCTTAAGTCAGAGGCAATCACTGTCTGTGGACGTGTACACGTCCGTCCTGTAGTGATGCAGAGCGACTGACTCTGCGTGTGATGATAATGATAATGATGATAACTATGATGGCCTGGGCTGGGCTAAACTGGCTGTCTGGCTGCTAGATAAAGGGAAAATTTCCTGCCAGGAATTTCCACATGTCAGCCAGACGCCGCTTGACTCTGTCCCTGAGCCGACTCGGAGAGAATCACGGCTGCTGCTGTTTATTTACAGGCAGCCTTATTATTTTCTATTCATCCTCTCTCTATAGCTACCATATATTCCCTTTCAGCTGCATTGCTCCTCCCTCTTTTGCCTTCTGCCCTCCACATCCCGATTCTTCTTCATGTGTGTTGTCATTCACCGATCACTGCAGAATAAACAGGCAGAGTTTATTTCACAGTCTGGCTATGACAAATTATTTTTATTATCAATTAATCTGACCATCACGTGTCGCCATGGTGACGTCACAAAATGTCTTACTTTGTTCATCTAACTGTACAAAACCTTTGCTGTTGTTCTCCCTCAGTTAATTATCCCGTCAGTCTTCTTGAATGTATTAAAGTAAAGGTGATTGATGGAATCACTCACTGATTCTCATTTTACTGTCAGAAATTCTCTTAAAACCTGAGCAGCATTTTAATGGAAACTTTTTTAAATCACCCATGAATTTAAGTTCTCCCATACATACAAATGTTGTGATACTGAAGGACACATGACCGCGCACCAGTATGCTGGTGTGTGTCCAAAAATAACTGAATTCTTTGTCCTGGGAGGAACAGAGCACCTTTACGGGGTAGACCATGTCTGTCATGATCTCGGCATGATGACGGATTATGGGATAATGCCAGCAGTGTGGAAAACCCTCCTGTGCGGCTGTTTCCGGCCTGCGTCTGTCACTGCTTCGGCATAAATGAGGGATGTGACAGAGCGACTGGTCACAGTGCGTTATTGTGGGCGGCGGTCTCAGGTGGAACTACCTCGGTGGTCTCTTGTTTGAAATTGAAAAAAACCCAACCCTACAAGATAGTCCAACAGGTCCCAATAGCTCCTTTTGACATTAGGTCTGGAGATAACAAGCGGACCTCCTCATAGCTGCTCTGGTTCCTCCATTCAGCTATCATTCAGTCAATTAGCTTGGATGTGGGATGCCAAGAGATTCCGTGTGTGTATGTTTTTCAGCGCTGACAGATGGACAGGTGCCGCTCTGAGGGACTTAGCTGGGATCTGTTAGTGCATCCGATCCATAGCCCTTGGCTGTCATTGAATTTAATTTATTCTGCATTTTTTGTTCCTTGATTAACACACAAATTAAAGATTCAACACCCTTGGGGGGCCGAGAGAGAGTATTAAAAAGTTGTAATTAAAACAGAAGGTCACTATAACACTTTGATAAATTGGGTAATCAAAAAAAAAGAAAAAAAATGCGGTTCATTTTTAGACAAGAAAAAAAAAGAAAGTCTTTTCAGGGTTTAACAACTCCAAATGGTTAGTTAGTTTTCTATAGGAGTCTTTAGTAATGTGCTTTCTTTCATGCTGGGTGATTCAGCTGACTATGACGTTAACACTGTGCCATTAATGGCGTGTGTGTGCACTCAAGCAGACTCTCTGACTCTTGGTGTTTGTGTCTGTGTCCTGCCATCACATGCAATCATGCAGTCCCATCCAGACAACTGTACACACACACACACACACACACACATACAATAAGGGTAAAGCAAGTCAGTTAACTAGTTGGCCAAACGGCAGACTGTCGTCTGCAGTGGGAATAAACAAATACGTGTAGTACAAATACTGGAAATTCTCAAAAAGGAGCCAAAGCTGTGACCTGTTCGGCCGAATTAAAGTGGGGTTAAAGAGAAGAGTTGTGATTGTAAATTGCCGGTAGATTTAGCCATATTTTGATATGTTGCCGTGTTTTGATACGTCATTTCTAATACTGTCTCCTTCCAGTTTCATGATAATTTTGTTATTCCAAGACTTATTATTATTCATTATTTTAAAGGCCTCATTTAGAAAGCCAAACGAGCCCGTCTCTAATAATAATCTGTCTTCAATGGAGAGCTCTCTCTTCAGTTAAGCTAAGTAAAGGCCCCTGTTTGAGCATTTACAGTACATTAATTACTGCTTCAACATGTGCAGTATGACAACTGTTTATTTGGGTTTTGGGTTATTTGGTATTCATAGGACTGTATCGTTCATTTGTCTGTGCTGCTCTGAATCCCCCCTCTCTGTGTCTCCCCTGCAGTTTGTTTGCTTTGCTTTCCAAAAAGCACAACAAGGTTTTGGAGCAGGCAACACAGAGTCTGCGAGGCAGACAAGGAGACAACACAGCCTTGCCTGACTATGTGAGTACATACACACACACACACACACACACACACACACACTTTGTGTTTGCACTCAGTTGCCAAATTATGCCTTCTTGGGTATGGAAGAGTAGTTGACACGTGTGCTTGTGAGATTACATGACATTTTAGGAATTTTATATTGTCAAGTTTAGCAATTTTTTAAAATATTTCATCAAATTACAGATTTTTTCCCAGTGAGTGATATATCATCAGTAGCCGTAGACCACAAAATTGTCGTAAAGAAATAGTTCAACACTATGGGAAAGGCACTTATTCGTCTTCGTGCTGTGAGTTACATGAGAAGATCAACACCCTTCTCATGTCGATCCACTAAATATTAATCTTCACACAGCAGCCGCTCAATTTATCTTAGCATAAAGACCAGAAACAGGGGGAGGCAGTAGGCTTCTGCTCATCAGTGGAAAAATCTTTGCACCCACTGAAAGAAGTAGTCCAGCATATATCACCCTATGAAACTATAAATGTTACACTTCAGTTTTTCTACAAACAAATGATCCTTTTAACATGTTTTTTTTTAATCAGTCTGATATTTCCATCATTGATTTCATCATGTTTTCTTATGTCTGTCTTTGGCTCCTGCAAAAGAGCTCCACGTTTTGCTGGTGGGACCAGTTTTGTCAACTAATTCAGCGTTCATTTGAGGATGTACTTGTTTAATTTGATGCTGGAGCACACCACGTCTAAGGCCTGTGGCTGCAGGCCCACTGTCAAACATCAGTCTACACTCAGTCCTTTGTCCTTTTCTCATCACTGCCCTGCTCCGTATCCCCCACATTGAATTTACATTGAAATAGTTTCGACTTGTAGACTAATATTTGATGAAAGTGTCGAGCGGTCGTAAAACTGAATGTTAAAGCCGCTCATTCGCAGTGGACCCAAGGTAGTAGTGAAATTTCCCCCACACATCTGTATTTATCTGAAATTAAAATCTGAACGGCACCGCAGCAGCGATGAAGCGGAGCCTACGCCACTAAATTAATGATGATGTCGTCTCAGTGCAATCAGCTTCATATGGTTGTTAGCAACGGCCACACCTCAGCAGCAATTGCACTCTGTTGACTATTGACTGTATATAATTGTTTCTATTTGTGTTCAGGCACCTCTGCCCTCAGGTTTGTCTGTCTGCATCTCAGTCTGGCTGTCTCATTAGATTTGTATGGTCCTTGAGAACCGTGTGTGTGTAAACATATTTGTGTGTGCGTGTGCTTGAGGGTTGGAGATGTATTAGGAGGGTCCCCATAGATGCCCTTAGGTGTCGGGGAAACGAGAGTGTATTTGAGTGCTCCTTCAACCATGTGGCGACTGTCTGATGAGGCCCCACGAATAGACATCTACGCACACGCGCACATTTGCACGCACTCGTAAAAACATATAAAATGCAATTACCCAGCTTTGTTTTGATGCTTCTTTCCTTCAGGGCTTATTTTAATGCTCTGTTTTATTTACATACATGCATAAACGCACACTATATATGACTGAGAGCGGAAAAGAAAAACATAACGAGACATTACTTTGCCATGATTAAATCTTCTTCGTTAAAGATATCGGTTAAGCCAGCTGTTCCCATAAAGACACTGTATTTAAAAATAGGGACAAATATAATAAGACCAATACACGAACATCGGCATCGTGAGAGGTCGAAGTGTGAGGTCGCCTGCACAACAGCATTCCTGCTTTTGAAAGGGATTCAGGGTGTTGCTCAAGGGCACACGACAGATTGCCAGTGTGATTATTTCATGGGAATTTTACATCGAGGGTTGTTTTCTTTTCCTAGAATAGTGTCTGACATGGAGTCTGGGTCATGGACTTTTAAGATGGAGCTGGTCAACATTTTCGATGCAGTTATCCTTGAGCTTAGACTATACTAACTCAATGTGACATTGGTTCCCATGTTCACAAAGGGTCCGGTGTAATTATCCACAGCTAGAAGTCAACTTTTAGCTTTGATGACGTCTCTCGATAAAACGGAACATATTTTGCCTCCTGAGCATGTTTGCAAATACACCCCCCTTGAGATTGTAAATGTATTTTATTTGTGTCTTGGACAGAAGTCGAGCTCCAAGCGCACTCACACGGAAGAGCACAATTAGCTTTTCCCGTGTGGCCGGGAGTAAATGTCTTGCTCTTCTTCAGCGGTGTTTTCGAGTCTTTGATAAGGCCTGTTGTGTCGTGCCGTTCAGAGGGAAGGGGACCTTCCAGCCCGGCCTTGATTCTGGCTGTTAATCATTTGTTGTCCCTCGTTAATCGCACTGATTGTGCCCAACTTGTCAGCCTATGTGAAATCTTCTTTTCAGGTTTTTAATTTCTATTAGCCATAGCATCAGGTGCTATGTCGATGGCAGCGTGAGTCAGCTGGCTCATCAAGACTGAAATGTCTCAGCAGGAACTTTTTCTGCAGATATTCATGGTGCCAGTGAGGGGATGACTCTTCTTAATCTCTCTGAATGTGTGTAACCATGAGATGAGGTGTTTGCATATAGACAGAGTTTTAAGCAAACATCTGGCTCATTTGTTCATATCAGTGGAGCAGCTATAGTCAAATATTTAATACAGGAAGGAAGTTTACTCAAAACAGAAGTTAATAGTTGCAGATGTTATCTATAAGCTGAACATTAGCCAACTGGCTGTTGATTTCAACCTTCCTGTCACCAGTGTTCATCTTAAGCTGAAATTTACATAAAGGCTCATGCACAGCACTTCCTATCTGGTCAGTTATAATGACCTCACACTCTGGCTAAGGTCTGTCATTGTTTTTAGAGATGCTACATGTAAAAGAAGGACTGATGTCTACTCGCGCCATCTTTTTTGGTTTCCTCCACCCCTGGCCCTCCTCTCCTCCTCCCGTGCTTAGCGAATGTGGCGGCGTAATTGAAAACAGCCTGGTCCGGTGTTGTTCACAAACCCTCATCTTAACTTTGTATGTGTAGGGAGCTATGGGGAGGGAGAGATGAAGAGGAGCAACATGTGAGGAGAAAAGAGGAACAACAGAAAGACGGGCCAGAGGAGAGGAGGCGAGGGAGGACTCTCGGGGGGGAGGGAGGGAGGGAGGGAGGGTGGGTGTAAGTGCGTTTTTGTGACGGGGCATCTGGAAACAATGTAATTTGGCTGAGTCTGGCTCTGGAGAGAGAACTAATGTTTGTTTAATGTGGGATTGTCCTGGACATGTAATTGCTCTCTTTACAAGGGAGAGACTGAGAGGAGGATGTGAAAAAAACCCGCTGTCCAACGCTCCACGCTGTGGGTTAAAGCTGGGTCCCTCCTGCTCATGTGCTAACGTCTCCCTCTCTCTCTTTCTTTATGTCTGCCTCGCTCTTTCCCATATACCCCCCCCCATTGCTGAATGTGTTTGTGCTGCTGTGTCTGGGTAGTGTCAGGGAAGAAAGAGTGAAGGGTTAGGGCCCCTTGAGCCCTCAGGGGACCGCCAGAGGCTCCCAGTCCAGGCAGGGTGGCTCTCGGGGGGCCTTGCAGTTGCTCTCTGCAGCCTCTGCGCCTTTGATTGCAGATGTTTTTTTTCTTGCCCTTTGAGATATGCGCAGTGACAGGCAGTATGTGCCCGTACACACTAACAAACATAAAAAGAAGGAAGTTTGTGCAGTGTTGCGTTGCTTTGCGTTGTGTGTCACTGTTTATGCTTCCAGCCAGTGGTAGTGGTAATGTTACTTCTCTGCCTCTTAGTCTGTTTACTGTTGCACATTTCTGGGAAGAGACGACAAGTACACGCATGCACGCGCAGACACACACACACACACACACACACAGAGCCAGAAGCATGTTGGACCACCCTGTCTATGTGTTTATGTGTGCTGGCTGAGTCACAATCTGTGATCTCTTTTTAATAGCCAGAGTAGACACATGCATTAACTTTGTAGCACCATTCCTCTTGTTTAGGGGGAAAGCCAGAGCCTGATCAACAGATAATAAACATTATGCCTTCTGTTTATTATCTGGGTCTTCCAAGAATTAAACACTTTGTTATTAAGCTACACAATTATCTAGCAAAATCCACAGTTTTCCATTAATGGTACTTTAGCTCATAGCGGACAAGAAGTTGTGTTTTTGAAGTCAATTGCTGCACGGCCTTTGATGCATATGTTGTTTAACAGAAAATGTACACAGCGTTTATTTTTGGAGTGTGACGTTCACGCGACACATGCTTTGTGTGTTTGTCAGCTGATTGGTTGATGCGAGTTAATTGGGTTTTAAAATATTACTACCTTCCAATATATCGTTGAACATCGATAACAGTACCAGACAGGCTGTAGTCACTTGTGCTTGGGGTATGATTTAGATTTTTAATAATCATGTGGGGTTTTTTGTACCACTAGTGGTGTGAAAGTAATAAACGAATGCCCCCTGTATGAATCTTCCTGTTACATGAGAAATGCATTGATGCACATCAAAATAGCGTTGCTCACTTCTGATCTCCTTTCCCATCCCTCTCTCCTGATCTTTCCTCCCCCTCTGCATATTTCATATGAAATGGCCTGAATATACCTACATCAATATATGTATATGTCTTATTATTACTTAAGCTGACGTTCCTCCATGTCCATTTCATCTAATTCCATGGTGCTGATGGAGTCTCTGAGAAAGCATCATGAGCCAGGACAAAGATCAGTGTCTCCATCCGTACACGACTTACCTGAAAGTGGGGACTGATTGATTGAAGTATGAATCATCCTATCACATTTCCTACGCTCTTTTGATGTAGAGCCAGTCTCTCCACAAGATTGATGTACATTACCATGCCACGTTCCCTGAAATCAGAGGTTACTTTGCAGACAGAGCTTCTGTCATTTCATATAAAAACATCCAGAGGCGAGAGATGGAGAAAAGAATGAGGAAGTTGAAGGGCACCTATACATTTTACCTTTGAAGAATTCCATACCATTTCAAACCTTTGATGTATCGGCCTGCAGATTTGAGCTCATGGTCCACAAGTCAAGTGCAACATGAGGATTATTATTAACTAGGTTCATAAAATAAGGCACTTTTAAATGGATCCTGTTTGGTGATGCAGTGAGCGGTATTTTGCGTACTGGAATCAGAGATGTCAAACAAGTCATTATACATATATATATATTTTTTACACATCAAATATTCCTTGTCGTTTCTACGGTCAGGCAGACATTAGCCCCAGTGTGGGGAAAAAACGCAGCTTCCACATCATTTGAATGGGAACAGGCCACCGACGCAGTGGGGGTGCCAACGCAGGAGGCGCCAGTTGCTTTTTGCTGCAAAATTTTTGGTGTGTGCGCACCACGCACTGTGAGGCTTTGTTGGTCTGTCAAAGATGGGCAAGAGTGGTAGATTATTTTTCAAACGTGTTTCCATTGTTTACCTCACACAGTGACCGATAAAATGGATGGTGCCACGATAACTTTCCAGTGTGGCAAAATACTAATCTGTTACTCAAACTGGACTTCCTGAATCATATTTCATCGTCTCACTGCCCTTGCACTTTTTTTTATACAGGGCTGTTTTTAGTCTGACCTTCCACTAAGGTGTAAATAGGGCCATGGTGTTCACCTACACTAAATGAACCAAACTCAAGTTTTAAATAGGTTTAAAAGGCTTTGGGGGGGGTCTTTCTAAAAGTTAACTCAGAAAAGGGATCTGTAATGAGGTCGAGCTTCACAAATTATATCTAACCCTTCAGACGTATGCCACTTTTTTATGTGGCTCATTATGTCATCCTGTCTGTCTCAACCGAAGTCTGTCTCCTCGCGTTCCTCTCATTAAGCCTGTATCCTACTGAGAGCGGAGACCTGACGTACTCACTGACCCCCCTCCCTTTTCAGTCTCTCATCTCCCCGGGTTTTTTTTTTTTCTCACCTGCCCAGTGAAGCTGGTGTTGGGCCCAGTTGTTAGTGAACTCGTTATGCTGTCTCTCTGTGTGTCTGTCAGCCTCTTACCTCCGTCTCTTTCTTGTTTTTTTTTTTTTTTTGTCAGGCAGTAGCAGTGCCACCCCTGCAGGCAGCAGGTGTTCTGGGGTCCTAATGATTGTCTGCTTCCAAATGGTAATTAGGGCAGCCCTGCTGTGCTCTGGGCTTTTCCTGATTGAGGCACAGCAAAACAGAGCACAGCTCGCAGCAGATCAATTAGCATTGCCCACCTATCTGCCAGAGAGCTGTTGCAGCTGTTGGCGTCATCCGTTTTATCATCATCACTCACCGACATTGCTGCTGATTTGCCCCCCCCCGCTAGCCCCCCGCTGTTAGTGCTAGCCAAGTCTCGGAGAAGTAGAGTGCTTATTTAAACTGATAATAAGGTGTCTGTCTGCAGAAATGCTGGACTTCCCCTCTGCCCAGACAGTGATGCAGCGATTGTCCAACACAGTCTTTCCTAAACAGATTCAATACCCAGACTGGCAGACAGAGTCGATGTGTTGTTGCTGTTGTTCTGGGGGGCAAGCACTGTCTTTTGCCTCATACTGTGCAACAAAGAGTGTTGTGTGAGGCTATGGGGTAATAAGAGGCTGACCTGAGCACAATGCTCTACAAAATGGTGTGATTATGACATGGCCGTGGTACCATAATGCAGGTCAGACAATGACCTATTTAAAAAGAAAACTACTCCCAAAAGACAGGGCAGGCTGCTGCCGCTCAGCCGGTCTGACCCTCTTTCTGTCTGTCCACGTGGTGTTTTTTTCTTCCCTCGCGCTTTTCCTTTTCCGTCGTTCTTAAACCTTCTCTCTTTTCAAATTACAGCTTTCTTTTGGTTCCTGGTACATTTCACAAGAAACTATTCCTCAATATTTATCTCTCACTTTTTTTTTCTCTGCCCATGATGACATGTTTAGGTGGGGCTTTCGACTCTTTCTGTTTGTCTCTCTGTGTATCTGTCTGTGTTTATCTCCATGCCCTTGTCTTAATATGTCTGGTTTGTCTGCCCTGCAACAGACTGCAGTGAGCAGCGGGGCCGGCCAGGGAATCACTAAGCTATTGGTTTAATGATGCCAGCTCCTACTTTACAGGGATTTACATGTCTGTGTCTCTAAACACCCTGTCCACCACACACAAACACTCGCACAAAAACACGTATGACTGTGACAGGACGGCGAGACGCGCACATACGTGCAGATAGCGCAGTGCCAGCGCTGTCCTTCCCAGTCACAGATAGCATCTGCAAACTCTATAATTTTCCTTGTCAGAGTGATAGCAAAGGTCAGACATACCTACAGACATAACACATTTGTGCCCAGCATGCTGAAGAATTAGCAGCAGACCGAGACAGATGGAAAAGCTTACAAACACACACAGGCACACACACACACACACACACACACAGGCTTCCTGCAAGGTTTGAGTAAATGGTGAAATAAATAAAATGGGGGCGGGATCATTGAGACTAATGATACAGCTCATGTCTGAGGCCTATGTTTTCTTGGGTGGAGAGAGAGGACACTAAACAGCGGCATGAGTGGTTGTGACTAAATGACAATGCAGGAGGCTGGAAAATAACACATGGCTGGAGGAGAAGGAGCAGAAAAAGAAGAGAGGTGGGAAGAAAGAAAATGAGGAAGGGGAGAGAGAGGGAAAGAAAGGAAAGGCCCTAATGGTTTCATGCAGTCATACAAACACGTGTCAGGTGTTTTCTGGTTGTCTAGCATGTACATTTTTGGGGGAACAAAGTGGGAAGTGGGAGAGGAGGAGGCGGAGGAGGAGCTAAGATATTTAAATCCTGTCTGAGTTTCAAGTAGACCATGGACCTTTTTAATCTCATCCACTTGACAAACATACACACACGGCCAGGCAGACGTCTAGCTAGCCTATTTTCATGTGACCTGAATTCCCCAGTGTGGCATTTTTTCCCTGCCAGGCTAATCTCATTAAGCTGGGTGCAGAGCTAGAGAACAAACACACTCGGCATCCCTCACTCCCACTCTGCCGTCTTCTCTTCCTTTTGTCTCCTCTTCATCGCGTTCACTTTCTCCATCAACTCTCCCCCGTGCTCTCCTCTTCCCTGCTTCCATTTTTGTTCCTGTCCTCCTTCCTCTACGTCCTCTGCCCCCTCTACCTCCTACTCAGTTGTCTCCCATATCTGTCCCCGCTTTCTGTCTAATTATGGCCTGCCACGGCAGAAGAGAATAGAGCAGGTCTAGCTAGGCGGTGGAGTTGAGCGCAGAGAGCCACCTCGGCTTCCAGACGCACAATCAATCCTCATTATAGCCGACTCTCTTGCCTTCCACTTGCCTCTTCACGTCTGCCTGTTAGAGCGCCGCACACCTCCATCCGCCAGCTTGTAGAAATCAATGCGGTGCATTATTACATCTGTGTGGCAAGCCTGATTCTTGGTCGACGCACAGCAGAATACAAATATTTACAATCATCCTAATCTCCCTGCCTACTTTCAGGGGCTGATTGTCTGCGTTCACATGCATGAGATTGTGCGTATGCTTATGTGTGTGGCTGCGGCACAAAAAAAGGCCACACAGCAGGCAAAGTTATTTATAAGATAAGCACTTGTTTCTGAAGCAGGGCACCGAAGATGGAATATAAAATGCTGCCACATGCTGTTCTGTTACAGATGGTTCCCCAGATTGGAGGTGAAATCTCAGTTTGCTGTCGCAGTCTCACCAGGCCGATGTTTTGAACGTGGTCTTAGTTGGTGTTGGCAAATTCTCGGTCCAAACAGGTTATCATGGGAACAACCATTTTTGTCGTGAGAATGAATACGTAAAGTGGAAAAAGACGCTTGTTCTTTAGTTCACTTTCTAAGGTTTGAAATGTGTGCAGAGGAAACAAGGCTTTTTTTAATCATGAAGCTTCACTGATTTATACACCCATACATTAAAGATTAAATTAGCTTACTCAGCACCTTATTCTAATGTATTTTACAGGATGTAAAATACTTCCAGGGAATACACTTTCCTCATTTCAAGACTGAAATGAAGCAGGATGTAACACTGGAGGAAGCTGCTGATGAGGACTGTCAAAGGCGAGGCTTCCTGTAGAGCAAAGATAATGATTAAAGCTTCTGGACCAACCGGCTGAACTAGTCAATTAAGCATTTGAAGAAGTTTTGTTTTTTTCCTCTCTCAATTTCACAGTTGTGCACTTAAGAGGATTTGCTTTTTGTTCCAGTGTTATCTTATTAACTCTGGAAAGCAAAAGGAAACAGACATAAATCAAACCTGGATTTCTTCCATTTAAAAAAAGTTCTTCCACGGGTCAGTTAGAAAACCTGGGCGGCTGATGTCCATGTTTTGTGGGGTCAGCCGATCAGTGAAGTGAACAATATGCCATGTTCACTCAATACATTTTGACATGTGATAGTAGGAGAAAAACTGATAGAATTAATGTCATCACCTGTGCTTTTCCTGCTGTGACCGATGGAAATGAAAAAGGCCTGTGGATGTCGATCCATTCATTCTAATGAGCGAACTCAGTCTGCCAGAACAATGGTGAGACATTTTGATGTCCATAAGAGGTTCAGTAACTTGCATTTGTAAGGACTATTACTGAGTTTATTTCTCCATTATAGATATATCAGCTAATTTCAGCTTATTACCATTGCTGGTATGGGTATATACATAAGTACAAAAGAATGCTAGGAATACGGTTGTGGTTGTACTGAAACAGTCCACATTATTCAGTGTTTGTTTTTTTTACTGTAAAATGTGCCGCTCACACTGTTCATATCTTGGTCTCAGTCAATAAAAAAAAACAACTTATCCAAAATGATTTTAAAAAGTATATTGTTATCACCACAGAAATCCAGTCCGCCTTGGGCTGCATATAATATTTACTCCCAGGCATGCACATCCCTTACCAGCGGACTCATTTCGTTAGCGCTCCATTGCGTTTGGCGAAGCTGTTTCGAATGCTCCTGACTCCTGCGTTCCCCTGATTCTCGCCTCTGCTTTTGGCTCTGTTCAGCCCAACAAAGATACACTGTTTATAGATTAATGACATCTCGGGGAAATTGAGCCTTTGGGCGGTTAATCGTACATTTTTCCAAATTATCTTGGACAATAAATTGGCAATAAATTGGACAGGAAGGTAGTCATAAAATTGTTTTGCTTTTTGGCACATGAAGGAGAAAACACTGAAAACCAGGACGTTGTGCCTCAAGTGCATTTTACCAGCAGTGCTTGTTTTCATTGAGATGAAGCGTGGTACTATTCATTGTTTAGTTTTTTTATTTTTAGAATGGTTTGTAAACCGACTGCATCTTCCAGGGACCTTATCTGTAATACCATCAGTGCATGATAGATTCTGCAGTTGTCACATCACAGGAGAGCAGACAAAACGTCTCGAGCTGTGTTGGACAATTCATCGCCGCCTGTTTAGTTTTTTTATCTCATAAAAGATTATTCATTTTCCCACTGTCTCTCTGCAGTTTCCTTTTCTGTGCCACCGCTGAACGTGCCATGCCAGACGTTATCTCGTCGTGGTGGCTGGCGTCCGTCTGTCTGTCTGTCTGGACACACTGTTGTAAACACAGTAACTACAGAACAATACACGATAGAATCTCTATTCTTACGCTGCAGGTTCCCCACGTAGAGCAGATAGTTTGATTCATTTAGAGTACTTTGCTGCTTAGGTTATCATATTAATGACAAGAATAAATGGCGTAGAACTACCAAAACTCTTTGAAGTGGTAATATCTGGCTGTAGGCTAGCTGTTAAAGCAAGAAGCTGCTGGTGCAAAGCTGACAGCATCGAGAAAACTGAATCTTTTAAGTTTGACCAGTTCAGGATTTACTGTTGTATTGAATGGCTTTAGATTGTACAGGTGTACCTAATGACCAGTGTCATGACAGCTATTTTGCTTCTTAGATGACAATGCCCATCTGGCTAGCGGGCTTCAGGTGTCCACTCGGGGACCTGATTGGGTCTGAGAATCATATCTGAATTATATTTAGTCAACTTGTGTTGGATAGTGTACCATTTTTAGGGCTGGGTATTGTTCTAAGCTTTTAAATCAGTTTTGCAGCATACAAACTTATATTAATAAAGTTGGTGTCTGCCCTGTGGCACTCCTTTATTCTTGCTTCTCCTTGGACATTTTTCCGTTTTCTTCCTGGTCAACGGGGGCAGAGGCTAATGTGAAGAGCAGAAGAAAGGTTGCTGAGCTGTTTAGCCGGCTCTCCCTATGGTTATAGTTCAGTGGACACCCTACACAAAATCCCACACACTCAAAACCCTTCATGTCAGAGCATCTTATCTTCAGCTGAAGACTCAGCACGGCTTTTTATTTTTGATTCCTCTGCGACTTAAAGCGGGGCTTCGACATTTTGTAAGATGCACGCACTTACTTTGGGATGTTTGTCCAAGAAAAGGTCCACTACATAAAAGGACGCATTTTTGCACTAAATGCTAAGCTAAGCACCTGCTTGCTGGTTGTAGGGTTAGGGTAAGTGTATTTCCTAAAATGCTGAATGATTTCCTCCACATACCTTGAAGTCTCGTTATGACACACTCTTCTACAGCTTTGCAGTGTATTCTGTTTTTTATATCTCTGAACCTTACTGCTGTGTATTTTGATTTGTGACGAGCTTTCTTCTTGTAAAGATCTTTGTAAATAACTCATCATGTCAGCCACTCAACCCCCTGCATTTTATTCTCCATCCACCCCTCACCCCTCTCTTCCCATACTGTCACATGTCATGAGCGACAGTTGTATTTGCCCCAAGACGAAAGATACTGTGACAGGTCCTGATCTGTGGCTTACAAGGTCACCTCCCTGTCCCTCACCAAGACCTTGGCTGACAACATAGCAACTTACCTCGTTCCTCCTTCCCTCCTTTCATCATTCCCCCTCCTCCTCCCACCTCTTCCACCCCTCTGTTACCTCCTGCTGATCAATCTATCAGAAGGCAATCATCTAAAAACACCATTATATGTGAAACCAGTGTAGTGGGAAACCAATTAACCTTTACATCCTCCCTCTCCCCCAGGCCCAGGACCTGAATGTGATTGAGGAGGTGATCCGAATGATGCTGGAAATCATCAACTCCTGCCTGTGCAACTCTCTACACCACAACCCCAACCTGGTGTATGCGCTGCTCTACAAGAGGGAGCTCTTTGAGCAGTTCAGGATGCACCCGTCCTTCCAGGACATCATGCAGAACCTGGACACGGTCAGTCTGCCTTTTTTTTTTGAGCGGTAGCTAACCCAAATATACAGAAGTGAACTGAGAGAGCTGGGAGAACTTTACCTCATGGTGTTGGCTGATTAGCTGTAATTATTCCATAGATCAAGGTTATACAGATTTTCCCTGAATGTCGTTTCCATCTGCAGGGAAAGTTTCAAGAAGCCAGGCAGCCCCGGAACACATGCAAACTGCATCATTAACATAGTGTGTAGTTGGACTGTACGGCATGCTGAGCTCTGTGAGCTTAAGTGGTATTGATGAATTAATCAGTCCCCTTGTGTCAAGAGGCTCTGTGTCAAATATTCATTGAGAGTGTTTGGTGTATGGGGGAAGAAGGGACGGGACGAGAGAAAGCTGTCATTCATGGCTATGTTAGTCATGTAGAGGGGGAAAGGAAGCTTTGGTGTGTATGTGTGAGGGATGGGGGTTGCTGCAGACGCAGCCATGGGCTTTGCTGTTATCCATAAGAATGAGGGAAGCATGCTAGCTAGAATCCCTCAGTTAAGTCAGTCTCCCCGAGGCTATTCTCCAAAGCCTTCCCTGTGCTTGCAAATCCGTGTGTGCGAGCATGAGATTCAAGACGAGGGGCTGCTTTTTTGCTCCTCTAAATTAACCCCATATGGAAGGCCTTCGGAGTTAATGAAGAGATTAGTATTAGATAGATGCAGACACACATGCACATCGTGTTCTTGTGGGCTCTGGTGTGTTTGAATTCTCTAAAGCAGCCATGGAGCATGGGCAGAGAAAACATTGCCTCTAGATGCTTTTTTTCCACTGTTGGTTTGACAAAAAAAGAGCATTAAAAAGAATCAGTAATACCTAGAGTTTTTTAATGATCAAATATCAAACATTTCTCCAGGGAAGAACCTAGCACAGCAGTGGAAATGCAAAATACAGTTTCCTTGATCTCTTGTTTGGCTTAAACCTAGAAGGCATCAGATAATTTGAGCTCCAGTGAAGCGCTTATTTTAAGTGGGAAGAAGCATGCTCAGACCCTATGGTGAATTTGTAATCTGAAATACTGCATGTCTTTGCTCTCTCAGTATGTAGCCTACGGGCATATTAGCCAAGCCAGCGTTCGTAGCATTTTGAATTTGTGCATGCTTCCACTCTCTCAAAGCAGAATTCTTGTAGGGCTTTAACCATTTTCTCAACTCTTATCTTAACTTTTTTCTACACATACAAATATTCTCAATGACTTTTGTGATATTATTGACATAAATGACACTATATGTAGCTCTGTATTCTTGTTGAGTCGGGAGGCTGTTTTGCAGCAACGTACTGGTGCTAGGAAACATGACAACCAACGATTTCTTCCAACTTGTATGACACTTGATGCTGTTAACAAGGTGGAACATGAACATCAGCGTTGTATATCATATGTAGCATGGTGCCTCTTTGTTCGAACTTCGATCTTCATGTTGCACCCAGTGTCATCATATAGGGCGTGGCTGCATCGGTTTGACAGGATTAGAGGAGTCAAAGAGCTTCATGACAGAACTAGGGGGGGTTGATGCGATAAACCTCAGTGAGATGGAGATGTGAGATCCTGTGCTAAGAAGCCCCAACAGTAATTTCCAGGACAGAATTGATTCACTGAAGTCTTCCCTTTTTTCTGAGGTGAATTTGTGAACTTCTGATTGTGTACTTTGCAGTGGTTTCCCCACTTCCTAATGCTAAAATAAGCTAAGCCAACCAGCTGTTGGGTTAATGCATGGAGTAATTAACGCTTGTTCCCAAAAATGAACTCTTCCTTGAACTCAATAACACAAGCCTTTTTTTATCATTCCTATTTACGCTTCATCTAGTCCAAACACAGTGTGCACTACAAAACATCTCTGTCAAACAAAAATGTATTTTTGGCAAAGTTGGGTTCTCTATTATGATTGGCCGTCTCCTTTCGCGTGACCATCAGGTGATTGGCTTCTTCAGTCAGCGTCTGGAGCAGGCTGGAAGTGACCTGTCAGTTGAGAGGGTTCAGGAGGTCATCATGAAAGGAGCCCAGGCCCTGCCCAAAGACAGACTGAAGGTAAATCACACACACACACACACACTGCAAGAGGACAGATGGAACAGCAGAGTGTGGACATGAGGAATAATGAAAGGTGGCTGGTTGAGGGGAATAAAAGGACTGGGACATATTGGACGTCAAGATTCATGTCTGGAATCTAACAGTGTGTTGTTAAAGGCTGCGAGGTGCGGTGGATTGGTGCTGGGGAGGTGAAGAAAAACGAATTACCGTAGTTTGTCTGGACAGGTGAGAGAGCGGGAGAGCTATGTTATAGGGATATGGACCGAGGCGAAGGAAAGATGGAAAGAACCATTGGGACATGAGACAAAAGGCCAAAACCCAATTCTCATTAGCATTACTGCCCATCTTCATTCCATCTTTGCTGGTCTGCTACGAGCGAACATGTAATGACATTTCAAGGAGATGGGATGGGGGGCTATGGGGCACTTTGTCATGGGCATATAAGATCAGGAGGAGGGGGCGAGGGGACATAAATCTGCCACCGCGCCTCGTTACCCAACACTCCCGACACTCCTGGCGGGTTCGCTAACCCCCGCCCCTCCCGGTGCTCCTCCATTAATCAGTGAGGAAATATGTAACCAGCGGTCTCCCCGCTCCGCTCCTCACCAGCGCAGAAGCTCTTAATTGCATGTTTCATCATGTGTTTCATGTTCTATACTTGGCGGCTGGCTGCAAGGCATTTGTCTCGCTAGCCGATGTGGAAGAGGGATGGTGCGTGGCCACGGGTCCATGTGCTCGCTCCGTCTCGCTCTCAGTCAGCTCCTTCCAGCGCTAATGTGGCGATCGACCGTAGAGCTGTGGAATTACACATGGAGCCATGTGGATAACCCCGACTTGTCCTTCAGCGGGGTCGCCGAACCTGTAGCACGAGCGCATGCACTCTGGAATACGTGTGTATGTGTTATGAGGTTGTGTTGTCCTCTTTGTCTGAATTTGTGCCTTTTACCATGTGTACCTGTCTCTGCGGCAGTTTTTTGTTTCCGCACAAAAGTCTTCTTGGGTCTCACGCGGACTTTCCGCCACCTGTGCCATCCCTGCTCCACAGGCGGTGTCGTGAAGCGAACAGAATATCCGAGCAATGTCTCCTCAGGGAGAAGTCTCCTCCGCTCGATGGTACCATCGCTCAAACAAACAGCTGTCCCTCTACCTCTCGCCTCTCTTCATCTTATGAGCTCATTCTCCTATTTGGCCTCCAAAGCGAAAATCCATAGCTTGGATTAATGTTGTGTGGACTCATCGATAAGTTGTTAATTACTCAGTAAAAGCTCTTGGAGGGAGTATTGGTGTCTCAATCAGTCGTGCGTTCACCGAGAGGCCTGACGAGAAAGAGATCTTTGTTCCTCTCTAAAAAAACGAGCACAAGTGCAATCCAAACATATAAGTCAACTTTGTTTTTCATTCATTAGTGAAGTCCCTCTATCCTGTGGTAATTAATAGGTTGAACAGTTCTACTATGCATGCCAATGAAGGCCATTTTCCTGCCAACTACCTGAGTTTGTTTGTGTGTACACACTTCATTGTCTCAGGTGAGCTGCGTTTTCATATTTATCTGCCTCGGTGTGGACACAGCTTAAATTTGCTGTCTGTCTGTTGGGAGGAACTGACAGTTGTAAAGTAAATACTTTTTTTTTTTTAGATTTTACCGATGAAACAGAGCAGTGTTGTTTCAGGTGAGTGGCAGCAATGTAGACACAAGACTGCAAACAGCCTGTTTACCTAAAGGACTTAAAAGCATTTACACAAAGACGGAGACATGTAAATTAGGTCCCAACTGAAAGAAAGGGTTAAAAGGAGGTGGTAAAAAAAAAAAAACAGAGACGACCCTCAGTGCCTCGTCACTCAACCGTCACTTTGTGTATGTGTGTGTGTTGTTTCAGGGTGTGTGAGGCTGAGTGGCTCTCATGGGCAGTGCCTGTGGAATGTGTTGTTTAGCCCGACCAGCTGAAATCTGCCTTATTGAGCAGCGATAGCCCACAGACTCTCTGGCTCCTCAGGACAGGACAGGACAGGGGGGTGAATGAGTGGGGGTGGGGGTTTACCAGCTGTTACTCAGTACCTGGGACTTTTTCCCACACATTTCTCACTCTGAATCCTCCTTCAGACGAATGGAGTAACTTTTGAAAACCCAGTGGTTGAGATTGTGTCATGTGTAATACAACCTGTCTTAACAATTGATCAACAACTCAAATTTAAGGTGAACAAGGGCTGTGCAATAAAAAGATAACAACAGGGTTAGTGTGAGGTTACTACAAATTATTCAAAGATTACGCTAACCACACAGTACAAGTGTGTGGTTTTTTTTTTATTCTTATTAATCTTCAACAATTGAATATGATTTGTTGCTTTAACATTTAATAAACTGACCAAATAAGGAAATAAATCTGTGGATATTAGGGCTGCAGCTATTTCAATTCGAAACAGACATTGTTTTGCCTATAAAATGTCTAAAACTGAAATAGCAGCTCTGTGAGGCTGTACTGCAGGCACATACAGTTGAGGCTGAAGGAACTGCAGATATATAATCCATCCTAAAATGGGGATGTGAAAGCATGACCCCAATTGCATGATAATCAGTTGTTTCACTCAGAACCACAAATGTGAACTTCATGGTGGCACTAGAAGAAAAGTCATAGGATTACAAAAGTCACTAGGATTCATCATCTGGAAACTATGAATGTCTGTACAAAATTTTGTGCCAATCCATCATCATGAGATATTTTATTAAAAAAGTAAAAATGTTGAGCTCATGGCCAGGCTAGAGGAAAGGTCAGGGGAGTCATCAGACACTGGGGACCATGAATGTCTGCACAAAAATGTGATGGCATCCAAATAATTTATGAGCCATTTCTCTGGACCAAAGTGATTTGGCCAAATGAAGGATCGAGAGACCCAGCTAATATATTCAAAACCCAAAGATACTCAATTTTTCATTAAGCAGAAACAAACACATCCTCACATTTTGAGAAGCTGGAACCTGCTGATGTTTGGCATTTTTGTCTTAAGCCCTCTAGTAGTAATTAAGAGGAAATACTTAATGTACATCATTATGTTGAATTGGTAATGTAAATATTACAGCAACTAATTCAGTAAGGCTGAGAGTGTGGATAGCAAATGGGGACAGTGAACTTTAACAAAACTATCTGAAAATATTAGGACGGATGGATACATAAGCTAAGAAATTATGTATCCACATTACTGTGAACATTGTCTGAAATCACCAATTGTTATTATTAAAGAGAATGACTAAGAGAGTTTGTTTACAGTGAAATGGTATTAAATTGCGGTATTTGTACACACGTTGTTTCAAAGATTAATACGTCGCACTGTTCAATGTAACCTATCGGTGCTTGTGTGTGTACCTGCATGTACACGTGCGCGTTTGTCCGTGCGTGCTTGTGTGTGCAGTTGTGTGTATTGAGTTCATATTTGCTCCCTAGCCGCATTCTTCTCTGTCTGGCCGAGCTCTGACAGCACAGCAGCGTGCAGAGGAGGGAAGGGAACACAGAGTCCTGAGTGAAGATATGAGGCCAGCCAGTCAGTCTGTGTTCAGGGGCGAGGGCCTGACCTGCCAGGACCCATAACTAACTGATATGAGCCCGGGCCAATTGGACCCAGACAGCTGCCAGACTGAGAACAAAACTGAAGAAGGGAGGAGGAGGAGGAGGTGGAGGCAGCAGAGAGCCAGAGGAAAGAGAGGAAGCCGCAGTATGGACAGGCTAGGGGACAGAGATAATATTAGAGTGTTAGATGCTCTGATTTTTCCCAGAAAGCACTGGAGCCTGGGAGGGACATTTTTGCTGTGAGGCGTACCATATGTAGTGATTGCCAAGACTTCCCATAGCACCAAATCCCCCAGTGGCTCTCATCCAATATAAAAGTAGGAGGAAAAATGGAGGGCATTGTGATTCCGGGATCATTTTTCCTTTTTCTCATTTTGTTGTTCAGTATCTAGTGGAAGTGAATGTGCGCAGGGGACTTTATATTCCTGCTGTTTAGGCTCATAATTTCTCCTCCAGTCGGCACTTGTCTCGAGAAACACTCATTTGGATAAACGATGTTTGTTTTAGCGGCACAAGGTGCATCATTTTCACTCACTTTTCAGTCTCTTGGCAATTTGTGAGATTATGTACTGCCTGCCTTACTGCTGTGACACCACACTAACAGTCTCCACTGTTAAAGGAGTAGTTTGATATTACACTTAATCACTTTCTTTCAGAGTTGGATAAGAAGATGGATACCACCACTGTCATATATGTATGTTAGGTATTAAGCTTGAGCTAGTAGATGGTTAGATTATTTTAGCATAAACTTTGGAAACAGGGGCAACGCTGAGCTTGGCTCTATCTGTAAAAAAAAAAAAAAAAAAGTCCCTTGCATAAACCCCATGAAACTGCAAGTTGGCATTTTTACACTTCAGTTTGAACACATTAAACAAGCAAGCTAATAACATGTTAATTTAGATATTTTTAGAGGTGCTAATAGGCACTTTTTTCACATTTTGACATCCCTTTTACAGTTTTTAAGCTAAAATAAGATAAGCTAACCTGGTGCTGGCTGTGGCTCCATATTTACTGGACACACATGACACTAATATTGATCTTCTCACCCAACCCTCAGGGTTCATCCAGCCCTAACACAAGGTTTTCTTTGCTTCATCAGCCTGTTTTTGTTGCATTTTGTTTTACTGTTGGTAGCTTCATAAGCTTTAGCAAAACACTATGGATGGCATCAGTATGGGCTGCAGACCGTTACCCTTTTATAGTTTATTTTTGAATCCATTTCACTGCTGTTCTACATCTTTATCTCCCAACAATGGCCTTTCACTGACACAATAAACCAGACGGGCCTGAGAGAGGAACATACTTAGTCTTAAGAGAAAATGCTGAATAATGCAGGGACTGAAAGGAACTCTCTGCAGTTATTGTTGATGTTGGGCCAATCATACCTGCATTTACCAAGGCACAAAGCATTCACATACAGTATATGCTGCAGCAGCTGAGAAAAGACTGTTTGTGCGACTAAAGTAGGGCTGTGATTTGTTTCACTTGTTCCCGTAAACCGCGAGTGTTGCGTTCAGAGGTCACGATGAAGTGCTCCTCATATTCACAATCCAGTCATGGTTTGAAAGAGCACATAAACTGCAATATTGTTGTTCATCTTTTTAATGCCCCTGCCACTATGGAAACTAGTTATGAGCAGTATTATATTGCTGTGCTTGCTTATGTCTGACTATAGACATGTACTTATGAAAACAATAACTTAAAAACATGACAGCTACTGCTCACACCCCCACCTTCCACATATAGATGATTAGTTTTTGGAGCACTGATAAATGTATTTGCACATTAATGAGGGAGGAATGTGATTCTTTAACGCTTTAAGACAGTGATATTAATACCACATGTGCTGTTTCAAAGTAAGTTGACATTGCAGTATTTGCTGATTAATGCTTTAATTATCTTAATTACCTAATTAGCATAACTGTTTATGTTTCATATATCATGGCGATTATAGCAGGACATTAATCAGCTCAACTGCCTTCTGTTTTGTTTTATTTTTGCTACTAAATCTCTCTTAAAATGAAATGCTTACAGCTATGCGAAATTCTATTATTCTGTATGCGAGCAAGTAAAAGTGAGCCTGGCATGAGTAACCGTCACCATCGTGTGTCATGAACGTGAACGTTTGAGGAGTTGGGAAGCTTGTCCGTCAGGCGGTCACCTACACACACACATACCAGCAGGACAATACAGCTCCCGCATTGTATCGAGCCGTCACAATGGCGGTGGTGTGTGTGGTCTAGCCTCAGTTGCCTGGCATATGGCCTGTGACCCCCGTAGCCCCTCTGTCTGTGCCATTATGATACCGATAGTGTGGCTGTGAATAGAGCCAGCCGGGACTCAATAGAGCAGACTGGGACCATCTCATAAAGGCCCTCAGCGTCTGTCTTTCACCGCAGACTGATTACTGGCTGCGTGTGTGCACATACATGCATGTGTAGACAGGGGGATATAATGAGGTACCGTTGTATTATTGATGCTCTTCTTTTGCTACCTACCTGCTGTTAGGTGGGCTGGCAGAAGCTTGGTCTGGTCTGGCTGGTGGGCTTGTTTCTGCTTCTAGCAGCAGGTTTGGCTTGGAGATTGTCTCACATGGGGCTGCAACGACTGGTCGATTAATCATTTATTGATGACCAGAGGAATCGGCCGCCTTTCTGATAACTGTTTTGGTCATTTTTGGGGCAAAGATGTCAAAAGTTCTGATTATTCTTACTTTGCAAAATGAAGGATTTCCTGTTTTTCTCTGTTAAATTGTTGGAAATCATTGGTTTTTGGTTGTTGGTCGAGCAAGACCGGGCTGTCTGAAATTATAAAATATTTTCCACTACATTCTGACATTTTATAGATGAAAAAAATATTGTTGCAATTGAAATAATCTGAACATTAAATAAAGAAATGGTTACACTGGCTGTCAACTGCTCTGCAAAATGCCCTTGTGTTTGGGTTCATGTTATTGTAGAACAACACAGTTTTTTATGTATTTACTTGCTGTGTATCGAGTTCAGGTAAACTGAACCGTCGTCTCCTTCATTTATGGGTAGTTTCTGAACAAGCTATGAGTGACTCTCCAGCTGGACTGCTTTGTTTGCCCACAACAACACAACAGTAGTTGCTGTCGATATCCAGTCGCCTGCTGGGGTTAGGAGGTGACATTAGCACATTAGCTGGCCCTTTAAAAAGGTCAGCGGTCGGACCACACAGTGCTACCTGTCTGCAGGCAGCTGTAACCAAATTTACCTCACAGACGGATGGAATTTCATCTGCCAGCACACTACTGTACCTGATGAAGAGTGATTACTGGGAGGCCTGAGCAAGTTAACCTGCCTGTACTGCAGAACCTCCATCCATCTGAGGGAGACGTCACTCCACTGGTTGCAGCAATTTAGTCATGTCAAATGTGGCTGGACAGTAATTCTTGGTGGTGTTGGCGTCATAAGCTGTTTTAGGACCAGTGAACGCCACCCTCTCATTAACTTCACTCCGTTTTTCCACAACACCGGGCATTATTCCTGTCAGCATGTCATGGTATCATCTTTGAATTGTCTGATTCTGCCTCCATTTTGCTTTTTCCTTGAGTATCATAACAAATTTCTCTCTTCCCTCTTTCTGTGTGAGCAGAAGTTTCCAGAGCTCAAGTTTAAGTATGTGGAGGAAGACCAGCCGGAGGATTTCTTCATCCCCTACGTGTGGTCGCTGGTCTTTAACTCTGGAGTCGGCCTCCACTGGAGCCCACATGGCATAGAGCTGTTCAGCATGGACTCTGGTTAAAACACCTTGCTGCAGCAGACTGTTCCCGCGTCTCCATCCCTATTCAGTATAGGAAAAGAAAAAAACACTGACGGGGTGTGTGTGTGTGTGTATGTGTGTGCGCATTACCCTTTATAAGTATGTGCACGCTGCTTTGAAAGTGCCTCGACCTTGTACAGAACGGTGTCCCTTTTGTCTTTTTATGCAGCACCAACTCCTTTTTCCCCTCAGAACCTAATAATTCCTCTGCTTCTACACTGTGAAGCTTCACCTATGCTGGTTAACATTTCACACAGCAGCGCCCACTCACGTACCCTCAGTCCTGTAGTGGATACCTATTCAACAACTGAGCAGCTTTGCCTGGTGCCACAGCACATGCCGAGTTACATCTCTTATGTAAAAATACCGTGTTGTGAGGAGCTCAGGACACTGGCGATGGATAATCCACGTTTATTTCTTCTTGCTTACAAAGAAAAGGTCCATTAAAACATATGCACCTATGTTCCACTGCTCTGGGGAAGGTTTATTTACCGCTGCACTGAATGACAGGCCAGGTCTCTTTGAAATATTTTATCAAATATCCTCTATAATACAGAATTTTAAGTAAGATTATCTCATAAACTAGTGTTTTATTTTGCAGTTCTCCGATTACATTGGGTTTGTATAAAAGAGTTTGTACAGTAAAGTTTCGAACAGGTCAGAGAAAGAGAACTGATCTTCAACAGAAAGTATTCTGTTGTGCTGTAATATGCAGGGTGGTCACCTCCAATACTCTGTGTTGAATTGCAGTTTAGTTAAGGCTCAATTTTCTGTCCCTGGATAACATTAACAATCCGCATCACTCTAGATTCATGTGATTTCCAAGTTGCTTCCAGCCCATTTATCTGACTTCACCCCGTCTTTGTCATTTCCATTTGTTTTCCCGATGGTAACCTAAGGCGAGTGCTTAAACTGGGGCAAGTCATTAAACCCCCTGTCCTGTTGTGCATAATTACAGTCGTCTCTTCAATTTGTCACTTTATTTGCATGTTTAACTAGAGACTTTGTATGAAATTATTTATTTTCATGTATATTGTTTTTTATATATATTCACCCCCCCAAAAAAAATGTAAACTGTAGTAGCAATGGAAATGACTACTACTAATGAAAGAAAAGCGGTGGTACTATACTTTGATTCTTCCCAGGTGGGAAACTGGCTTTATATTATTGCATATAATATGACAACGGCTGTCATTTTGTGGTGACTATTACTTTGAACATAGGAGTTTAAAATAAAAACATGAAATCAAAACACCCAAAGTGTCACATGGTTATTAGCAGTGTGAAACACTGTATGCATTCAGGGAGAATGTAGGTTTAAAAGTGGAGCATATTGGGTTTGTCATTTTCTTTTTAAGATAATACAAATTGTTGCATTAACACATGGATTATGTCAGGCAGACATCACAGGAGTTGTCAGTGAAGGTCAATTTAATATTACAGCACTTAATGTGAGTTGCCATTCCTGGTTTTATCAAATACATGGATGCCTTTTTTATCATAAAGTAGCGTGTTTTATTTTGAATAATATTTGTATTCAGCCAGTTGAACACAGTTCATCTCTCTTCAATAGCACTCGTATCTGTACAGTATAAAGGCGGGAAACGGGGGGGAAAAAACAGCTTGGCTTGTTCCAAAGATTAAAATATCTCCCTATCAGCATCTCTAAAGCTCCAGAATTAACAGTTTATGTTTCTCTTGTTTAATCCATTAAAATAACTGACATTTAAAAACAACAATTTGTGTTTTTCCAAGGGGGTTTACAGCGCACAGTCAAGTAATAGCCCAGCTAATAGCACAACATAAAATGACTCAGTTTTTACTCTTGTTTTTGAGTAAACACCTATAAACATAAACTAAAGTTATGTTTACATATGTTACTCAAAATGCATTGTGTGGATTGTTGAGGTCTAACAAATGTGTAGCGTGCCATGTCCTTCCCCATAAACTATGTGCAAAGTGTTTTACATTTTGTTATTTTAAATCTTGTGTTGTTTACATCCACGGGCAGGCTATCTCTTCACAGCCTTTGTTGGTGCATTGCTGTGTTTCTTCATTTCGCAATTGGGGAATATTTTCTATTGATTTCCATCTGCAGAGACAGATCTGTTTCTACATTTAGACACAGAAACTATAAAAGAGTTTGTACCTACAGTATAGCTGAGATTTTATTTTTAGATGTCATCAGTTCTATCAACAACACCTATGTACTGCGAACAACACAAATGAAAACCCACTGTTTATCTCTACATCGCAGAATATTAACATATTTTCGCACTCAGTGTGACTCTGTCTTATTGTTGCTGGTTGTGGTCATAGCTGCAGAGGCAGCAGAAACAGAGGCATGAAACCACTTAAGGGGGGAAAAGTTTACAGCACAATGGCACCCACTGTGTCGCTAGAGCTCCCACTTCCCGGGAGAATTTCATGCCTTTCGTCTCTATTGTATTGATTTTCATGCCTGAAATTCTCTTATTCTCAAGGACAATATAATGGATGCAATTTGATGTAAAGAATGGCCCATTTTCAACACAGGGGTCACTGGTGGGTTACAGTGAGGACTGCACGCTCGAGGAGACCGAGGCGCTCTGTCTCCCCGCGCCGACTCTCACCTGCTTCCAGCTCTATTATCGCAGTGCCAGATGGCTGAGCGGAGGTTTTCACAAAGTGACATGGCCCTCCTTGTTCCTTCATGGTGCCGGGGTCACCTTACCATGGGCTCCCGTTTCAGGTGACAGCAGGAAGATGGATGGAGCAGGGGATTCTGGGATGGGTAGTTTGTTTTATTTATTTATTTATTTCAGAGGCTGGTACGTTTTCCACAAGGTCTAGGTGAGATTACATTGCAGCGTGGCTCCAGAGGCCGAGGTCACACCCAGATCGGCGTCTATTCAGTGTTGTAGAAAGTAGGGCACTGGAGACCAGTTTGCTGAAGTGGCTCTGCTCTGAGTACTGGTTGCCCCTAGTGACGCTGAACTCATTAATATGACAGATCACCACGGTAACGATGGAAGGTCGTTAGACTCAGTGGTTTTGGGATGAGCTCACAGCATGAAAACAGCACTGAGAGTTCGACATAAATATATAAATAAACAGTCAGACGCTGAACAGATAATGCTGAATCTCACTGATCATTCCCTCCTCCTGTGGAATCACCAGTGTCTTAATGGAAGAACAAAAGCCAAATTTAACAACAATGGACACAAAAGAACAGACAGACACACTGTATCATGATCTTGATGTCTGCAAGATACCAGCTAACCTGTGTCTAGTGGTCATGGGTCACAGGAAATGAACACTCTGCAGGTGACTCACCTTAGGAATTAATTTTTTTTTTTTTGCTCATATACTTTCTAGGTTATGAGTTGTTGACCTTTTTACATGTTAGTAACCTGACCCATTACAAGATAAAAGCTGTGTAAGATCAGAAAGTAGTCTTTTTTTGGCCTGCATGGCTCAGCATGGCTCCGTGGACGTCTGGCTATTGGAACAATTGATGCATCTGTGTGCGATGTTAACATCCTTGATGGAGAAGAGCTCCGAGATTGCCAAAGGTGGAAAGGATTCATCCTAGTGAGAGCGTGAATGTGTGTATTACATTTCATGGCCCAAATACATTGTGATGCTTCTTGGGCTAGGAGATATTCCAGAGGTCACCAAGAACAAAAAAAAATGGTAATGTTTTCATTGGATCCATGAATATCCAGACCATGTCATAACAACTTCACCATTAGGGTTTGACACAAAAAGTGTTAGAGTTTGCTGACATTTCTGTCACTATTTGGCCTTGGCACTCTTGTATGCAGACCAGTCACACATATGCAGATCTTCAAAACTGTTTCACTCTAATGGCCTATAAAGGGAACTGGGTCACTGAGTCCTCCAGCTACGTACTTTGATAAAATGTCACAATGAGTCTGAGTCCCTGAACAAAACCAGACTAAAAGAACACGGATGTAAATTGACCTTCTCCAGACACTGTCCTGTGGTTGGGAAAAGATTTTTTTAATCAAACAGCTTTTTGACGTGAGTCCCCCACTGAAAAGATGTAGGAACATGGTGTTGAGGTAAAGAAATGTTCTTGACATGAATTGAAATCTTCTTAAGTGTCTGTATATCCTCATATCCATGCCTTGTCTCAACTAGCCACTTCTCAGCACTTTATAACTTCTTGGGATGCTTGGCTTTATATTAATCTTCAACATATTCCATATGCAGGGGCAGGGTGTTAAAAAACATGAATGTATCACAATGTATCACTCAGCATTTGATCCATTAGAAAAGTTTGGATTGATTGAAAGCAATTAATTTTGTATTAGGGTGTTTTTTATTGATTGACTGTTGTCTGCAGGTTGAGATATGTTTCTGTTCCAGTTTCAATAGGTCACGTAGCAGAACTGCATAATGACTTGTTGGTCGATGCTGAAGTTTGGAACTGCTTAATTTTATTGATTTGTTCAGTTATTTATCAGTTACTTAAAGTATACATCTAAAAAGCTGCAATACGTTTTCTACAGTAAAATTAAAATGAATAGATATAGACAAAAGAAAGATGCTGAACTAGTGAAAGATTAAAAACATCCACGTGAATTAGCAATATCAGAAAATTGTTCTTTTCTCTTCCATTACTTCATCTGACAACCTGCTTTGGTCCATATTTGCAACCTTGTGACAGGACTTGAACTGTATTGTGATTTCATATGTCAGGATGTTGCTAATTTGCATCATGTTTGTCGTCATGTTGGAAGGTAAGGGCACATTTTCCTTGTGATTCGTATACACTGTATTTACAGACAACACATGATTATCCTTGTTGGAACATGGTTTTATCATCCATTTTGTCCACATTGTGTTTCTTGGCATCATCCCACTATAGTGAAAAATTGTGACTGTATATGTTTTTTAAATAACACTTTGAAACAGGAGCCTCTGGCATATAGACTCATTTGTCTGTAATGTTATGGGGTTGATTTGCATCCAGCACCTGCTTGGAATTGCTTTTTGATCGTGTGCTTTGCTCTTTTGATTAATAGTTAACGAGCAGTATTAGGTGCTCAGCAAGTTTACACTTCCAATATAACATGTCACAAAATCACTGAGCTCTCAAGATGTGGTTTTGCTTTATGTGTTTTATATGAATCCAGTTTTATAGTCTGGGGATATTACTATGTATTTCATTTTCATATCCTGACTTAGAAATGAAACTCATTAACTTCCTTTTACTAGAGAGAATAGAAAATAATGTGTAGTATCTTTTGCCCTCGAAAAATTCACCGAAAGGTCAGCAGGCTAAAACAAGAGCAGGTAAATCTACAACTAATATTTGTAAAGCTTCTTGCTTTTCACCCTAGGAGTTTTTACTTTTTAATTATGTGGTGACATTTGCCAATGTGGGTGTTTCTGTTCTTTCCAGACGAGATATCAAGATATCAGATGTGCATACGATGGAAAAAAAGCAACTCTCCTCCATCTTTTTTTTAAATTAAATTTGTCTTAATTTTATTGTTCTTATCGCAGCAATGACGAGCTCCCGGTGCCATCTTTACCCTGCTCTGAGCCCTATGGCTCAGACTGAATAAGCCTCTTTAATTGCATATGCATGGCCCCTTGTCTGGAAGCAGCCACTGTGTCAATAAATTACAGTAAAGGCTAGGACTGCTCTCTGGAATATTAATCATCCATCTTTATAATGCTGTTTTACCCCATTGCATGCCCTCTTTTGTATCAGATGTGTGGCCCACATGGCAGACTACAGCAAGGATTTCTTACTCAGTTTTATAGAGCTTAAGTATGTCATCGCACATACAAAAGCCTCGTGAGATTATTTATTTATAACTGGGAAAAAACGCGGGGAAAAGAAAGTCACGACATTTTGACACATTTGGAAGTCAATGAAAATAAATAGGCATGTTTGATTTATTTTGTCCTGAATTTATATTCTACCCTCTCTTTGCAAAATAGGTACAGTAAGAAGTTGCCATTAGAAGTTCCATTAGGGCATTACAGTTTAAACTTAACAAGCCATTAAAAAAAATAACCTTATAACTTGTTGGGTAGACGGTGTCGTTTTTTTCAAAGTCAAACGGTGGGATGAAAGAAAACATTCATAGCCCTGTGGAGCAGAAATGTTAAATAAAATCCCGTCCTGCACGTTTTTATGCGGGCTGACACGCAGACACGTCCTGAAATGGAAAACGGTTTCGATAAATTTGGCTACTTCCTGGAGTCTGGAGAATAGTCACACGCACAAAGGGAAGGGCAGGGAGACGAGGAGACAGGGAGGAGGGGACAGTGTGCGTCTGCAGTCACTTCCACAATCCCTATGCCAGACCCCCACCCCCACCCCCGACTGATTGCTTCCAGACTACCTTATAAAGCGGCGCAGTCCTCTGCACCGTTTGGGCACATGCGTGCTCAAGCTCTAGCTCGGCGCCAGTGGGGTGGGGGGCAATGCGGGGATGAGTTATTGACTACCCCCATCCGCGCGCGCATACACACACACACACACACACACACACACACCCTCCCCTCCGTCCTCTACACTCCGCACATCTCTCCCATCATCGTTGTCACCCCCCCCAAGCCCTGCAGCGACACTGGCTCACTGGCACATTAACATACTGCTGCCTGCACCCCCCTCCCGTGGACAGGCTACCGTCTGTCTGGGGCGCACCATTAGACCACGGAGGAGACACACACGGCCCTGCATATTAGCAAAATGTTTATTTATCCTGCGTTCATGCTAATGCAGTGCAGAGTGACCGGGGGACACTGAAAAGCTGCGGGCCTCGTCTGTTCTTTAAATTGATCTTATTTCAACGGCGTTTGGCGTCTTTTTATGGTATATGGTTCTGGTTTGATTCAGTATACATCACTGCTAATAAATTGAATCTGACAACAGTGTAGCCAATATCGTCATAACATTTTCACTGCTATTTTTTTATTATAGTTTGAGGCTACTGTATATAGGCTATAAATAAAAAAGGGGTAAGAAAGAACAGATCAAACCGCCTCACTTAACGGTGTTTGTCTCATAAACTCTGCATGATACTGTAAATAGATCAAATCAAACATTGTGCCTGTCATGATAAATATGGATTTACTTAAAAAGGCATCATGAAGTGGGGAGATGCTGTTACGGTTCTACTGTCAAAGCATGAGAGGAAATTGATCCTTGGCTGGTGGAAAGTTCAACTGGATAAAGATGGGTGGAAACTGTTGTGTTGACAGATACGACAGACAAACTCACAAGAAAACCCTTGTGTGTGGGGATGAGGAGATGTATTATAATTAAAGAGGCCACGGTTTCCAAGTTTTCTTTTAACTTCTTTAAGCAAAGGAATAACAGAGAATCCCGAAGGCAAGACCAGGCAGTAAAGGCAGGAGGCAAGCTGGTCACAATCGTCACATCGTAGTCACAGGGCAAGGCGCAGTTATTATCATGCTAATTTCTTGCCGAGCTGGATAGTGGCACAAGTGCTGCCTCATCCAAATATGCATACGGCAGGGCATCACGGGGGAAAGCGTACTCGGCCATGTTGGAGAGTCCAAACACCACACAGCAGCTCAGGGCACTGCGGGAGATCTCCATGTCACAGGCCTCAGCCCACTCATTTGTGGAAGCATCATAATACTCAACAGTACAGTCGGTGCCTACTCCATTGTAGCCCCCAACAACAAAGAGCCGGCCATCGAGGACTTCGAGGCCAAAGTTGCTGCGGGTTATCATCATATTAGGCACTGGATTCCAGGTGTTGGTCAAGGGATTGAAACGCTCGACTGTGGAAAGACGGGTGCCATTAAAGCCACCAACCTGTGGGCGTAAAGGTATTGGGTCAAGGTGTTTAAATGGAGACAGAACCATATATATTATGAAAAAGTATAAAGTACTTATCATTTTGAGGCAAAATTCATGCTATTAAATGAAACAATAATTATACGTCTGACCAAATTTCTTCGAACCCTTCAAGCAGCTTGTGTGAATTTTTGAGTGCCAGCCAATGTTTCATGCACTTACAGCATAGATACGGTCTTCATACGCAATGACTCCAACTCCACTGCGCCTGTTGCCCATGGGGGTCATGATCGTCCACTGGTTGGTCTTCTGATCGTAATATTCAGCCGTCTGCAGGTATTCAGTCCCATTGAAACCACCACAAATGTAAATCTGGGGGGGGGGGGGGGCAAGACAATTAGTGAATTACAGCTGAGATCCAGCAAGAAATATCTAGTGGAGAATCTTACCAGTTAATATCATCTCCTGATGTTACCTTTATTGCCAAATGGTCTATAAGTGTCAGCTAAGTAATAGAAAACTGCAGTATGAAAATACAAAAAAATATGTTTGAGGTACTTCAGAAACAGTCAGGAATGACTAACAGTAGCAGACACACAAATTAACTACACGCTGCTGCCACACACCTTTGAGCATTGTCATGCACACATCATAAACTCTTTGGTTGCTCAAGACCTTTAGTCTGATGCTACCCAAGTACTCCACTTACTTACCTAGCTACAAATGTATATATTACTCGCTGTTACTAAGAATTCTTTCCAAATGCTCTCTCACGTAACCAACCTTGTCATAGAGTGTCGTGCAGCTGGCATCACTCCGCTGCTCGTGCATGGATGCAATCAGGGACCACTGGTTTGTTTCGGGCCTGTAGCGCTCCGCACTGCTGTGACGCCTGTGTCCATCATGGCCTCCCATGGCATAGATGCAGCCGTTCAATACTGTCACACTCACGTAGCAGCGACTGTGGTGCATGGGTGCCACCTCGTGCCAGGTGTGCGAGCTCAGGTCGAACCTGCGCGCACTGCTGAAGAACTCCTCACCATCAAAGCCACCAACGCAGTAGACATCGCTGTTGAGGAAGACTGCTCCGTGATAGGCCCGAGGCCGCTCCAGATTGTTTGTCACATTGACCCAGAGGTTAGTGCGGAAATCATACGCCTCAATGCCGTTACTTGGACAGCTCCTGTTCCAGCCTCCAATGGCCAACAGGATGGCATGAGGCAGACGAGGACGGGCGATAGGGTTACAGAAACTAAGCACAGGGTGTCTGTCTGTGATGTAGCGAAAAATGATTTGGATGGCATCATTGGCCATTTGCAGGCACACAGCGTTGTTTGTCACCAGCTCATTGGACATCACATTGATCCTGATGTACTGTATACTTGTCAGGGCCAGCCGGACCTACACAGGGACAAAGAGGACATTGTTTATCAATTTAGGCAAAGAGGCTGTGGTATTTACCATATAGTCAGGAGTCCAGACTGTACTAACACTCAGCATGTTGCCATTGTATGAATATTTTGAGCTCATGATATTTTCACCCATCTACCTAGCTCAATGAGCGAAACTCCAAGTGGTAAAGTATTATTCTGGAGTGGTCAGGATAACACTGTCAGCTTATGTACCTTAGAAAGAAGCAGAGTAATGTGTCTTTCTCGTTCTTCAGGTGCATGGGAGATCCAACGAAGTATGCTTTCATACACAGTTCTCTCATATTTCACGATGAGATCATCTCTTCCAAGGATTTGCACGAGCTCCAGCTCAGAGAACTGCAGGAACTGCTCACAGCGGGCGACCTCCTCAAAGTGGTCAATGATGTGGCAGAAGGCCTTGTGCCGCAGCTCAGAGCTGAAGTTGACATGTGTTAATTGCCAGATGCCAATGCAGTTCTCAGAGCAGAGATGCTCACTGAGGAAATTGAAGCAGATTTGTCTGATGCCCGTCACACTGAGCGTATCAGCCGCTAGTATTAAGTCCCGCACGTTGTCCTCCGTCACTGAAACAGAGTCAGTGTACGCAAACTCAATGATGAGGTGCATCATATCAGGAGACAGGTCCGGTATGTCGAAGACCTTCCTGTCTTTGGTCAACCAGTGTTCGAAGAGAGCTCTGAAGGGTTGGGATGGAGGCACAGAAGAGAGTTGAAAATAAATACAAAACAGGAAGGGAAAAGAAAAATTCTGACTAAAAACTGCAGTGACAGTGACCCGGTGTGCTAATGTTGTTTTTAAATTGTACCCAGCTAAATATCTTTGTACAGACACACAGGGGAGCCCTAAATATCTTTTGATAATCTACAATCTATTTTCTTCTTCTTGTCTGTTAAGTGTTTCATATCTTATCTTACTTCATAGAGTTCTTTGCAACAAACCCGTCCATCCATCTCTGTTGAGACTGAGTTGGTTCTCAGCCTCATACCATTAACTAAAACAAAACTATGTATTTTCATCTGCTTCTCACTCAGATCTGATTACCAACTCACCTGAAGTACGTGCTGCAGTTAGAGAGTATGATCCTGTGAATTTGAAATTCGGCATCCTCAACTTTGATCACCGCGTCACAGTATTTCCCCATCAGACGGAGCTCATTATACACCCAAGACCCTTCTTTGTCACTCATCATGAATTTGGGGATTTTTTTTGTTTTTCTCAGTTTTTTTTGTTGGTTTGTCTCCCAACTCTCAGGTCTGTCCAGTAAGCAGGGAATTCTGATCAAAGTGCACTTCAAAGATAAAAGCCTCTATTTAAACCTATGGGTTTTTCACAGGTTTAAATAGAGGCCTGAAGTGCGCTTTGATCAATAGGTTGTTGATTTTTGAAATGACAAGAAGCAAACACAACCCCGGAAACAAACAAATATTAATAATGAGCTGTGTTTCATTCTTTAACGTTTTAATTCACAATGTTAATTAAATAGAATGTGAAACTGTAATTGTGGCATCAGCAAATGTTTAAATGGTACTTTGCAACACCCCCTTGTCCTCCTGTGTGTGTGTGTGTGTGTGTGTGTGTGTGCTCCACCTGAGAGCTTAACTTCCAGAGGGCGGCAGCAGTGCGCTCTCATCTCTGTTTCGGACATGCTGCTCTCAATGCTCTATTCCCTAAACGTAGACTAGCAGGAACGACGTCTCTCTCTCTCTCTCACGGCCTCCTTCACTCGTAGGAGTATCTACAGTCCTTAAAACCCTAACGGCATGCAAGTATCCTTAAAACCTTAACAGCTATGTGGTTAGTGGGAGTAAATAAGGGCTCAAGAGCTGCCTGAGAGACCCCACTTAGGGCATAGCGCCCTATAGGTTAAAACAAGCTAAACTATCCTGAGTGATTAACACTACAATATCAAAAACATTTAATTAGGAGTAGAAAAGCCCGGGAAAGGGAAGCCGTAAAGTGCCTACAGCATATCAATATGACTCATTTCGAGCTCTAGTAATATACATTTTTAAAATGAACGTCTTCTTAAACTGAAAATACTGCAAATATATTCACATGTTTAAACGAGATCGTCATATTTACAAAGTATTTAATGTTCAAAAGTTTAACAGAAACGACTTGGAGCCAGTTTGTATCGTTTGGGCCAACTGCCATAGTTTCACAACACCGTGCTCTCATTCTCAGCCTCATATCTTGTCAACTTTTTCTAGGAAAATAAATAACTTTTCTACTCTTTTTTATGTGCCTGTGTGTGTATACTGTATGCGTACCCCGCCTGTGTGTGTGTGTGTGTGTGTGTGTGTGTGTGTGTCCGCGCTGTGGGCTCTACTTGATCTGTTGTTTGCGCAACACAATCACATTTCTTTTAAGCGACAGGGTGTCTAGACACACACGTGACCGGGCGCGTCAATGCGCACTGGAGACTGGAGACGGAGCAAGGGCACCCAAACCATCCGCCTCATTTGCAGACAGAGAGCCTTTCTCCCCCCTCGAGAACGCTCGTCGGCTCGCTTTCTTTTTTTCCACGCTCACAAAGCGGAAACTTCGTGCGAGATACGAGGTTGGATTATCATCGTTTTTATTAAAAAAAAGGGATTCGGTGACTAAAAGAGGTTACGAGGCTCGCTGCGTGGACGTAACCCGAGGGTCTCGCTTATTTTCTCTCTCTGGCTCTTTCAGACGCAACTCAACTCGGGTTAGAGAGATTCGGTCCCGGATTTGATCGCTGGCTCCTTCGGACGAGACTCATTCTTGCCAGAAGACCACATCCTCTGCAGACGAGTGGCAAATTTAGACGATAACGGATAAAAAAACACAAAACCTCCGCAAGCCTGGTGGAGAGAGAGAGACCTACTCTGTGCAGTCGGATCAAGGATTTTGTGGATTAATGCTCTTGAAGACGCAGCGGCGAGCTTCGTGTTTTTTACGGGATAACTGTGAGAGCGTTTAGGCTTACTTAGGCCCCGGTTTGTCTCATTCTCATCACAGATAGTGCGCACAGAAAGATGTTTTGACAATGTTTACGGGCTGTGCTGAAAATCGACACGGAGCGTGTTTTAAAGGGGTCAGTTCACAGCGCTAGGCTGCACATCAACTGTGTAACGCACCGAGGCTACACGCTTCTGGAGCAGATTCCCCCCTGCCGCCGTAGAGGTGCACAGAGCTGCTTGCTTCAGTTTTATAACCCAGTCTTAAACATCCGGGGGTGATGGTTATTTATCCCCAGAGGAAAAGCTGACTGTCCCGTGAACCTCGGCTGCTTTTCGGTGATCTAGTCTGCAGGAGAAGGCGAAAGAGACTGGCGTATGCTACAGATTTCCTCTGCTTATCCGGCTCCCAGTTTTTCCACCGTATTTTCTCAGGCTGCTTGTCATCGCCTGGACTCGGATCCCGGAATCTTCATGATTTGCGGACACCATGCTCGTTTTTTAGCCGGGGAACCCTCTTTTCGTCCCGCATGTTTAGGACCAAACGATCGGGGCTCGTCCGGCGACTCTGGAGGAGCCGTGCGCCCGTGGAGGGCGACGGGGAGGCGGATAGAGGGACGCATGGCTCCGGGGGCTGCTGCATGGGCAAAACGACAAAGGTGGCCAAGTCCAACGCCGGGTCGGAGGCTGAATTGAAGGCGTTGACCCACTCGATACTGAAAAAGATCAAAGAGAAACAATTAGAGGTGCTCTTGCAGGCAGTGGAGTCCAAGGGGGGTGCCCGAAGCCCCTGCTTACTCCTGCCCAGCAAAGTGGACGCCAAAGTGGGTCAACAGTCTTACTCTCTCCCCATGCTGCTCTACAAAGTGTTCAGGTGGCCGGACCTCAGGCATTCCTCGGAGCTGAAGAGGCTGTCTTGCTGTGAATCCTACGGGAAAATCAACCCAGAGCTCGTTTGCTGCAACCCGCACCACATGAGCAGACTTTGTGAACTCGGTGAGCTGGATTATTATATATATATTTTAATAACCTCATCTTCACAACAAAAAAAGTTCTGAAATTGCGTTTAATTCTCTGGTGGTCGGGCCTAATTCTGAAACGGATAGGAAACTCAGACACCGTGGCTTCATGTCAAAGAATTTCCAGGCTCTTAAAGGACTAATTAGCCTAATTCAAATGACATCACCTCTCTTGGCACAGTTGTCTTGAGTTTCCATAAGGTCAAATTTGACCGATGTGAAACGCCTGCCAAGCGGCCATCCTCATCTTTTAGGCACTGTCCTGTCATTCGATTTGAATTCGGCTTGTTTCCATAAATTTATCTTTTCCTCGATTTTTTTTTTACAATCACGACTGCGATTCTTAGAGATTCGTTAATCAGGCTGCGACTCATTCTTAAGGGCATGCTGTTTTTGGCACTCTAAAGGTGCCCGAGCGCTTGTGAGCCGATTATTCCAACCGAAAATTGGATATTTTCAACTTCATCAAAGCTCCGCTTTTCAAACAAACAGCCTGTCTGGCATTTCAGCATTTCACAATTGGCATTTCCAAAGTGCAGCGCGACTCAGCCAGGGCTTTACAGTCTTTCCACGCTGAAGTTTCCAGGGCCTGTCTGTGTCTCTGTGCGTGTGTATGTGTGCGTGTGTATGTGTGCGCTTGCTTAGCGTCCCGGGCCAAAAGAGGCCCGTATCTCAGTTTGTCCTAGACGCTGATAGTGGCCCTCCTGGCGCCAGGCGGCCCCCTGTTTATCTGCCTGCCAATGAAAGGCAATAGCCGCCCGGCCGGCCTCGTTGCCTGCCTCTCTCCAGGCTGAGCTCACAGGCACAAACCCCCTTTCCCCCCCTGAAGAATGAGAAATCTTATCATAAAGTTTAAACCTCTCTCTCCTGTTTTTTTTTTCTCCTTACGCTCTGCTTCTTGTTTTCCCACATGCAGAGTCTCCTCCTCCTCCATATTCGCGCTATCCCATGGACTATCTTAAACCACCAGGTGAGCTTATCTACATAATGTAAACACATGCATGCATCTACAGAATGTATGTTTTTGTCTGAAACTAATTGCTGTTGTCGTTGTGAATATACACATTATTCATGGATGTCTATGTGTAGTCTGATATGTTTTACGTCACACATATCCATATAGTCTTACACACTACCCCTGCAGTGCATTTGTGTGTGTGTGTGTGTAGGAAATGGCTCCATGTTATGTTGTGATTTATGATAGCAGTGGAGTGGCACGCCTGGCTGGCTGGGCAGTTCTAGCATGGCCGGCAGCCAGGGCAAAGCAGCACAAAGTTGAGATACCAACTATAGACTGGCTGGCACAACACCAGGGGCATATTGTGTGTGTGTGTGTCTGAGAGGGGGTTGTATGGGTGTTTGTTTGTGTGTCCATTTATCTATTGTGAATCGCACAGAGAGAGAGAGAGAGAGAGAGAGAGAGGGAGAGAGAAACAGACAGACAGCGGCGTCTCTGGAGCCAGCCAGCCTTTATCAGTGGAATTAATCAAATTATTAAGGTTGAGGGCTTGTGTGTGTATGTGTGTGTCACAGTCCCACATCTCTGTTTGGATGTGTTTGTTTTAGGGGGTGGGGGCAGAGAATTTGCGCATGATCTTCCAACTGTTTTTTTTTTTTTGTAACAAGCTTCGGGTCTTGTTTAATTGTTTTCCCCCTCCACCTGTGCCAGACTCGGCACGCTACTGCTGCTGCTGTGGTTGTCATCCTATTCCCCGCTGCCGGAAAGTGGCATCAGGTTATGTCACCGCCTATTAAGTCGGTTCTGAAGTGTGTTAAATTTCAGGCTATAACCAGAATAGCGTGTGACTTGGGAGGAAGGGGAAGAGACGAGATGCTTTTTACTCTGTGAAAAAGATATAAATGCTTAGACTGAGCGTGGGGCTATTAAGGCCTCACTTTTTGATTTTCTGAATCTCCCTCGCGTCTTTGCTTATTTACCCTCGTCTGGCTGTCTGTCAGTGCAGGAAAAGCTTGGAGTGAAACAATGACCAGTCGGCTGACCGGCCATCCAGTTAGTCGGGAGAAGGAGAAAGTGGCTTTCAGTGAGTGGAAACAATAGGAAGTCATTGCAGCTGCAGCTGTGGTTCTTCAAAGCCCCCCTCCCTCTCTGTCTTTGTCATCTATATTTACCAGGCTTTAGTGATATTGTTGTACCCGAGAAGCATTACGGAACCCTTAAGTACGAGCCGGAATTGATTCAAAAATATTGTGTGAAATCTCTGACGTCTGTCCCTTGGGGTTAGAGCCGGAGAGCTCATTTGGAGACTGTCCTATGACGAAAGAAGGTAAATAGAAAATTCAAGCTGGATGCAGAGACAAATGCAATGATTATACCACTCATGTTACCATCCCGTTTCCCCCTTCATAGGAAAGTGTATAAAAAAAGAAGAAGAAGAAGAAGAAGACGCTTGAATTGGTGTGATGGTGTGGGAATTAAACGTGACTGACTAGAACAGAAAAGGGAAAATTTTGAGTAGATGCCTTGTACTTTTATGAGAATGCCCTCAGTTAAAATCTAATTTTTTTTTATAATGTAAGTGAAAAAGCGCAACAGCCCCTAGCTCACCTGCTAGTTCCTTGTTTGGTAGCATTCAGTCAGTGCAGCTGCAGTTGTGGTCAATCAAAGGAGCGTCTGTCTGTCTGTCTGTATGTCTGTCTGTGTGTCTGTATTGGCGAAGGAGTGTGAAAGACAACATATATTAATAGGACAATGGAGCAGGCTGGAGGGTACACGCACACACACATGCACGCACGCACACACACACACACACACACACACACACACACACACACACACACACACACACTCACTCACTCGGAGGACAGATGAGCTTATCATGCAGAAAGACAGGGGTTTTTCCCCAGTGCCTCGGGGAGCTGTCAGTCATCGACTCCTTTCCATCACTGCCGGCTATCGCAGTTTTCGATACTATTCTTTGCATCTGCTGTATGTGAGCCTGTGTTAGAGCATCACAATATTCAGAAAATCGGAATAAGCAAGTTCTGGAAGGCAATTAAATTCTCTTAAAAAAATCTGCATGAAGCGAATGAGAGCGATGCGTTTTATGATGATGGTTTTATGATTTCAGTGAGCAGGAAGTGGGGGTTATATGTGTCAGGGTGCCTGTCCGCTCCAGCAGCAGCGGTCAATATGAAAGCAGCCCAGACGTAAAATGCTACCTTGTTTCAGCTCTGGGGAATATAAATCACACACTGTTTAGCTCGTTCTCTCTGATGCCCCCTCAGCCCTGTGGTCGGCTGTGAACTGTTGCCCGGGAGACCAGGGCAAGGCTGCTGGCAGCCAATGAAAGCGAGGCAGGCCGGGCTATGCCCGTGCATCTCGTTAGTGCGACCGCAGCAGCACGGGCCGCGTCCGGGCCGGGGCGGAGTGGCGGGGGTTTAGGGCTTGCAGTGAAACCGCTCTGGTCGTCCTTTCTTAAACACTTGGTGGCTGATGCAGCTCTGCCTGGTCAAACAGGAGGCCGCTGAGATGATCGCTCAGCTAGAGCTCTTCCTCCTCTTCGCCATATGCGGAAGAAATGCTTCCTGAACACGCTTTATTATGAGAATCCCCCATTTTTCTTGAGTTTTCATTTTGTCCTGTGTGTCTCCCTTTTATACTAAAACCAAGAGGAAAAAGGGCACTTTAGAGCCACAATACAGTCAGAGTGGAGGTGACCACCACCACATTCTGTGGTTCGATGGATGGTAGGTGCAGAGCAGCGTTGACGTGCAGCAAAAGGAATGTATCATTAGTGAATTCCAGGCTACCAGCAGCAGCAGCAGCAGGTCTGCAGCAGAGCTAGCCGTCTCCCAGCGGTGTGCTGAGCTCGGCGCACACAGTGATTTAGTCAAAGCTCCATTCAGATGTCATGTTGAAACTAGTCGACGTTACAAGTCTTAGTGGGAGTTTAACATTCAGATACAAAGAGAGGGCGGGAAAGAATGACTACTTTTCTCTCTTGCCAGCTTGCTGGTGAAATTCTACAGTAAATTGCTTTCAAGGCCCCTCCTAGCTTCCAGTTTGTCTCGTTTTTCTGTGCTAGGATGGAGTGTAACATGTTAAAATTTCAAATTGAACGAAGGAGGCCCAGAGCACAAAGTGTTGCACTCACAATCTTCTAGTATTACTACTGTATGTATTTGGTTTTTGAGCAGGGATCAGAGTCCCCAGCCCAAACTCTCGCCTCAGTCATTAGCAGATAGAACACGGCTCTTTTCAGATCAGCAGCTCGTCTGCGCAGAGATGCAGGGCTAACGTTCCTCCTGAAGCAGTGGATTATGGGGGATTATCAGGGGTGTAAGAAACTCTCCGCTGTAAGTCTCTTCTGTGTGTGTTTGTGTGTGTGTGTGTCTGTGTGTGAGAGTGTGAGCTTCGTCGTCAGCGTCTTCATTAGGCATTGATTTCACTAGAGTGATTGACGGCCTCACAGCTGCTGCTTTGCCTTCTCTCCTCACACACACACACACACACACACACACACACACACACACACACACTGTACTAATCCAAAGTCTCTCTCTCCATTAGATTCTCCAGACTCTGGACCGTCATCCAGTGACACTGGGGGAACAACATACTCGGCCCCTGTGGGGCTTTCAGGTAAACATTCCTACAAATAGATTTCTTATTTATGCAGCCCATTTCTACTGTTCGTCCCCTTTGACAGCCATTTTATTTTCCTCTTATGTTTTCTTTTCCTTCTCCTGTGCATTCCTCCAAAACACACACACACACACACACACACACACACACTCATCTCTCCTCCATACTTGTGATGATGAGGCAGTGATTGTGGGGGCCCCTGCTTCCCCTCTGTAATAAAAAAAAAGCCAGTGAAGGAGGGCGGTGTATTTCTCCCACATCCACATAAATTCCTCCCTCCTGGCTCTTTGAACAACGCTCCTCTCTTCTCCTCTTCCTCTCCCATTCCCTCTCATCCCTTTCCGTGTTATGTTGTAATGGAAGACAAACACGCTCAACCGTTGTTTGGAGAAGAATATGCTCTGTGCGTGCAGTATTGTGGGGTGGGGTGGCGGGGGCTCCAACAGACATGCGAGTGTTTGTTTGGGTGTGTTTGTGCGTACAGGGGATGTCTTTGTAGACAGTTAACTCTCCTCTGGGTTCTCTGTGTGGATAGAGCGGCGAGACACAGGCACCTTTCTTTTCTTCCATCTCTCATGCAGGACGTGTTTCGGGCTTCCTCAGCTTTACTCCCATAATCCCCTTTGGCAGCACTGCTTTCCTTACCCAGCACCCTGTCCGCAGGCTACAGAATAAGATGGTGTCTGCGAGAGAAAGAGTTTGCTCTCCAGTGCCTGAGATTGCTCAGTGCTGTTCTCTGCTTTCCTTTTAGCCTCAGATGGTTCTCATTACTGGGCCTTTAAAGCCTGTTTTATGTCAGTTGCTGTTCGCTACCCATTTCCCCCCTCCTTTGTTTAGTGGTAGGGGGATGGAGGGGTTAGCCTGCCTGCCTGCCTGCGTGCGTGTGTGTCCGTAGATGGGAGAAGAGATTAGAGCAGCGCTTAAAAGAACAGAAGATCCAAAAATCAACCTCCTCTCCTCTCCGCCCCATGTGCATTCAGCAAAGACGTGTTTTAAACTCAGTTAAAACTGTGAAACCCAAGAACTGGTGTCTTAACAGGCGCCCTCACGCTCCCTCCCTTGCTCCTTCCCCCCCTCGGTGAGTCGTATGCCCCCCCCCCACCCGTTTTCCTTCCTGGCGAGGATGACATGGCAGCGGCGGCCAGCAGCTCCAGTGAATGGGCCCCCTCTGTAAAAGCAGTAGAGGTAGAAAGGCCGGGGCGGGATGGCCAAAGCGCTCTGCCCTCACAATTTCCCTGGCAAGCCAAGGGAGAAAAAAAAAGAAAAGTCTGCTCCATTCCTCCTTTCCCCTCCCTCACATTCCCTCCCTGCCTGCTTCCCTCCTTTGCTCCCTCCCTCTGGGGCCCTGACAAAAGAAACATGGCTCTCCCAGAGGCCCACTGCTGACCTTCTAATTCACTCACTCTGCCCTTTTTATGTTCTTCTCCAGACATATTTACAGAGAGGAAGAAGAAAGAGAGAGGAGGGTGGCTTTGAGGAAAGGAGGGTGGCATAGACTTGAAGTTGTATTTCAAGAGTGGTACTGTCTACTCTCTTTGCGTTGTAGTAGAATAATTAAGGTCTTGTCGGCTCTAAGGAAAAGTGGATCAGTAAAGCGGCTGTGGCCCCGCTATGGAGTTATTATTTAGCTGGAGTAAAAAAAAAAAGCACTTAAAAGAAATCCTCATCTAGGAGACGCAGCTCAGACAGAGCTGATGTGACGAGGTTAGGGGAAAACATCCTTCTCCCCGTCCCAGAAAGCCAAGGCCGTCCAGGCTGGAAGGAGTTAAGTGAGCTGCGACAGCGACAAGCGCAAATGCAAACTAGGCTGCCTGCCAGGCTACCAGCTCCAAAGCTCCTCTCGCTGGCTCACGTCATCGGCTTGGAACAGAGCAGGGAGCGGTGGAGGCTGGAGACGAGGGTTGGTGGCTGGAGGCCTGGAGCTGGGTGTCGGGGCGCTGATCCCGGTTTGAGCAGGAGTGAGGGCTCAGTTTGAGGGTGTTTAGGCTCCCCCAGGAAACGCAGAGCCGTAGATCAAGAGAGAGATTTTGGAAATGGTCCCGGTTAAAAGGCCGCTGGACCGTTATGGATCTGTTTTGTAATATTTAAACTCGTTTAGACAAAATCTTTTAGTATGCAAGCTGTTCAGCAAACAGCCATATAGCCATGCAGTTTTTTAAAAATAGATTTCAATAAAAGACCACAGTGAGTGTGGCAGGACAGAGGTCTTTAAATGCTTTTCCTCCATGCTACTGCTGCTGCTATGATACCTTAGTTTTGGTCCTGATACGGAAACAGTGGTTTTATGTTGAATGTTGCCTAAACACATGCAAATGTGCAAGAATTTTCCGTCGTCTAAAACTGGCCAAATCTTGAACCGAATCTGGAACCATCTGGTCAAACAGTAAGCAAACAGGATTATGAACATGGCCAGACAGTCTGCACCAATTTTGATACTTGGTATTGGACACATTTGGTCCAAGGAAGCATTGAGGATCAGTACCCAGCTATAGTGTGTGCACACAGTATATGCATTAACTGTTCTTTCTTGTTAGTTATGGACATCCGCTTGTGCCGGGCTTTTATTGGATATGTAGTTGGTGTGTGTGTGTGTGTGTGTGTGTGTGTTGGTGGCATGCCTGCTGGTGCCATCGGGGACTGACCCGGAGTGCCTGTGTGTAAGAGGATCCAGTCGGGCTACAGTGACATGTACGCACACACACACACACACGCAGACATACACACACACACCAATACGTACACACAGACAGGCAGATAGAGTGACCTGGTGCGAGCCCTGGCGCGCGGCCGACTGTCACACAGGCGCTTCCTCCCACTGCAGGTTAAATTTAGGCTGAGTTGTATTCTTATACCACCAGCCAGTCACCTCGCTCGACAGACAGTCGGCCAGCCCATCAGTCAGTCAATTAGTCATCCAGTGAATCGGCTGGAGGTATAACCTTCATCAGGGGCTCTGACAGAGATTAAATTTAGTCTTGGCACCTCGGTTCATTAAATCAAACTAGTTCTGCTGTCATACGGAAGGCCCCGAAGAATTGGCCCATTTTTGGCCCAAGCCCAGTGAGCAAAAGGGTATTTTGAATTAGTTTATCTTCAATGTAATACCTTAGACACTATCATTAATAAAACAAACAACTAACTTCCAGCAGTCAACAGCTCAGCTCAGAAACAGAGCACCCTCAGTCTCCCTCCTCTCGCTCTCGCTCTCGCTCTCGGCATTCCTGCCTTGTTTGGGTTAGCACGGAAAGGAAAGGGCTGCGCAGGATATGACCTCATGTCTTTGAGGAAAAGGCGAGCGGACAGAGAGGCAGCCGAGGCCTCATCTTGACGGAAAACAAACACTGGAGCGCACCAACCAGAAAGAAGGGAGGGAGAGAAGCGAGAAAGAGAGAAAGAAACTGAACATTTGTTTTTACTTCCAAAAAAGATATGACTGTATATGCAGGCGATTACAGCCAGCCAGCGGTGTTTCAGGAGAAAACAAACACTTTCTTCAACATAAAACTTTCTGTCTTGGTTGATTTTATTTTTTTTGCATTTTTTTTCTTTCCCTTTGCTTGAAGAGTAAGAGGAAGGAATGAGGAGGCAGAGAAGATGGCGGCTTTGGGTGGAGGGAGAGATGGCCGGCAGCTCTGCTCTGCTCTCTGTAATTTGGAGGCTGTGTGTTAGCCAGCGAGTGGAGCAGAGCAGAGTCGGGCCGCTCCGTGCCGGGCCAGGATCTCTCATTACTCCCCACTTCCTCTCCTTGCGCGGCAGCCAAGCCGCCTCTTGGCAAGGGACTTAATTTTGGTTTTGGCCGTCCTCTGTTCCCCACCCTGTGTCATTATGCTGCACAAATCGAAAAAACAGCATGCGGAGACAGCGGAGGATGGAGAGAGGAAAAAGAGAGGAGAGGATAGGGAAAAGCGTGGCTAGCTTGCACAGTTTTTTTGTAAAGACTTCCCTCACGTTCACATGCTTCGGCGTGCCGTCTCGTCCTTAGCGTGGCATCAAGATAACGTGTACAGTTGAAAACATTTGCCTACCTTAGCATAGCCCGTTGATCGAGAGGTGGGCTTTGCAGATATGGCACCCAGCCAGAGCTGGAGGGGAGCCCAGAACCAGATGAACATTGTTTTGGTTTGCAGTCACTCTGTGGAAGTGGATTTTGACATTACCTCAATATGTGAAGATAGAAAAGAGAGACGAAAGTGTGTGGGTGAAGGAGAAAGAAGGAGGAACCCCCCCCCCCTTCAGCAGGATAGAGATGGGAATGGAAATAAGTGGAGACACATTCCTGTAAACCTGTGTGTGTGTGTGTGTGTGTGTGTTAGTCTTCTTGTGTGACACACATGGCTGGCGCCTCCACCCTCCTGCCTGCTCATTCATGTAGTCACTCTGTCTTTTGTGTACTCAGACCAGAGGGGTGTGCGCGTGTCTTTTTCATCCCGGCGGCAGACTCGGCCCCGTCAGTAGCCATATCTCTATCAAAGACCACGGAGCTGGCACAGCCACACACACACACACACACACTCTCATAGACAAACACAGGTACAGTGCATAATTATTAATAACAGAGCAACAACACGACAGACCGCACACAACTGGCTCTGCTGGTTGTCTTCCTCTCTGTTTGCGGTGCCTGTATCATTTAGTTCCCACGGTGTTTCTGTGCCACAACAATGTGGGTGATTGTTCGGCCTGTCTGTCCATCTGCCCGCAGCCCTGTGTGTGTGTGTGTGTGTGTGTGTGTGTGAGTGGCTTTCAGATGCAGAGGCCTGCGGGTGATCTTCTGACTTGTGTGCTCACAAAAAGTGAGCTGATGACATCGTTACAGCATTGCCTGGTACCCTGTATCCAACTAGCCAGTGTTTGTTTGTCCTGTCACCCTGGGTAATCTGGGCTGCAGGGGACAGCGTGTGCGAGGGTCAACGCGATGAAGCGCTTGAATAATAACTCAGTGGGAGGAGGAAGGAGGCGTTACAGGGGTACAAAATGTCCTTTGGTCAAAAAAAAATATCGTCCTGTAGTTTTGTGACAACACAGATGCAAACGTATGATTCTTAATAATTAATTATGGGACCGCCTTGTGTATCATCTCAGTCCAAGAAAAACATCATTCCTGAGCGACATCAAGACATGTGGATCATATAATTATAGCAGAAAACTTCCACTCACAGAAAATTATACTGTCGATGGAGGCATTAGGAAAACATGCGCCATTTCTCCTCCTTATCTCCTCCCGGTCATGGCCGGATGGTTCATGTTAGAGATGGCGTGTCTGCAACTCATTCTCTCTATCTGTGTTTCTGCAAGGAGTCAGATCTTGAGATAGCGAGAGCTGTGCCACTCCCCTGTGTGGTTTTCCTGCCACTGGGGCTTATTTAGGTTTCTTGAAATGGTGTGTGTGTATGGGGGGGGGGCTTCACATCCTCTCGCATATTCTGCCACCCTAAAGAGGCACTTCCTCTGTCACCTACTAAACCAGCGATCTGTCTTGTCTATTTATCAATCTAAAGCAGCTGTTCTGCAAAAGACCCTAATTAATGAATAATTTCACTGCTTTATAGATACTGAAAAATGTCAAAAGCTGTTGGTCTGTGACTCATTTTAAAGGGAAACTGCATAATTTTCCACATCAAAGTCTGCTTACAGGTAGACGCACTACTGCATGTGTGGAAAAGAAAAGTTGAATAAAACATTTTGTGGGACCAGAGGGAGCTGCACGAATATTGCTTTAGGTGATGTCAGTTGTGGCTGCAGTTTGAAAACGAAAAAAAGCCATGACATTGTGGAGTTAGAAAGAAGTGAGTTTACCAGACCTCTGTAGCCCGCTCCTCCTCTCTGCTTGAGGCTACCTACTCAAAGCTACACTAGCCGCTATGAGTAAACTTTATCCATGTCTATCTGAAGGGGTTTCGCCTGTCAATGAATTTCTCACCCCAGAAGAAAGTGAAGCGAACGCACAGACAGACAACAAACCCCCAGAAAATCAATGAGACCAAACATTTTTTCTGAACACAGAGAAGGAGAAATGCACAGGCTTTCACTACAGACAGAAAGGCACATACACACTCATAAAGTTGAGCATATACGGCATGGCAGAGAGAACAAAAGGAATGCCTCCAGGGTGACCCTTGACCTTCGGAATAGACTTTCCCCGGCTCAAGAGAGGGTGTTGACTTAGAAAATAAGGCACCGTGAAGAGTCCTTCCTTCCCCCTTGAGCTGTTTCCTTCATGTCTTCCTCATTCCTCTTTTCAGCCACCTTGTGCGTGTGTGTGTGTGTGTGTGTGTGTCTTGATGACGACAGGGTCATTACAGGTCTGAGCTGAGAGAGAGGCATGTACACACACACACACACACACACAGAGCTCAGGGATCGATACGAGACAGTTCTCAGGAGCCTCCTCACTATTTACTGATGTTGATAGTGTTGTGTCCAGACCTGAAGGTTGAAAATTGTGTTTGTGCACGCTGGTGTGTCTGCATGAGGGTGTAGGCTTGTGTCCCTGCGACTGTGTCGACTTCTAAGAATAGCAGCGACCTGGTGTGTGCGTGTGTGTGTGTGTGTGTGTGTCAGTGTGTGTGGAGTCAGACAGAGGTAATGATTAACCTTTCCAGACTGTGCTTCTGGCCCTGAGAGGAGCACCCAGTCTGTCATCGCACCCTCCCCCCCGGCTTTCAGCCATCCCTCCTCCCTCCGACCAAGTCCAATTGTCTCATCTAGCGTGGCGTCCACTCTTAAAGACCGTAGGACCATTAAAATCCACAGGGGAGCTAGCATTGTGTGTGTGTGTGTGTGAGTGTGAGTGTGAGTGCTTGCCAAATATTCCCTCCTTGTGCTGTGGTTTGAATAGTTGGCTCACATTTATTTACATCCACATATTTCTTTAAAGAGCACCTCCCTCCCCTCGCTGATCATGAGCTGATCATGCATTAAATACCTAAGAAACGCAGGTGCAATGTGCTGTTTTTGTTTGCGCAGTGTTGCTAATGGCTAACGTCCAGTTAGCCCTCACCAGCTTTTCTTACGTTGTAAAAAAAACCCGTTTAACAAGGCCTGCTATCATTACAGCCATCTACAATCACATGACATGCTCCACGCCAGAGAAAGTATCTTTTTTTCTGCTTTGGATGGGGGTCGTGTGCGGACCTCATGGGACACCCCAGAAAGGGGCAGACCAGCAGCAGACAAACTGACAGAGGCAGAGCCGAGCAGAAAGGGCAGGCTGACAGATGGCCTCAGGCTGCCAGCTAGCCGGCTTATCTCCAGCGAGGAGAAGCCTGAGACACATGGGCTGAGAGGCCGCGGAGTAGACGAGCAGGTGGGGCGGCAGACAGATAGGCGAGCTAATGCTCCGATAGGCAGACGTCCAGACAGCAGACAGATGTACAGACAGAGACTACACAGCCGGGGCTGATGGAAACCACACCGCTCCAAGGACAGACGGACTCAGAGACTCTGACGACACCGTCTGACACGCACGCACGCATACACCTCTGCTGCTGGAAGCACCTGAAATAGTGTCGGACCGTAACACGAGGAGCTCGACCAGCAGACACCTCACACTCAAACACAGCGCACACGCAAACACACGATGTGTTAAAAATTAAAATTCGGTTAAATGAGCCTTGCACTTGGAACAAGGTGCGTTGGTACGGGGGCCACTCACATTAGTGTGCGTGTTTATGTGTGTGTGTGTGAGTGTGTGTGGGTCTGTGTTCGGCAGCATTACTCATGAGGTGTAAGCTCATCTGCTGTCAGGACAAGCTGTGAACATACTCTTCACAAGGCTGCGCCCCGCAGATGGAGGAGCCTGCCTGTCTCGCTTTCTCTCTGCTGATGTAATGAAGAGAAAAAAAGATGGTTTTGTTTACCTGAGTGAGGACAGTTTGAGCTGGACCAGAATCCTGCAGCTATATTTATTTTTGTCATCGTCACAATGGGCTTCCTCTCAGATTAGTTTTTTATCCAACTGTGGAGGAATAGTTACAATTCAGTGTTGCTGCTGGGGAAAAAAAGCCCAAAATAACAACTTTTTTTCATCCTTCTACGGTTCATTTACAGCTATAGTTACATTATAGATTCAGATTTTTGGATGCAAAATGTATGATCAGCTTTGATGAAACTTCTTTAGCTAGCTTTTAGTTTTAACTGAGAGTGCTGCTCGCCCGTTAAAGAGCCCACTTCACCTGCTTTACTAGTCGACCCTTTCTGTTGCCTGTCATATTTCCCTCTGCTGTTTTTCTTTCTTTCTTCAACCCTTTGCTTTTCGTCTTCCCCTCTCTCAACTCTGCGCTGTGGTTCTCACTTACCGCCAGTCGGAGTTTCTGAGAGGAGAGGCGACGAGGGAGGGGAAGCGGGGCAGTTAGTGTAGTCCTGAATAGCAGGGTGTTTTCAGGCTGCAATGACAGGCTCAGACAGGCAGCCGCTGTAATGACCTCTGACGCCAGGCCCTGTCTCTCTCAGCAATAACAAACATGTGTGCGCGCGCACACACACACACACACACACACACACACACACATATATACATGCAGGGCCCCACAGGTGAGCTCCACCAGCAGGCCCTCTGTCAGCTGTTAAGAAAGTCCAACGTGTCCTTCTTCTTAAAAAACGCTGGCTGTTCCTTTATGTATGTGTAAAACAGACCAAAGCTTTGGCCAGAATCTGAGACACTGTTTGACATCAGCCCGAGACGCTAAAAGACACTTTTTGTCTCTTATCTCAAAGATAAATGCTTTTTTCTCCTCCATTTCGTCTGAGGTAGATAGCTGGGTACTTAGTTTCCCCCAGCACCCCATGAGGACGGATTTATGATAAACTCCCCGAGGCTGGGCTCCGACCAACTTCAAAGAACACAGTCCCCCTTGTTTTACGGAAGGCATGCTTTCAGTCCCCCCCCACTGCCTTCCCTCCCCTCGTCTCTGTTTCTGTCTCTCCTCTCCCAGTGTTGTCTTTTTCTTCCCTTTTTTCCCCCTCCTTCCCCCTGCGTCTAATGAAGGCTAATGACAGGCCGCGGTGAGTCCGCTCGGCCCGGCATAGATCCTGCCGCATTAACATTGCAGTTTGTCTCAGACGGGACCTTCCAAATTACCGGTTACATTCGCAGCTACCGCAGGATGAAACGGAGGGGGGGGGTCGGATGGGAAGGATGGGGGCAACTGAAATGGCTCTGAGAGGGGCTCTGTTCATTTTTTTCCCCTCTCATATATTTCCCTCTCTTCAAGCTTTCTTAACCCTTGAATGTGTCTTTCATCGAGGCTGGATTTGAGTGTGTATGTGTGTGAGAGAAGGGAGGAAGTGTAAAACACTGTTGAGCGGTTGATAGAAGTTGCAGCGATTAGGTGACAACCTTAAAAGCACAAGAGACGCTTAAAAAGTTGGGAGAGGAAGCAAAGTTGCAAAAGTAATAGTCCAAATATGCAAAAAGCATTCCTTCTCTTCCCCACCCCGCCCCCTCTTTCTTTCCTCTTGCGCTCTCTCTGTCTCCCTCTATTTCCCTCGCGCCTGACTGGCTCCCACTTTTCTAGCTGGGAGTAGCTGGGAGCCAGATTTCTGTGGAATAGAGATATGAAGGGGGAGCGGGAACGGCGCAGGAGGCACACTAAAGGGAGACAGGAGAGGGAGGAGGTGGAGGTGGAAGGCGGGGGGGGGGTTAGTAGTTTGGAAACTGGAGCATGGCCAATGCTACACTTCTTTTACACTCAGGGGAAACTTTAGACTGGAGAGGCCTAGCTTGTCAACGTTTCAGACACCAGGGTTTGAGAGTTAACGGCCCGCCTCGCTCGGCAGCTAAGCGCCATGTGCCCGGCGTAGACAGGCGATGGTTTATGTGTTTATGCGAAAGTCCCTCCGTCCCGTTGCCGTTGCCCGGCTACCGCGGACTGGTCTTTTGTAAAGCACGACTTTGCAGAGACTTTCTAATTTCCTCCAGCAGGGCGAAGCACGTCGCCGTCGAGAGACGATCGGGGACAGTCGGGTTGACGTCAGCACATTGTTGGCCACGCTGCTACAAAAATACAGCGAGCCAGACAGAAGATAAGCATTTAATGCCTGGACAAATATTGTACTGCATGTGGACACTTGCCTGCCAATGTCTCTTGGTTGCCTCTCTTGTCTGAAGTCCAGGAATTCCAACATGGTTTTCCTGTATGGTAGAAATTGGGGATGACAGTTTAGCTTTGGCTCTCGAAGAAAGCACATTCTCTGTTCCCCGAAACAGGGATAATGGAGAGTTTGCAGAGAGGTGTTAATATTTTAGTACTTTCTTTGTAGTTTTGAAAGATATTCCTGATCAGATGCCCATCATCACAGCCTTTTGCACTGCTAACCCCCCCCCACACACACACACACACTTCTCGATCTGTGTATTTTACAGTCTGATTTTTTTTTCCAGTGTCATCATGTTGTTCCAGTGCACCTTCCCACAGGTCTAACCATCTCCTTCTTTCTCCCCTTTCGTTTTTCAGATTCCATGGCAATGCAGGAGTCTGGCGAGCGGGCCCATTGGTGCGTGGTGGCATACTGGGAGGAGAAGACACGTGTCGGGCGCCTCTACTCAGTCCAGGAGCCCTCTCTGGACATTTTCTATGATCTACCTCAGGGGAACGGCTTCTGCCTGGGCCAGCTCTGCTCCGAGAACAAGTCCCAGCTGGTGCAGATGGTGCGGGCCAAGATTGGCTATGGCATCCAGCTAACGCGTGAACCGGACGGGGTGTGGGTCTACAACCGCAGCTGCTACCCCATCTTCATTAAGTCGGCCACACTGGACAACCCGGACTCGCGCACGCTGCTGGTGCACAAGGTGTTCCCCGGTTTCTCCATCAAGGCTTTTGACTATGACAAGGCTGGCAGCCTGCAGAGGCCGAACGACCACGAGTTCACTCAGCAGCCGCGCACTGGCTTCACGGTGCAGATAAGCTTTGTGAAAGGCTGGGGACAGTGCTACACCAGACAGTTCATCAGTAGCTGCCCGTGCTGGCTGGAAGTCATCTTCAACACCCGATAGCAGCAGCCTTCCTCTTCTTCACCCTCCTCGCCTCTTCTGCCCCTTCACAAACAGACTAAACCCACTTTCCTTTTTGTTTTGTTCCAGAGGTTCAAAGAGAGAAGAAAAAAGTTTTAAGAGAAGAAGAAAGTATAAGATTCTGATGGACTTTGTTTAATAAATGACGAAGATTTAATTAAATAAAATAAGAAGCGAAAAATGTATTTTATGTTATATATAAATATATTATTAATTGTAAATATGAAGACGTTTTATATGCATCATTATTTATGTATTGTGCAATGTGTTGATGAGAAAAAGAAAATAAGATGCACTTTGCTTAATATAAATGCAAAACAAAGAAATGCCAAAATAAAAAAAAGTACAAATAACATTATTTGTTCAATCTGTGCTTTACCTTTGGCTTTGTGGTTGCTTCATTAAGTGTTTTCAGGGTTTTTTTAAGATTGTTTGTATTGTGCATAATCTAAATTGGATTATTTGAATGGATCCACAAATCAGGTTGCTAAAACCCTTCTCATGTAGTTGTGGTGAAGAACACTGCTACACTATTTGTCACCGAAGGGCTTAGATGTTGTGTCTTGGATCGTAAAGTTATTTCCCTGTGAGACAACATGAGTCAGACTGTGACGGAGTCGTAAGTCACTGTCCCTGCCCTTAACAGGCTCATTATGCCTTTTAAAACTGACTGTTTTTCCTGGGTTATTTTGAGATGAATGTCCCTCTTCCTCCTCCCTGTCATTAATCGACTGACATCACAGCCAGGAAGCGGTAATGACAAATTTCAGGAACCAATAAAGTCAACAGAGGGATCCAGCTTCCTGGAGTTGCCTCTGCATTTTAATGGCTTATAAAAAAAGTGTAATGCATCAAACAGTCACACAAAGAATTCGCTGCCACACCTGAGGGAATGTGCACGTACTGGACCATTACAACATCACTTAGACATCTACGATATGAGAGGATGAAGAATGTGATTAGAGACAAAAGCCTATTTATGACCCATTGTATTTCCAAAAACAAGACAAAACAAAATAGATTTCCTTCGAACAAACCCCTTCAGTGTGTGTGTGTGCGTGCATGTATGTGTCTGGACCTCGTCCTGTTGCTAGTCAGATGGGTGTCTGTGAAGAGGATTACTACTGTAAGCCTGCTTTACCCACACACGCTGTCTCAAAGACCTACATTCACAAGACCCACTTTCCAAGCTAGTCAACCCCCCCGTCCTCTGCTTTGTTCGAGAGCACTTTGAAAAACCTTGAATTTTATTTACAATGTAACAGGGAACCCACCCCCATATACAGTATTTACAGTAGTAGTGGAAGCAGGATTGTATGTCTGTGGCTCTTTACTGTCTCTTTAGCTGTTAATATAAGAGTAGAACATTTAGAAATGTCTTGTCGAGCCATTTCAGATTGTTTTATTGCATATTTATTATTTATTGTCATTACTGAAAAAGAAACCATGTAACCTATGGTTTATTTGTCACATTCTAATTCAAATTAAGAGTATTAAACATGAATCCACACAGATAAATCCAACAGCAAATATTTGGGGCTGATATTTGGGGCTGACATTTCCCTGAGTACACACTTGTCCAAACATATACATTTTTAATCTTTCCATCCTGTTTTATTAATGACTGTGCTACAAAACATAAATTATTGTTATTAGTACAAAACCTAGGAGGAAAACTTAAATGACAGTGAAGATAAATCGTACCAAAACTACTTGCATACAGCCCACCAGGTGGGGACCACACGGTGGGACCCTGTTCCTTGACATCGTGCACTTTAAACTCAGAGCCATCTCTACAACCTCTCAACAGTAATCCCTAACCCTGCTAATACAACTAAAGCGGCTCTAAGCTTTGTGTGTGTGTGTGTGTGTGAGGCGAATGGCCTCATATCCATGTCTTCCCTCAGACAGGGTGACCCTGATTCTGCCAAGCAATAATTCCATTAAAACTATTACAGATTTCAGCAGCATCTCCAGGCGGCCTCTAGTTGTACAGTACATTACACGTGTAAGCTGCCTGTGTGAGCAGCTTCTAAGAAAAACACTTGAGTTGTTTAAAAACTGGTTCCAATATTATTAGACCCAAAATGTTTAAATATGACTATTTTTATGCTAAGAAAATAAGTAAATAAAGAATCTAGCATCTCTGGCAGTGGGAGGAAGGCAGTTACATTGAGAAGTACGGAAATGCATTGCTGATTGTGTACAAAATACCATTCTTATCAAATTCAATTATTTTTTAAATCCACTCATTAAAGTCTTACATTAAGAAAAAATCTGACAGTGCAGTAATAATATTACAACCTTTTTTCAATGCAGTTTCAAGTATTTCCTAAAATGGTTTGCATATTTCATAATTCTTCTGCTTCATTCTGTCTGGTTACAGACTCTTTTCCTCAGAGCGTTTTTCAAACAAATTCATTTTAAAGTAAGAAGTGGTTGGATGCAGACTTCTTACAGCACTGACACATTTTTCACTTGAGAACTGTTAAGATTTGTTCACCAAAAACCCATGTTAGTTAAAATAATCCTAAAATATCATGTATTTTTGCTAACAATACCTTTTTACTTTAATTAAATGTAAGTTAGCTTGTAATGGAGTATTTTTCACGTCATGGTCTCGCTACTTTTACCTCAACAAAGGTCTTAGTACTTCTTCCACCACTTCCCGTAACATAACATTTACTGTGTTCTGGTGTCCAACTCTATAACCTGACCTTCTTGGAGTTGGTGAAACAGCGCCCCTCTGGACTCTAACGGCTGGCACATATTAGTCGTGGTAAGTGGCGGAAAAGGGTATTACATCTCTGCGGTCCAGGTGTACCGAAATGAAACCAGGTGAAGTGCGCATGCTTTCATTTAAAAACTCTCAATCAGTCAGATGCTATCGCTGTATAACTGGGTAGTCGTTCTCAGGTCTCACACATAGGAAACTGTGAACATTAATAAAAATCATTCAAACTTGAACGTTAGCTTCATAGCTAATTCATTTTCCAGGTGATCAGTTGCGTCAGATACAGTGTTTTTTATAAGAATAATTGACGGCGAGTACTTACTAACAAAACTAGCTTCCGGGTGGGATGCGACTATCACCTGGATGTTTACCGCCGCACCTCCATGAATGACGAAGAAAAAAAGGGGGTTGGTTTTTTAAATAGTTTTTTGTGGTTATTATGGTTATTCTGGTCTCAGCTCTGGTTTAAATGGAGTCAGTGCGTTTTCATTTGCATTTATTGGCTGTTCAGTCACCTGTTAGCCTACTATATTGTGTGGTTGTGTGGCGCCTGATGGTACAAGGTCTAGTAGATGTTTTTCTTTTAAATCCCCCCTTATTGTGCCTTTACAATCTGTTGCATTGCAGAAGTGGCTTGAATAAAGACACTGGTATTTTGAAAACACCGCTGGTATGCCACTTCATTAGGTACACCTGTACAGTGTTTTGCAATCCAACACCACATCTCTGTCATGAATTCGACTCCTACGAAGTTTATGATAAGTTTTAAGTTGACACAGTCAGAAAGGAGATAACTCTACTTCATGTTTGTTATTGAGCTCATTGTGGGTGGTGTTGTAAGTGTGTTATACTGACAGTAGTTCCATATATTCTGGCTCTTTCACGTATTTGGGGTGGACAAAAATTAGAAACACTTCTTAATGTAACACAGCCCAGCACCACACCACTATAAACTACAACGTCAAAATAATAAACATGCAGAAAAATGAATATCTGTCTGCCATTGTCCATCAAGACTGAACATTATTGTCTTTGTATGTAAAATGTACCTAATGAGATGGCCAGTGAGTGTATATATCTGTGAACTGGCTCATGTTGCTGTTTACTTATATTACATTGCAATTGCCCTCAATAAGTGCAGTATGACTTTTTCACCAGATAGTGCAGCCCTACTTCTGCATGTTGGACAGTCATTTCTAAGAATCAAACCCGCATGGTGGTTTTTGTCTGTGGTCAACACGCCCATGCAGTCTATAGCAGGTCAGCCGCTGCCTATGTACATGTGTTTACTCTGTGTGTGCGTGTATACAGACCTGGGGGGTTGGGAGGATGAAAAGGGTTGTAGGAGTGTGTAGGTGGGGTCTTACGAGCCTCTTTAGGTGGAGTTGGTGGGGGGTTGCTTTGGCCTGATGTTCTTTGTGTGTGAATGTGCCCTGACCTTTTCACTTCAGGAATTATTCTTTTTTTCTAATTAGAATTGTCATCTGACATTGAATCACATGTAAACATCCTCTTGGTTGTTTAAATAATGTGTTGCAGATTTGTCGGGAATGTGACTCATCTTAAATTGCATTATTGTTCGAGACATCCTATATATGTGGTATATATATAGATCAAATGGTCCTGTGTGCTTTGTCCTTGCATTTGCGTGCTGTGTGTCATATATTATTTGCTCCTCTGTGTGTGTGTGTGTGTGTGTGTGTGTGTGTGTGTGTGTGTGTGTGTCTGTTCATGTGTATATACTATATGTCCATGTATTCCTGCACATGTGCCTGCATGCATGCATGTGGGGATGCAACACTAAGTCCTCATCTGTGCCGGTAGACAAAAAGCCAGTTCCCCCCATCCCCCTCTTCCTCTTCCCTAGAGGGGGGAGATAAGACAGTCTGTCTATCTGCCTGCTCCCAGCAGGAGGGGAGTGGAGGGGGTGGTTGGAGCCCAGGGTGGGAGGTTATGGAGTTGGTGGGGTGGGGACAGTCTAGCCGTGTTTACAGCCTGGATGTGCCGGTGGGGGGTTAAAGAAGAGGACAGTCACTTCTGGCATTCTTATGCTTATTTAGCTCCAGCATGGCCTGCAGTCATGTTTCTTTCCCCTAACTTGAGTAAATCACAGAAAAATTCAAACACAAACGCACTACTCTCCTTAGCAGCTGAAATGTGCGCGCACGTTTGATTGTTGTTGATCTCTGCTACAGCCCCCCCCCATTGCACAGGTCAGAAAAATAGCTTTGACCTTAATTAAAACATTTTGATAATATATGAACTACATCACCAAAATTAACTGACAGTGGCGGGAACATTGTTGATTGTCATTAGAAAACTGGACAACGCTTTTGGTGAGACTGATTTCTAACCAGTTTCGATCTGTTGCTGGGAGCAGTCACCCACAAGACTGGCTTCTCTGTGCACAATGTCATGAGAGTTTGCGAGTTTTAATGCCGTTAAAGCAGTTATTCATCTCCATGCCAACTGTGGCACCACACGTGGTTGTCTGTAGAGTGCAGAAAAACATGTTGTAGAGGTTTCAGAAAGAATGTTTCATAACATAAAATGAGTTTTCTTTTACTGCTCTCGACCAGAAATCTGTGAGTTACGGCAGCCAGAGGATCCAAAATTTGATTGATATGAAGAGGGCCTCTCTTCCGTTCGGTGGTTGCAGTCAGATAATTGAAGGAGCAGAAATATACCTCATTACAACTGTGTAGACTTAAGAGACAAATGTCATCACAATCATACAAAGAGCAAATGTTTACTACCACACTTTCTTCTCGTTTTTGTACTTTACTCCTACAAGCAGATTATGTCATGTCATGAGTAAATAACTAATTTGGACTGATGTGAGAAGCATTTCACACATTATTGGGATCAGGTGGAAGTGGCAGTTTTCTTTCTTTACCCCTGTGTGAACACTGTGCTTTTACAGCAAACAATAGTAGCCTGCTTGAGGAAAAAAAGCATCCAGATTAGCATGAACATGGTCCTTTTTTTCAGCAGGGCTGCAACTACACTCCTTGCCAGTCATTCTGACGATTATTTTCTCCATTAATCAAATGAATCTTTTTTTTTTCTTAAGAAAAATGTCCTTCAAGGCTACAGTGATGTCTTTTTAAATTGCTTATTCTGTGTGGTCAAGAGTCCAAAATCTGAAATAATCATCTTCATCAAAAAATCATAACTACTACTAAAAATTATTCATGAATTATTGATTAATGAATCATCAAATCATTTTTCCGTCAATCCTCTAACCGTTTCAGCATCATTGGATTGACAAATCTGTTTGTTGCAAGCTTTCCCTTGTTTTTCGGAGGTTATTTCTCAAAACAGGATGTACAGTGTCAGTCAGTCAAAAACTCAATAATAAAGTGACTTAACTGCAAAATTACAACAGTTCAAACTAAATTAGTTGTTCTGGTTTGGACTGTAATAATGTGGATCACTGCCACTGCCAGTACAGATTTGGGCACCAAAACCTTAGTTTTTCCTCTCAGCTTAAAGAAAAAAAAGATGTTCCTTTTCCAACTTCATCAAATGTTAAATGTTTATCGTGAATATCCTCCCTAGCATCTCAGATGATATAAAAAATGTATTGCTAATTTAAGCAGCTGCAGCATTTTTATCTGTCCTTCCCTGTATTTATTGACTTTAAGGGTGTAAAGCTTCCCCAAGTCACACATGTTTGCCAGAGCACAAACAGGTAAACAACCCCATCCAACTCAATAATGTGTGATATATTTAAGCAATCTATCAGAAGCTGCTGTCTTCTTTTATGGATTAAAGAGAGTGAAATTTGTATTTTAAAGAATATGTTGTTATGTGATTTTTTTTCCACCCAAAATCTAAACTGAGTGTGAAATACTCACCGTCTGTTGCTTCTAAAGACTCAAAGCTTTCTAATCAGTTGTCTTTTAATGAAAAGATTATTATTTCAATGTCTACCTCTATTCGTGCATGGATATTCATTTTATATATCATACCCTCAACACCCCCCTCCCCCGACACACATACACATCAGTTCACATTAAATCACAACATGCAGCCCCCTCCACATCGCCTTTCTTTCTGTATATTCATACACACAGTATGTGTGTATTATTGCTATGATAAATCAAGAGAAATATCAGTGAACACACAGAACACACCCTATGAAATTTGATTGATAGGTGCAATATCAGCGTGAGACAAGCATGAGATGACTACAATATCCTTTCCCTTTTTCTTTTTCAATTACGTTACACAAGAAGAGCCATTTCCTTGTCTGCCTCTTGATTATGAATCGCACTGTCCTCTGTCCTATTGGGCCTTCCTCCCAGGGGCCAACCCCCCCCAGAGGAACAATGTTGATGTCAGAGAGGCTGACAGAGAGCTGACATTAATAAAGCAATGGGAAACTCAGTTTCAAAGGAAGGAAGTGGCGTGCGGCGGCAAGGCTCTCAAATACGAGGCCGGTGCGAACAAGGTGGCATGTGCCAGAGTCGCCGCTCGGCCATTCGTACGCACAAGCAGACAAGATCGGCGCAAAAACGCTGATGTCAAGAAGTAGATAGTGGGGAAAAGTACAAAATGTCCCAGTTGCACGGTATCACAGGAGATACCGTGCAACGCGTGGCCGTGTGAGCAGCCGGGCGTCTGCCTGTGACGGCATTCCTGCCAGCAGGAGGGCGAGGGACGGGGTTGAGGGCTAAACCACCACATCACCGCTGCTCCCCTCGCAGTTTGGTGTGAGGTGACAAACGCCTCCACGCGGATTACAGCATTTCTGGCATTTTACAACCAGGTTAGCACCCGAGCGGCAACGCAAACCTCAGCCGCAGTCAAAGTCGCCGTCTGAAGTTGCGCTGCCTTTTTTTCTATTTGCAAAGAGTTTGTGACAGGGAGAGAAGGAAGGGGAAGTTTTGAAGAAGTGGGGGCGACGGATGTGGTGATTTGGGCTGACTGTTTTGAGTTAAAAGTTGGTTTGACGTTTGACTCGAGGTCTGTCGGCTTTGTCGGTCCCTGTGTTTGTGCTTGTGTTTGTTCTGCGTGCGTAATGCTGAGTTTGTAAGATTCCTGTGTGGATTGGAGTAAATGAGGGCTGAGGAATGCGAGTGGAGGGTAATCATGGCAGACCCACAGGAGTAACCAGATACTGACTGCCAGACTTCAGAGGAGTGGGAATCCCTCCACACCAACACACCACCTCCTGCAGGAGACACTTTGGCTGGGACCTTAACCCCCCTCACCCCCACCCTTAACCCAAACCTGGCCCTTAGTGTCTAGCCTCCTGCCCTCACAAATCAAAAATTTTACTTCTGTCACCCTCTTTGTAATTGTATTGCATTCATTTAAAAGAGTTCACACTGTTAGTTGGAACACTTTTATTAATAGTTAATAATTATTTTAATGCTTTATTGATCGATAACGTTTTGAATTTAATTAGTAACTTCAGAGGTGCCGATGTAAAGATTCTGTTACCCTTTGACAGAGCCTGTTTCCTGTCTTTGTGCTAAGCTGTGCCAATGTTTGTTGAAATGTCAGACTGTCCCTTTAATGCCTCTTTTTCATCACAAAGTCTTTGTCCGTCAGTCAGGACAAACAGAGCAGAGACGGTTATGTGATTGGCTGTTCCCAAACGCCCCTCGTCCTCATTAATGGCTCATTTTTATGAAGCTTTTGTAAAGGACTTTTTAACATGTCCACCACTCCTACCACAATCCTTTTATTAAGTTTTATTTTACAAAAAATTTAGCAGGTATGCTTGAATTAAGAACACACACACACACACGCACACACACAGTGCAAAGGAAATGGTTGATCTTTATCATACTTTCTGGATCAGACCGTGACCCTGCCGTCTTCCTCCTCAAAACATCCTGTCTGACTGGAGACAGAGAGAGATAAAGAGAGGGAGAGAGGGAAGATGGGATAGATGATGTTATTTAATAGCGGCGAGAAATGAAAAATCAGACAAAATACCAGACATAGCACTATCTCTAATTGCTGGAGAACATACCGTCCTTCCCCCTTTTCTGTGCATCTCATTAGCCATAAAAAACATTTAATCGACATTCCCCATCATTAAGCATTTCCTCTTTCCTGAAACGGTTCCTTATTTCGCAGAGAACACCCTGTTTCTGCCGTCAATTCCACCCCAGTTTGATAGCTACATTTCTATAGTTAATAACAGAAAATGTAATAATATCTAATCAATCACCTTCTTCAATTTAGACTATCCCACTTTCATGCCAATTAAGCATCTGCAGCACTGAAATGGGAGAAAAAAAATCAACCAAGCAGCATCACTAATAGACTGATATCCTCCGCTAATAAAAGCAGAATGAGTATTTCAGGGAAAAAAAACACGCAAAGAATTAATCCCTGAGGGAAGATTTGGCAAATGTCTGACACAAGCAAGAAGATATCCAACACGTAGTTTTTAGCATGTGTACACATACATACATGTGCAGACGCGCATGCACACTGCAGTTTGGCCTCTCTCGTGCAGCGGACCCTGGGGCCTTGTTATGTGAAGAGCCAGATCAAGGCGGTAGTGCTGATCCAGGCGGGAGAAAGAGATAAAGTGAGGGAGATACAAAAAGACAGAGAAAGAATGAACATCCTGGGATGAATGCAGAGACGACTATAACTTCTGCTTTTACTCTAATTATCTCCTCCCTCAATGCCAGGAGAGCACGAGTGGCATAGAAACTGCTGTCTATTCATTCTTAACACGCTCCGCTGAGAGCTTGGTAAAGATCCAGTTTCCTCCGCGTGACCGAGTCAGTCGTCATCTACTCGACATCGGCCTCGGCGTAACAATGCAGACTTATTTCTATGGTTTCCAGGCATAAAGGTATTTTTGTTTCTAGCTTTCTGCCCCCACCCCGCTACACTGGAGTTAAATACTCTTTTATGGTGCTCACAGCATTCACAGTTAACATTTTTGAAACATTCAAAAGCAGTGTTTCTTTCCAGAAACCTTGTCCTTGATACTCTAGACAATCTGCAGACCTTGCTGTGAACAGTTTTCAATTTAACCACTTTTTAAACTGAAAAAAAAACTGTGAAAGATTTCTATAGATTACCCAGGGTATTTTTTTTTTTACAAAAAGAGGTTGCTATTGAATTTTCAAAGAGTTAAATAAAGTTTTCACCATATGTAGCAACACTAAATTTCAGTATTTCCTTTTAATTGGGTTGGAGGCAGAAAGCTTACAGACAGATTTCTCAAAACCTAAATAAAAAGACCAAACTCTGTACCCGCATGACTTCATACCACTGATATATTGCTGTGCTGGCTTCAATATACACAATACTAGTATATTGTATATGAACATTGCATATGCGATAACTGGTAATTCCATTTGAAGAAGACGGGGTCATATTATGAAGTGAGCTCCAACATCAGCTCCTAGAGAGAGTGTTGCATCATGGGATGTTTGTAGCCATCAACTTTCTAGGCTAGCAAGTTTCTTCTTTTTTTTTTTAACTGTGTCTCTGCTTTTACTTAGTCAGCACTAAAAGTGTTTATGAAGCCCAGCGTAACTTAGAGGAGTTTCTGATTCGATGTATTTCGCATCCACAGAGGAAATGAATTCCTGACGAGCAAAAACGTCTCCCGACTTCACTGCAGAAAACGGACCGCGGGCTGTCACGCAGCTGAGAATTACTGGCTTCACTGCATGTCGCGAGATGAGGTGCTGCAAAGGACAAAAAGACCAAGAAATGCTAACCGCCAGAGAAAATGACTCTGCCTGCTCATTAGACTCCTGACAGGGCGGGGGGGGGGTTACGTGATGGGGAGAGAGACTCTACAATTGTTACACGTAAATGGAAGTAGGCCAGTAGAGACACGTCTTCAGTGATGATTTTTTATTAGGGTTTATTAGAATCTCATTTAAAGGAAGTGTTTTACATCTCCAGTCTTTTTTGTCCCAAAATCAGCAGTTGGAAATGGGGATGGGCCGTTTTTATATTCAGGTTAACTGGATGGTGGTGTGAATGGTCCATCCTCAGACATTTTGTCCAACGTTTGTCACAAAACAAAAAAACTTTAAGACCGAGCAAGTCATCGACGTCATCCACTGTTCATCACCTCTCCCTCTCTCTCCTCTTCCTCCCTCCTCTCCAACACGACTTCACCCTTCTCTCCTTCACCTCCCCTCCTGACTCCCTCCTCTCTGAGTGGTCTCTTCCTGTTGCCCTTTTCTAAGCACAAGCCAATGGTGCTGACGTACTTCCATGTCACAGTGGGCGAGCTGTACTCTCCAAACAAACACACGGAGGCTGATAGAGACACGCTGGCAGAAATAAGATCAAGATAAGAAGGAAATACTGTTTGTTACAATGAGATAGCAGAGACGGACAAAGTCCTGAGACAAGTCCAATTTGGTTGCGTTGAATGCACCGTGCTACATAGACTGTAGATCACGAGATATTGCGGTGGGTATTAGGCTGCATTATGAATCATATTTTCCTACAAGGTTTTGTTCATTAAATTGCAGGTATTTGCTTCTGTGTAACTGTACTGTAGTTTTAAAATGCAAAATATTGTTCGAGTGTGGCTGAATGTCTGAAGTCGCCTCTTTGAAAAGTTGCCTCACACTTTAAAAGTCTTTTTTGAACAACACATTGACAAACACCTCGCTCGAGATTGCCTCGGTCATACTTGATGGAGCTAATCATACGTGAGCAAATGGGCGCTCTTTCATCTTAAACCATTTTCTCCCCTATTACACGTCACTCTTGGGTTTGTGCAGTGGTGCCTGATATTGAATGGTACTGAATGAAACACTGGGGAGAGACTCCTTAGCTGAAGCGAAGCAGATGCTGGCTTCTATCCAGTACCTGCCATCATTCATCTGGGCAACAGGGGTTATTGAGAACAATCAGAGATGCAGAGAGAAGTGCGCTGACAAGCTTTATACCCGCGATGATGTGTAGGTCTCCGTCTGCAAAGAGCCTGAGAAAATGTTTTCCGTTCCAGCTTTCTGCCGCCGTCCCTACTGCAAATGTCACATTACAGAAAAGCAGACATTTTTATGGGAAAGCCAAATAAGATAGACACATAGGCCTGTGTCTACTGTAAATCGCAAAACCGTAGCACAATCAAATACTGATTTACAGCAAATGAAGCATCTCCATCCTAGGACATCAAGAGGAAACAAGCCTTGGGATCTGTTTTGTTTTATAGATGCCTCCTATGGTAAAGCTCTTTTCAGGAATATTTTTCATATCTCCATCAAATAAGTTTCTCTACTTTTACATAAATCTCTTGTGTTGAGTCGCAACCCAGAAAGATGAAAACGGCGCTTCGGAGTTGTTAGGCGGCACCTTTTGACTGCTCCCACTCTTCCAGCTAAGCTAGGCTAAACATGCCTCAGACCTATTACAGAACCGAACACGCTGAGATGAAATTGATATCGATCTGCTCCTCCGGCTCCCAGCGAGGTGGCAAACAAGCGGAGTATTCCTCCAAGAAAAGTTGTTACTGATGTGAATCAATAGCTTGATTTCTCACTTGACAAGTGAGAGAAGCTAGTGAGTGCCATTAATGGTATCATCACACAATGCAATTTGCGAAGAAAGAACGTCACTTCAACACAAAAACCGATGACAATTATTGTTGTAAGAAGTATGTGGCAGCAGTCGTTGACCTTAACGCAGGATGTTCTCTGTTTAGTCTGAGAGGAAAATACAGGAGGCAGAGATGGATGACGGGCCTGTGGACTGTAGTGCATCCAAGACAGACCAGAAATGTTTTTGGTCTTATGTATACTTAGCAAGATGGGCGGCACATAACTTCTCTGTTGACAGAATCAAAGTTTGATTGCAAGAAAGTGAAAGCTGGAGGAGATATTCCTTTTTGAAAATAATTTTTTTCTATCCATTCGGTCACTTCGAAACACTCAGCTCATCATCTGCTGACAGGGCTACTTGTCATTTATCCTCATCCTCAGGGTTTCATGGATATTCATTACATTTTCAGCCCAATCCAGTGAAAAATAATCAATTGGTGAGGCTCAGAATACGTGTAAGAAATCTTAAAAATGGTGGAATTTAGCTCAGAAATTCATAACTAAAAAGCATTTGGAGTAGGGTTATAGGATCCTGCAAGGTCCCATGAAATTTTTATCTTATTTATTTTGTCTTTCTTACAAGAAAAATCCATGACATGAACTGGGAAAAGTTCTGAATTCTGAATGAGTTGGCGTGATCCATAGATTTGGCCCCGCTTACATAATTTAGACTATCTATAACCACGTGCGGTCACCTGCGGACGGCAGAGAGCCTGTGTCGATGAAATCTATTTGTAATGAAGCGAGGCATGCACCGAGGTAGCAAGAGCACAGTGTGTAGTGTGCAGCTGGTTGTAAACAAACGTCTGAAGCCGATGACGTCTTAAACACGGGGCATTAAACCTTAAACAGCAGAGACAGACATGGTGAGATTAGAGAGCTGCGTTGATGAGAATAACCTGAATTTTCTCGACTGCTGTCGGCGTGAGTCAGTCCTTCACTCTAAGCAGCGCGCACACACACACACACACACACAACAAATCCTGTTCATGTAATAAAATCCCCTTTGTTAGTGGAGGAATTTGTCCACGGGTCCAGGGTCTATCTGGGCAAAGTGAAGCCTTATCAAATATTTGGCAGCACACCAGACAGAGCCTCTTTGATTCCTGTGACCATGATGGAGAACTGAAGAGAGAGAGAGAGAGAGAGAGAGAGACAACAGTTGGATGGATAGAGGGATGTGCAGGGGCCTCCAAAGAGAAAAAAACAGAATCCCATCGTTCTCAACCCCCTCTCGCTGAGGAACACTCATCCCTTGGGACCTGTGATGTTCAGCAGACGTTATGATAATGATTAGAGCGGGAGACACAAAAAAGTGCGTGCACGCGCGCGCACAAACACACAGTTTCTCTACAGTCCCATCAGACGTGAAATCAAAACATGCACATGACTTCAATCAGAGCAGAAGCGCACTTTCATCACCTCCTGTAGTGCTGTGCCTGCTTCGAGGCAAATAAAAGCAAATGACACAACACCAAAATATTCATTAACTGGATGTTAGGCCCAGGAGTCAGACGGCGTTCTCCACCACAGCAGCACTAAATGAAGGAAAGTCTTTTGGAAGAATGGCAGCCCATAGGCTCCACAGACATGCAGAGACGATGGCGCAGTGGCGTTCCGGTGCATTACTCACCACTTTGTTAGTTTTTTCCTTTAATTTGTCACCTGTTTAAACTAAGGCTACCTAATCAACATTTAAGTGATGTAAATTAAAGTATTGGATCAGACCCGGCATCAGCAGATAGCCTAGTATTAAAGGACTCACACTGGAGACTTGATTGGACATCCCTAGTAATGAATTACATGTCAAAATACTCTGTTGGAGACGTGGTTCTGAAGCTAAATATTTCACTCTGTTCCCACTGCTGTAATGCCGTGATTAGTTTACACTTGACACTCTAGCATGCTGAGAGGTTAAATGTATTTGTGTCTGCTCGGTATTCTCTTTGCAACCTTCCTGTCCATCAACAATGGAAACTACTCAATATCCATGTTCTCCCATTGCAGTACACATAAAGAGATGACTCAATTGTTTAATTGGAAAGTGTTTGCTATGTCTCCTGAAATGCTTCTGTTCATATTTACATAAAATAGAATTATTTCAGATTAACTTAGGTCTGAGTCAAAGCTGGAATATGCAGAAACTAAACCAAAATGGATATCAGAGAGGGGGATACGGCTCTGCTGTTGCTAAGCAACTGCATGTCTCAAAGTCCGTGGAAATTTAAACAGTGGACGGGATCCAATTTTCCTGGGGACTGGTTTCGGCGCTGCGCCTACGGTAGAGGTGCCCTGGATGTAAAAGCAGAAGGCTGCCTCAACAGTTGCGTGCGCGCATGTAGGTTGTATGTGAGGGGAAAGAAAAATCCCACCGCAGCCTCGAAAGGTGAAGGAGAGCAGGCCAAATGCAGTGATGTCATGTGTTCGGGCGTCCTTGTGTGTGTGTGTGTGTGTGTGTGTGTGTGTGTGTGTGTGCGCGCGTGTGTGCGCTCCTGTGCCAGCCGCGCAGAGACGGCAGCCCCGTTAGCAGTTGGCATGACGATGAATGAAGAGCAGAGGAACTTGTCACTGTCTCATCTTCAGTAAAGTGAATTTCTCACATTAGCAGAAGCTGAGTGATGGTGCTTCGCTCGCTCTCCAACTGGGTCAGCGTTTTAACCACTTGTATGTAGTTCTGATTTGTAACAACCACACAGGACTGGCATTGTCTTTGTTTTTGCATTTGGAGCGCATGTGGCCTCCTAGTTACAGGTATTTATAGGCGTGAGTGGTCACATTTTTACCACCACATCGAATCATTAGGGTTAGCGACTCAGTTGGATTTTACTGACAGTGTTGGTGTCAGGTCTGTGGTATGTATGTTACTTTATCATCTTATAAAAAGTACGTACACTGTATAGATCTAGTTTTCCACTGAACTTTAATCAAAGAGTTTTACTTTGCTTCATATCCCACTCATTGAATTTTTTTTTTTTACAGAATCATGTTTACTCACCTTCATCTTGAGACTGATTCCCTAAAGTGTGAAGCTACAGCTACAGGAGCTGTAAGCTTAGCTTAGCATAAAGAACAGGAGCAAAGGGAAACAGCCTTTTATTTATTTATCATGCCTCAGCTTTAATACAGAACTACAGCACAAACTGAATAAAAGTAAGGGACAGCTACAGGAAAAAAAATCGTATTACATTTGTTGTTGGTTCTCCACCTTTACTCCTCCCCCTTTCCTCAGTGCACGCTTGTGCAACGCGCTCTCTCATCTTTTGGTAATGCGCGTCGGCAAAGCGACCTCTCTGGCGGATTCAGGATAATGGTGGCGGTGCTGCGTCCTACCAGCTGAGCCACACACACATCCCCCAGACCATTTACTGTGGCACGCTGAACTCTTACTGAACCGGTTAGTGGAGCTGAAAAGCACATCCAGTTCACAACATTGATTCCACTCACCCAGTCAATTAGCCAGCCAGTCGCTCATCCAGCCAGCCAACAAGTCATCCAGTCTGCTGATCTGTGCTTTTTTTTGGGAACATTTCAGATGAGTGTTTGGGTGTGAGTGAGCATTAGGGATGAGATTTGAAGAAGATTACCAAGGACCAGAAAGCTGCCTTGGGGCTGCGTGTGCTTTTCAACAGAGCTGCCGCCGTCCCTGCTGCATTAGCGTAGGAAAGATGTGCTGTGTGTCACTCTCTTTCTGTCTGTCTCTCTCTCTCTCTCTCTCTCTCTCTCGGTCTCGCTCTCATTTGCTAAGTGGTTCAGACATTGAAAAACATGACTGCAGGGGCCCGCGGTGATATCTAGGTCTTCTCTTCTCGTCCCGCCTCTTCTCTTCTCTTTGATGATAATTTAATCATTTGTGTTTTCATGACAGTATCGCATCTGCACCTCTCTCAGACGGACCATCCTGTGCTCGCCTCTCATGAGGACTCCCTCTGTGTGTCTGAGCCCACTTGGGGGGGGGAACTGGATATTGCTGGCCCACAACAGGACATCTGGCCTAATTATTCACGCTGCTAATACCCTCATCTGGCCAGGGAGAGCACAGTGGATTACAGTGGCAGAGCTCTGCGCCTCGGGCAGAGGTTGAGTCTCGGGCGACGGGTCCACTGCGGTTCAAAGGCTTCTGTTCCTCTTTTCTGGTCCATTATGTTGTGGTGTGAGTTAATAAAGGTGTGGCATTATGGGAGTGTGTCATTAGTGGCAATGCTGTTGTGATCATAGGGTTGTGCATACATGGGTGTGTGTAGCATCGTATCATGGAAAATGGAGCAACTAGCATGGTCTGTGCTTCTGTTTTTTTTATGTGTGGTTGGTATCCCAGTTATGATTTTTTTTTAAAGATAGTATTCCTGCCTGTTGTATGTTTGTTCATGGAAACATCCTGGTTTCACAAAACTGGAAAAGCTCCTCTCCCGGTTTTGAAAAACATGCTACTTGCTACATGCTCTGATAGAACCAGAAAGACTGTTAACACTTATCCTGGTTTCTGATTGCAGTCTGCCATGTGTGCAGGTGTTTCATTAACTCAAGCTATGTCAAAAAAAAGATGAACAACAACGTAACGATGAAAGTCTGACACGGGAAGACATATTTTATTGCCACTAATCGGATGCCAGCCACGTACAGCAGTGCAGAAAATGTTCTGATAAATTGATTTAATTGGCTTCATTATCAGCTGCCGAGGAAAATGAGTCAGTGCCAAAATGACAGAAACTGAGATGGTGAGAAATGGAAGACACGCCTGGTTTTCATTCATAAATTGTTTCACACTCTCATCTTTATAACGTACAAATAACAAGGTTTCTCATGTTCCCTGCAACCGTCATAACCCGAATGAATGAAAGCCAGAATACTCGTCTGCACATAAATGTAGGCTGCGTCCCAATACTCGTATTAGCTGTATTTGTAAATAGAGGTAAAAAGTGGGACACAGGACATTGTGTGGATAAATAACTGGGATTAACCGGTCATCATTACATTCAAGCCTACATTCATGTTGTAAAACAGGCACATGTTCAGTAATGATCGACTGAGTTGTCTGAGCATGTAGGTTTACTGTAAGTAAGAAACAAACCCGTACTCCATACGGCCTCCGTGTGGATTTGTGAAAAAAAAAAATCATCGTGTACCCCTGATAATTTTTTATGAGTCATAAGCTGTGCAGAAGCAAGACAGCCGGTTCAGCGCAGACAGAAGTGGAGAAGCGACGCCTGTTCCTGACTGTGCGAGATCTAACCAAGGCAACCCACACAGGAAGTGGTGTATGTAATTGGACTGGCTCTTCGGAAATGCGCAGTGCATCCTTCAAATTAACGACCACGAGCGGAGCACACTTACCTGTCCTGCTGCCTTCAGATAAGATGAGTGTGTGGATTCAATCATCTGAAAGTGATGGGTCTCACCCAGAGCACAAACATCTGTGGGTGACAGATACCCCCCCCCAGCACAGACTCAGCCTTGCCGGCACCGTGGCCTTAATCACACATGGACGCACAATGCAGTCGTGTCTGGCGGATGCAGAATTGACTTCAAGCTGACAAAGGGAAGCACGGATGTGAGTTTGGGAGAGCTTCGACGTGGGAGTGTCTTTGCTAAGTAAAGCTGCATTCACAGCTTTGGTGAGCACGTCTCACTGTCTGTGCCGAGACTGGGTGTGAATAGTCGGAGGAGCCAAAGCTGTGCCAAAATGACACTGATTGGTACCTTCCTCCGTCTCCAGTGTCCTCCTCGCTCATTTTGACACAGGAGGTGTCATGAGGAGCCATGAAATTACAGAAAAAGGTGCAGATGGGGAATCATTACCACTCCGCTGGTGCTGGGGCTTTATGTTTGACATGTTTGTGAAAGAGACAATTGGCGTTTGTTTGGCGGTCTTATCTGCATCAGATGAGTTTTGAAAAATTATGCGGTGTTTGCCTCTTACATCCTGTGAAACCCGAATGAAATACCCAAACACTGACGGACACAAACTTAGAAATCAGATGGATAGTCAACATGAAATCTAATATGTTTCGACTGTGCCAGCTAACCCCCAACTGAACTCTCAGTAAGACAGAGTGTGAGAGACGAGGAGGAGGAGGAGGTGTGGGAGAGACAGAAAAAGCCTGGTGAGAAATGAAGTGTGTGTGTGTGTGGTTGTATGTACAGGCAGTTGTGTCTATGTCACCTCCTATCTGCACCACAACTTGTGAGGGCGACAGCCTGTGAGGGAACAGGAAGCAGAGGAGACTGTGGAGGTGTCAGTGCGCGTGCGTGTGTGTGTGTGTGTGTGTGTGTGTGTGTGTCGGTGTCTGTGTGAGGTTAAAGATGAGTGAGCAGTCTAGCAGCTAGCGGAGCAGGCTAGCACTTTTTTCTATTATTAGGATCAGCATTTTTCTATCTCCAGAAGTCACCACTTGGGGAAACAAAAACTACTTTGATGCACATGATTTCAAACAGACAGTAATTATGTAAAACATAATGTTCAATCCATCATCATGAGTATAAAATGCTCTTTTTTCCCTTTATCTCAAGAAAAACCCTTTCATGACTTTGCCTTTAAACTACAACTGACCACACTGATAGGGTGACAGGTAGATGCTGTACCTGAAAATTCAGTAGAAATTCCCCAAGGCACCGACTTGTTCCCCGTGGTACCAAATTACTTTTCACCTTCCCAGTTAAATATTAAACCAAACATACGCCTTTGAAGGAAGTGATGCACTTGAACAAATTTACAGAACTGCGTTCTTTCAAGTAAAAGTCCTGGAGGGAACGGCGAATTTAATTTAGCTTCAAAGTTTGTTTACAGCACTGAGGAGGTTACATGGAATAATTTTTTTGTTTAAAAAGAGAAAGACAAAAAAAAGAAACTTTCATTCAAAAAGCATACGCCATCAAAAAGAAACCCTTATCAAAAGGCAACTTAAATATTTGATTTCTTTTTGCCTATAGAATACACTCACTATACACAGCATATGTGAGCAGCACACGTGAACACATCACAGCTTTGGGGAACTTTTGAGTCTGATTTTTTTTTTTTTTTTTTTTGCAGGGACATTAACCGATACTGGCAGTCCTGTGGCTGGAGTCCTCCGAGCCAGCTGTTTCGCCGTCCAGTAAGGAGCGCTCAAGGCTGATGTTAACGCAACATTTTCAGCACCACAGAAGAAGGCTATGTGTTTCTGATGCTCTGTCCTCAGACCTCCCTCTTAGGCATCTGGTGGGACACATGCAGCCTGCCAAGATTATTGGCTATAAGCTAACCCATACTGGATATGAGTGCTCTCTTTTTTTTTAAAGGCCTTTGTAATACCACATAGAATGCAATATAATGTCTGTTTTACGATTGTACCAGCTATGTGTGAAAGGATGACTGAAAATCAGGAGAGAAATATGATAATTTTGCCTTTTTTAAAAGTAATTAAGTTAATGTAACCTGGACCTGGATAAGCACAAAAAAAATTGGTGACTGGATTAGCCTGTTAAAACTGATCCATTCTTTTCAGTTCTCCTGAATTGTTAGTTAACCTGACACTCGCCATCTTTCAGGCGTTGAGCTTACCAGTACTTACAGTGTGGGCTAACATGGCGCTGACAGAAATGCCACAAAAAAGGGTTGACAGTCAGCACCACTCACTGTCACATCAATCCCACTTCTAATTAACAGATGCATAAATCAAACGTTGTCTTTTGATCCTCAAAATGTGTTTTGTTACGACAATATGTAGTGAGCAGTTGCAAAATGATGGTGAAACAGTTTTCATTACACAATTGTATGAGTTTGGGCGCCCCTGGGCAGATGACATATCTTGTTGGCGCCTGCAGTGAAAACAAGTCAACATGACCCCTGCAGAAAACAGAAGTGAAAATGATGTTAATTTCAAGTGTTAATGTTACTTTTTTACTTTTTGTACTTAAAAATATGGTTAAAAAATAATGTGTATCTGCGTGTGAGGAACGTTTTTTCAGCTGTTGAATTGAAACTTAAGGGTAAAATCCACCATAAAACAGCGTGTGGTGCGCAGAGAGCCACGATTCTGAATTCATGACCTGCCCCCAACCAGCAGACAGGATACTGAGCGCAGCTGGCAGCCAAGTGTCGATGTTGGTGTGTGTCTGTGTGTGTGTGCACATGGTGGCTGCATCTAAAGTAGCCCCTGTTGTACGCTCATGGCACCATGATTCAATTATATAGAGCCAGTGCTTTGCCTGAATATTAATCTGGGGGCCCAAACTTAATTTGTCTGGCGATGGGGGACACAAGCCCATCTGGCTGTATGGTAAGTGTGACTCAATGTGTGTGTGTGTGTGTGTGTGTGTGTGTGTGTGTGTGCATGAGAGGGGGTTGTCTGTCTATTGTGAGACACAGAGGGACCTGTCACCCTGCTCTGAGGAAGACAGATCAGTTTGTGGGAGGCAGACAGTCATTGGACACACACACACTCACACTCACACACAGACACGCACACATACACACCCTCACTCCCCAGAGACAGGAGGAAGTATAAAAGGGGGAGACAATGGGAATAATTCAAAAAAATGAGGGATAGTGGAACGTAAGGATGATTTTTTTATGCAAAATATAAAAAAGTCATGACAAGCTGCTTTAAAATATGAGGCCATAGTAAAAAAAAATATCCCCTCCCTGTGGGCATGAAAAGACTGTTAGCATTTTTATTTGGGTGTTGATGCTGTGAATCACAATTAACAGGGAACACATCCCAACTCAGTGTGATTTTGGAGCCTTATTTTCTGCCATACTTGCCTTTGAACTGAGCAGAAATTCAAATTTCTCCAAGGCACATGAATTATCCCCCAAATGGAGCTCCATTTTCAGTGTAATGTCGATATAAAGCTGTATATATGTATGTAGCTGAATGTCCCCCTGAGGTCAAGTGGGACCCCCCCCCTTGCTTATCACATCGCCCACAGTCCTTTGGGACACGAGCAGCGCCCCGGGGCATGGACACAACCTCTCCTTGACCTCCCTGTGAGCAAATGACCTTCCTGTGACGTGTAAGGTTAGCTTACATACTGCTGCCGAGGTCAAAGGCAGTGGTGGAGAGGAAAGAGGCTGAATAGAGGGAGGCAGCAAAAAGGGGGAGGGGGGTGGTTGTAATAGAGAAAGAGATAAAGGCAAAGAGCAATGTGCAGGAGAGTGTGTGTTAGTGTGTCTGTTGAAGAGACAGATGGGGGTGGGTTGAGGAAGTTAACAGTTCATCCAATGTGTGTCACATTCTGCTTCACAGTTTGTTTTTTTGGGGGGGCTTTTTTTTCCTTCTTTTTGCTTTGCTCGTCTGCAGGAAGCTTCAGGGTACAATAGGGGTGATGATGCAAGGAGACAGGCAGAAACACACATACACACGCATGCATGTGGTCATATGGCTAGGAAAGGCGACCGTGACGCTTTCCACATGCTAGTGTTGCTAGTGAGCTGGTGTTGTGGTTTCGTCTGCATGTGTTTGCAAGGGTGATAGCGAGCGGCGTGAAGAGGTGTGGATGAGGATGTATCAACCACCCGGCTGTTGCATCCCCTGTCTGCACCATGTCTGTTTCTGGCATTACGGGGAAAAGTTCTCCCACGTCTCCATCTAATGTTGCATACTATACTTTGCCTAAATCCGATCTTCCCTTCCCTCACCACCTTTCCCCCTCATCCGTTCTCCTTTTAACCTCATAAATTGCCTGAAACCTAACCTCGGAGCTGCAGCATTTCTAAGCTCATCACCAATGCCCTAAACAGATCCACCAATAAGCCCGCCATGCTTTCTCCCAGATTCTCATCTGATGGGTAACACCACACCTTTACTCTCTGTGACTACATTAGGGTGTCTGTGTGTCTGATTCAATCGCTAAAGTAGGTTTTAAATCATAATTATTTTAACAGAAAAGCTGAAGGTTTGCAAAAACCCCCAACAAGCTTCCTTGAGTGCAAGGTGATGTCTCAAATTTTTTTTTTTGTCTGAGTCACACTCAAATCTACAAGTATTCACTTTATAATGATAATGAAACAGAGAAAATGAGCAACTCGAGAAATTGCTATTAGAAAATGTTTGATTACATTTGTTTGATGTGCTCTCAGCATTTCACCTTCTGTCAGCTCCCTTATATCTGATATTAAATACAGGAAAGCACTGCATTCCTGAGTTCAGCTCTCATAATCTCAGATCCAGGATACTAAAATAAGAAAACATTTTTACTCCAATTACATTATTTATGTCAAAATGTTAGTTGTGGCACTAAATTAAAAGCTAAATGTGTTTGCAAGGGTGATAAACAGCGGGCTGGGTGAGCATATCATGTCAATACTTTGTGCTCCAGATTTCATCGCTGCAGAATGAGCGAACATGCACAGGGCTGGATGGAGTGCAATTTGATTTTCACTGTGAAATATGTGTGAAAGCAAATTAGTGGCTGCTTAAATGGCAAGAACGTCAAATTAAAAACTCAAGAGATTCCTTTTAAAAATGGTCAGCGAGAGTGTAAAGACGTTTTACAGTTAATGAGCTCAATCGAGCAGGCAGTATGGTCTTTAAAAATGATTTGCCAGCTTCTGCATCTGTTATTTGAGTGCACAGATTTTGATTTAAGGTCACCCCGCAGTCAACTCACTTTAAAAGGTTTCTAAATGCATGCTTGAATAAACCTTTGCCTGTGTTAGTGAGTTTGCAGTTTAAGGTATGTGTGTTGACAAGAATATATCAGCCAAGCCTGTGGCTCTGTAATAGCAGAGAGCTGAACAGGTTTTTACACCTGCGTGTTAATTCTGACACTTTGGTGTTTCCCTTGGCTCTGAGGTGAGTGTTAAGACAAACTAGAGTTTTAATTACTGGCCAGGCAGTCACTCCCCGCACACGTTAGCCCTCACTGTAAATACACACAGGAGGGAAAAGTGGACTAAAGCACCACACGGATGAAAGTAAGCAGGCGAATTTGTGGCCCTCCCCAACCCCTTCCTCTCTGACTCAGACACACGGAGTGAAATAGTTTATGCATCTGACCTGTTTGCTTCTGTTCCTTTGTTTCCATTTCTTCTCCCTGTCATTTCCTGTCTTTATGCCTCCTTTATTATCCCCTCATCCACCCCACCCCAACCCCAACCCCCAATCTTACCACATGCCTAGACCTCAGTGTTAAAATGCGCGTCCATGGCGTGTGCTTTATTAATAATTTAGATCAATAGCATCAGCCATTAAAAGAAGACGGAACACATGCCGGAGGAGATGTTAGCCACAGTGTTTTTGTTCTGTAATGACCAATCAATAACTTAATCAATCTGTCTGGGAGAGGCATGAATGATGATAAGCAATCAAGTCCAATAAGGTATCACCATAAGCAGCAGAGCACGACTGTCAGCAACACACGCGTTGGTTTAAGAGAAGAAAAGGATCAATCAAGTTCATCTGATTGTCTAAAAGGTTTGTCAATTAAGTTGATTTGAGTTGAGATATGCCTAATATTTGCTAATATTTGTGATTATGGTAAGGCTTTACAGTAAAAAAATGGATCATTAGAAAGAATCTTTACACTTTTCCACTTAATTACAAATTAGTTGGTTTTGTCCACAACACTTTTACATGCTCGCTTATTTTTCAACTTGAGAGCAAACATGGGCAAAAATTGGAACCAGCTCCAAGAGACTTGAGGATTTTTGTGACCCCTTGTGATCCTGTGCCTGTGACGTCCAGGGATTTTGTGCACTACACCCTGAAGTTTTCTTTTTTTTCCCGCTGTAATTGAAAAACAGTCTTTGATGTCACCATTTTGTGAAGGGGAAAACAGGGAATTTTTGTGAGCATGTCTACTACGGAAATATACTGGAAAGGCACCAAGGCTTGTGGAAGACTGCGGGAGGGTGGGGGGGGGGAAGCGCGTGCTCCTCACCAGCACGCTATAAAATAACAATGACTATTTGTGAGAATGTGCGAAGAGGTGAGAACTGAGCTGATCACCTTGACTGAGAAGAGAAATATCCCGTTACCAAGACAACATGTCTCCAAACACCTACTGCTCCCGGGAAGAGAAACAGGTATCACGATCTTGGCTGCCAAACACTTTCCAAATGGCGGCGTCTTCAATTGCTTCTGTGAGCCACCGCTTCACACGCACATCCAGCATTCACGCGCGCCTCTTCTGTGCGCGTTCAGCATTCAGAGCCGGAGCCTGGAGTCATTCTTCCGAGAAGCGTGGCGCAGTTGTGCTGACACCGAATAATGTCACTATTGTAGCGCCTGGTGCCACCAATCTCGGCGTCAGCCCCTGTGTCTCCAAGAGAGGCCGTGCGATGGTCTGAATGGGATGATGAATGGTCCTTTGTCTGCGGGCCTCGTGTCTGAAGTGCAGCCACGGAGGCTCTGACACACAAAGACACACACATACACACTTGTATTATCCACCCATCTTCTGGATGCTTGTGGTAAGGTAGAGGCCAGACTGAAACATTACAGCTGTGTTTCATTCAAATTACATTAAGCGAGGCGTTTACGAGCGTACGCTCACATCTTCTCTCTTTCTCTCACACACACACAAACGTAGATGCGCAGATACCAGACTCATGGGTAATGAGTGACTTTACAGAGGTGAGAGATGCTCCAACCCACACATTGTAATTATCATATATATTGTATTGGCATTTTACCCATGACTCAATGTCAAAAAACAGGTACATATTTAATGAAAAGTGTGACACCTGGATGCAGAGAACCAGGCCATATAGAGTAGGTATCACATCTGATCTCATTAAGTATGTTATTATTGTCATAAAGGAGCAGTAATATACATCGTTATATACCCCTCAAGGAGTCGTAAAGATGTTGTAATGGAAATTCAACGCTTCAGTACAAATGTCATTTTTACCATCAGCTCAGAGGTCTGCCTTTGCCTGGTCGGCTTTGAAGCAGTGCTGTTATTTACTTCATCTCGACGGTGTAAATATGAAATTCGGGGTGTGAAAAATATCCTTTTTCATCACTGTCGGCAAGTGCCCTTGTGCTGTAAACGAGCGATTAAAAAAAAAAGATGCATAACCATGAACTGTTTGCTCCCGCTTAGCAGAGGAGGAGACAGAAATAAAGCTAAGCTTTCAGTTTCTCTCTCTCAGAAAGAGAAAGAAAGGCAATCACAAATGGAGATCCAGAAAAAAAGAAGAAAACAAGCTACTGTTTTGTGTGTGTGTGTGTGTGTGTGTGTGTTATGTGGATATCTCGGCGCCGTAGGCACAAATTGTTTTTTCGACACAATGGGGCATTCACCGTCAGACAGCAACGTAGCCAGATAGCTGCCGCCACAGCCCGGTGCCCCCCGGACTGGCTGCGGTTTTGAATCACCACATGACTAACAGAGTTACCCGCTGACCGCCCAGTGACATCAGACGAAGCCAGCCGAGGTGGGCGTTTTTGCCCGCGACCCTCCCTTGCGGGGTGAGAGGGTGTGACAGGTGAGTGGCTCCGGGGACACTGCGAGGGGACTGCGTAGGAGGATGTGAGTCAGATGGAGTCGGTCAGATTTTGGACAGCCAGTGTTGTCTGGGTTTCCCAGAAGGCATCAGAGCTGTTTCTTTGTCATGTGAGCTTCACAGTGGGATGCAGGGGAGAAGGGCAAAATGTCAGCAGGAAGGAAGTCAACGGCTTTCAAGCGAGGAAAAAAAAACACCTGTATTTTTTTGGGGGGGGTTAAAATTGATATATATTTTCTAGTTTTCTGTCCACACTGAATGTCAAAACAAAAAGATGCGTGTATCAATATGTCCCCTCTGAAACTAATTTTTGCTGTCAGCTGATGTCATGTGTGAAAATGTGATGTGACTACTACATTGACAAAATTTCTAAAACACCGGTACAGTATTCAGACTACAGAATACTAGATGTCAACTATAATTGGTTCAGCTGCACTGAAATGCTAAATAAGCCTGGGTGATGTGTGCAAGATTGTTCATTATATTTCTGCGGAGATGAATGTTCCTGGAACCTTTTGTTAGAAACGCGCCTTATTTGGTGTTTTGATAAGAGCCTTAACAGGTGGCTGTGAGGGCTACAGCATATGATTCACATCATTTTCATACTTATTAAGCCAATCTATGGCCCCCCCTCCCCCATGTTTGGAAATGTGCATTTTTAATGGTTCTCCACTTTTTTTTTCTGTGGAGAACCTTTGTTCAGTTCTTTTTTTCTTCATTGTCACCAGCTATAATTGTGAAAGGTTTGCCGCATGACAGTCATAATGTATTTACTTTTTTTTTTTTTTTTGCGCGAGTGTGGACACGTTCTGGTCAGCCAGACTGCAGCTCTACTGCTGTGTCAAATTGGTTTGGTTTGGTTTGACGCTCGCTGTATCTAATATGTGTGTGCCTTTTGTGTTTGTATGTGTACTTGTAGGTGCAAAGTGGGCATGTCATTGTTATGTACAAGAAAAAAGACACAGGAATGTGAAGAGGAAGAGGAGAAGAAGGGGGGAAAAACAAGAAGAAAGCTCCTTCAGTGTTGGATCTGCTGTGAGATAAAAGACTCCAGAGCAATGAACCTGCTGGAGTGGAAACAGACAGAAATAATGAAGACGTTCTGAATAATTTACACACCGGCCAACTGTTTTGTGTTTATTAATTCACTTTTTACTTGTTCTTTTGTTAGCGCACTTCAAAGCTCAGCTAGCACAAGTCAACGAGAATTGTTTTGGTGAACTGGTACACATGCAACAATATTCTTAATTAGATGAATTAACTGAGATCTCAGCTCAGCGTAATTACGCTGCCTGTTCTCTTTCTGTTGGCCTTGAGTCACAGCGCATTCATTAACATTCCCTGTGTTGTTGGATATTACTACCGTGTTTCACAAAGTCTCAGCCTGATGGCGTAAATCAAATCTTAACAGAAAAAACTGGGTTGAAAAATGCTGCTGATGTGTTCCTTCCACAGTACAAATGGACAAAACATGCCAACTGGGGACTCGGGATTACTGATCGAGGTGACAGTCAACAGTGTGTTTATCTGTATCGCCACTGTGATGGCCTGGCTACCTGTCCAGGTTGTTGCCCTGCAGGCTGCAGCCTCCTGCAAGCTGGAACTGGAACAAGCAAACAAAGGATTACATCAAAAAGTTTCCACTGTATCTAAAGCTGGGGCTCAATTTTTATCCTCTCCTTGCTCTCGACACTGTCAAGAATAAAACCACTTTTCTAATCTATTTATTTTCTGCATAAGATGTGAAATTTTGATGAGGAAACAGTCCATTCTTTCTCAATCAGCTTTTAAAATGGTGAAATTTAGCAGTAACATCAATTCATTTCAATGAAATCGCCGCCATCAGCTCATAAGGGACAAACTACATCTGCCCGGATCTTTCATGTCAAATTTGCAATTCGCAGGAGAAAGGTTGGTCTCAAAATGTATCATCATTTTTAAAAGATTTTTGAGAAAATGTGTCTTTGAGGGATTTGTATGCACTTCAGCTATGAAAAATAAAGAAAAACAGATGGCAGAAACGAGTGGGGTGGGGATTTAAAGGATATCCAGTCACCATTATTCAGCTTTCATTAGTCTCTGAAATATATACTGTATACATACAGTATGTACATGTTAACACCCCGTAATGAAGCATCGTTTATCATTTAGACAACAAGTCCACAGCAATGCCTGGAACTTCAGCCAGGACACTGAACAGCCAAAATCACTCATCACGAGTATTCACACATTGCCAATACTAATAGAATTTGAACACTTAACGGGTATATGTAGGGAATGTATTATTGCTACCGCCATACTCTACTGACTTTCCAACAACAGACTTTATCTCCTGAAATTTCAGTGTGCAATCAGTGGCAGCCATAGCTAAAGGAGAGGTCTGCATGTACACAGACAAAGCACTACCTTGTACAGGAGTCCATGTGCTCCAATGGCTGTGTGCTGAGCTCTTTTATGTGTGTGTTTACACACACAGTGTATGAGAACACGCCTCGCACAGCATGCCACCTCGCAAATCAAAGCAGTGCTGGCACGCAGGGGAGTGGGGCTGTAAAAGTAGGAGAAGGCAGACAGATGCAACGGTTTTGAAGTAGACACACTCAGGTTGAAATGTCAGTTCTCGCTGTTGTTGCACTTCAGTGATTTCTCAGATATGCTGTCCATAGACCTTCATTTACTTTTCATAAAGGTTCTACTTTCTTTTTCTGTCTTTCAGTTTAGCTGTCGTCGCATAACTTTCCGACTATCTGTCACAGAAGTTCAGGTTGCCTAGCAACAGGGTCGTGCTTGTCGCAGCAGGTTGCCCCAATGACAGTCGCTAGGCGGAAGCCTGGCAACAAAGACATCAGGTGTTGCTTCCCACTGCTTGTCTGCGGACACTTCCATCAACTTCCAATGGCTGCAGCGTGTGTGTGTGTTTGTACAGCGTGTGTCTGTTCACTTCTGCTCCGGTGAGCAGCAGAGGTTCTGCTGACGCTATCCAGACCCTTTCCCATCTCTAATTATGGTGTCTGTGTGTGTGTGTGTGTGAGGAGAGAGTGTTTGTGTGTTGATTTCTGCTTGAGTGATCGGTCACCGAGTGCAGCTCACAGCGGAAGCTTTGCTCATGCCAGCTTGTCAGCCACAAAGAAAGACTATGACCTGTTTTGCATTTTTAACACCTTTTATCCTGTGGAGTGTTTATAAAACACTATTATTTGATGTTTTGAGTCAGTCATTTTAGGACAAAATTTTTTTTGACATTTTTTTTTGCCAAAAAACGACATAGTATAGTATGGCTTTTTTTTTTTTTTTACATTTGGTGACATGCTATAATATGACCTGTTTTGCTTTAACACCTTTTATCCTGTGGAGTGTTTTAAAAAACACTATTATTTGATGTTTTGAGTCATTTTTAGGACAAAATTTTTTTGACATTTTTGCCACCTTTTAAAAAAACGACATAGTATAGTATGGTATGGCTTTTTTTTTTTTTTTTTTTACATTTTGGTGACATGCTATAATATGACCTGTTTTGCATTTTTAACACCTTTTATCCTGTGGAGTGTTTATAAAACACTATTATTTGATGTTTTGAGTCATTTTAGGACAAAATTTTTTTTTTGACATTTTTTGCCAAAAAACGACATAGTATAGCATATTTTTTTTTTTACACATTTTGGTGACATGCTATAATATGACCTGTTTTGCATTTTTAACACCTTTTATCCTGTGGAGTGTTTATAAAACACTATTATTTGATGTTTTGAGTCATTTTTAGGACAAAATTTTTTTGACATTTTTGCCAAAAAACGACATAGTATAGTATATTTTTTTTTTTTACATTTTGGTGACATGCTATAATATGACCTGTTTTGCATTTTTAACACCTTTTATCCTGTGGAGTGTTTATAAAACACTATTATTTGATGTTTTGAGTCATTTTTAGGACAAATTTTTTTTTTGACATTTTTTGCCAAAAAACGACATAGTACAGCATGGCATTTTTTTTGTATTTTGGTGACATGCTATAATATGACCTGTTTTGCATTTTTAACACCTTTTATCCTGTGGAGTGTTTATAAAACACTATTATTTGATGTTTTGAGTCATTTTAGGACAAAATTTTTTTTGACATTTTTGCCAAAAAACGACATATAGTATAGTATATGGCTTTTTTTTTTTACATTTTGGTGACATGCTATAATATGACCTGTTTTGCATTTTTAACACCTTTTATCCTGTGGAGTGTTTATAAAACACTATTATTTGATGTTTTGAGTCATTTTTAGGACAAATTTTTTTTGACATTTTTTTGCCAAAAAAACGACATAGTATAGTATGGCTTTTTTTTTTTACATTTTGGTGACATGCTATAATATGACCTGTTTTGCATTTTTAACACCTTTTATCCTGTGGAGTGTTTATAAAACACTATTATTTGATGTTTTGAGTCATTTTTAGGACAAAATTTTTTTTTGACATTTTTGCCAAAAAACGACATAGTATAGTATGGCTTTTTTTTTACATTTTGGTGACATGCTATAATATGACCTGTTTTGCATTTTAACACCTTTTATCCTGTGGAGTGTTTATAAAACACTATTATTTGATGTTTTGAGTCATTTTTAGGACAAAATTTTTTTTTTTTTTGACATTTTTGCCAAAAAACGACATAGTATAGTATGGCTTTTTTTTTTTTTTTTTTACATTTTGGTGACATGCTATAATATGACCTGTTTTGCATTTTTAACACCTTTTATCCTGTGGAGTGTTTATAAAACACTATTATTTGATGTTTTGAATCATTCTTAGGACAAATTTTTTTTGACATTTTTTGCCAAAAAACGAATAGTAGTATAGTATAGTATTTTTTTTTTTTTTTTTACATTTTGGTGACATGCTATAATATGACCTGTTTTGCATTTTTAACACCTTTTATCCTGTGGAGTGTTTATAAAACACTATTATTTGATGTTTTGAGTCATTTTTAGGACAAAATTTTTTTTGACATTTTTGCCAAAAAAAACGACATAGTATAGTATGGCTTTTTTTACATTTTGGTGACATGCTATAATATGACCTGTTTTGCATTTTTAACACCTTTTATCCTGTGGAGTGTTTATAAAACACTATTATTTGATGTTTTGAGTCATTTTTAGGACAAAATTTTTTTTGACATTTTTTGCCAAAAAACGACATAGTATAGTATGGCTTTTTTTTTTTTACATTTTGGTGACATGCTATAATATGACCTGTTTTGCATTTTTAACACCTTTTATCCTGTGGAGTGTTTATAAAACACTATTATTTGATGTTTTGAGTCATTTTTAGGACAAATTTTTTTTTTGGGACATTTTTGCCAAAAAAAACGATATAGTATAGTATAGTATTTTTTTTTTACATTTTGGTGACATGCTATAATATGACCTGTTTTGCATTTTTAACACCTTTTATCCTGTGGAGTGTTTATAAAACACTATTATTTGATGTTTTGAGTCATTTTTTAGGACAAAATTTTTTTTGACATTTTTGTGCAAAAAAAACGACATAGTATAGTATGGTTTTTTTTTTTTTTTACATTTTGGTGACATGCTATAATATGACCTGTTTTGCATTTTTAACACCTTTTATCCTGTGGAGTGTTTATAAAACACTATTATTTGATGTTTTGAGTCATTTTTAGGACAAAATTTTTTTTGACATTTTTGCCAAAAAACGACATAGTATAGTATTTTTTTTTACATTTTGGTGACATGCTATAATATGACCTGTTTTGCATTTTTAACACCTTTTATCCTGTGGAGTGTTTATAAAACACTATTATTTGATGTTTTGAGTCATTTTTAGGACAAAATTTTTTTGACATTTTTTGCCAAAAAACGACATAGTATAGTATGGCTTTTTTTTTTTTTTTTACATTTTGGTGACATGCTATAATATGACCTGTTTTGCATTTTAACACCTTTTATCCTGTGGAGTGTTTATAAAACACTATTATTTGATGTTTTGAGTCATTTTTAGGACAATGGCTTTTTTTTTTTTTGACATTTTTGCCAAAAACGACATAGTATAGTATGAGTCATTTTTAGGACAAAATTTTTTTTTTTTTTTACATTTTGGTGACATGCTATAATATGACCTGTTTTGCATTTTTAACACCTTTTATCCTGTGGAGTGTTTATAAAACACTATTATTTGATGTTTTGAGTCATTTTAGGACAAATTTTTTTTTTGACATTTTTTGCCAAAAAACGACATAGTATAGTATGGCTGTTTTTTTTTTTTTTTTACATTTTGGTGACATGCTATAATATGACCTGTTTTGCATTTTTAACACCTTTTATCCTGTGGAGTGTTTATAAAACACTATTATTTGATGTTTTGAGTCATTTTAGGACAAAATTTTTTGACATTTTTGCCAAAAACGACATAGTATAGTATGCTTTTTTTTTTTTACATTTTGGTGACATGCTATAATATGACCTGTTTTGCATTTTTAACACCTTTTATCCTGTGGAGTGTTTATAAAACACTATTATTTGATGTTTTGAGTCATTTTTAGGACAAAATTTTTTTGACATTTTTTGCCAAAAAACGACATAGTATAGTATGGCTTTTTTTTTTTTTACATTTTGGTGACATGCTATAATATGACCTGTTTTGCATTTTTAACACCTTTTATCCTGTGGATGTCACAAAAAGATGAGCAGTTGCTTGAGAAAATATTGGGATGGATTAATGCCAAGATTTTGATTTGAAACCTAACAATAAAAACAACCAATCCTTGTTGCCCACAGGTCATTCTTTCACTGAGGTGTCTTGCAAGTCTTTTAGTGGTTCCAACATATATTTATGTCCCTGTTTGTCTTGTGTTAAGTACACACATAGTGATTCTAAATGAAATGAAACCAATGTCATAAATCCATCTCTGTCAAGGGGGTGCAACAAAGAGTAAGAAGACAAATGCATTTGAATATTCAGACACATGGGATTGTGAAGATTGATGTGGACGAGCGCTGAAGGACGTCCTATAGGTTCTAGGGACGGGGCGCTCAGTGGGGAGGCAACCCCGGCACTGAGCCCTCCCGTTGGGATGCCCAGAGTCAGGGAGCCCCAGGCATGTGTCAGGGCGAACCGAAGGCAAATCAGTGGCCAAGGACACGCCGCAGCATTCACGCACAAGCCCGCACACACATACTGCTGTTAAAGTTCTTAAGTCTGGCCTCTGTAATGTGTGACAGTGTAAAGGCGAAGACATGTAAATGAGGAGTTCCAGTGTGCGCATGTATGAGTTGGTCGTATAATGACCTACTGTGGTGCCAACATTAGTTACGCAGTCTGTCTGGTAGAGGCAGAGGAAACAGCATGTGCTCCGTGTGTGTTTCTTTTGTGATAGCAGAATATCTTCACCGTACCGCACCGGTGACTGATCCCATGTGACTGTGTTGTTAAGTGAGCAAACAAGAAACACAAGAGTTAGTTCTGTCACATCTTATTTTCTTTCCTGTTAGTTTATTTTTCAGTTGCTTAGAAAAACAAAACAAACACAAGCTCACAGATCACCCACTCTTGCTTATCTACTTGTCTGTGTGTCGACCAGAGCCTCATTCATTGCCCCCCCCCAGTATTCATGAGAATATGCAAATGAAGGTGCGTCTCATTCAATCGTCAAGTGAGTCATGTGACCCGAGCAGAGGGGTCTAAGGGCACGCGGGATGGGGAGGCTCCAGCTCCACAGACGAGGGGGGGGGGCAATCCCCACCTGCACCATCTGCTGTGAGAGTGAGCCGCTCTTTGCATAATGGAAACTGACCAATGTTTTTTTTTTTTCTTTTTTCCTTTTCACAAACTAAAACATGGTAATACCACACTTACACACTTGCCAGCAAGCTAGGTATTACAACAGTTTCAGATGTCGTGGAACCCACCAGAGGGGAAAAATTATATATATAAATGAGCTAAATATAATTTAAATAGAAACCTAGAAATAAAATAAAGACAACAAAAGACAAAAAAACAAAACAAAAAAACATAAACAAATCACTTCTTAAGCAGACACACATTTACAGATAATTAGGCTGCAAAAACATTTGTGACCTTTAAATCACCCTTCTCATCTAACTAATCTTCTGGGGTGTGCTTCTACCACACAGGATCTCAATTCTTGATGCAAGACAGAGAAAATAATATAAAAACACAACTGCCCACAGATTCAATGGGAAACTAAGTATTCATGTGCGTGTGTGTATGTATGTATGTATGAATGTTTGTGTATGTGACTACTCCTAAGCAATTAGATACTTCCTGATAGAAATGCATGGAAAGGCCAACATTGAGCCAAACAGCCAGTCTTCCTATGTGTAACATCTCTGTTGCACTATTGCCCTCTATTTCAATGTCTTTTTTTAAATACTTGTTAATATACTGTATGCAGATTATATATATAGAGCCCATTTATTAATGGTGCATGATTGGCTTGGTACGTCAATATCATAGTACACACGTCAGCTGAACTTAGGGTCACAAATGAGAAGCCAATGAGGTCATACATGAGATTTTTCTGTGTTTTCATCATTGTCATCTTCAAATACACAGGTTAATAGTTGTCATTCTTCTCAAAAACAAAGCGAGCTCAAATGAAGTTGATGTGAAACACTTGCAAAATGTCCACTGCAAAGACTGGCTTAGGTAAGAGAAAATTTTAAAGAAACATATCACTTCCGTTTCTCCGTGTACCATGCTCTTTTTTTGTTGTCACATCACTTTTTTTCCTTCCTTATCAAATGTGTTTTTTTCCTTGTGCAACAGAACAATGTAAATAAGTCCAACTGTCTAGTCCTCAGCATGCTCCCTGCTGCCATAGGCCCCAAAATGAGAGCTCCTAGAAAAATGGATAATTGACAAGGCCACTAGTCCTTTAAAACATCCTAAAATCCCTCACTATGCTCAACCCATTTTTCTCACAACTGAGATTTTTCATAGATCATACCACAAGCACTGATTCAAATTCACACTTCTGCTTAATTTCATTTTTTTTTTAAGTAAATTGCTGCAAAACAGTGCAAACCAAACCAAACCTGTGCAATAAGGCCTACCGCTACAATATCTCATACATTTTATCATAAAAACAAGACTTTAAAATGAAACAACAATAATAAAAACAACAGATGATTAAAAAAATAATATAATAATAATATCAGTGATGTGGTTAACAAAGCATGGACATGCACGGCTTAACGGAGGAGAAGAGACATTCCCCTGTAGGACATAAACAAAAGAATTATCAGACGGCGGTGACCCCCCAATAAAAACAACAAAACAAAACACTTCTGCTGCCTCTATTGGCAGCACTGGCTCGAGCTGCGGGAGCGGGGAGCCAGGGTGCCAGAGGGGTGTGTTAGGAGTGTGTCGTCTCACAAGGGCTCAAGCAGCCATCTGCCACCCTACTCTCGCCAGCCTGATCCTTATCCTCGGCCCAGCCCAGCCCAGCAGGTCCGCTGTCTCGTCCGCAAAAAAAAGGCTTCCTGCTGGGGTGTGTGGTGCAGGGGGACTTGGGGAGACAAAGGTGGGGAGGAGCTGTGGGAGCTGGGGAGCTCCACACCGAGGCCCTTTGACCTGGTTCCCTGGCCCGGCGGGCCAGACGGCCCAGACAGACAGCATCGTGTCTATTCCCTTCCTCCTCTCTTTTATCAGCCACGCACACCCCAGGGGCTGACGGACAGACAGAGGTGGGGGAAGGAGAAAGAGACAGAGGGAAGGGGAGGGTGGCGGGGCAAATGAACACAATGAAGAGACTGACACGGACTACACCCCTCCCTCCCTGCTTCATTCATCTTTGGGTACAGATCTCTCTATTCCCTACGGACAGGCTGCTGCCCTCTCCTCCTCTCCCCTGCGTGACCCCTCTCTTGTCTCTTCCCTCCTTTAACCCCCAGCAGCCACAGCCAGGCGGGCTGCCACGCTCTGTGTGGCCGGGGACGCCCCCGCTGGCCAATCTATCCGCTAGCGTTTTCTCAAATCTGTGTCAGATAGGCTTTTCATCGTTTGAACGCCACATGCAGCGTTGCCTGGATGGCCGAGGGCTGCCCGTCTGGTGGCTGTTGTGCGGTTTGTTTGTGGCAGTCGTCGCGTATCTTGAAGAAATTATCGACTTTTACAGTTACGTTCAATAACCACATGAAGCATTAATTTATTTCGGCAAGACAGTTACGTTGTTATTAACTTCCCGCTTTGTGGTAAAACTAGACGAGCAGATTGTTGTGCAACTGGAAAATGTCTCCTCTCCTCTCCGGGGGAGCTGTCACCTAGGCAGTGGTGGTGAGCTTTTGGATGGTGCGGTTGTAGTATTGGGTGGTGAGAGCCTCCAGGGGGCTCCAGCGGTGTGCATGCAGCTCGATGACCTCCATGAGGAGAGAGCGGGTCAACTGAGATTCGGCCGGACAGAGCATCTTGTCCCTGACGGCTGCTAGGAGCTCCGTCATCATCTCAGGGAGCTGCTCCTCCAGGAGGCGGCCGGCGCTCTGCAACTGGAGGAGAGGGGAGGGAGGGAGGAGGCGTGGAGGCAGGGGGTCAGAGAAAGCATGCGGGTCCCTCACTGGGAGCAAGATACAACGCCTGGCACCTTGATACTGTGGATGCAGTTGGACAGCAGAGGTTCACACACCCTCTGGACAGAGAGCTGTGTGTGTGTGTGTGTGTGTGGGCCTGCTGGTAAATAATCAAGGCTGCAAAGGTTGCGGTTGTGTTAGCGAGCATCTGGGAACTGTTTGCTGACCAGGGCTCACCTGTCTTTGCTCTTTCTGTTCCTTTACTATGGGTTCTGCTTTTGTAGGTTGACTGAAGTTTGATTTTATCTGCAGTTGGACATAAGTTCAGCTGCATATTTCCATGATTCATAACAATGAGGGGAGTGGCAGAGATGGTCCGAACACAAACTGCTTAAGAGTATCAAAGTCCAGGACGCTATATCTCACACACCAGTTTTTTCCAATGCCGACGTGAACTTACTTAAATTAAAGCTGAGCCTTGAATGTGCTATGAGTGCAAGATTCACAAATCAGCCTCTCGCTTCAATCCAAGACATTTGTGGGTCTATTTTTGGGAGGATGAATTGGAGTGTTTGAGTGTGGATGTTTTTTGCAAAGTGAGGACATTTTTGGTCGGTCCTCACGTTGGGACAGACCTTCAAAGGTTTTCAGGTCTGGGTTTGAAGTGTGAAGACCAGTTTTTTTTAGGTTTTGTGTGTGTGTGTGTGTGTGTGTGTGTGTGTGTGTGCTGTGGGTTGGGGTGGAGGGATACATACCTCCATGGAACAGCAGAGGACTGCGTCTTCCTTAATGTCTGTGGACTCTAACAGCTACAAGGGACAAGAACAGACACTATGTAAATATACGGCAAAGCACAGGGCTGAACCAGATTAAATAAAGTGAGCAAAATCTAACAAGGCTAGCAGATGTATAAATAAATGTATATTTGTTATAAGCCACAAGGGGAGATTGAGCAAATGCAAGTGTTTGTGCGTTAATCAGTTCACAGGAAAAAAAAGTGGGGGGGGCTAATCCCAATTGCAAATATTTTCTACAGTGACATTTTAAATCTTGGAAGACAACAGAGCATGCTTTCATCCTACCAAGCAAGCTGATCGTCACACATCACGGCTTGCTTTATGCACACAGCATGTCCACATACACACGCGCGTAATGTACACACACAGTGTAGCCGAAAACAAACGGGAGCGCTGGTAAACATGTTTGCCGGCCTTTCCCTCATGCTGGCCCCAAGCACAGATGGGCCGACAACTGCCATTTTCAAACAATGCGGGGAGGATGGCGACAAAGGGAGGTAGAGCGACAGAGATGGAGCCTGCCGCTTTAAGATATGGGCATTTACTGTCAGATTACAGATTAAACACGCCTTTTTCCAGATCTAAGGCCGTTTTGCTTCACACAAGTCTGTTTTTTTCAAAGTGGCACTTTGATTAACCTGAGGGCGGGAAGGAAGTAACAGGAAAGGGAGGGGCAGGCTGGACTGATGTCTAATTAAGCCTGGGAAGTGCTGCACAATGAGAAAAATAAGGTTTAAATGCAGGGTTAAGGCGCATCATTGTGGAACAGTGAGTGAGATCATGCAGCGAATACACAGGAAGTAAAAGTGTTGAGGACTTAAATCGTCTATGATTTATATTTCTAATAACAGGTATGTGAAGACAGGTCACTCCCAGTGATGAACCTACAGATAATTATCATTTGTGCTTCATTTCAACATTCATAGAATAAGGCACAGAACTACAGAGCTAATCAAAGACACGCCTCGAGATTACCTGCGAACCAAGATACATGCTGCTGAGAAAAAAAATATTTCTTTCAAGTAGCTCTGCCTAAATTGTATGATTCACTGTCACCAAACCTTGGCACAAGTAACAAACATCCTGTGAACAAGAGTGAGGCTGTACAATGTAAGTCTACTAATGTATTTTTGAAGGATGCAAGATATCATCCACTTATCGTTATCGTCACAATCCCAAATATCTCAACATAACTTTTTGCCAATACCGCACGCCCCTGGACCGGCTTAAATTCAAGCTTTAGGAAAGAGCTGTGCGAACTCCAGCTGTGGAAACCATGTTGGAATCTTTCCAAGCTGAACACAAGAAAGAGAAATCACCACCATCTGATGTCCGCATCCTCATCCAGTACGAGCCGGCCTCTCGTTTCCACAGTGTAAGCTTAATGGTATTCCACCTATCATTCAGGCGCGGCAGTCGCGCAGACGTCAGCTCCTCAGTATGCTCAGGCGGGTGTGGTGACAGTGTGGCCGTTTGATGTGGGAACACGAGTCTCGTCGTTCCCAGAGCAGGAGAGCTATGTGACAAGCAGGATTAGCTCATAATGAGTTCTCTGGGGAGCCGATGGTGAAGTTTAGCTCAACGCGTTAAAAATGGTCTAATCTATACTTAACCATCATTTCTCCTATCCATTGCAACAGCTGTTTTTTTTCTCTTACTGTTCTCCAATGTAAAAGCACTCCTATGTCGCTCGTACCCTATAACATCTTATCTTCATTTTGTAAGTAGAAAAAGGAACGTCTGCATGACAAGAAAACGGCTTCACATACAGCCGCTCTGCTGAAGCTGAAAACAATCAGCGAGATCGCTGGTTAGTTACATCATCAAGAAACAAACCCGGCTGCTCTGGGAAACTTGGGATTCTGCGTCATTTCAATTTTCAGTATTCTTTCCTCAAAAGACACCTGATCGGTAACATAAAAAGCAACAAAAAAAAGCTAGAGCAGCTGTGATCCCTTTGTAGCAGTGAAGAAATGAGCCCGAAATGACAGCAACACCTCAAGTGACTTAGTGAAGTCTACGAGAAAAACATTCTTATTCATATAAATTTTCTGCTGAGGCTTTAGGTTCCACTTTGTTCCTCAAATGCGTCTTGTGTTTGTATATGTTGAAACCTGTCATCGGAGTGCTGAATGAAAAAAAGAAAAGGGTGTACGAGCGCTGAGAGAGAAAAAAAACAAACGTGTTTCATCGAGATTATGACCACTTCAACTTTAACCAGGTTTCATATAGTTGCATAGCAACAGCGGGTCTGGCGTCAGGACCGGCACTTCCTTTAGTTACATTACGGGAGATTACTCTACTTTTGTTGCATCAACGCAGGGCCCATAGGCTAAACAAAAAGAACAATATAACTTAAGTACAGCGGCTCACACATTTTTGGAGCAGATGTACGTGCACATCATCGACCGTCTTGCACTGTGAGGGCCCATGCTGTCTTTCATAGGGTGATACCAAGGCACCATAAAAATAGCTTCTGAAGTCACCACCAGACAGTTTAAGTGCATGCTTTCTGCAGTGTGCAACTGCAAACCAATATCCTGATGAAGTCCTCTGTAGGCCGCATGGTCGTTTGCTTCAATAAAAGATGGTGTTATGTTATGGAAGGTTAATAAGTTCTGTGGAAACCTGCCCCCCCTCCCGATTTTCCATATCTATGAGGCTGTGCAAGACAGGTTGTCCTCAAGAAAGACGTGTGTTCGTTCCTTTTGTCTTTTTAAGGTAAGCTATTTCAATAAGAATCCACTTTTTCATTATGTCCGTGCAGGCTAGCACAGGCTGTATTTTAAATACTGTCATAACACGGTCTGGTGAAATTAACCTCTGAGTGGCCGGAGTAGGTGTATTTCAACAGTTTCACGTGCATGTTGTTTGGCTCAATGACTGTTCTAAATTTATGCACTCACTGCAAAGTTTCTTAACAACCTGCAGTGTGTTACCATAGCAACATGCAGAAACGGTAGCGAGCCCAGTAAACAAGCGGAGGAAAGGGAAACTTTATTTGCTTCACAAACTTTGCACAGTGAGACTACCTGTTTACACAAAGAATGACTCAAATGACTCAAATGTGACATCAGTTGCTTGTAGTAATGAACCTACAGAGAAATCGCTAAGATGCTGATGAGAGTGCTTAATAAACCCACGACACGACCTGCTGCTGAGCATACGGCACGTCAGCTAAAAATCCACATATTTTCCTTAGGAATTAGAGACCAAAACCTGAGCTAAACTGAGTAACAGCGGAGGGAATATTGGGCTTATGGTCACCAGGTGGTCAGAAACTAGACTCCAAATGAATGTTAATGTTGCTCTGTCTGCTGGATGTGTAAACAGGCTCAACCCCAAACATCATAACACATGACACTGTTGATGCTGGAATATGGAGCTGTGTCTGTGTGTACTTCTGACGGGTCACTCCACGCCCTCGGCCATGTCGCCGAGCCTCCTAACAAGCTGAGATAATGCCCTGGGCACACATACGCTCAGACAGGGTGTGGATGGCACCGGTTGTGTGTGATTGTGTCTGTTAGCGAGACGCAGGGTGTGTGTCGAGCGCCAGACTGGCAGAGGTGTGGATGTGGGCAGTAAAACTACCTGGCGCGAGCCTCAACCCTGCCATTATTTCCTCTTTTAATGCGCAAACCGCACATTAAAAATAATTTTCACTCCCAGATTCTGCCACCCCCTCTCCCTTTTTCTTTTCTCTTCCACCTGTCATGTCATGAGTAAACTTCCTGTGTACCAACTGTCAACCTGACCACAGTCTGTTCTACTTCCCATTCCCCTTTGCTTCCCCTTTCAATAAACCATCTGTCATTAACCACTTCTGTATCTCGGTGTGTCTGCTGTGGCTACCCTGCATGGTTTCCATGGTGAGTGTAAGAGAGCGTGACCAGCTGATGGGAACTGGACCCGGGATCACGTATTTTCCTGGAACCGATAGCGTCCTGACAGTAAGCACCACCAACCATAACCCTTTGCGGTGTCTCGAGTCTAGACTGCGTCTGGCCAAAAACAGGAAACTCTGGCTTGGTGCACAGATCGATCTGAACAGACATACAGAGACACGGCGGGACGCTGTGCTCCTACCGGTGGACACGCAGCTTGGGGGTTGATCGATTGATTATTGACCCACTTATTGATCAAAAGGTGCAGATCTGGATACAGACCTCTCGTAGGCAGGTGTAGATGGGACACACCAGCACCCTGAACGGCTCTCCTGAGCTGCTCCTCATGATGCCGAACACCTCGCACAAGAAGGTGATGAATCCCAACCACCTCTCCACGTCAGACTGCTGGAGCTCCTCTCGACGGGAGAAATCCCTCTGTGGGGAGGTGGGGGAAGGGGAGAAAGGAAAAAAAAGGCACACAGAGAGATGCAGATTCAGTTTGGAAAATGTACAAAAACACGGCTTTCTGAAACTGTAATACCATTTCTAAGTAGGCGGTGAGTAGGTGGATATTTAAGTGTTTCATAAATTCATCAACGGTGGAGGTAATCACCATTAACATCTTTATCATCTCTCTGATGGGGAGTTTTTGTAGGAGGCACATGTATTAACCTTGTGACTTCAAGTACTTACAGCCAAAAAAGCAGTCGAGCAACACATTAAACAAATTCATGAATTCCTTTTATCTGCCATAAGTAGAGGAGAATATGTTGATGTGGTTTGAGAGTGAAGGAGGGTAGTGAACTGTGTCAGTGTTGCAAAAGTGCTGGGGTTAATATGGGTTAATGCTTAATGCGCACTTGTAACGATGTTACGCAGCAGGTTAAACCGAAGCCGTATTAACAGTTGGAGCGACTCGCTCTGGCTTCGCATATTTTCCCGGCGCGTACAGCCTGTTACTGTGGACCAAAGTGAACTGGAGACACGAGCGCACTCTCACATGTTGTCGTGCAGCTGCTGAGGGCCCGCGTTGCCTTGAATGGATCCAGCAGAAAATACACCCGCGCCGTCGACAAACAAACATGTCGCGCGCACTCAAAAACAACGGCACCCACCTCTCACACACCTCCAAGGACGTTGCCATGTTATTTGACAGCTAAAGAACAAGCCAGCAAGAGCGGCGGGAAGTACACACACCGCAAAGAAACAAAACAGACAACTGAAGCGTTTGCAGTTTGCAAAGACAAACTTAGGAAAGAGAAGAAGAGAACGTGCCAACAGCATTAGTCAGAAAAAACCCCTCATCTCTGCTGTAAAGAGCAGCTTTCATTGGTAACAGTCTGGTCCCGTTTAATCAAAGCAGCAACAGACCCTGATGTCTTTTAATAAGCAGAGCGGTCGCACACTAATTACCCCCACATTGAGATCCAGGGGTCTGGAAGCAACATAATTAACGGTGGCCTTCCTGAGCCCACTTATGACATTTAAAATGTTTTAAAAGCCAAAATGTCAAAGACGAGGAGGGGGTCCATGCTGGCTGGGAAGTGGGAATTAAGGTGAGAAATAAAAGAAGGGGAGGGACCAAACAGCTGTGATAAACGGGGAATAAATAATAAGGGGGATGAGGGGGGGCACTACTGCTGAGTGTGGGGTAAAAAGAAAGAAAGGTGTTTCAATGGAAAAACACAAACACAGAAGGGAGCGTCAGCAGGAGCAAGACAGAGGAGTAAAAGGAGTTGGGGGGGGGGGGGTAGCAGGTGGGTTAAGGGTTGGACTTTGAATGTCATCTGAAGACAGTTTACCTGGGTGTTTGGTTCTCAGGATGGAGTGAGGGGTGAAACGGAGGAGCGGGGTTAGAGAGAGGGAAGGAGGGAGGGAGAGATGGAGGCACTGGCCCGTGTCATTCTCTGGGAGCACGGGAATAGAGAGCTCATGAGGGACACGGGGGGGGGGCAGCGGTGAAATATGTAACAGCTGAGAGGATGTTTTCATTGTGGGTGCAAGACTGAACAGTGCCATAAATTGAAGGGATGGAGGGTAAAAGGGGAACGGGGGGGGGGGGGGGGGGCCCTCTCTCCCCTGGGTTTTTGGATTAGCTACTTTGCCCACTGACATTTCTAACATCGCGCGCGCAGTTGGCTTCCACCTGAAAGTGCCGCTCGTAAGCGTGGAATGAAAACTGCTAAATGACGGAGAGGACTCCGTGCTGTGCAGACAATTAAGGGTTTTGCCGAAAACATCTAGCACATTATCAAGTGTTCCTACCTTAAAATGAGCTTTAAAAGACATTCTGAGAGCACCTCGTTTCAAGGTACTGGAATTTCTTTAGAAAGAATTTGGTTCCTTTAAAAAAAAAAAAAAAAAGGGGGGGGAGCCGCAAATTGGCATGAAAAACTCTTTTCTCTTGTCTGCAGACAAGAGAAAAGAGTTTTTCATGCCATATCTGCAAGAATTGTCACGACGGGACTAACCGATTCCCTCTCACCTGCAGCATGTTGAGGAGCAGCGATCGGAACTTGGTCCCCTCCACCATGAACAGCGCCATCTTGTCGCAGAGCTTGGCGGCCGTGGCGGCGAAGCTCCTGTCGGACACGGCCTTGGAGTAGATGGCGCTGACCACCTGAGACAGGGTCTCCTCGGACCGCGCCGAGCACTGCGCCTCCTCCATGAAAGAGGCCAGCTGCTGCTCCACCCCGCTGCTGTTGCTCCTCATGCTGTTGAGGAGGTCCACCAGCCGGTCCATGTTCTGCGACCCGGAGCCTGACGCCTCCACGCGCGCCTCCTCCTGATGGGGGAGGTGAGAGAGGACACAATGATAGGTGGCTGGTGATGATGCAATATTCACTTTCCACATAGGTTTGGCCACAACCAGGAAGTTTCTACCGACAAAATGATGTACGCCGATTTTTCACACGTAATACTAACTACTGTCATTTCAAGTGGCAGAAGTCAACTGTTTATCCGTCTCATCATCTTTGCTTGCCCCCCCCCACTCAAGCAAAAGGTAGAAGGGCCGGTGACTGGACGGGCTTCATTGATTCACTGGCATCGCAGAGGATGTCCTAATTAATTCCTGCCTTGTTGCTAGAGAGCCTCACGCCGTCAAATCAAACCACCCCTGGTGGTAACTAGTCAGCTGCAGAAAGAGGAAGCTGAGATCAGCGACGCAGTAGGCCGATGCTCCACTTTAGTGCCCACGGTGGAAAACATCAAAAACTACAAGGCCGCCGATGTTTTTTTTTTTTTTTTCACCTCCTTAGTAAGAACGTGCAGTTCCCTCCCTGCCAGTCTGAGTGTGCGTCAAGCTGAACGCTAAATAACCAGGCAGATAAATGACTCAAGCAAAGCCGTGTGAGAAAAGTGCACAGCAGCATGCCTGTATGTTAATGGCGGTATATGATGTGTGTGCTTAATTAAAGTAATTATAAAGACCAAATGGCAGTTGGTGTGTGTACACACAAACACACACACATTAGTCTTGATTGCCTTAATACTGACTGACAGGCACTAAGCAGCTTTTCGGTACCTTGTCCTTTAGTCTCCTCCTCAGCCGCTCCTTTGACGACTGCAGCAAGCTGATTCTGGGCTGCTCCGACTGGCCCTCGCTCGCCTTTCCACTTCCTGCTGGGTTGGGAGATTCCTTATTAGCTGTCAGATTGGGGAAAGCATGTGTAATGGGCGTTGACTCAGATTTGGGTGATTCACAGGGCCTCTTACTGCTGCACTCCTGAGGCGGTCTGATCTGCTCGTCGCCTGGTTTCACATTCTCGGTCTCTCTGTCTTTGGTTGTTCTTGGGGGTACTCCTTTATCGGCGGTAGCGTTTGTCTGTCCGTGCCCCTGACCTTTCTGATTGTGATGCCAGCGCCGGTTCTGGCTGTAGCCGTGGTGTGGGGGCCCACCTTGGCGCTGCCCATGTCCTCCTTGGTACTGGCGAGGCGGCCGGTCAACACTATTGTTTCTGTTATCTCCCAGTTCTGTTAAATTCAGCTGCTGCTGTTGGTTGGGAGCCTGCTGCGGGGTTTGATCCCTCTGGTGCTGTGGTGACTGTTGCTGTATCTGCTGAGGCTGGTTCTTCCCTCCTCCACCAACACCACCTCCTCCTCCTCCTCCTCCTCCTCCTCCTCCTCCTCCTCCCTGAGACCGCTGCTGTCTCCTGGAACGAGAGCATGTTTCAGTTAGCGTTATTGTGATGTGGCAACAGCTGGCTTGTACCTTACACTGCTCTGTATGACATGCCCCCCTGCCCCCACCCCACAAAAAAACTTGCCAGAACTTGTGTAAAAATTATCCATCTTCTGTTTAGTCACAGTGACTTCTGTAAATACTACTATCATAATTCACAACCGGACACAAACAATGACTTTTCACCTGCTGATGCATAATTTCAGTAGCTACAAATTCAAAAGCTCAGCGCCTGCTTACATGCGGATGCACAGTGTGTCTGTGTTTTCCTGTCCTGCATAGCTCTGTCCTGTTGCTTCTCTGGCTCTGGACTTGACAAGCCGCTGACATATGGTCCAGGGGATTATTCACCCTGGCACCGAGGAGGTAACCTATTATCTGCCGCAGCCAACTAGCGCAAACTCAGCTCGCAGCATCCAGCCCAGCTTTGTTCAGATACAATCAACTCTTTTTGTTTTGTTTTTTACACCATGAATTTTTGCAGGCCGTGTATGAACAGCAGAGGAAATAAATGATTTAGTTTGTGAGTAAATGAAGGTGATTTGCATCTTTTGGGCACAGGGATTTTTAAAATGATGAGCCAAAACATTATGACCAGCAGGGGCAGTCGAAACAGTCTGTGGTTAGGCAGCCTCACAGGCAGCAGGGTGTGATGCACTGCTGCTCGCCTCACATTAACCTTCCTGTCAGTGCAGAACAGACTTTGTTGCTCTCACTCATCAACCATGGCCATTTCAGAGGTGCTCCGTTTCAACTGCCTGGCCATAATGCTTTTAGCCCTTGTCAAAGGCACTCTTTCCATCTATGCATTTACATGTGCCAGGTAAACAGTGCCTGACAAATCACTTGAATAGAAACCATAACAAAAAAGGCCTGTAACTCATAGCCTAAATGCTGATATGAAGTAGTTGGGCATGTTGACAGACAGATAAGTGGTTAAGCCACTAAATAAGCCACAACGAATTTGAACCATCAGAATCTGGGCAAACAGTCCAGCCCTTCTGTTTGAATTTGAAAAGTACAGTACTTGAATCAGGGCCTGAATGCAAGCCATTACAGTGCATATTTATGTTTAATGCTAACCTTATGGTGTGCCAGACTGAAGATATGTTGGAGGCCTCAGCACTCCAACTGCATATGCGGCACTTCAAGACGCATGACATGTAGCGTGTGTACACAGACAGATTTAAAGGCATCCACAAAGCCACAGTTACCAACCACACATACTGTACATCAATTCTGCAGAGGATGAGAATAACTGAAAAGACAAAAAGATAGTACAAAGAAAAAAACAAAACAAAAAAGAAAACAGAAGCAAACTGTGTGACATCCATCGGGCTGTGTGAGCCTTGTGGGAGGCTGGATTGACAAGAGAAGAAAGGCAAATTGCAAGAATTGGACTGCAGGGTGGATTACATCATTCCTGACAAAAACCTTCAAAAAGCTTTAATTTTTTGGCCAAAACATGTTCACCTTGTGAGAACTTCCACAAGGTGGAAAGTTTGCAAACTGATTCATTTTACCCAAAACAGTTTAACATCAGAAAAACCTTGGAAATTTTCTTCTAAGAAAACCGAATATATTTGTATGCACCGGTCAGACAAACTGACAAACTACTGAGCACTGACGCTTGGCAGAGAAAATTGATTTTACTGTACCCAAAAACCTGACCTTCACAGGAAAAAAGAATATTTAACAAAAAGTGGTAGAAAATGGACAAGGGCCCTGTTCGTTTGAGTCAATGAGTGTGAGTACAGATGAAAAGAGATATATAACTCCAGCAGCACTTTATTTATTAAGTAGTGGGTGAAGACAGTACGGATAAACTTCTGATATGTTTTGAGGGGGAATCGCTTGATATTGTAAATTTTAGTCCCCAGCACTTAAGTTGGGGGACATTTTCTTGACATGGTTTAGGTCCAGTTGTCCCCTCATCCACTGGGCATGCTGAATGAAGTGATCAGTATGAAAATGCTGTGGATCAAAAGCTTTGGCTTTCTTTGGCACATTTTGGACCGCACCGTTAGCCTGGTTCTAGACCTCTAGTCGATTGATAGAAAATTAATTGGCAGCTATTTCAATAATGGCTTAGTTGTAATTTACTTTTCGAGCAAAAACACTTGATAGTTCTGGGTCGTCAAAACTTCAGACTCTATTGCCTTTCTATGTCTTACATTAGAGCAAATTGAGCCTGGTTGGGTTTTCTGTCACCCGTCTGCACTGTATATACAGCAAGTGTGTGTTTAAGCAGAGTGTATTTATAGTATGTTTCCTGGTGCGTGTTCATTTCGTTGATGTCTCGCCTGGCCTCCCAGCTCCACTCTCTTGGGGAGGTTGGGAGATGGTTCATCTTCTGACTCTCTTCTGCCTTTTTTGTGTTATTGTGAGATTTTCTTTCTGATATTTAAGTTTTGTTGCACAAAAGATGGAAACACACCTATTGATTAAAGTGCACCCTCTGTACAGGCGTGCTCGTCAGCATCCTCCAATGCCTCTTTTTTCTTTTCTACGTCTTAACTTTTAATTATGACATAGCTGCCTATCAAGGTTTAACGTAATCTTCAAATTCAGTGTAGTAGATTAAGACTGACTGACAGAGATTGTTTCAGGGAGATTTCATTTAATCTGACTGCAGAGAATGAGATTTCATAATCTTTTGCAAAGCCGCAGACTGTTCAGAGACACTTTAAAGTTGAGCAACACGCCGCACGTGCACGTGCACACACACACACGCACACACACACACACACACACACACACACACACACACGCTCATACGATGATTAATTTCATCTCTACAGTAGCTGTTAGTTTAGGCTCAGCTCTAATAAGACCTTCTCCTGATCTACTGCTGATGCGGAGGAGGTGAAAGTGATAAAATGTTAATCATATTTAATGACTGCTCTGCAGTAGCTTGACTGTTGCTCAGTTTGACCATTTATCAGTCACATTAGTGCCAAGGAGATGTTTGCATTAAGGATAAATGATGGGGCCACTGATGAAATTTCATCCCACAATATCTAGTTACTTAAACAGATCATCTCTGGCATGATCAAACTGTCTAATCAAATGAGAAAATGCAGGGTTTTTTGGTTGGGATAATGAGTCTGTCACATGGATTTATTAATCAGATTTAAATTGGTGTTTGATGTTGCCTGGCTGAAGCTCTTTTTTAAAAATGTTCATCCAACCTGCTTCTTTTACTGGAAAAAAAACCACACACAAGAGGAGCACTTTATTCTTGTCTCAGGAATAATCACCTGACCTTTAGATGCTGAGGCTTTGTCGAAGTGAACAAAGCAGAAGCAAATTATAGTGCGTCAAACGTTGAAATGTATTCAGCTCCCATTTTCTGCTCTGGGTCCGGATTTACATCGTCACTAACCTGGCTGTGACTTGTCGTTTTCCCCCGGGGCCAGTGGACACAAGTATGGTTAACTTGTCTCGGGTGAACTGATCAACCACTCTACAAGCAGGAGAGGAAGGTATGCCACAATGCAAGTGATTGGAAGGACGGAGGAGGAGGAGGATGGTAAGGGACAGATGAAGAGTGAAGTAAAGTGACGGCGGAGGAGGGGTTTTTGTAGATTTCAGGAGAGACAGGGGATTATAGAAGATTTGGGTACAGGGGGGCAGGCAAGCAAAGAAGAAACAAACAAAAAAAACTACAGGTTCATAACTATGTCATTCAAACAACATGCATGGATCTACAGGAAGTGAAGAATGCTAAGGTCACTCAAAAGGTGAAATGAATTGGCAGATATGATCATAGGAGGAGGAGGGATAGGGGTGATTGATCAGGGCTCTCACTGTGGGTGTACGTGGATGGAGAATTCGCGGACCCAGTGGACCATTGGTTGACCCAGACTAGAGAATCGATCAGCCAGGGTGGGGGGGGGTGGGGGGGGGGGCTGCAGACCAGACAGTCAATAACGCAGCTAAAGCTTCAAACAGGCCACAGCACCCTGGTTTAATGGACCGTGGGGAGACAGGTTGCGACTGCCTGACAGAACATTTGCATCCCTCTTTTTGCTGTTTCAAGATCAAAACTTTCTGGAAAAGACTGAACTGAACGTGTGTGTATAATGTAAATGCATGCATAAATAAATAGGAGATTACAGTCAAACACAACGTGCTCAGAAGATGTACAGCGAAGGTTCATTGCAGATGCAGAAAAACAAGCAGACTGTTTTGAATAAAAGAGTTTATGCTAAAAATACATTTATTCCATTGATTCACTCAGTGAGGAGTGAAAAGGCAGAAGTTTTCATATGCAAACGTGTGATTAGGTGCATTTTTAACTTCAACTTCAAATTCACTGAGGCAGAGGAAATAAGGCTTGTGCACGTGCCTGCAGTTCCACAGTGACTGACGTTTTACAAAACAGAACCGTGCGTGTGCGCAGCATTAAGAACGGGACAAAAGAATGCTCACTTTTGTCGTTGCACATACACACCAACACAGCGGTGAGTCTCCACGCAGCTTACTTTGACTCGGGTGCATAAGTGCGTGCACTCGCGGAAGACGTCGCCTTGATCGATTAAGGAATAGATTCGGTGCTGGATGGCGTTGCACATTTCAGCGCTCAGCAGTTTGAACGCTGCCCGTTTGCTCAGCTTATCGCATTAACAACGATGACGCCTGGAAACTGGACGCTCAATCAGGCGGGGAGGCCGAGAGTTAAAGTCATCTTTCTTCAATTGCAAGTACAACAAAAACAACGCCGTGTCAAAAAGTGCAAATCCTGTGAAGCAGACAAAAAGTCTACATGTGTAAAAGCAAACCAAAATAATTAACAGATTTTTTTTTTTTTTACCAAAGAGAGGGGGGGAAAGGGATGAATAAAGAGCATATTAGCTCCTTCTCTGCCCCTTTTCTGTTTTGGAGCAGAAAGCAGTAAGCAGCACATTCCAGTAAATCACAACTAATTTCAGCCCTGCTTGACGTGCCTACTAAAGTAGAAACACATGCACTACCTCCCCTTTCTTTTCCTTCCTGCCACAGTCAGCCTACACTTTTCCTTTACTCAGTTGCACTGTGTTTCTCTGTCTTGCGCTTCACTCAGTGCAACCCTCAGCCCTCCTGCTTTGCACATACAGTTAAAAGGGGGTGATATTTATCACCATATTTCATAATCTGCAAAAGAAGTTTACTTTTAACTTTCTTCATCGACACAATAAGTAAATAAGTACAAATATCTACGTGGGTTCTCTTTGCAATGAATATTGATTGGCTCCGGTTACTAGTTATATCGACATGAGAGGATCAGCATGTTTGATGGACAAACATAGGCAGTTAATGTGTTTGACCAGCAAACATGCTAAGCTACATAAGGGACAGTATGGAGTAATGACAGCTGCTGGGGTCATTTTCTCTTTCAGATACAATAACCTGTTCCCACACTTTGATCGTCATCATAGCTGATACCTTAGAACGGGGGATTCACATCATGAATGTGCGCCTGACCAGTCGGCAGAATTTATGCGACGCCTTAACGTCAACATGGACCAGAATCTCAAAGGCAAGTTTCCAACATCTCACTGAGTCCGTGCCATGAAGAGCTGAGGCTGTTTTGAGAGCAAAGGGAGACCCTGCCCATTAGTGTAGCATTCCCTAATAAAGTGCTCGGTGAGTGTATGTTTGTTTTAATGATCTGCCAGATGGAGCAAAGGCAATTTTTCCCACTTTTTTGAACAATAAAGTTCTATTATATTCTATTTTACTCTCCCTGCTTCTGTCACCCCCCTTCTTAACTGTTGCATACTGTAAAATCAAAATAATTCCAAGATTCACGCAGAGATCCCCTAAATGAATGATTGTTGAAGTTGACGTGCTTTGTGAGAACAGTCTTCAGCTTCCTTCAGCTTCCTTTCTCTTTCGTTTGTACAGTTGCACTCATCCCTTTTTCATGTCTGTCCACGTCTTCTTATCCTCTGCCTCATCCCTCCTTTGATATTTTTCATTCTAAGCACTGTTGTGCTATCTCCAATGCTGCAGTGCAAATATATCTGGCCAGCCTGTGCAATGTACTCACCACTGAAGCACATTTAAGGTGCATAAAAGATAAGTAGAGACATTGTCATCTCGATTGATCAAATTTCATCCATCACGAACATACACTAATTCTATTGCATGTCTCATTTCTTGCGATCGAAGGCTTCAGAATAACTAAGTCATTCAACCTTGAGATAAGAATTTGCTATTTCCAAGAATAAGAATTAACCCTCCAACTTAGCACTTCTCAGCAATTGCTATGCCTTAATCCCAACTTGAGCAGTATTTATGAATCAATTGGTTTTTTCAGATTTTCCTGTCATGCTGTAGTATGTTTCACATCTTGCTTTTTCAGTCGATCCCAGAGATGCAAACAAGGAAGGCTGAGCTGAGTTAACTACGGAGGAAAGGTCATGAAAGACAGTGCTTTCTTTTCAAATTGCTTTTCCCTGGACTTCAAAGCAGCCTGGTATGCTTTGATACACGCCGTGCCTCTGTAGAAAAGAGTGGTCCTAATGTTTGGTCAGCGCGTAGTTGATCCTGTGCAAGTTACCAACTCTGACATAAGTCAAGCATTCACATGATTAGAAAAGTTCCAGCTAGAGGACTTAGACTTTCAGACTCACTCTTTGTGTCCTCATTCTGGGCAGTTGCTAAGTTTCACGTCTACCCACAAACACATGGACATATAGCAGATCTGTCATCACAGATACATGCATGCTCATTAATACGTACAGCAGAATGGGGTGGGAAAGTGGTCTCAGACTTTTGGACCCCGCTGTATGTACAAATGGACATTTGTGTTAGCCCTTAAATCCCAGGAGTAAAGTGCTGACAAAATGGGCTCGGAAGCAGAGTGTACAAAAAAACAGGATGGTCCCTTGTTAATATTTCCAGGTCTCAAAACAAATAGACTGAAACCTAAGCAAACTGCTGTCGGTCCAAGTTTATATTTTTGCTCTTTTCTTTTTGCCAGGCTCGCATTGCACCCCATCATACATAAACACAATAGCTCTGGACAGAGCCAATTATTGTCTGTACTTTAAAAACAAGGATGAAAGTGCTTTTATTCATTTCATATAGCTAAAATTTCCTCTTTTTTTAACCACAAAATACAACCCAAATATTTTCTCTTTGCCTGTCTCTTAGCAACTGAAGAACAGTTTTCCAGTGACATCAGGGTAGGGAGTGAGAGAATGAGAGAGAGAGGGAGATTTTTTTTCTTCTCTTAAAGACCTGGTTTCAATGAAGTCAGACTTGGGTGAAATTAGATTTTACAGTGTATACAATTGTCAAAATTTATTGCCAGAGAAGCAAAGGTCGGGCTCTTTTGGGGGCAGGGAAACTGGTTAAATGTCACAAAGCATGACAAGTAAATACATATTCACAAACAAAAAGGAAAGAGCTTGACTATCGTAGGCAGAATCGGGTGACTGAGTAACTGTCTTAAATTTTGTCGAGTGACCTATTAAATGTAAAAAAATAACTAAAATAAATAAAACCTTGAACGTCTCCTCAATGCTTTTTTTTTTCTTTTTCCTGTCTGCAGTGAAGTGTGGATCGTGCATTCCTGTCTTGACATTGCTTTGGCCGGGGAGAGATGTTAAGGCTATGGGACTGGCTGTGCACTGACATCTGACATCAACGCAGAAAAAACATTCTCTCACACTGAGGTAGGTGTGCGTGTGTGTGTGTGTGTGTGTGTGTGTGTGTGTGTGTGAGTGTGTGTGTGAGTGTGGGGTGTGCGCTCGCGTGCACAGGATTGCATGCGTCATTACCGTCGGTCGTTCCTCCTGCGTCGGAAGAGCTTTTTGGTGTGTGCGATCTCAGCCTCATTAGGAAGGGGTGGGAAGACCTGTTGGAGACAAATCATAGAGTAAGCGACGGCTGCTGTCAAGGCCAGCAAATTATATATCTATGGAAAGTATCTCTATAATTTATCACCACTGTAAAAGCAGAAGTACACTGAAACATGCAAACTTTTCTCATTAATACCACAGACAATCTCTACATTTGTTCTTTGGGAAGATGTTTTGGATCCCCTGCAGAGCTAATTTTTCCTGAGAGATCCTGGCTCACCATCAAAAGTGAAGGTGGTGCATGTGAGAATTTTTAACGGCAGACCTCGAGAGCATTTTTGTTCATATAAAATGTCGTCTCATTTCATATATGTATTAGTTGTGCACATAAACCACATCTGATAACATAAAATAAGCAGCAGAATTATTATATTTCTCCAGTGATTTCATTGAGTGAAAGATGTCTGCTGACTTCATGTTGGTGAATGTTTTTTCTCCCGACTACAACTACATTCTAATGCTATATGCTATATATATAAATATATATATATATAAAATGCAATTTAAAGGCCCTGCCACAGCCTTGTCATATGCGCTCCTTCCTGCTTAATTACACGTTTGCCTTGCAGCTCAGTTGTTAGATACATGAACTACATTTCATTTTCAAAACCAAAAAAAGCAGGATTAAATTTAGCTGAAGTAAAAAACAACAAAAGGATTTTTTTTAAAAATTGACTATACATGGCATTTTGTTGGAAAGCGACTATGGGATGGACAGCTTGTCGGGCACTGTCCTTTCCTTGTCCAGTTCACTTCCTGCGAAAAGGAAATAAGACCATCCATCATCCATTAAACATCAGCCCTGTCAATCAAACAGCATTACCATGGTTACAGGTGGCTGAGGACTAGGGCTGTTGTGTATATACATACATATGTGGTGGCCGATCTATAAATGTGCTGCTGTACATAGGGGACCCAAGACATTTTGTTACAAGCAGATGCTGTGCATAACATGAGGGGTGGATGGCAGAGTTTGTGCGAGCCCGAGGAAAGCAACTACCTGCATCATCCACCCTCATGAGCGTCAATGTCAATCTTTGATCAGGGATGCATGTGTGCGTGTGCTGCGCAGCTGACATTTGCAAGCTGATGCATTGAGCCCCGAATGTCCACATACCCTCGAACCAGTGCACTGTGCAAGAAGGAAGCCGAGCTGTTTGCTCTTCTTACAGTATCTATCAGTTGTTGTGCCATTTCTGCTTTCTAAGTAAAAGAATAACTAAAATGGGAACCAAAGCAGATCATGTCTGATGACAAGTTTATGTCCATTGTGTGATATCAATAAAGTCTAATTCTGGAGGACTCCGTTTTAAAAGTCGCCATGTTCAAGTATTTTAGGTCAAATTATTCAAAAATGAACTATCAACATACTGCGAACAAATAACTGTAAGAAACTTTGGCAGCATGGAGTGAAGTAGCAGCAAAGCAAGAGTTAACGTTGGCGCTGCTTTCCACCACTGGAGACAGCTCTCAGCAAGTAAAATGAAGCTTGATGCTGAAATCACAACATGTCGTCAACACTGGTGAGTAAACAGCTGTTGGTTACGCAGCGAGAGCGGATACTTATAGCTCCTTAACCGCAATCTCGCACTAATCTACAGGGACAGCATTCACGTGTGCACACTCCATAGCATCGTCACAGTTTTGCATGAACGCACGCCAAACAAGCTAGTGAGTGTAGACATTTTTCTGATTTTCTCTTTTGCGCAAACATACTGTACATTCAGACATCCAGAAACACGGCAGATATTCAAATGAGTCTGAGAGAGAGCTTGATATTTGACACTGCTGCTCTAACCTACTTCTCTGTTAGAAAGGCTGCAGGGGGATCGTTGGATACTGATTGAATCCAGATGTGAAAAGCTGAAAGTGTGTGTGTGTGTGTGTGTGTGTGCGTGCTTGTGTTTGTGTGTCCGGGGAAAGAAACTGCATTTGTGTGGCACAGGCAAACATACACTTAAACTGTCTGCTGGTACAAAGCTGTACTCTGACCAGATCAATTTAAGAGGTTTCACATATAATCCCAAAAGTATTAATATCTGTGAGATTCTGCTTTTTTCCCTACCACCAGTTTTAAACTCTTGATGCCACTAGACGAGTCCGACAGGGAGAAAAAGTAGGTGGAGAAAGAAACAGAGGAACTGTTGCATGTTTAGCTACTGTAGTTTTCCTCTAGGATATCATTAGTTGTAATTCTGCCTTCAAATGGCAACCAGATGACAGTGAGCGCACACACACACAAAAGAGTAAACGATGCACACTATGTATATTTACCAAAACCCTTTAACTTAGCTGTAGTACTTTTCCATTGCTGGATGAGATTGTATTCTAAAATAAATCAAATCAAATTTAGCAGCACTAAAAAAACATGCCTCTCTTAAATCATGCAAATCTACATCCAGAAAAACAAAAGCATTGCGTTGGAAAACAACAATGCACTTGAGTAAGGTTTAAACGCAAGCGCACACAGTTTATAATGCATCCAACAGAAACATCGAGGCAGGAAGCGAGAGATGTAGGGATTGTTTCTGAGGCTGACGGGGAGAGCGGTGTGTGTGCGTGCATGCATGTATGTGTGTGTGTGTGTGTGTGTGTGTGTGTGTGTGTGTGTGTGTGTGCTATCTGCAGGTAGCAGCCAGTGCGGGGTAGATCAAAGAGAGGCGTGTGCTGTCCCGGTCCCCAGACAGAAGACCTCTCACCTCGAGGCAGGCAGCGCGAGCCCTGTGGACGTGACAAGGATGGCGAGGGTGGTGGGGGGGTGGGGTGGGGGCTGGCTGTATAAGTTGAAAAGCGACAGAGAGAGAAAACAGAAACAGAAAAAGGGATTTTGTGTGTGTGTATTTTCATGTTTGTAGGAAAAAAAACAATAGGGCCGCAAATGCGGACATGTGAGTATGAAGACGTGGCATGAGAATGACTATGTGAATGCTGAAAGAAAAGTAAGATGCATTTGTACGCAATTTTGTGGGTACAAGAAATATGTTCAAGAGATGAAAGGGGGGCTGTGTTGGTGTGAATGTGACTCTGGAGGAGAAACCAGAGAGCATAAAGGACATTACTGCAGCATGACGAGTGGATGAGAGCTGAAGCAAAGGAAAAGGAGAGAACATATAGAAGGTAATTTTTTTTGATGGGACATATAAAGACAATTTTGACAGCGTGAGTGACGGGAAGTTTAAAGGAAAAAAACGGAATCAAAATGCAAGAGAAAAATGACAGGAACTGTCAACACACAAGGAGAAGCTTTGCAGGGGCCGCTGAGGGATTTGCGAGCAGTGATGATGAATTCCGAATCGTGACGGCTGAGAAAAAAATGGTTTTCATCTGGGTTTCGATATCCTCAAGGCAGCCGGTGGCGGTGATAGTCGGGAGACACTTGCTGATGCGGTGTTAGGGGTTTTAATCTAAAGCATTAACTGGTGTTTTTGACGTGGACTAGCACAACACGTGCATTTCATTCCCGCTGTGAACTGTTTTCACCTCTTGCATAAGAGAAAACTGTAAAAAACAATCAACAGCAATTATCGGTTGTCACATGCCGCGCGGACGGCCCGCAGCGCGCTCAACAACCGAAAATCAAATTAGTATGACGTCAAGTGAAAAAATTTACAACCCCGATTGTGGTGTGTGTTTGTGTGTGCATTGTATTATGATGTTGGGTGTGCGCGTCTGCCTTGAGAGGAAGTTGACATACCCTGCAGCATTCCTGGGAAAATCACAGGTCACTGGGAGAGGCTACCTGGGATGCTAACAGAGCGGATGTGTCCTCTCTACAAGCACGCCACGTAGCCACGTAGCTCCCGAGCAACAATGAAATACCTTCTCTGAAAGGAATGCACAATGTCTCTTTGAAAGGGTCGACTTCACTCCTAAGCAACGAATTTTACGACTTACCCCCGGTAGTATCTAAAAAGAGTTTTAATTTTTCCAAGAGTTTTGCCAAAAGGCTCACAGACCTGGGTCACATACCATTGTTGATCCATTCATAACACGCTGACGCTGCTTTAGCGTGAAAGGGGTATAAGTAACAAGGAAGGAAAGTAAGGAAATGATAAAAAGTGAACAGGAGATGGAAATATGAAGAATGGAAATGGAGAATAACGATTATAGAACTTTCTCTGCAATAGCATAGAGAGTGAAGTGCACGTCTTCCTGTCCCTTCTGGCGCACAACAATTCTGGTAAGATGCTCATTGGGTCAGTCCATTGTTTCTCTCGGCTTATTTATGTTGCGAGGGCCCTCGGCCAAAAGCAATAAATTTAAAACTGCCCCAGGGGTGGCATTACAGGACAGGTTGTTGAGAGCAGAGGTGAGAGAGGGAGCAAGTGCGACAGCGAGAGAGCGACTGTAAATACATGATAGTGAGCACGTAAAGCACAGAGGGCGAGGCGGCAACGCGCACGCTGAAATTATTTCAACATTTTGTCCTCACAACGAGCCTGATTTCGAAGAACGTTTCTACATGGGTCTGTGTGGAAATTAAGCTTCTGCCGTAACGGTGATTAAAAGTATTTCGTGTTTTCTTATACACAGTGACATTAAACTAGCATCTACTGTAACTGCTAATATAAATCTACATGAAAAAACAGACCCAATGTGTAATTAAAACATTTCAATTACCTTTGAAATGCAGTAAATGACTATTTCGGGAGCAATTCTGAGCTGCCAAAGCAGCTCTTATGCAAATATTGCCACTTTGCATTACTTGCATTTTTTGTGTGATGCAAAATTTAATTTAAAAATACACTGTTTTGTTTTGTTCCCAGTAGGAAACTCAACACTGAATGCTAAAAGTGTCATTATGAGTTGTGAGCAATACTGGGGCCTATAATAAAATCTCAGTTTATGTGCGAAGATCATCTACTATTTCATCATAATAATTAACATTGACTGATCAAAGAAATCGTTTTAAGATGATTTTTTTCTCTATAGTCCCACACTGAGAATTAAGAGCCAGAAAATGAAAATTGGTACTGGCAGGCTGCTGCCCTAGATATGCACAGTCACTTGTCTTAGAAATCAAGTTATCATTAAGGACTTCTAAAATTGTTTTTCTGTAAAATCCCCGCAGTGAAAGATTCGCTCCATGTTTCGTGATCCCTGCTTTTACAGGCCTTTCATGTAACTTGCTCTGCAGCTGATGCCTGCCAAAAGCACAGAAAGAAGAGATTTAGAGCTGCCGCAGTCAGGTATAGCGGGTGATGGGTGATAAGAGGCAAAGATGTGAGGTCCTGACATCCATGTCTCATTTAATAAGTGATCTGAGGCCGGGGCCACAGCACAGCACAGACAGATAGACAGGTACATCAAAGAACTCAGGGGGTCTCGCTGGAGGAGGAGATGGAGCCATTGTCGGATCATAGTGTCAGAGGGAGAAAAAAAGCCTTTAGTACCCTATAGAAATGTAATCATGCAACATCCACTGCTGCAGCAGCAGGTTTCACGTGCTTGCAGCTCTGTTCCAGCCGTGTCTTTCAATGATTTCAAAAAGGCTTCCTATGTGCTCTGTGTGTTACAGGACCTTGACAGTCGCCTCATCTTCTCCACAGGATCTGGCCTCATGCTTGGTGTTGCCATGTGCAGTCTGGTTTGCCTTATATTTGCGAAGACCAGGTATTTAATGACAGTGAAAGGAGCAGGTTTTTTATTACAGGCGCCATATGACATGTGGGTCACAGGTGATTGGCTAATCACAAACAGAAATAGAAAATAAATTAAACTATTGCACGGGTTGGATGTTTCCTTGTTTCTTGGAAATTTGGACCCCAGCAATGTGCCGAGCACATGAACCAATTCAATAATTAAAGAAGAGAAAAGAGGAAACGGGCGGTAAATAAGCCACCGTCCTTTTTGCCCTGTTTTGCAAGGCACATACCAACGTTGGTAATAGAATAAATACAGTTACTCTTGTCAGATGTGATAAATCGAACAGATCAAGTCACTCGTGAGCCATTAGTGAATGCCTGGGGGTTTAGTCACAAATTTTCCAAGGCATCCTGCTCTCATGCATGTACTCAAGTCTCCAGCGTGTCTCTCGTGCTCGAGCCCAGAACATAAGAGTGTACAGTGGTGATTAAGCCAGTATGTGTGCAGTTGATAGAGTGCAGGAGCCAAGCAGCAGTAGGACCAGGGACAATAGCAGGAAGAGACCATAGGGAGGGGGCTGCCGGTCACCATGACCCCCTGGATATTGTTCTGCTGCCCACCGACATTTGAAGGATGGAGGGGAGGAGTGAAGGACGACATGAGGCGAGGAGGGAGGAGGGGGAGGAGGAAGAGGACGGAGCCTAATGATGGTGGTCATGAGAGAATAGGAAAGAGGAAACAGCAAATAGGAAGGAGCAAAAGGGGAGACGAGGTAAAACGATGTTACAAAAGATGTGAAGGAGAAGGACGAGCGGGTTTGAGAAGAGCAGAAACGCACGGTAAATGTGCGCCAGTAAATCCTGTGAGCGGACCGCGGGCCTCAGACAAACTGACAGCTGATAGACAGACCACCAGAAAAGCCCACCCCGCCCCCGACGTCCCTTCTCAACTGGAGTCCTGCTCGGCGGCACGTACACTTCCAGACAGAGGGGCCAACCAGTCTGTAATATCTCAGCCCCAGACTCCTGCTTTGTTCCCCTGTTGGACGGCTTTGTCCGCAGACCAGACCGGATGTCTCCTCGGTGACTAGCCGCTTTCTCCCTCTCTCTCCTCGGTTTCACCCCAACCCTGCTGCTCCTAATCTGGTGCCCTTCATCTGCGGAGAAGTGCTGAACTCTAGTCGACCTTATCAAATCAGCAGCTTCCATTATCATCTGGAGTCTCTCTTCAGGATGAATTTCATCGTGTGGCTCGAAATTTTTGCTCCCAGGGAATATGTCACCCAGCTGGGGAGCAAGTAATATCTTGCAATTTGATGTTAAAGCAGAAGAATAGGACTAAAACTAAAAAGGATTCTTTTCCTTACTAAGGATCAACTGATCATTTGGTCCATGAAATGTCAGAAAATGGTGACCATCACCGAGGCGACACCTTAAAATATCTTTCCGGTGTCACGTTGTGTCTGACCAGCAGCTTGAAACCCAAAGATACTCACATAACAATGACAAAAAATAAATAATAAAATACAAATTAAGCATTTGAAAAAGTGAAGTGAGAATTTTTGCATTTAAAAGAAAAATGTTGCTGATTATTTTTCTGTCAACAGAGTTCTCAATTATTAGAACAGAGTTAATGATCATAATAATAAGCTTGTAATCATTAAATATCAATTGCTGATGGAGTGTGGGTTTATCAGACTACAGCTGGTGATTACTGATACGGTGGCGGCACAACATGTTTATCCAGCAGGGGGAAGTTAAATCGCTGTTGATCTGGACTGACCTACTTGAAAAGCTCTGGGTTGTAAAATCATTACCCTTAAAGTGCATCATAAACTCAAGTTTATCGATTGGTTCATGCAATTTTCTTCTCTTACTACTTACTTTTATCCTTGATTTGTCATTTTGTCTGATATCTGTCTATTACGTCTGTTTCACTGGTTTGCTCTTTTTTCCTAACTCATTTCACTTCTTTATCTTTAACTGTTAATTCTGCATAAATCGGTTTTACAAAGTGCTATAAAAATAAAGATTATAATTATTCTTATCATTATTGAGTAAAACAATTGGCGTTCATGCTTCATATTATTCAGGACCTGTGTGATACCTGGCACGACTCCACAGATCAAAAGCTTGCTCTCTGACCCCCGAATGCCTCTGTCATTGCGACCCGACACTGGATGTGAGCGTGGGCTTTCGTCTTGTGCAGGTTGACATTCCAGGGAGGCCAGTGGAGGTGCAGCAGCATCTGAGGGCCAAAGGAGGAAGCCCATTCTCGCTGTTCACACACCCACACACAAACGAGATGTTTTCCACATCCCAGGGCTATTTGTAAATCTATTCTGGCTCCTGGAAAAGGGGAAGTGAGTGTTGGTAGGAAGTGTGGAACGTCGATGGGAATTTTGGATGATGTAGCGCCGCTATACAGGAGCTGGGGGCGAAGACTGGGGTAGAGAGACGTGTTGTTGTTGCCTGGTTACAGGGATTATGATTATATCAATGCTGGGTCGTGATTTTTTTTAAAAGTTCGGACTGCAGGCCAGTGTTGGAAGAAGTGCTCAACTCCTCCAGTAAAAGTACCATAGCAACAATTTAAAAATATGATCTACATGTCTTATTCCTGCATTTAAACTCAAATACTGAACAGTAGAATATACTTAAAGTATTTAAAGTAAATGTAGCAGCTCTGCAGTAAAATGCCCCCTGTGACCAGTAAATTATTTAAGATGACATTATTGGATAATAACTAACTAATATTAGTTAATATCAATGCATTAATGAGTAAATTACATATTACTCTTGCAGCTGCTTAAGGTAGAGCTGGTTCTTTTCTCTAATCTTATTTGTATATATTAGATAATAGACATCTTTGGACAGTTTGAACCAACCCAAAGAAGTCAGAAATGACAGGAGACTAGGAAAACCAGCAAATATTCACATTTGAGAAACTGGGGCCAGAGAATATTTGGCATTTGAGCTTGAAAAATGAGTGTATTGATTAATACAAAAAACAATGAGACATTTTTCCATACTCTGGACTGTGAACCACTCTACTTCAGGTCAGCTGAAGTTTACAATGACTGTGGTTTGACTTATTTTACACTGTGGTCTCTCTAAATGTAATTGGCCAAGTGGAAAATGGAAACTTAAGTGCCCTCCCAGCTGTCTTGGGGGACATTCAAGACCAAGGAGGCGCTCGTCATTAGAATGGGAAACAACTGGGCACCGGCGGCCTGGCATCACCGCTGCCGCACGACTCTGGAAGAGGCAGAACGTGAACGAAAGACCGATGGCGAAAGCCGGAAACGGCTCGGGGTGGTGAGGGAGAGACAGACAGAAAATGTGGCACAGCTCGGTGCATCTGAACTTAGTGTGCCCGGTGCCAGCACAAATCCGATCCCAAGCGCGACAGACATACGCAGTTTGACCCAGTCTTTCTTTTGGCCCCAGGTGAATGAGCGGAAAAAGGCTACGTTGGCTCAGATGCTATACAGTGTGGAGGCCATTCTGGTCGTGCAGCTAGGCTCCAGTCTTGGCTGAAACTCTGTGAGAGGCGCGACGCAGATCGGCTCAGCAGCCAAGAGGGGAAGGAAAGAGGAAGACACTGAAGCTCAAGCACTATGAAAGATGGAAGACATCTTGGCTTGGAAAGCAGGGTAGGAAGAGAGAGGGGTGACATGGGTGACCCACAGTGAACTCTGCCACCCCAGTGAATCACAAATGACCGTGGAAAACACAATGCTTATTACTTTGTACCATGCAATGGTTTCCACAGCTGCAAAATTCATTTCACTTTGTTGATGGCAGATACAACGTCATATTTAGAAATACATTACATAATGAAATTAGAACTGCATTGTTGTAATATGCCTATTACACTGTAAAACATACATGCAGAGAGCATCCAAACTACAGAAGCCTCCAGCCTCCAGTCCTTCAGCGAGTCTGCATCGGCCAAATCAAGTGGGTATTTCCAAAGTGAAATACTTTCATTTATTATCCATCTGCTGACACTCGGCAATCGTGTGGGAAAGACAAAGAGGGGGAATTTTAAAGTGAGAAGAACGCAGACCGCATGAACTCGTATTAGCTTGAGTGGGACAGAACAAAAAGAAAACTGTAGATTTTGGATTTAGTGGATTGTGGTCAATTCAGAGAGGGGTTGACTTCAGAAGAATGATTGCAGCACCCACCTCCATAATTCCCAACCCTATTCTGTTACACACTAAACATGTGGACATGTATGTCAACATTTCTTGGAGCAAGATTTTAAAAAGTGTGAATCTGTAGTTTAAGTTTGAAACAATAGTGAGTGTGTTTAATTCTCCATTCATAATTGCTGTTCTTAGCGATGACCACTAGAGGTCAGTAGATCCCTTGGATCCATTTTTTTTTGTAAATAGTTGCAGCTCACTTCAGCATCTGGCCAGCAGGTGTCACCAAATGATCATTTATGATTTAACCAGTCTTGTTCATTATCTGCTCTGTACACATGGATGTTACTGTGTTTGAACTGGTCTTTAAAAATGAACTTCTTTTAAGCTGATCCCTGCTTTTATTCTACCTCAGTGATGTTTCACGCTCTGGAGATTTCTGTATGAACCTGACATCAGCAGCACCTGCTCTGTTCAGCTCTCCCGTTATATTTGTTGATTGTGCCACAAGAGGTCGCTCTCTAACAGCTAGTGCTGCTACAGGTCATAGTCCACTCTGTCAAATCAAGGCAGTTGCTATGCAAGCTGCTTTACTAAATTTACACTGCCACTCGCAAAGTAAAAAAATGTGTGTTTTAAGAAACCGTACATGTTGGAGGGTGACAACAACCTAGACCAGAGCATTCAATATCATCGGAAGAGACAAAAGAGCAACTTACGGAGCGCAAATGGGGTAAGAACCTCTCGATGTCATTCATGTCTATTCCATCATCCTCCTCAAACTTGTTTTTGTTCATCCTGACACAGAAGACGTGCGAGAGACAGAGAGAATTAAAGAGCAGCAAACCTCTGGGATGATACAGACATTGATGGGATCAAATAGTGACACAGGACCATTCTAAAGAACTGGCCGAGACAACGTGGAGTAATGAAAACAAACTGCAGGACAGAAAGATCCAAAGTGCAGATCTTACCCCTCTCTGTCAATATGTGGCAGGTGCTTTGGTGTTCCTCTGAAGTGTTTCCTGTGGAAATGGCTGAAGTCCAGTTTCTCTGGCTGCACGTCCCAACCGGCACCTCTTTAATACAGAGACAAAAGGACAAGTCAAAGGCTGGAGACAATCAAAGGATAGATCTCACAACTTTCCAACATTGGCTATATCATCAATAAACTAGCATCAGCTCATATATCAACAAGGAACGCACAAACTTTTTGACAAACAGTTCTTAACGACTTGAATCGGAATTCCTCAGAGCTTGGACATATGCATCTGCTGTCATACTCATGTAATGTCATACTGTCTCTTTATGGTATTTTAATAATGGGTATTCTTATTATATGAATCAATTGATCCTCAAAAGGAGAAGATGAAGTCTTTTTCATGGATACCAATGGATCAATGTCAGTTGTCATTCAGTATTTGATCTAAACTGCTGGGGAGAGTTTCCTCCATCATCCCTCCATGCCGACTCCTTCATCGTGAGCTCAGATGTGCCAACGTGGCCGGAACTTCGGTATCTGAAGCTGCCGTGCAGCTGTTACCATGGCAACCACTCCTACCTCCACAGAAACTGATTTATGTCCTACTCATTTCCTCTCTTCCCCTACTTTTTTTTCTCCTCTGAGTTTCAGGCCCCAGCTCTTGCGTGAAAAATCATTTAGTCACACTGACGCTGAACAAGCTTTTGTAAAGATTTACACTCAGGTCTCACCTTGGGTAAGACTAACAAGATTTCAAGCATTAAGGTTTTCAGAGATTTATATAGCATTTTTATAGCATATTACTTTGGTTCCCCACAAACAAATGCAAACAAAATCTGGGAAACACTGTCTTGGGCTTAACGGGGCAAATCTAACAACAAAATTTGGACAGCTGACCTCAAATGAACAAGTGGGAACAGTTGATAGACAGGCAAACTCAAGCTGAGGGGAAGTCAAAGACGAGAGAGACACAACCACAAGATGTCAAGGACGGCTACCAAGCATGAGATCAGGAGGCAAAAGCTATGAGACTCGCTCTGTGTCTAAATCTGTCGTATGACCCTCCAGGAACTATGGCTGGAATTCAGGCTCCGTTGGCTGTACAACATATTAGGTTTGGGAAAACAGCAAGGCACCTACCCATGTGAGTCCATTGTGTTGGCAGCCCAGATGTCTGTGCCCAGGATATCAAAGGAGCCATCTCTGTTCCCATTCTGGGCAGCGCACAAGGAGAAGGAAAAAAATGGAGATTACAGAACGCTTCCTACCAAACCTTCACATAGCTATCTTACTCGCAGTAGCTTCTATTTAACATTTATAAACAGGCACTTGCACGAGGGAGCTATAAAGGAAACAGTCAAAAGTCAAGCTCCAGAATCACTGGCAACACTTCCCATAATGCATATCAGCATCAGCTGTCATTAGGCCATCCATGCCTGTGAAATGTTCTCTAACCCTGAGAGACGCATAGACAGCAGACAAACACACACATGGATCCGTACCTTGGCGGGGCCTTTGAACTGGTTGTTTCTGCCTCTGCTGCCGGAACGTGAGCCGGAACCCGGTCTGGACCCCGAACTGGGCCTGGAACCCGTGCTGCCATTACTGCTGTGTTCCCACTCATCCTGTTGAAAGAGGGAAAGGGCTGAGGATTGCGTTTGGTTCTCTGTCACAGTTAATCACACTTGGAACACCGAGGAAAACACTGACCTACTTCTTAGACTAAATAAGTCTCTAACTATGTTTACCTGATATTATTAATGGTATCTTTATCTTGGTAACAGCTGGATGGTCTGCCTCTTTGTTAGCTGAGGCCAGTACGCAACTTCTGCTTCTGCTCGTTTTGTTGTGAACAGTAGGAGCGTTACAACAGCCTGTACTGTATTCTATTGCTTAACACTAGGCTCTAACTTAAACACAATCACAAAAACAATTCAGCACACAAATCTTATAGCTTTTATTTCCGTCACTATTTCCGCTTCGATTATCGCTGAACTGTATCTGATCGTTGTTGTTGTTGTTTCTGAGTTTCACTATGCACCGCAAGTGAAACTGAAACTAAGGGTTCAAGCAAAACTTTGGGTTTGTTTTTTGTTGTTTTTTTTGCCAAGTCTCTGATATACTTGCAGAAGCCTAATGTCAAAATCGAATTGGAAAGGGAAGAGTCGCGAGCTCTCTCTTTGCTGCACAGGATTTGATGTATTGATATAAATCCTGACATTTCAATTCTCGTCTCTCCATTAACCTCGCTCTTAGCTCCAAGCACTGCGCTCTCTGTGAACCTCTCACCCATGCTGTTTCTGCCTCGCCACTCACATCCCCGGTGAGTCATACCCATGAATCTCTGAGCAGCGCCGGTAGTCTAAATCAGTGCAAACTGTACAGACGGAACAGAGCAGAGCACACACACACACACACACACACACACACACACACTACAGACTGACTGATTATTCAATTAGCATCATCAGTTACCGGCCCCATCCTCACAGTATCTGGCGTTAGTAATTAAAAGTGCGCTGCAGCGACGCGGACGAGCTGAGAATCATCTTGTGATCACATGCTTGAGGAGACGAACGAGAGGGAAGGACCAACATGAGCGCTCCTCTGCCTGGACCACGATGAGCACGGAAGAAGCCGGCGCAACTACACATAGCTGCACGTCGGGACTGTGATGCAACTTTGCGTTTAAACAGATGAATAACCCCGTCGGCCCCCAGAGGCTGTTTAGACAGACACCGAGTGGTCCATCTTTTCGTCCATTAAGGCCCTTGTAATGGATCCATTACCCCTATAGCCCTTATAACCTATAATTAGACCGTGAACCGTTTTTCAATTCATTAATTGAGGTGAAATCGAACACTGAACCTTGACAGACACGCACACACACATGCACTTACTGGCTTGGACGAGCCTCTCCCCCGCGAAGACGTCCAGCTTCCATCCCTCTTGTCGTTGCAGTCGTCTGTCCACTGGAGGAGAGAGACAGAGGCAGAAGATGCTATCATTTCTGAAAGGGGATTGGACGGGGGGCAGGGGGCTTGTTTACATGTAAATAAAGACTGTAAATAACAAACAAAGTTAAGTAAACTCAGGTCCAGAGCAGAAAAGTCCGAAAGTTTCTTCTAACGAAAAAGGGTGTTGGATGTTGGGTGTTGAACACAACTACACCGTGTGTTAGCTTTCTCATGTGGAAAACAGCCTTGGTGGATGCAACTCCATCTTTATGTAGGGCTACATATACATTAGAACAATAAGGGCAGCTGCTCTGATGCAGCTTGCAGTGTTTTGGAAGACACAAACCACACACCACTACGACTGCTGCTGCTAGCACATGAAGGACAAATGAAACATGTCGTCCAGTGAAGTCGTGAGGCTCTGACCTGTGGCACCTTGCCACCATTGTCCAAATCCAAGTCTCCGTCCGCCTTGTCCCCCAGCAGCCCCTGCACCTGGTACTCGAGCACATAGCTATCAATGAAGCGCTCCAGCTCTTCTATCTCCTGCGAGCGTGTGCTCCCGGCCTCAGACGATGCAGACGCCACCGAGGAGTTCTCCATGGCAACCGGCGCTGCGATTGATGTCGCAGGGGGAGGAGGGGAAGGGAAGGAGGAGAGCGACCTGCACAGAGGGGACAAGAAAGATGCAGAGTAAGCTTAAAATTCAACGTGACTTGGAATTTAGATATCAGAGCATTTATTCCCTCTGACCACACGGCTGATCTACATGTAAAATAAGAGATGCGGCTGTCAGAATATATGATGTGAGCCATGGTCTCAGAGGAGTGGACAGATTAAGTTTTTTACGTTTGTTATATGCAGCCCGACGTACCAGCAACAGCAGTTATTTCTCTCACCTTGGTCTCTCTGAACTTCCCAACATTCAAACTGCTGTCAAACATCCATATCTGCACTCTGATCTTTGCACAGTATCAGCGGCACCGTCCCGGCGCGGGGCGACAGCAGGCCCGGGTTGTGCTTTCACGCAGATTACATCAGATTCATCTTTTTGGAAAACCTCCGACTCATGTCCGCTAATTTGCCTCGGCACAAACTCCCTCATGTGTCACCATTCGCGCATCTCTTCCCTGCCGCCTCTCTCTCTCTCTCTCTCCTCTCTCTCTCTCGTGCTGCCGGGTTGTGTGTGTGTGTGTGTGTGTGTGTGTGATCACCTGACCCCTGGCCGACAGGGAAGCAGCTTCCTGCCTGCCCGTCTACTGCTACTAAGCTCCTTTACATCACGGCTTGATCACCGGCCATGCAAAGAGGATTTATGGCCCTGGAGCACGCAGAATGGTATCTGCTGAGCCCCGGGGACTCGCTGGGGAGCCCTGAGCATTCGGAGCCAACAAGTCGGCTACACAAGGTCCAAAGCCTTTGTTTTTGTTTTGGCTACGGTGCTGCCCAACGCCACAGCAATGCAGAGCGCTCCACCAGGAAGACTCTCCTCAGCCTAATTTTTTTAACTTATTACATGATATTATTTAATTAGAATGTTCCACTGGAAGGTCAGACCTCAGGATCAGCGACAAGATGTGCTTTCTTTTATGTAAATTTAGGATTAATGTGTTAATCCCTTCATACTATGCAGCGGGGTCAATACGTCCTAGTCTGACCTAGTGTCAGTAGTATAATCCACTCATACGTTGATGCCAGAGCTTCGATGAGCCTGCTAATTTGCAGCTAGCAGGGGGGAGCAGGGTCACGTGCTGCCCCAAGACACAAAAAACATTTGCCTCGCGACGCCAAAGTGTGTTTAGCTCGACTCAAACGAGACAGATGACACCCCGTCGCCCGAGTCGCGCCACTCTCCAGCTCCTCGGCCGACCCGGGCTCGGCCGGCACTCAGCAGCCTCCTGACACAACACTGCACACTTGGCAGACAAGCACATATTCCCAAATAGCTTTATAAAGTCAATCTATTTTCGCTTGACCACGCGCCGTAATATCGGGCAACGTCTCACTTTGTGGCGCTTCAACACAACAGGCAAATCTTATTTCGACCGAGCTTAACTCAACCTGCAGCGTTTTTGTCATCACTGTGTGCGTACGGTGTTGATTCATCTGGAAGGTAATGGTTTGAGGCTGCTCTGCGAACACTTTGATGTTAAAATGTTTCACCCCGATGCATAAAGGAGTGGGGAAAGACGTAAATTTACACCCGAGCTGATCCATTTCAGATGGATGCTTGTAACATTAGGTTAATTAATGTGTACTGGTAGGGGATAGAGCCGGGTCTGATGTCCTACTGCTGTCCTTGACGTGTAGCATAGAATTACTGCCCGAGGGGAGGCTGCCAATAGCTATTGATCCATCCATTAATACAGCTCCCATTTAGTTTTCTGTACTTTTGGTATACTTGGTATCTCTCCATTTCTTTATATTCATATCCAAATTTACTTACTATGCAGGACTGACAAATGACCAAACCTGTGGTTACATGACATCACTGTCGGCATCCAAAGTAAATACTGGTTATGTGTTATCAAAGAGCTGGGCCTGCTGTATGTGAAGTGGCATTCAAAGTCCTCTCTGTCCCGCTGTGTTTCATAACTCCAAACCCACAGCAGGTCCCGACCGTGCCGTTCCGACGCTGTGTTCGGTCCGGTGCCTGCACGGGGGGGGGGGTTTCTCTTTCAGCATATTACCAATAACATCAGCGTGATGATCATGCTGCTTGGATGTCCCAGGGTGGGACAAATTTGCTCTTATGAGAGTCAGCAAGCCAAACTGACGTCATCCCTGCGGGGTGCAGGAGGGGGGGGATTCATCCGACCCGAATGAAGAAAAGGCGACTGTCTCAAGCACGCATGAGAAAAACCAACACAAACAGCGGACTTGTGGCCCCGCTGATCATCGGCTAAACTACAAGGTCGAGACCATAAATAGCGTCGCGAGCCATCTCGCATCACCAAACACACAGTCTCGTCTTGGTGGTACACGCACCTCAAGATGACAGGCTCTCACGTTACAGGATATTGATGCAAATGACGATGGAAAGCCTTCATTAAAACTGATTTTTAAACTCAGCAACAATGATCCACCAGCACGTCCCTCCGCCATTGCACAAAGGGATACGGTTGTAATTACAGTTATTTTCATTACGGATTCATCTGGTAATTTGTTTCTTGATTCAGGGAACTGCAGCACATTTTCTCATCAGAGTTAATTTACATATGGACCAGAGCTTTAAACTCAATGTGGAGTGAAGACAGATAGAAACCAGGGTCTGATGAAAAACATTTTCATGCATATTTTCTGTTGTCTGCAAGCAGCCTGTAAATACATGGATTACAAAGTGAGACCCCCCCCCCGCCCTGTTTACATTTTTGTCCGTCTGTCCCATTCTCTTTACCCTTCCTACATCCTTCAGTCCCCTGTCCCACATACCCTGTCCCTTCCCCTGCTCCTTCCTGTCTCCACCCACTCGCGTTCAACTTTACCAGCTGTACCAACAAAGAGCTGCCTGCCGCACTCTCTGCTTCACTGTCATGTTGTGACAGTATCCAACCCTGCGACACCATCCAGCCTTCGTCATGCTCACTAAGTGAAGTACTGTAGTGTAGCCACTCAGTAGGCAGGTCAAATATTTTTATGTTTGCTCTGGTAAGCTGCACTTAGCCTGATAACCAGTCGGAATTTCCCTTTTTGTTTCATTTTATTGTTTCGATTCCGTTTGAATCGCTGAACGAGTCGGAGATGTGGGCAGGCTCCAACCAGCCACCGGACAACATCATCGCTGAAGCGCTTCGTACGAGCAGAGGAAACACAGGGTGGGTTCCCCAGCCCACTGTCTGAAGCCCAGCACCAACCAGACAGACACAGCGTGGCACTGGACAGCACACTGTCTCTTTGTCTGAGGCAGAGACGGATGCTGTTCTGCACCCGTGTATACTCTACGACACAAGACACGTGCTTCCTACCGTCCCTTCTGCTGCACCTTGCTCAATTTTGGTTTGCTTCAGATGGCTCACCTCTACCAGGAGCTGCCTCGTTTGTTAAAATGTGCTGATTTAAGACCACAAATGTTAAAAGCACTGGCAAAGCGTTCTCAGGCTTCTGGACCCTGCCGTTTATCATAAACAAAGTGCAGCGAGCACCAAGCCATTGGCGTTTTGCAGTTTTTGATATGGTTATGCAACAACCTAATAGTAAGAACCCTAATCCTCACAACCCAAACAGAGCTGAACATGAGACCCAATCTCCCCAGTGGGAGTCCAAGGCAATGTTCTCAACCCATGCAGCGAGAGCCGCTAATACGGCTAATCTGGTCTACTAGTGACTGGCCCGCCTTAACAAACTCACACTTGGGTTTATATATAATTTGGAGTAGTCTATATTTGAGAGCAGGACAGCAGCATGGTGTCTCCTCCACTGTACGTGAATAGGCGTGTATGGATGCATGAGAATCAGCTGTGACAAAGCGAGAGATGCAGGAAAATTAAAGCTAACATGAATGGTTTTCGATGACGTCTACTCCTCCGCCACAACAGCATCCTTTTACTGAAAATAACCCAGACATGTGACTAATAAATCCCCACAGTTATGAACCAAACGCTGCACTTTGGAAAACACATAAAAACTCAGACGGCACGCCAGCAGGATGTCACTGGCGCGCACACAAACTCTTCCACCGGGAGTGCAACAGGTGGCGTAATCTAGAAAAATGGCATTCACGAAAACATGCAGAGGAATTTGAAATGGGTGCCGGGTTGATCGCCGCACAAAAATGCAGAAACATGTGTTTGTCGAGTGAAAATTACAAACCGACTTCCAGGGAACCTGACGTAATTCCTGCCTGCCATCCGTTGTAACATGCTGTTGTGAGTAAATGTGTTTACTCATAGCATGAGAGCCAAATGGCCTGAATCTAGAGGAACAGGCCAATAGGAGATAGTCTGCACATGCCAAATGGGGGGGGTGGTTGTGTACACCTAAAACAATGGCCCCACTGTCCCCTTTGCCCCTGTAGTGCTGTAGTGACCTAATGGGAGAGGACTGGACATGTGCAGTACTGTGGAACTGATGGGACTGTGGCCCAACAATGCCATTCTGTCAGTATCCACACACACACATACACACAAACACACACAATGTCCTGGCAAACAACTGAAGGTGTGTAATACGGCTCACGGCCTTCACAGCATGTATGGGGTGCAGATAGAAGTTCTGAGGCCTCAAAGCTGAACGTTAACAAAAGTGAAAAGAGACAAAGGTTAGTGCACAGCAGAGCAGCGGCCTTTATTGGTCGGGCTACAACATGTGAGGTAGTGACAGAACAAGTGACTCTGAGAACAAAAAGGTCGACCGTGGAAAGACCACGACTGCCTGTTTCCCAAAAACACGGGGGTTTATTCAAGAAAGGCTCTGCATTCACGCACCGAGCCACAGGCCTTCCTTTTTTCAGCTATAAAGCACCTGATATCTCTCCTCTCACAAAGCTACTGTATGTTTTCCTCAGTCGCGACCCGTGTGATCTCCCTCACTCCCCTTCCCCCCCGCTCGCTCGCTCAGCCGCACACTGCGGAGAACAACGAGCGGCAGAGTTCCTGCTGAAACGAGGCCGGACCACCGCTGCGCAGCCTGACTCAGGACGTTTTCTGCAGGCTGCTCTCCTGCTCTCTCCGTAACATGCAGCTGCGTCCGCTCCTCCTCCACATTCTCCACAGAGCTGCATGCGTATAAATGGGCGTGCGTCACAACCCTAGTCACTAACCCACTTCTTTCAGCTCGCTTTCACACGAGACACAGAGGTAAGACTTGCCAGTCATGCGAACCCTGGTATCACTATTTGTTGCTGGCACTCTGAGATCGCTCTTTCTTTTCCTGATGTTCGCTGACCTCTGAGGGCAGAGTTCACAGCCCCGGTCATTCATCGCATCAATGCAGTGCTTATGTGCTGGGAGTGGGGATCGTAGGGAGGATAACACTGCATCGGCTGTGGCTTAGATGGTCTAAATGCAGCCGTTTTCTGCATTTCTACGGACATTTATTTCACAAGGCGTGTATTTTTCATTAATCTACGTACGTTTGACTTTGTCAAATTGACCAAGGGTACAAGTTAACAAATGACTTGATCGGGCTGGGTGGATTTAAGGCAACGGGCACTCGGCCAATTTAAATGTCTCTTTAAAAAGAAAACTGGGTACAGGAGGAGACACTGGCTGAACCTGACTTTCAACTTTGCAGACTAATGATGAATACGCATATGCCTCAGGTGGAGTCACTGCAGTAATGCTGGCAACTTGGTCAAGGGATCATGCACTGGGAACACATCTTTCAACCAGAGGTTTCACATGTTTCCTCCCAGCAGGATTCTGTAAATCTGATCATTCATGCTTTAACCTGTTCTCTGCTGAAACAACGTCTGTTTCAGAAAGACCTGGTCTCGCTTTTCAACATCTAAGTGTGTCAAATCCTGTCCCAATCGAGTCATGGGGGTCTCTGTTACGCGACTTGCAGCAGCAAAGAAACATTCCTTTACCTCTCTCTCAAGTCACACTGATCCAATCAGTCACTGAAGAGCAAGAATCCCAGGAATGTTGTGAGCAAACTGGACTTAACCTACGACTTGAAAGAACAAAGGTTGGGACTCTTACAGGACAGACCACAGCTGGTTTTTGAGACCATGCTCGTTTAAAATGTTTCAAGGAACGCGGTCATTCCAGCACACATTGTTTAGGTTCGACCCATCCAGTTTTAATTCATTACACATTGTGCAAACTTAAAAAAACCCCAAACATCTGCTTTGCTGCGATGGCAGATCTACACTTTAGAGAAGAGTAGAAGGTGTGCTGATGATTTCCCCTCTGTCCTGACGAGCCGTACCAGGGACCCGGTCTGTGTTGTGAGGGTCAGCAGCTGTTGCAGACTTGCTGATCTGAAGCAATCTCAGCTCCTTCACAGAGCAGGCACACATCTAACATCTAACTACTCTCATCCTACCTGTGCTGCGAGTGTACCGTGACGTTACAGATACCAAACTCAACGAGCTCGGCTGATAACAGCGATACAATCGTAATTTTAGCTACAGATTTTTTTCATACACACATATATATATTTGCACTCCCATAACCACGCCCATGCTGTCTGGGATGCTAGGTGCTGTGTGTATCCGTTAGCCAAGCGGCGTGTGCCGGCGGGACGCTTCTGGTAACCTCATCTAAATGTCCGCATCACAATGTGGCTATCGAGGCGACAAAGAAAGTCCGGGCGCTCCTCGACGCCCTCGGTGTGCCCCGACCCTGCCCGCGTATCACCGGCAACAATGGTGACGCAAGCTTTGCGGCTAACCAGCCGGCTAACGTTAGCTAGCTCGTGAGCCCAACAGTAAACAACAACAGGCCACATATCGCGAATTCCATCCTCACTCCGTCAACCGTGCGACATCAACAGGTCTGCCGGCTGGAGTCTCGAGCAGAACCAGCTCACTCACGGCGGCAGCTCGCGGCAAATCCTACATATTATTATAAAAAACCTGTGATATGGTTACCACGGATATAGCATTGCAACCGAGACACACACGCATACAGACACCTTCACCCGGCTTACAATGAGATAAATCCTCACCCGACGTGAGATTCTGACTCCTGGTGAACCCGAGATCACCCCCTGAGATCAAATCCGCCGTGTCATGGGTGTGTTTTTCAAAAAAGAGGTGGGAAAAAGGATTAGGGAACTGGTGGCAACTCCAACGTCCCACACTGAGGAAAGAGGGAATGCAGGAATGTGACGTTCAGTCGGGTTAGCTGGCAGCGATGACACGTGCACTCAGGAGAGAAGCATTGTGGGAAACGTAGTCTGGCGTGTAACTGAGCCTCTCTACACTGGGGTGTCGCTGCTTTTACTGGAGTACCATAAATCTGATTCAAACTTAACTTGAATCAAATTTATTTAACAGATTTAATAATCCTTGTTTGGATATTCGTCCTTGCAGATGAAGCCACCACTAGCAGCTAATGCTGACATATTTCAACCACTAACTCACTAACCTGTGGATATACCTTGCTGCATTTGTCACATCTTTTTTTATTTCTGATGACTGTTTGAATCCAGTCCAACAGGTAAAATGTGTTTAAATGATTCGCCCTGTTCACTCCCTAATTAGCAGGCCCACCTCGAAAACCAAACACGAATGGATCCTGATCAAAAAGCTGCAGTCTTTTCGATGTGACCGTGACCCCTGGTGGACACTGAGAAAAGTGCAGTTAGGGGAATCGTCTTCAGTGTGTGTGTGCTTGTGAAGAAATACACGTGTGGATCTATGCATATTATGAATATGCATACCACAAGGATTTATCAGGGCCCTTAGTCAGTTTGGTAGAGAGCTGGAAGAGAGGGTTTGTACAGAACTTCTGACAGATAGACATTCATATGAACATGAAACAGAGCTTCTGAAGTACTTTGGCAGAGATAGCAGATACTATCACATACAAATCAAACAGAACTATATTCTGGATGAAAAGATTGGATTGATAAGTCTGAAAGTGTATGGACAGGTAGACAGACGGTTGAGTGGAAAGTCCCCTCCCCTGCTCCAGATGGTGCAGGATATGTTTTTCCACCGCAGCTAGAGGCTAATTAACCAGCACGTCGTGATGGAGACTCCACCAGGTCACTACACACACCCCCACCACCCACCCCCGATTCGTCTCCTTCCTTTCGTTCCCAGTTCTACATCTATACTTAGTCCTCCCATAATTACTTTGTTGTCCTCTTCACATCACCCACAGCACTGCAAGCCATGCTGCACTTCATTCCCCTGTCATACTGCTGCTCATTGTCTCTGCACATGATGCCTCAATGGCTTCTTCTTTTGATATATGTGTGTGTGTGTGTGTGTGTGTGTGTGTGTGGGGGGGGTAAAATCGTTGATGTGCCACCCAGAAATCACTGGCTGTTTGTGAACTGACCATGAGCTGGAGAAAGGGAACAGAAAATGTAATGTGTCTGCTTTCACTGCAATGAATTCATAATTCTCGTCCTCGCTGTCTTATAAATTTTGTATCTCTTGTAGATAAATGAGCCTTTAGAACTGCAGATTTCAGGCTTGTGTGAAACTAAGTTGTAAAAGTTGGTGAGACTGAAATGCATTCACACTGTTGCCAAGGAAACCATAACGTTGAAGTACTGTATAATTTCAATGTTCTAAAAATGTCAGCCCTTGTTGCATGGCACGCGATCCTTGAAAAGTTTTTTGCAAAAAAAAAATCTATTCAGTATACAATATTATACACACACACACAATATTTTTTTGCTCTCCTTGCATGTGTCTCAGTATTGTGTATTGAACAATAATAAAGGTATCCACAAAAGAGATAAATGTTTTATACAGAAATGTTATTGTTTCAATGTGTTGTGTCACAAATGTATATAAAAGAAAGATCATATTAAGCTTTAAATATAATGATCTCAGTAACATTTCATTGTCAGCAGTGGCAACACTTTATTCATATATATATATATATGAATTTACATATAAGCAGACATCATGCAACATGTGTATTTTTTTCATTTTTCTTTATATTCAAGTGAACTTTGCCATTAATATCTATTTTGACGGTCTTACAGTAAATTCTGTGGTGGGGGAGGAAGTGAAGCTGAGGCTGAAATTGACGTTACTCCTGAATCCTCACCAGAGGGATGGTACCAAGGCACCAATTAGCAGTGGAGAGGGCGCATGATGATATTTCCGTGTGCTTGTGGCTGGGCAGCTCCGTCTGTGTGTGTTATAAAAGGCAAAACCATAAACATGGAATTAGACAGTACAGGCCCCACGGCTCTTAAGGTCGCTCCTGCGGCATGTGAATGCAACGGTGTGATATAAACAACACGGGCCAGCCAACTCTTATTACTGTATGTGCAGGTTTTCTAATGTGGCAGCTTATTATTTGTTCTTACTGGTATGTGAAAGCTCATTAGGGCCCAGCGGCCCCGATGCAGAAGTTGGCGGCGGTTCTGCTCTTTTATTCTTAGGTCGAATGGGTGCAGGAGATAGGTGTGGGAGAAAGATCACTGTGAACCAGATCGAGGGAAACCAAGTGGGTGGAAGTGACTGAATATATCTTTCTGTAAAACAAACACACACGCACACACACACACACACACAATGACACTCAGACAAGCAAACACACTGAAATTGGCCAGGGTTCAATTTGTTGAGTAACAAAAACATGATAGCTTTCTAACCAGCAGGTGGGGGCAGTAGACAGATTATAGGCCTGTTGTGTAGTAAGCAGTGCTATATGGGCTGTAAGTCATAGATCTACTGTAACCTACATGTATTGTTCATACCTACATACTTTCAGAGGAGCAAATGTATGTGCTTCTCTGAAATTGTATGTTTTTTAGACTTATTCAACTCTGTGGCAAAATAATAAAAGGGCACCATAAATAACTGTTCATTTAACACACTCCACCCCAACCCCCCCATAAATGTAACCTCCTGAAAAGCAGTGACCTGAGTACTAGTTGGGATGGGAGGAATCCTCACTCAACCTTGACAAACTATAGGTCATTTGAAAGCACAAAGCCTCATAATCCTATGTGTGTGTGAACCATTTTAAGATCACAATATCACAGTGGCCAGGGTTGCTTATTTTGTTACAGGAGGGCACACCAAACAGAACAATAAAATATGAAATAGGTGGGGGGGTGAGAGTTACATTTTTCCTCATATTTGTGCCTCTGTTATTTAGGTTCAGTGTCACTTACACCTTATTGTACTTCTCCCTTTTGAGAACCTGGAAAAGTCGAATGTTTGGCATTTTTGGTGAAAAAATTATCGAACACAAGTAGTTTTCTCCTTACTTTGTCCCTCAGGCTCCTTTTAAATGGGATGAGAGTCTGAGGGGCCTCTCTGCGCTCACGCCTCACCCCACCCGCTGCCCCCGTCCCTGGCAGCCTGACACTCCCCCTGCTGTTGGACACCGGTAGAGCGCGGACCGTCCGAGGAGTGCGTTGACAGCCACGGGCCGTGTGTGCGTGCCCGCCTGCATGTATGGTGAGCACCCGTTGAGTAGGTGGGTCTGCTGGAAGGGAGTGGGAGAGGTGGGAAAGGGGCAGATGGAACACAGAGGGAAATCCACCAGCGACACATCGAGTGTCAGAAAGTACAGAGGGACGGAGAGGGAGGGGCTCAGCGAGGGCCACAGGGACAGCGATAGAGGTGGAGGAGGCAAAGCTGAGAGAGGATGAGGGGACAGATATGCAGAGGGAAGGGGAGAACAGGGCAGAGGAAAGAATGGAGAGGGGAGAAAGAGAGGTGTCAGGTACCAGAGGGAGAGGTGAGGAGCAGCAGGGGTAGGGGGATGGGTGACAGGTAGGGTTAGAGGGTGGAGGAGTTGGAGGGGGGGGGGTGATAATGATATCAGGTGCAGGAGGGAGGCAGGATGGGTGGCTGGTGCAAGGACAGGAGGGAGGGAGGTAGGGAGCTACTTTTGACCTTCAACAATAGTTTGATAGTTGGGTGTTGGTGAAACAGGAATTGAAATATTATCTCACATAAAGTTATCTGCACTTCTTGTGTTATGTCAGAATACATGCAGGATTCATCTGACTTCCACTGGAGGGGTTGTGGCTTTGTAGGGGACTTCAACAGTTTTGGAGGGGCGCAAACTCCTTGGCTATACTCTATGTCTAAATATGGATCAAGCTTTTGATTTTTAATGCGATTTTGAATCCAGCAACATTTATTCTTGGTATCCCTCCTAATATAAGTTATATATAAAGGACTTTGCTTTTAATAGGAAAAACATGAACATAGTCTCTGGTTAGAGCTGCAGCCACCAACCTTTACAGTGGAAAGAATGGATTAAGATGGTTTATGTGATGGAGCGGATCACTGCAAAGCTATAACCAAAAACAGAGGTATTTACAAAGAAAGAACCACTTGTACCAAAATTATGTATTTAAGAGTAAAACCACCATTTCCTGTCTCCTTTAATTTACTTGTTATATTATCTATTCCCTCTTCATAAACAAGATCATCTCCTCTTTGTTTGTGTGCTGTTCTGTTGTGTTTCGAATGGATACAATAAAATGAATTAAAAAAAATATGAATGTGTTGCTAAAGGTCACAATTAATGTTTCATCAGCATCAATAAAAGCCCAAAGCCATTTTTGCACTATAAAAATTCCCTATAGCAAATAAAGTACTTACTAAAACTTGAGCTTCACTGAAAAACAAGCATCACAATACACAGACTGCAGTTCAGTTTCCAGAATAATTAGTTTCTCATATGTTTTCCTTCACAACAACTTTAATAAAGTACTTTACATTTTCAAAAAAAATCCATCTACTACTTCTCCCTCATTGAAAATCAAGAATCTCACAATTCACTGCAAAGTCCAGTTTTCACGTTTCCACCACACACTTGTGTAAGTTGAATATTGAACCATTTTTCAAACTAGTTGTAGTACATGCCTTAGACTGACTCATGAAATTGCACTATTAGCCCCCACCCTGCTATATGCTCAGTGTCAAGAAGACTAACAGCACATACAAAACCATGAAAAACATCCCAGATCTGTGTTCCCATGTAACCACTTTTCAAAAACAGACACTACCCAGTTCGATGTAATGCTTTTGTTTAAATCTATTAGACTAACCTTTTAGTCTTGAATGTTCATGACAGATGTCCATGACATGTTTCCTGTTCATTTACGTCAGTCTTCAGGGATTTTTCATTATAGCCCGTGTCAGTGTGCTGGCAGTTTAATCTAGTCTAGTCTTTCTCATTTATGGGACTATGTTGTTATGCTGTCTGGACGTGAGTAAATGTTGGAATAATTTCAGCCAGTTGGAGACAAAGGAAAAATTAAAAAATGTGAGGAATTGTATTTACAGCCCCATGTTACAATTTAAATGTGCAGCTGACCTCCTTTGAAAAAACACGCTCTCCCACAATATTCACAATGTATAAATGGATCAGCAATAACTTGTAAAGTTTGTCCATCTTTTCAAGTGTAAACTCCTAATTAACAATTCTCACTGACTGTCTGTTAGTAATATGAATGAGGTCTGGTAGATCGCTGTCTGTTTTGATAAAAAAAAAAAGCTCCCTTTTAACAACAGTAACTTACTTTCTCATGCATATTTCTTTGGATAATGTGACTGCATGGTTACTCCTTTCCTCATGTGTATGGGCGTGTGTGTGCATGTGAGGACACTTGTGTGTTTAAGTGTGTGTGTTTGTGTGTGTGTGCGTGCACCAAGCAGGAGGACTCCAACTAGGGGTGTTAAAACAGAAATCTCAGCCCACTAACTGACCTTGTCTGAACTGCACAGTGCATGCAGTGATAGTATGAGGTACCTTCAGGTCAGAGTAGGGTGTCAGAATTATCCAACATAACATCTGTGTGTGTGTGTGTGTGTGTGTTGGTGTCATGTCTGGGAGGGGGAAATGAAAAGAGTGTCTGGTTATACAGCGTCCATGCCCAGCCAAACTACATCCCACACAAGGCTGAGAGACTGTGGGCTCCTCTGGACCTTTTTTAATTAGAACTCCTCACCCCCCTCCCCTCTGTGTCTGTGTGTGTGTGTGTGTGTGTGTGTGTGTGTGTGTGTGTGTGTGTCACGCCTACACTCATACTTAAGTACATTCACTTCTCACGGATGCTGAAATATATTTAAGCACTTTCCATTGTAGCTATTAATTAAGTCAAATAATCACATTTTCATAAATCAACAATAAGTTAAAGCCATAGAGCCAAGTTAATGAATACAATAAATATAACTGTACTAGGATCTGAAATTAAGTAAGACTCCATTGTAAGAAGCTCAGTTACTTATCAAATGTATTTTCTTTCATTTACTTGGCATCAAAATGAAATAGATCCTGTCAGTCAAAGCTTCAAGTATCACATTATGTTTCGAAACTGCAATGCATTTCATTCGCTCTGATGTGCTCTTTGTGAGAAAAGTATCAGCGTTTTATAACGCTTGACGTTTTTTTATTGTGGGCTGAACTCTTTAACAGTAGAAAATAAAAGTTACGGGCCAAGCATTGTCATCACAAGGTTCACTTGCACGCACAACACACTCAGGTACCTGAGAGTTGCTATGGTATTCACTTGCAAATATCTTTAGTTACTTAAGTCTGAGTTATTTTTAAAACCCTATCTGCGTCAATGAAGGACACACAAGCTAATATGTCTCTTTAAAGGCAGTTCAAATTCAAATCTAATATGTGAAGGAGTTTAAAACTGAATTTCAAATGTTCTTTTGTATGTGCACTGATTTCTGTTTTGCTTCAGTGGTGCAATGAAATATAATGAATACTGAATAAGTAAACAAGATATTAAGAAGCAATATGAAGCTATGAGTGAAGCTGAGTATTAAACCAAGCTTATATTATTTTATCTATAGGCAGGTTAAGCTTAATAAAAGTAGATGGCTTTGTATCTGTGTGCTGTCTTTATCTACAGCAGCAGTTGGATTTAATTCAGCATTACTTTGACATTTCTAACAGGATCTGAGTGGGCATGTGGTACACTGAAACACCACCGTCATGGAAAGCGACATTATACAAATAAATGGCAACTCATAAACTTCTACCACAATGAAAACAAGACTGATTAAATAACATTGGTAATAATGTAATAATAATAGTTTTAATAATGTGTTGAATATTGAACACTTTAGTGTTAAGGGAAAGAGACATGGTTGCTATTATCTAAGTCTGGACAAAGCCTGAATTTAGTAGTGAAACACCTGTGGGGCGTCACCCCAAACCCAGACCCCTAATAATGATCCTGGAGAGACAGGAGACGTGTGTGCATGTCTGTCTGTGTGTGCGCGTGTGTGGGTCTGTGGTGCCTGTGGTCGTCATGGCGAGGAGTGGTTAGGGGCTGCGCTGTAGCTGCAGCTACAAGAAGTGATCAAAAAGTATATTTGCGTGCGTGTAGCGGTGGCTTCAGTGAACCAGCCCTATAGAGTAATGCACGGTGCTTCATGGGTTGTGTGTGCAGCAGGGATGAGGGTGGGATGGGTTTCTTTTCATCATGGTAAAAAAAATGGTGAAAAGAGACACGCACAGACAATGTGGAGGGAAACAGCAATATTTATAAATTTGTGAGGGACATTTATGCCTCATAAAGGAAGAAGTACACACACACCGTCACGACTCAAAAGCAAGCTGATAATGGTTTATTGCCAATAATCATTGGTTATAATAATTTGGACAGTCTTTATGTGTGTGTGTGACTCATGCTGGAACATGCCTGTGTTTCAGATTTCGGAGATTTTTAGTCAGTCACGCTCTGTTTGTTGGCAGAAGTGGTAGTTTTATCATCATCACGAAAGCACACACACATACACAAACACATTCATACAGACATACACACACTCAAACACAGCCATTGGGGTTTAAATAATATAATGCAATTCATTTTTTTTTCTGATATTCAAGTATTTTTTTTCAAATCTATGTGGACCACAAACAATTCCTTTCACTTATATTGTACTGGGGCAGAAATCTCAAACACACAGAGGTGGAATGTAACTAAGTACACTTAATCTTTACCTAAGTACAATTTAGAGTTAGTTGTTCCTTATCATTTTGTGCCGTACCATTATATTCCACTTAATACTTCTATATTCTTCTTTCATTTCTAAGAGAAAAACGCTCCACCAATTACAGCTTTAGTTACCAGTTAATTTACATAAAAAGCACAAATCAACTTAATGTCTTCTGGACTTCTTAACTAACATAAAATATGTTGTGTTTTATAGATAAAAATGACCAAACCCAATTAGTTCCACCCCAACAACCATGGAATTAACTGTTCTGTATACTAAGTAGTTTTACTTTGATTGTTTTTTGTTTTTGATTTTTTAATATATATATTTCTCTCCTTTTACACTTATGAATGCAGGACCTTTATTTGTAATGGAATATATATTATAGCTTTGTAACTTTTTATTTAAGTAAAGGATCTACATACTAACACCAGACAGGGATGTCTCAAACCTGGATAGAGAAAACCATAACAAAAGTAACTCACCTTTTAAGGTTAAAAAAGAAGATATCTTGCGGCTAATAAGCTGAGCCATCTCATAAAATTTGAGAAATGCATTTAGATTGTGAGTGACGCACTGAAATATTTTGTTCACCCCGGGTTTGTGGAGAGTGTTTTTAATAGCAGCTAACCGTGTGGCTGCAGGCCGAGTGGCCGCTGCGGTGAAAAAGGCAGCAGTCAAGAGACCTTTTTTTTTCATGACCTGTTTGGGTGAAGAGCTCTGCTGACACACCACCAACATTTGTGCACATACAAATACACTCATGCACAGACACACCCATGCTGCATGTGCACATATACATACACAGAGAGGTCATGATGCACACACACACACACACACACACACACACACAGGCAAACCACCTCATACAAACACATACATAGGATATGTGCGTACAAACATACATTAAACTCAGTGTACGTGCAAGTGTATATGGACACACGTGCATGCCAGTACTCAAGCTTATACACACACACACACACACACACAGTATTTATTCTGAGTGTATCCCTCCCTGATGACCGGTTAGGGTGAGTAGTGCTGCCGGCAAAGCGGACCAATCCAAGTCATTCTACAGTTGATTTACTGTCCCACCACCAGTCCACTACTGTATAATTACCCTAACACACACACACACACACATGCACAGAATTGCAAACACACACACATAATTACACACACAGCACAAGCACACGCTTACTGTACCCTCACATGTACACACATGGCTAAAATGTGTAACTCAAGAGAAGAAAAATATTTTCATATCTAATTTTGTATACAGGGTTTAACTATTGTTGCTATGTGTGTTTACATGCTTTCAAATTAGCTACACTATTTTATTTTTTTATTGTCTTTTACCTTTTTGAAAAGAGTCAAATTCCAGAAAGTTCAGTTTATTTGGCTCTGGCTATGGCAAAAATATAATGTAAATACCATGAAGTCCATTTTTATATTCAGACTTGAAACTCAATCTTTGCTCAAGAAAAATGGAAATAGGATGAGTGTGAAAGTGTGTGAAGTAAAGAAAGGCTGAAAGGATGTTATCACTGCTGAAATTTAAATACTGAAGTTTAAAACCATCTATTTAAATTTAGATGGTCTGAATTTCCCTATCTTCAGAAGGTAATTTTAAATTTTGAATTTTCGAAAATGTTGGAAATTTAGTTTGAAAAAAATATATTTATTTATAATTAAGTCAGGAAATCAAGTGGAAAATGTAAAAGGAAACTTCTCAATTGAACATCTGGACTAAGAAAGATAAAATAAGGGAGATAATGTCAGTCATGAACTCACAACTGTTGAAATATAAATACATGCATTCACATTTACAACAGCATCACTCTCTTTAAAATGCATTATTTGGAGAGAATCTGTTTCCCAGGATGCAGTGCATGGCCAGCAAGTTAACTGATTGGACCGACAAAGCAGTCAATCACCAGATGAATGGAAAAAAACCTCTCCCATTCACAACTATTGATAGCAATGCTCACAGAGGAAGGACCAGGACCAAGATTTAAATCCAGGACCTTATCACCTATGACTTTCAATGCTTGATAAATAACTTAAAAGTCAGCTTGGTCACTGTGTGCTGTACAGATCCTTCCTCATCTTTAATATTGCTGCAAATCAGCCCATCGCCTACAGCGGCTTCCCTTTCCACTCATGTAATTTTGCGCTTGTCCTCTCAGGCTGAGTCTGCCTGCCTGCCTGCCTGCCTGCCTGCCTGCCTGCCTGCCCCAGTCCGATTTGTCACTCTCTAACCTGCAATTGTATTCAAGGCCAAATATAGGGGTGGGAATGCTAGGGTGGGCTGTCTATGTGTCACACAACAAAGCTTCGCACAAGGGTGTAGCCCTCTCCCTTACATCCTCCCACCTAACCGCCCGGCATGGCCAAGTTGTTTGCATGGAAACACGTCTGCGTGCGTGTGCATGTTTGTGTGTGTGTGTGTGTGTGTGTGTGTGTGTGTGTGCGCAGTGAGGTCCAAACTCTCCCCACCCTCCTCTCCTCTGGTGAGGCAGAGATTACTCCCTCCCCCTCTCGCTGCTTTATTTGGAGTGTTTCTCAGAGAATCGTCTCCTGTCACTCCTCCTGTCTCCAACACTGACCTTCACCGTCTGTTTTTATCTACCCCCCTCTTCCATCCTGTTCCTCCTCCTGATCCCCTCTAAATTTCAATTTCACTTCCTTTTGATAGCCACGCCAACTCGCTGCCTTAACAAACCAAATACACAGAAAATGTTGGAGAAGTCTGTTCTCAGGTTGTGGTATTTTTGTTTGTTTGTTTGTTTTCTGTGTGTTTTTGTAGCTTCCACAGAACGTGAAATAAACACCGGCGGGGAAGTGCCAGCTTTTTGATGGGCATGTGATTTGTACAAAGTTACAAGCCGTTGTAAGGCATGAATTGGAAGTTCCCTATTATTACATGGTTGAAAAAAATGAACAGCCTTTAATGTTGAGATGGAAAGGGAGATGATTATGGTTTCTGCGCTGGGGCATCCCGATTATATGACCACAAAAACCCGTGCTGAGTCACATAGGTCAAGATAGGATGTGAATGAAACAAATGCACACAGACAGAGACAAACACATGCACACACACACAGCGAAACTGTAATGTTCTCAGTGCTAATTTCATGACAGGAACATGCAACGTTATTTGTTTTGCACCCGACTTGCATTATTTAACTTCAAACTACGATTCTGCTTTTCATGTGTTACATTTCCACAAACTCATGCTGAGTAATGGTGCGTTTAAAAGTACTGGGGCTGGGAATCCAAGGCGTCATCGTTAAAGACAGTAAAAAGTTTAGTTGTGTGGCATAAACTGTGTATCACACATGGAAACTTTCTTACTCAAATGAAAAAGAGATGGCACGTTTTGTGAAATGTACAATTTGTATATCATAGCTATGTTTGCATTTGTTGTGTGATTTTGGTCCTCTTTATACACATTTCATATAACATTACACCTTATACAGAAGTATTACAGGTTCTATTTTTTTATAATATGCTATATACCAAAATGTATGATACATGCCTACTAAATTAATGTAGTAAATATATTGTAAAAATGAAATAAACTATGTAATGCATTAAATTGTGGTATGTATTCCAAAACTGTTGATGTTTATTTAAGTATGTCCATTACATTTTTCACATAAGCAATGGTTATACCTGTCTGAAATATACATTATTCAGTTTTTATTTTTCTCCTCACAACACAGTAAACTGGGACTGAAGAGAAGACAAAAAATGTTCATGTGCCAACAAGGAGCGTGATTACTGCTGATTTCTATCTTCATGCTTGTCTCCCAACAGAACCAACAGGTCTTACTTCTCTGCTTAACTCCATTCCACACCCCCTGCTCCTCACAATGAGACATCACAGTAATTTGTCTGATGAGGAAGAAGGTGCACGGCGCACCCCACGCTCAAAGAGCCCCTCCACCCCGTGATGATACTCCTCAAATATGCAGCTTGTGTGACAGCAGCTACACCTGTGACTCACCTGCGTACTTCCATGCCACTGAGATATCTCTCACCTGTCAGCCCCTCCCCTCCACAAAAAACCCCATCCTCCACACACACAACCACACACAGACACACTTACACACAGGCCACCAGGACCACTGAGGACAAGGGAGGGGGTTCAGTCTGGGCTGAGGTGCAAGACGCTGCCTGCGCGCTTTAATTTTCACCTCCCCCACTATGACCCACTGCAACTGGTGACAAAAGTGGCCTCCTGCTGCACGTCTCTCCTGTTTTCTGCTCTCCCGTCTGCCCCACATTCCTCATGTCTCCACACATCGCTCCGCCATTCTTTACTCGGCTATGGATTTTTGAAATAACTTACTTTAGCGACTGTGTACAGAAAACGAGACAAAACAAGTCCTCAGTCGGGACAGCAAAGCGCAATGACAAATGAACAGAAGACAAAGAGACTGGATCTTTGACTCATGTATTTCTCGGCCTATTTCCTCTCCACCCAACTCTTCCGCTGGCAAGGTTACTGTTGTGAATATGCAGATAGTTAGATACATTTGTTTCCTTCATTTGTAAATACAATCTTTCAGTGCTGGTCTGTGGATGTAATATGTTTAATACTTCTCAGATGCACTTCCATGCACACGTCGACATGTTCTTTTATGAATGCCCGCACACACGTATGTATCACTATCGGAGGGTGTGTTATTGTGAGACTTACAATAGCCTACTAATAACTATTAGGATCTTCAGCCCTGCGTGTGTGTGTGTGTGTGTGTGTGTGTGTGTGTGTGTGTATGTGTATGTGTGTGTTTCTGTGTGTGTCTCATCAGCTGATGAGGTGTTTACTAGGTTCTGTCTCTAGCCTGGAGGGAGCCTAGGCACACTCTAGTCCCAGTCACCACACACCAGAGTAATTGGCCTTTTCACACTGCATAAGCTTCATTACCTGCTCCCCCCATTTGCAATGCAGAATGTAATGTGCCACAGAATATATGCAGTGAATGCATAAACAGTCCTTGGTTCAATTCATTTTTGGGGAGGGTTGTGGGGGTGTGGGGCTCACAGTAAACTTAGGGGGACTGCTAACTGCAGCAAAATGTCTCTTCTGCATTTGTCATTGGGCCCGTTGAGCATCAAGTCATTATGTATGTTTTAGTAGGCATTTGTTATATATCATAAGAAAGTCGGTCGCTCTATTAAGGCAGTTCATCAGTCAGTTATTCAAGGTGTAAAAATGACTTTCCCTATTTAAACTTTTTTTTCCAAAGCCAAGAAAAACTGTGGCAATCATGTTAAAGAAAATGCTTTCCAATTAAAATACTATGGGTTAATGGAGTACAGGATCACTGAGTAAAAACTGGAGAATAATTGTTTTTTATAAAACTGAAACCTGATGTGGTTTCTCACTTCTAACCAATAAAACGGAGAGGTACAGCCTACATAAGTGAAGGCACACCTTTGACACGGTCATTTCCTTTAATGACGTTTCTTAGGTAGCGTTTCCTTCTGTGTCTCGTGGACTGTCTCTCTCTCCCTGCTAACTACTAGGTTCTTATTTTGTTTGCTCTAAAATAAACTGCCGTTGAGCTACTGGAAACATAAAAAGCTATAAAACAGCAAGGGGTTACAACCATATCAATTTTCAACCCTAAAATTTAATGATTTAAAATACCGCACTTCCATATTCCTCTTAGCAGTCCCTGTTTGAGTATCGCTCAAGAAATATTTTTACAGCACTGTCATTTCCTGCATATGTTCTATGTGCGGAGCAAAATATCACAGTGTAATTCAATATGTGATTCTGTGTGTGTATGTGTCTTTTTTTTTTTTTTTTTACTTTTTAACACCTTAAGTTTGACATTTAGCTAATACTAAGCCATATTAAACAACATGTAATTTATTTTTGAATTTTGATTTTATTTTCTTTATTCTTTATACTTTTACTCCACTACATTTCACCAACAAAAAAAAAGGAATTTGAATACAGAAATTTCTCTTTTGATGGAGCATTTTTACATTGCTGTATTTGTACTTTTAAGTCCAAGTGTTCTAAGTTCTAAGTGAAGGATCTGAGTATTGGCTGAACCTCATGTTCTTCAGTGTCTTCTATCAGTAAAAAGTTTGTGAGCTGGTTCATGAAACAAACACAAAATTGAAAAAAAAAAAAAAAGTTCATATGATCGGCGTAATGGATGTGCTTACCCGGAGAAAAGTCAGTTCCATCACACCTCTGTCTTTCATGCCCCTGTGCGGATTTTACTGAATGCTTTTTGAACAGCCCATGCTGTACCATTAACACTCTACACCCAGTGCTCCTATTAAACAATAACAGGGACAGTGGTGAGGGCATATGTGCCTGCTAATAGGCAGAGGATGTGAGGGCGAGTGGCTATTTTAGTCCGAGCAGGGATAACTGGCTGGACTGTGAGACAGCCGGAATTGCAGTAATGGTCAGCGTCTCTTGGGGGTCTAAGGGTGAGGTCAACGCCACCAGGCCGGGCCTCTGCTCTCAGGCAGGCAGGAAAGGCATGGGAAAGGGGGGGTGTGGACAGTGCAGGGTGGAGGGATGAGGACATGGAAAGAGTAAAGGGAAACTGGTGAGAGTGTGTGAGAACACTGGCTGCCGCAAAGACACACACTTGGATACACCTGCGCACACATATCAGTTGCCTCTTGTGAGGTTTCATCCTGGAGGACACAAAGATGGGGGGTTGTGGTGGGTGGCTTACACGTCACCATGGCGATAACCCTGATCAGATCTCAGTTCCATGGCAACAGGAGAAATGTCCCACAGCCACAACACAACCCCGTCTCCTGGAAAGTATGTTTCCATATAAATAAACTGCTATGGCAAATATGCTTTGTAGGAAATGTAATTGCAACAAGTTTATGTTTTCTATTAATCTACTGAGGATATGTTTTTAATTTCAAACCTTATGAAAGTAAAGTGGTTCACTGGAGGAAGGAAAAGTTAGATTCTTTGTTTTCATAATTACAATTTTCCGTACAATACACAAGTCAAAAACAAACACTAAGGGTTTTCTTAGCAAAAACCAATTGGACAAATACAAAAATGGGGAAATTGAGCAAGAACAGCAACAGTAAAGCAAAGTGCACATACACTCATGTCAAATGTGGCAAACACAAATTGCATACTGGACCTGTTTTTTATCTAAAGGGGTCATCACGGGCCGCACACATCCTCCTCATCTTTGCCATCAATGTGCGAATCAAAAAGGCCCATCTCATGATGTCCGTACATGGTTTACACATATCACTGACCCAGAAACTTAGGCCCTTTAATTGTTCATCTACAAAAAAAATGCAACAGATTTATTGATTTGAAAAGAAAGGAAACACACTTTGCTTTTATGAAAACATTATAATCTACAGGATAGAACTTCTAGAGATTTTGTCTCTCAACAATATTTGTGCCTCAGCTCCTTCACTGTTAAAGTGGGAGAGGTAATGAAACACTTGGTGGTCTCATCACTGAGAAGGACGAGTGTGGCGCGGAGGTCTGCCATGCATCTAAAATGTGCTGTTAATGCCATGGAGATGAACAGTCTGAGCCCTGTTAAGATGAAGAGCAGCCTGTGAAGAAACACACCTGCTTGCACACTCTGCTGTGAATCCAGCAGAGCCCTTTGAGTCCAGAAACCTGCCGTCTCCAAACACACCAAACTGAAAACACCTTTCTCTTGATGAAGCTCACCACAGGCTCTTCCCCTGGCAATTAAGAAAAGCGCTCACAACCAATGAAGAGTGGGTTTTGCTGTGCTACATCAATAAAGTGCAGACGTAGCAGTACGTTTTCCTCCGCATCATCCACCATGCAGTTGTACAGATGCATATCCACAGTCTATGGTATTCAAAATTAGGTATGAATAGTGTCCTTACATTTGTGTACTTCTTTACTCAGAGAAGCACCCCTCCCCCCCAGGTTCAGGTTAAGATTGATTGTCATTTCCATATCATACATATGCAGGACGTACATGCAGGGAAACAAAAAGTTGTCCCTCATGGGCCCCAGCACAGAATAGAACAGATATCAACCACAAGTGCAAAACAATAAATGGCATGGACTGATTTTAGACTAGATCGATGGGGGCTTCTGGGTTTGTTTCAGAAAATCTAGAACCAGTGGTATGCTATCCCCAAATGTATGTGTGTGCGAAGTTGTTTGTAAGTGTATGTGTGTGAGCGTGCCGTTGTGAGTGTTGGTGTGTTTGTGGTACTTAATGGGGTAGCGAGAGGCCCAGGAAGAATCTCGGTGGTCCCAGCGTGGCCTTTTGTGCCGTTGGCCAGAGGCTGGTGCCCAAGGAAGCAAGATGATTAGAGCCTGTTCACACCACAAAATATAACAGCAGCAATGACCAGAACAGGCACAGAGGAAATGTGTGTACTAGTTAAGTCCATGGATAAAGTGGTATAATACTTAAAATACGGATAGATTTTCATTATTGAGTTACATTCTACCTCTTTACCATAAACTAGCCAGATTGTCCTCTGCAAAATGAGCGCATCGCTCATATGTGCAAGCAGCTTATTGTGACTGGTTTGATTGGTGGCAACCTCCACCAGCTTTAGTAAGTATGACGGGGTAGAGGAAGGCTGGTTACGTAATATAAAGAACTACAAAGATCACACACAACCACAATCTCTTACTAAGCCTATCCACATCGGTTTTGTGCCTATGCAAACTGTAGCCATTGCACAATCTTAACTGCATGTTTATTATCATAACGATAATGACAAAGGTCTGGACAAAGGTCTCCGTTCAGCATGGCGACTCTCACGGCCACTCAGTCTCCAGGCTCCATCTCCCCCCACATGTTACCACCACTATCGGTCAAACATGGCCACTGTCCTTGGGGTGCCTCCACTCGTATTACAGGTCATTGTTTCAAATCACAACACTTCCCCAACACTGATAGCAACAAGAGTGGATCCTGCAGCCTCAGTTGTCCCGGTTAATATGACATTGTCTTTATTATGTCAGAGCTGCACATGCCAGCCTCAGTTTCCCCATTTGCTTGTTTGCTTGTCGCCAGTTCATTATTCACCTCTGGCATTACACCCCGAGACACACGGAGCAGCCCTTCAGCTGTACACACTAGCCACAGCTCTTTCCCATGATGCCCTTTCCTTCCCTCCCTCCCTCCTTCCTTTGTCCTCAGCTTCTTCCTGTTCTTCACTCTCCTCACACACACAAATGTCCATTTCCAACTCTTCCGTGTACTATACACCAGTGTCATCAGATAACTCTTCAATGACAGTGGAAATCACAGGAATTGATTCAGGATTTGATATTTTTGGGGATTTTAAAAACTAAGAATCAGGATATATCACCTCCAACTGCTTAAATCTATCTATCTCTTGTCAATTGCCAGTTTTCTCCTATTCACCTCACTGCCCACACGCCTCAGTTAGCCCACTGTAATGACATTATTAGAGCTGTCCAAAGGTCACAGCCATGAAAAGCGCATAGACACCTCTCTCTTGTTATTCAAGATGCTGGCATCTGATATGAATAAGGCCCAACCTCTGCTTCTACAGGGGAAGTACTGATTTGATGCTGAGATGCCTGCAAAGTGTGAAGATGTTCACAGACCACAGTTCAATCTTCCTATTTTAAACACTGTGGATAAATTATTATTGTCTCTTTTTTATTGTCTCAGTGACAGATATAAGCTTCTGACAAATTAATTAGTAGCCACAAATACATTACACAAATGGATGAAAGCATTGTAAATTTATAAGAGTAATTGAATAAATTATCAGCCTTGTATTTAGGTTAATTAGATGAAATGTCACTTTCTGTCATTGCAGAAGGTGTCGTGGGTGAATCTAAATCCTGGAGACCTTTGATGAACTGATGACCTGCCCAGGGTGTCTCCCTGCCTCTTGTCTATTGCATGCTAAGGTAGGATTCAATTTTGTGACTTTGAACACTGAAAAATGGTTGTTTGATCATTTCTATGTTGATCATATAGAGCTGAGGTTTCACTTTGCCCTGCTTCTTCTGAGTGCAAACCTTTTCATTATTACTATTCCTTATACCAAAAAGCATCCAGTGTTGATGATGTGTGGGCAATATATTCTGTCAATAAGTTGAATGTTAGAACTGAATTCTAATGTGAAGCCCACTAGGTAAGAAAATAACAAAATACTGCATCATTTAAATGCAGAAATGTTCTTTTCAGACATCATCAATCATGTTGACCAAAAGGTTAAATATAATATACTTTAACGAGCCATAAGCTCATGTCCTCTCGCCCATAAAAAGTACCATGTAAAACTGATAACAAGCCCAGAAGGTGAGTAAACTGTTGAGTGTTCAAGAAACACAACAACCATCTGCGATGCAGTTTCCTTTCCACCTCCCCCAGTTCACACACGTCTTGCAACACAACTGTAAAACAGTTGGTTTTCCTTCTGTACATGCGAAAATGAGGGCAATCGATTGAGCTGGAGCTGAGTGCAGGGAGATGTTTATGGTGTTCGGCTGGGCCCTGAGCGAGTTGCTGAGAGGTCGTCGGGTCACACACCCACCCACTCCTCATTTCCCATACTGTACTGCTGACATGGCAGAGCTCAACCCAGTGGTAGGCGTTTCTTTTCAAGGTGAGCTTTGGGGTTAAGACATATCTTCATTATCTGCTACTAATACTATCTTATTGGTTTCAGTTTTATATACACATGTGTGTACGCAGTACTTTTAGATTGCTGTACTAGTACTTTGTCCATCTCTGTGAAGTATACACACTTAACTGTGTCATGTAGTAATATGTATGCAGTATGCAACACAAAGCAGGTTTTGACAGAAAGGTCAGTATATAAGACACATATCTGATCCATTGTGTGTGCAAAATGTGTACAGTGCAGATCCCTCCTTATTTTATATGTGCCAGACTCTTACGCATTTGTTAGCAGGACAAAATTTTCCAGTTCACTAAGTGAAAAGCACAAAACCATTAGACGTTTTGTAAACCTCGGCCTCAGTGTGTATGTGAGCGTGTGTACCTGTGTGTGCCAGTTGAAGGGAAGTGAAGCCTATTTTTAAATGACGAAAATTGCTTTAAGGGCACACAACAAAATTGGCACCCACCACTATCACCACAATTGTTCATGCCATATCCAAAAAAGAGCCAATTTTGTCAATTTTGTTTGGCAGCTTCAGGAGGAAAGCCGCAACGTCGAGGACATTTATGATAAAGCTAATGGGAAGTGTGGGAGCTGCGTCAGCAGATCAAAATCTGGGAGTCTCAGAGAAATGTACATACGGGTAAGTTCCTCTTTTCGTCAGTGAAGACTAACGACGCTAAGACAGTGTGACTTGTGGTTAACCAATCCCTGATAAGCAGAGGACAAACACCGAGTTGGCTTTGAGTATGAGCTGTTGTTGTGTGAGTCAGTGCCTCTGTTCTGGAGGACTTTTTGTTTTTCATCACTGAGTCATTTTTTAGTACAAATAGCTGATGGGTTGTTTATACAGTAAATGAACGAACACAAGAAGAGTTAAAACAATGGACTTGAAATAGGAATTTTTCACGGTGTTCAACACACTGCACTCTAACAATAAATACGATGGCGTTTACCCTACCTTCCTTTTTTACCTTCCAACTTTTGTGATTCCTCTCACTCCATCAGATCATCTCAATAATCAGAACTGACAGGTTTATTTAGACTGCCCTGCCCTAAAAATTGATGCTTCATCCATATGTGAAATAGTACTTCCTACGCGAAGACCATGTACGGGGGGAGGCAGTGTTAAGGTCCAAAAGTTTGTAATAGTAAGCAAAAGACTTGCCAGTGGTAAGAGACTGCATAAAAATGAACACGCTGAAAGAGGTGGGTAGAGGGTAACAACTAAGAAAAAAAGAGAGACAGATGGAGGAAAGGAGAAGGAAAGATTAGACAGAGAAGGGAGTAAATTAAGAGGAGATGGATGGATGGGCGGATGGATGGATGGACGGGCGAGGGAGGGAGAGAGAGAGATTGCTAGAGAGAGGCACGGAGAGAAAAAGAGAGAGGGATGAGGATGAAGTGTGAGTTTGGCTCAGTGAGAGCAGCTGTATAGAGGACACTGTGGGTGGAAGTGGTAGAGTCGTGGGTGAGCTCAGAGTTTAACTGCCAACCCTCCCTGGTCTCACAAACTGTCCGTCAAACACACACACACACTTTTGGGTGCACACGCTCACACAGCCATTCACATACATACGCGCTCACATGCACACAGATCTTCAGCTTGACAACCTGGAAAACTTTCCATCTCGCTCCGTATATGCCAGTCACAAGAGGAATCTATCCCTGTAATGACTGGTATGCTTTCTGTGTCACCCTGCTCATACTGGATGTTACACTGTCACAGACAAGTGCGCTGCAACTACAGCTATGCCAACGTCGGCACATAAAAATGAGGAAAGTGCAGCTGTGTGATTGTTTTGTTTGATGGTTTGAGACAGTTTGTATATGGCAACATACATTGGGTGGGAGGGCGTAGGCGGGGTGGGGGTTTAACTCAGCTTTTGCCCATTTGCGCTGATGCATGTAGTCAATTGTAGGTTGCCTCTCCTTGTCGAGACTTCTACTATGATAAATAATGAGAGCTGCAGATCCTGAAATAGAGTACCCCCCCACCCCCTCCTCCCTTGTTCCTGTGGTCCGCTCTTGTGAAGCTCCCGTCCAGCCGTGACTTTTCCAAACGATCCCCTCCCTGCTGCCTCCTCCGTTATGGTTAGCATGCCGGCTAAATCTGTAGCCGTGCGTCTGTAATTAGGCTTTGCCTTTTGCTGGATTGAGTGCTACACACTGGCAGCTGGCAGGCCAGAGCAGTGCATACACACACACACACACACACACACACACATGCACACACATGCACACATGCACGGTGACATGCATGAATTCATGCACGCAGGCGCACATTTTATCTCATGTAAAATAAGTGGATAAAGGGTATGCCAGGACAGCGCTGTCTGACGGCTACAGTGCAGGGTGAAGCATTGGGGTTAAAGAGCAAAGGGAGCCCACGTGGAGCTGAAAATGTTACATTACCAGCCATCTCATGCTGGCCTGCACCATCCTCTTTTTTCTTCCCATCATTGTAATCTCTTTAATGCATCAATTATTATTCTTTCTTTCTGTTCTCGTTGTTCACCCCTACCTCAGCTCTTCCTCCCTTTTACTATTCCTCTCCCCTTTCAATCACCTGCCTGCCACCCCCACCCCCACCCCCCAAATACTTTCTATCATTCCCACTTCTCCTCCCTCACCTCTTCCCCTGCTCAACCCATCCCATCCCAGCGCTGTTGAGTGTAGAGTGGGCAGGTTGACCTGGCAACACTAAAAACCACACTAGTTCTGAGAGCTTTTTACTTCCAGCTATATATATTATCAAAAAAACAAAGGAAGAAAGGAAAAAAAAAGAGATGCGCGCGATGTTACCTCAGCCCTGTTGCCTCCCAGTGAGGGGGCTCCAGCACAAGGCAGCGCGCACATGCAAAAAGCACATGCTCGAACACAGAAGCAGAAAAACCTGCTGGCGTGCACGCTTCTGAAACATGGCATGTAAGTCAAGCAATGTTTCTATGTTGCACTCACACATTCACACACACAACTGAGTCTTCTTAAAATTCTTAGGAAAAATGATAAAAAATAACAAATTTTCAGTAACAAGTATATTTCCCAAAATGTTCAACTGTTCTTTTTCTAATTTGGGTAATCAAAATCCAGAAAAAGTACATCTATAGTGATACTGTTTTGTGGACTTCATCTGACTAACTTACGATAAAATGGAGCACTGTATTGTCCAATAAAAGTCAAGTTTTTTCCTCAATCAAACTACCATGAAGATGTTTAAATAAAACATTTCCTGTCCTTTCAGCAGCATGTGTTTTTCCCTCTCACTACCATGGCTTGACACTCGTAATTTGTGCTTTTGTGGCCTATAACTGCCTGCTTGTTTCTGACAAGGGCCTCTGATTCCCTGTTGAGATGAAAGGCATCGAGGCCAGTCATTTGTGTCAGCGTGTGGTTTCATCAATCCTGCCAGGACGCTCTCGAGCTTCGCTGGTCCCTGTAGTCACATGCCCCACCAGTGGCACGGCTATTTTAGCTGCTCTGAACTGCAAAACCCACAATCCTCCACTGACCAGCGCCCTCTCCTCTCTGCTGGCCATAATGATAATGTGGATATTGATAGACCAGGGGGATTATTATCATTTGCTTTATATACTTTTATATTGTCCTGCATGTGACTGGCTCAATCTTGACAACAGTAAACAAGAAATCATGAAGGAGCATTATATTTCCTTCCCCTGCAACCTGAGGTTGGCCTATAGAATGAACATTTAGAGTATTTTAGCTGATAAATGTGTGACCATATTGAAAAAAACAAACTCATAATGGAGCTCCCGCTGGTTTTACGGAGCTGTATAGAGAGTATCAGGACTTTTCACAACTTAATGATTTTTGGTTCACTTTCACTGCTCTCATGTTTTCAGCCACAGCAGACAGATGTTTTCAGGGAAATTGTCAGGCCTTTAAAACACAGTGTACACAACTTGGCCAGCACCAAACAGCAGACAGATACAGTTAAACAATTAGCAATGAGCTCGACAACAAAGTGAGGCATTTGTTGAGCCAGATTTTTTCTGGGAAGTTGGAAGAGATGAAAATGAGGCTAAGAGTGTGAATACTGGAGTTAAATTTACCAGATGATCATATATGTGGGCTAAGCTAACTAACTCTATTATTTTATATGAGACAATGGAAAGACAAAGGAGTTGTAGCCATGAACTTTCTCTCTCATTCTCAAGAGTTGTTGCCACATCTACTCCAGGGGAACATATCTGCTGAGACCCGCAGATGGATGTCATTTCTGTTTAAGAGCCCAACTGAGAAAACCACAACAAACTGATGGCAGATATTGAGACGGGTTGATAACAGACACCTTAACCTTTAAAGCTCTCTCTCTCTCTCTCTCTCTCTCTCTCTCTCTCTCTCTGTGGAAAGAAATGAATCCTACACCACATCCTGTCAACCCCACATCATCACTGTTGCAAACACAGTATGCAATAAGCAGTACAAAAATGTGGGCCAGAGGAAGGATCGAAACCTGGAAAAGATTGTTTGTGAAAGCCCAAAATTTTTTTGTTAATTCATTGAAAGCAAAGACGACACGTGTTCATCATCACGTTCACACTTCCCTGCTGATTAAAATAAAAATAAAAATTCGGCAGTCGTCTTTTTGAGTGAAGCAGTGACACTGCCTGTCCCTCAATGATGCCGTGAGTGCCCACCCAAAGCTCTCCCACCTCCTCTCTCAGTGGGTCATCCGGGCCCAGGGTGTGTGGGATGTTGCTGTATGTTGAGGGAGAGGGAAACTGTGTGAAAACTGTGTAGGAGAGGCTAAGAAAAACATTACGGCCTGGCAGCAGTGTTGTAGGGAGTGGAGGATGAGGAGGAGATCAGGGGGAGCGAGGGAAGGGAATGCTAGGGGGGAGGAGAGGGGGGTGGAGTGCATGGGTTTGGGTATGACAGAGGGGAGGTAGGAGTGTATGTTTGTGTGTGCATGTGTGTGTGTGTAGGGGGTGGGGGTGGCTGCTGAGGTAATATCTCTGGGAGTGTGGTTAGATCATATTCCTCTCCCTGTCTTCTCATGCTGTGGGTGGGGCATTGTGGTGGGGCCGACTGGAAGAGAGGGAGGGGATGGAGAGACGGAGAAAGAAGGAGTGAGAGAAAGCGGGAGGGAGAGGAAGAGAGGTGGGGGAAGTAGGAGGGGATATGGTGAAAGACGGGTGGAGGAGGTTGAGGCAGTGCCGACGATTCTCACTAAAGCAGCACCAGTGTTACGCCCCTGAAGTGGCAAGACTGGTTCGCATGAGCCCTTCTCCACCTTTCTCTTCCCCTCTGCCAGTCCCTGTCACTTTAGCTTCCCTTTCTTCATTTTGTTTGTGTGGTGGTGAATGCGGTAACACTTCATTCTGCTACAGGTTTGCCGGTACATGCAGAGACTTTTTGCAGGTGACCAAATGCACAAGTCAAGTAACTTTAGGAACATATATTAAGCCATATTAGTTACATGTTGGTCCATCAGCCCTCTACATAAATCCAGATAGAAATACTGTCTTTCAACAACAATAAGATGGATTGTCATGGTAGAGATTTTAATGGTTTACAAATGATGATTCCTACTGACTCTGGTCCTGACATTTTCTCAAGCCCCACCAGTAGGGTTACGTTTCTTGTTATGTGTGCAGTACAAAGTTATTACAGACTGTTGAATGAACTCAGAGAAATTCTAACTCTTTCTGCTCTTTCCAGCAACAGTAAAGTATTACTTTGTGTAAAAAACAACGTTTGTAGACATGTATAACTTATATTTTTATAGTACACTTTTCACTGTTGCAAACATGCAAACAACTATAGCTTCTTTGGCCTCCAAAGTCACAAGTTTGATAAAAGGTTGTTGGTCCTTCCTTTTCAACTTCCTTTTCAAAGTAAGCCTTCGGTAAATGCTGCTGTATTTTGTTGTGGAATATATCTGCATTTGTTACATTTGGTGCACTTGGCAGGATATCTGCTGTCATTGTGTGGAGGGTTGCCAGTGTAGTGTCAGATTTAATATGAAGGCTTTAGTACAGTGAATGGTAATCCACACTGAAGAGAGGAGAGGCCTACCACTCTCAGTTTGTAAGCTGCAAGACAAGACAACCACAAATCCAGCATTGACTGCCATTAATTTGGTCACAGACATGCTATTGTACACTTGGTCTTTGTTCTAAGGGTTGTTTGACTTAGTTTTGCACCATTACAAACAAATAGAAATTTTAAGAGTTCAGATACAGTCCCTGCAAAGCGAACAGTATCTGTGGCCAGGGTTGATAGGAATGCATGTATAACCTGATAGGAGACACCCTATTGTTCTTGTTCTTGTTGATACTGACTCAACTGGTGGTCTTCATCTTCAAGAACAGTTTGAAGAAGCTGACATCTGCAGGGTTGGAACTTGACCTAGGTCTTTACCACCACCTGGCCCTACAGTTTTAGATTAATTAAATAGGCAAGTACCTGTGTGTTTGGGCAAAACACAATCAAATTCTTAAAGCTGTTGAAACACTGGGATGTGTAAGTACCCGTTTTATTTATGGACAACTCTGTCTGCATTCCTCCTGAATGTTATGATGAAGCGAACTATTCCTTTCGTGGGATTGCCTTTGGCTTCCGCAGTGCACTAAGATCAAATCCAATTAGACTGGACCAGAGAAGAAAGTGTCAGTGTCATAGTCAGTGAACTTTGATTTGATTATCACACAAAGACCTGGTTGTTGCAGTGGTATTACAGATAACCTGTCCAGGCAGTAAAGAACTCCACAGTCTCTATGGTGACCACAGCCATCGAAGGGTTGAACAACCAGCAGACCTATTCAAGAAAAGGTTTGAGTATGGCTATACTGTTAAGGCTTAATTTTCCTTCAACTCCTATTGAGTACCCTGAGTTAATGAGTTCATCTCCTTCAGTTGTTGTTTATATCCCACAAGGTCAGAGAACATGAACACTTGAAATTCAAAAGCTTGAAATGTGCCACACTACTGAATGGAAAATATCAATATTCTCATAGAAAATACAGCACAGTTAGGTGAGTGCCTGTTATGGCCTGGAGACATACAGTATAGTGGGGACGTGTTCACCTGTGCCTTTCTCTTTTGTTTGTGCTGCCAAATGCATGCGCCTTGATCCCTACCTACAAAAAAAATTTGTTTCCTTTGGCAAAATATAAGATGAAGAATCTGTGCAGCCATCTGGAACTTTCTATAGGTCAAAGCAAATGACCCAGTCATTATAAGCTGTGTTAAGGGTTAACCAACTGAGCTCTTTCGGTCTCATGCCATCCCTCTCTCATCATCACTTTTCATTTTCTCCGTCTTCACATATTTCTTTAAAGAAATGTTGGCCTCCTCCCCACTTCTTTTATGGGAAGGCATGTTGAACTGGTTTCATGATTATTCTAGTGGCTCATATATGGTGCCATCTACGGGAAGGTTTCCTGGTGGCATGCTTTGGCTGTGACTGGTGACTAATGGTGTGTTAGCCCCTGAACCAACGTGTTTTAGCCAATCCCACTTTGTCATGGACATTCACACCCCTGGGTGTGTGCGCTCAGGTCTGTGTGTCTTCCTTGCCATCTGCTAATACCGCAAATGGCCAAGACCTAACCTGGGTTTGCTGGTCTAGTTTGAGTATTCAGTGCAGTGTCAAGGCTATCAAAGCCCATAAAACAACCAAATGCACCACAAGTAAGCGCACTCACAAGTATGATGCAGCCATGCCTCTGCATTTAATACACAGTGCATAGGGCCTCCCCGCTACCACGCCCATTTATTGTAAAAAATAATAACAGGGTAGTAGAGCTAATAAGAAAAAGAAAACCTGCTGCATTTCACAACAGTTTTTGCACCCAATCAAATTTAGATGAGCAAAAACCTCCCTGGCATCACAAATGTTTGTTTTGTATCACTTTCAAACAGCACAACACATGCTACATCGAGCGGTAAGTGAGAGTGCTGGTCTGAGGTCAGTACATTAGAGCACAACCCTGACACTGAGCTGACAGAGAGTCTGTTCACTTGCAATTATTTGTCTGGCAACTTTTAGACTATATACAAATATAATACTACACAACAAATTTTCACCACTTCTCTTCTATCCCCACAGTGTAAATAACCGAGGGATACTTGTGATAGATGAGATGTGAATTCAGTTGGCTGGCATACATTGACATATTTCTGCCTTTAAGCGTGCACACATGCAGCAAGTTGCAGGCCAATGTAAGTCTTACAAAATAAAACATCACAGTCATTTTTGTCCCCATTGGAACCGTAATCACCACACTGATGACACAGAGTGAAGCATTTGGGGAATGTCACTTGGATTATTTTAATTTCTACAGACCTGCATGCACATTGGCTGCCAGAAAATAACTTGCATGTGAGTGGAATTACTTTTTTTTCCCCTCACATTTCTAATCCATGCTTCCGGCATGGCTCTAGGGGTGACAATGTTGGCTGGTCGGTCTGTCCACCACTGTGGTCCAGACTGAAATATCTTAACAATTGCTTGGTGGAATGATTTATTTTGTACACTCACGGTCCCAAGAGGAAAAAGCCTCCCGACTTTGTGTTTCTCTGACTTTTTCCTCTAACACCACAGTGAGAAGGACTTCAGAGCTCAGAATCATGCAGGATGAAGCCGGTGAACTGGATATTGATGCTAATTGTTGAGGTTCACTCGCCTCATACTTCACCCCCGCTCACGGAGGGGGTGGACGAAGACAAAAAAGGTGGTTTGCATCTCGGGCATCAGGCCACGTGTGTTTGAACCTTCGAAAGCAATGAGTGCTGCTGATAATGTTGGTGATGTTGCTGCGAACTGACACCTCCTACATACACCTACACACCTCTGACCCATGCTACTGCCTCTAGTTCTAGTTAGCTTGATGGGCCAGTTTTTAAGAGAGAGGGGTGGTGGGAGGTTTAGCATTTGTTGTGTTTTTAAGAAGTATTTCGCTCTTTTTTGATCCATTATGGCTTCAACCTGATCTCAGGTCTAAAAGAAATGTGACTTTTCTATCCTTTGTTTGGATTCCAAAAGAACTGACCATTACAAGACATTTCTGACTAAGACCAGAAGTACATTTCACTTTTCCTCCACTTTTAATTTATACATATCATTATTCTACTCAAAACACTGTAGTGTCTGAAAGCATAGAACTCAATTACCACCACATTTTTCTTTTCACTGTGTGGGGAGAGAGCTACAGCATAACAAAACTCAAAACAACACAAAAGCTATTCATAAAGCAGATTCCATCACCCAAAACCTGGCCCGTGAGCAGAATCAGGTCTATCTGACAGATTGGGTGGATAGGATGGTGACACCCACTCCACAGGTGGCAGGATGAAAGCAACAGCAGCATGTGGGTGTAGCTAAGAGTTGCTGCTTTGTGTACTGTAAGCCTTTCTTCGCTATTGTAGTCAAAGGGGGTAGATTTGTACTTTAGACCCCAGCTTCATGTGCAAAAAATAACAAAAAAAATCCACACCAGGTTAGGAGATACAAGCACAGACTGATGATTAAAAATCCTGATTTTAATCAGTGTTGGAGGTGAGTTTATGCATGCTGTAGAGAGAGAAAAAAAACCTTATTTATACCAAAACAGAATTTGCACAAAAATTATTCACTTTTAATTTGGCGAGAAATTCAAAATTCTCAAAACTCTGCCTTTGCTCTGCTGCAATGCCCTTGATGTGTCTACTCCTGCTAAAGTTTCTGAGAAGCCCTAGTAATTAACAGGTTGGTAAACCTTGCCAACGGATTTATGTTAATGAGCATGAGCCAACCCATCATGTTTGTTCCAAGTAGTTATGAGAAGAAGTTTGGGACAATCTTAAAGATTCATGATTTAAACCTTAAGCGGCCACAAGGGAAGTTGAATACTAAATCTCTCTTTCCACAGGACAAGACACTGCATGGGACGGGACACAAAATGACCAACCCTCTGCTGGGTGTGTACATGCATAAACAAATGCAGTGTACTGCATGCTGGGCTCTAAGATCCTGCAAAAGATAAATCTACAAAAGAAGGCAGGACTTAACTCACACTAGTAGCAAGGTGCCAAGGCCTGAATGTAGCTGTTTCCAACCACAATCTATCTGCTCGTTAACTATCCTGAAACTCGACACTCAAGGTAAAGATGTTTCTAGTGCTAACCTGCCGAATGAATTATTGTGTTTGTATTGTATCCTGTATTCTCATGGCATCTGGGACAGGGGGGAAAACCCCATGAGACGCCTTGATGGGATGGTTTGCATTGGGACACACAAACAGTTTGCATTCTCTAATGTCCCTTGACATGTCTGCAGCTCAATTTGCACCTCACATTAAAAAAAAAAAAAAGTGGGCTCTTGCTCCTGCAGAAAACGGCACTGTGAGAGCACTGACAGTGAAAGGTAACATGCGGGTGGGACAGCTGAACAATGAGCTGAAGGTCATCCTATAAAGCTCCGTAAAGCTTGGGGGGGGGCAGCCTATTGCTCCCGTATTACCTGATGTGACACCCTAAGCAGCGTTCACATCACTCAGTACACCCTCTTATTATAGTCCCATTACATAGGGCCTTAGAGCAGCACAATGGTTCTTACGTCTCTCGCCAGGTACAAGCTGGTACACTGAAGCACACACCCTAACACACACGTACTGTCGCAGACACTCTAACACACACACACACACGCTAAACCTTTAATTTCTCCCCTGATACGTCTTTTGTTCAACACCTGATATGAACACCTCTAGCTCCTGTTTGGCTCAGGCAAAGACCCACCCATATATAAAACTGGAATGACCTCCTCCTTTTTTTCCCTTTTACCTCTGCCCTGCATGAAATCTCAGCACAGTCATCCAGCTGCACATCAGCCTCGGTTTGTCTGCTCTCCAGTCAAGTTTCTGGTCTCCAGACCTTCAGGCCTTCATCTCTTCTAACCCTCCAGCCCCAGCCCCAAGGTTGAGCTCCGTCTATACCCAACCACAACCATACCACCCAGTCCAAGCTCGCAAGCAGGTTTTTAGGCTTGGCCTGTGAGTGTGTGTGTGTGTGTGTGTCACTCCCCTCCCCTGAGCACAGGTGGACTTGTAGGGAATGCTGCCAAATACTTTTGGTTTAGCGGGAGGGAGGGGTGTTGGCTGAGGCTGGTGGGTGTAGCAGTTTTTTTGTTTTGTTGTGTTTCTTAGATAACCGTTTCATGGAACGGCACCTTTTCACTCCCCCAAATCACTGACACACCTTCAGAGCAAATTTGAGTCTCTATCTCGCCCGCTCTCTCTTTCACACGTCTGCCCGAGCCGAGAGACGGCGTTAACTCTCCTGACAGGGACTGAGTGCGTGAGGGAGGAACTGAATTCAAAACTTCTCTTCTTCAAAAGGTCAGTAACATCTCGCTGTCTACTTTCACTTGCTTTTTTCCCCTTCGTTGTAATACTATTTCCCATAACCTAAAAAAGTCATAATGAGAGGTTCATATTTTCTGTGTGTTGTGGCAAAATTTCAAAGCATGTGAGAGCTGTCTGCTACCCGCCGAGTGCCAGAATCTGACTAAAGGATGGCTGACCTTTGGTAAAATCAGGTTCCTCTGTGTTCCCGTTTGTAGTTGTTGTACACATCTCAAACTTTTTTTTAGTAATAGGACATAGAGTTAGGGATGTCCGGTTATTCTCAGCGCTCCCCAGAAACCTTTCGGTGCATATCTTGCAACAGATGTGCATGCAGTGAAAGCCTCCCCCTTTCGCATACTGCAGCAGCCACACACTGAAGAAGAAGCAAGTGAAAGCATGACAAAGCTGGAACAGGCTGAAGAGCCGAGATCATTTGTACTCTTACTTATCATTGTTGAAGCAGTTTGTACGGACTACATAGTTCATATTTTTCCATGTGGTGCTGGCATTTCTGCCATCAAGAAGCTGCCTGAGCGGTTGCAAGATTAATGCAGAGAATATTTCACATCTCTAATTGCCGTGAGATGTCCACCAGGAATGCATCTATGTTTGCAAGCATACAGTCAGATTTAACGTTGAGTTTAAGTGCAGATTCAGTTTCTCTTTGCAACAGATATGGGGGCAGAGGTGTGACATTCAGAATTATTTCACTCTTCCTGTCTTCCTGACCCCCCCCCCCATCCAATCAGATGAGACTGTTAACCTTTAAGATGTTTATTAAAAGGTGATAATATATCATACTGGCTGATCTAACACATCAGTGGTTTTAAAGAGGCAGACAAATACCTTGTATACATTTGAAATGTCATATGAACTGGATGCAGTTGTTCACAGATAATTTTAAGTGAGTTCCAGATTGTCCTCGGACTCCTGTGTCCAGTAACCAGGAGGTGTCCAAACCCCCAAACCAGCCCCCCCCCAAAAAAAACACAACAAAAAACAGATCAATATTGCATTAATGCAGCCTCTTAGCTGAGTGTGAACACGTTCTTCATACAGGTTCCAAATTTCTTTCTGTTATCACACATCATGGGTAATTCATTAAAAGAAAATCTAGTTTCCTCAAACTCTGCTTTGAATAAAAAGCCAACATATGGGTGTGAGGTAATGAAAACCTGCAGTCTCTTGTAAAAAATACTCTGAATGCAGCATGCACATATCTCAATCTGAAAGGTTATCAGTGTTCATCATTAATGGAAAAAATATAAGCACCTACAGAACCCACAGAGCTCCCTTCCTCTCACCGTGGGGTTAGACAGGGATAAAGTCAAGTAGACACCACCACACCTACTCTCAGGTGAGAGAGAGAGAGCTGCTCTGTCTGGCTCTTTCTCTCCCAAGGATTAACTGAATTCAACCTGATCCACGCAGGTCTTTTGTTACAGGGCCTCTCTCACATCGGTGTGTTTAACAAACACTACCCGAGGCGGATCCCATTCATGTTTGTACAGTCTCACCTATAGTGTACTGTATATGATAAGCCACTATTCAAGTTGCTCTATTAGGGAAGCAACCTTGTATTTGCACAAAAAAGTATCTCAACGAGTGTGTAAACGCATGTGAGGGCGTGAAACGTTGGATTGAGTGATAGAGAGCGACCGAGGGTGCAGATCCGTAATTGCAACAGTGATGCAACGTGTTCATTATGAGACTGACCGAGTGAATGAGTCCAGACGCCTTCTTCCCAACTGACAGCGCGTAGGCATGTGGCCATGTAACAGCATTTACACAGGGATACACAATCTGATTCTAACCTCCTGTGACAAGGGATGTCATCCTCTCACACTCCTGTCTAGAATCAGATTCAGCATTTTCAAATACTGCTCAGGAAGCTCAGACAGAATCTGGTCTGTGTGACACAGCTGATCAGTTAGGTATGTACCCTTAAAACAACTTCTTGTGTTGAGGTTAGTGCACACGTGTGCTGCAGAGCAGCCTTTTTTTCTTTTTTTTTTCCCTTTGCATGCATGCTCGTGTCCACCCTCCTCTGCAGGATCGAGGTCCAGGTTTTGTTGTGTGGAGTCGGGCTGGGTGAGTAAGCCGCCCCTCACAGATGAATAGAGGATGGGAGGAGGCTTGAAGAGGCAGCCCGTGGGTGGGAGGCCCGAGCCCTGCCAAAAAAGCTCCTTCTGTGGGATTTGTGTACTTTTGCGTTCCTCACGAAAGCGCAGCACCTGGCTCAATCGACAAAGCAGCCAGGGAGGCATGCGCCCGCACTCCCAGAGGTCGCCCCCTCCCTGCCTTCTTTCTATATGCTTTCTTTACAATTTCTCCATTTACAATATTCTCCCCTTCTTAATCCCTTTGTGTACTTTCTTTCTTGTATTAAGTGAATGATCAGGTTCAAAAAGTTTAACCACCAGGTCACCTGAAAGCACATCTTGGCAGCTGGACACAAAGTCCACAAAGCCTCACTTAACTTCCACATTTCAGCTGTTGAGAAACACTATAACTATCCACTTCACAGATTACTTTTTATTTACCTTTTATATCATGATTTACTTTTACTGCAATACTACAGTCATAAATTTCAACATCTGAAATGTTGGTGGCAGCCACAATTTGTTGTGTGGTTGTGTGTTGAGGCACACAATTTGTGAGTGTTTCCTGAATGTTACCTAGATAATAGAAAGTAGGCCCATGTAACCACTGGCAACCCACATAGCCTCAGCCTATAGTGACAAGTGCAAAGAGACATGGCTCTCTGCTTTGACAAGCAGGCAAAAAGATCCCCTCGTAAATTAGAAAATCAGAGCTCCGCTTTATGGAACAGGGCTGCAAAGACACGGCACGAAACATACGTAGTCGAATGCCAGTCAGCATCAGGGAGTTAGATGAAGAAAAAGAAGAAAGGGGAAAAAAAAAAGAGAGCACGATTTCATAATGTCTAAAAGAAAGATCTGGGTTGAATAAGTGGATCCACCCACCTGTGTGTGAGAGGCAGCGAGAGAAAAAGCAGGGCTGGATGGCAGTTTTAGAGACATGAGTGTGTGGGTTAGGCTAGTTGGCCTGCTTATGCTATCTAATCACTGGGAGAGAAAGGAGAGCAGCATGCCTTGATCCACCCACCCACCCCAGACAAACAGCAGTTAGCCTGCTAAGTACTATATGTGGTTGCCCGCAGCTCTGGGGCTGAACATGGGGGAGCAGAGATGCAATGTGACAGAGTCTGCAGGTAGCAGACATCCAGCACCATTATGTCTCGTTCTGTGCTTCGGGGAAAGAGAGATGGGTCAATCTGGGAGCTGCAACGGGTCACGACGGCATGTGAGAGAGAGAGAGCGCGAGGCACGCTTGGTGCTTGCGCGTGTGTGAGTGAGTGTGCGGCGGCGGCAGCGAACAAGTTGGACATAATCTAGGTACAGGTAAAACTAATGAGACTTGTGTTTTAACCTCAGGCTAACCTGTGAAAAATAAGTATTGGATTCAATCACGAAAGTAGCATATAAACAGGTCAGGAAACAAACACGCTAATGTACTTGAAGATTTTCTCTGCCGTTAATTATAAGCAGCCTTATTAACATGAATCATGTTTCCACCGCGTTGGCTTCACTGCTTCTTTTTTCCTTCATCTGGGTCAGATAGAGATTATTTACCTGTGTGATACCTGAGTGGGTGGGACGAGATCATCCAAAAATAGCTGACCCGCGCATCACACGAGTGTGCGTGTGCTTGAGTGTGGTCCGCTACCTCGTGCATGTGTGTGTGTATGTATGTATTTGTATGTGTGTGTCATGACAGGCATCTGTCTCCCCTGCCCTGCAGCCTGACTGGTTTTAATTAGGAGGTGCCAGAGTGCCCGAGGGCTCTCCTGCTGACACACACACACACACACACACACACGCGCACACACACAAACATACATGCTCACACTCACACACACACACACACACACACACACACACGACCTGAGGGCAGACAGAGACTGTCCCACCAAGGCTGGCCTCCTTCTCGTTATCACCATACGGAGTTGTCCTCATTCACCCCACGACCCTCATGCACACTACACACACACACACAAATATGCACACAAAGCCAATCAAAATGAACACAGTACTAAAATGCATTCAGAAGTAGCAACATGGTGATGGAGGTCAGGAGGTTGACTGTACATTATGTTGCAATTTTGGATCCACATTAAAATTTTCACATTTGAGCGAGGACAAAGAAATTAAAAGTGGCCTCAGATGTGAAGACTAATCATATTCGTCCTCAACAAACATTACCACAGACACTCCAGTTATCTATACACGCGGCGGCGGCTTCGCACAATGCATCACGGCCACTTGTGAAACACTGTAACTCTCTCCTAGCGCAGCGCGCACCTAAATGTGCAGCTTGTGTACTTCGCCTCCCTTCTGGCAAAGCTTCCAACAGCGATTAGGATGTTTGAAAAGAAGACAAAACAGGAGAAAGTTAAAGCACAAACAGACAGGTCAGCAAGTAAGTGAACGCCCTCACCTCACTCCCCCGAATGGCATGCTCCAAGGTGAGTTCTAATGACCTCAGTGCAATGACAGATGGGTGTGTGTGTGACTGAGCGATGCGGTGTGTACAGTAGGTCTGTGCTCTAGCCTGTTTAAGCGATCTACATTTGTGCAGGCGTCTCCGTCCTTGGACATGTGGAGACAACGGGTTGCAGACCTGGCTGCTACGAAGCTCTATCTCTGGACTGTGAGGGTGTGTGTGTGTGTGTGTGTGTGTGTGTGTGCGTGTGTGATTGCCTCCCCTTCCTGCTCCTCTCCCACACCTGGGCTCCGAGACACCAGCGTTAAGGTCACAGGTCAGGCAAATAGTATTTGTTTGTCTCTACAGTTTTTAATACAGGGAAGGCCTACCAAGTACTCCTTAACTCATTTTATATATTTTTATTTGCCATGTACACATTGCTAGATAATTCCATACCTATTGTGTACAGTTAGCCAGTGACCTGTTGTAGTGGACAGCAACCTGGAATTTAAGGCTACATTTTTTAGCAATATGCTCAGAAGCACACCTTAATGTGAAAAGGTGCTGTCAAAGGCTTCTGTCACATCTACCCATTGATATACACTCATCTGAACAGCTCTGCAGAAGTTAGGTACCCCCCCCACCTTTAGTTTTTGAGCGAGTCATGTTCTTCCAAACCATGTAACATGCATATTGTAGCTTTAAGCTGTCAGTGTGCTTCATCAAAAACACAAATATCTTCAGACACCAACCCCTTCGACACACACATCTACACAACTCTGGGATTAGGATGAACATATCCGACAAGATACGTAATTTTCAGAAACCAACAATCAGCCATTCGTGCCTGCTCCTCGCAGCGATTTGCCCAGCTGTGGAGTTGAACTTTTTTGTCATTCCTTACACAACTACCTCTGTCACTTTTTTTTTTTAAAAGAAAAAAAATGTGAACAGTTGAGTGCACTTCTGTGAATGCCTTCCTGGAGAGACGGTGAGAAAAAGGCTGGCAGCTATCCCAATAAGTCCTCCGAAATTGAACGACAAGAGAAGTGGCACTTAGAAGTGTTTGCAGATCCGGTGCCCCTGCTAGCAAGACAACATCATTTATCTGTGTTGAAAAATAAATTTCAAACTTGACTGAGCCACTGAAGTCAGTTAGTAGGTTTTGGAAACGTTCATGGTCAAAATGGCAACTCTGTTAAGGTCAGGGGACCTCTGTCGTCATGGATACGGTGACAAACTCTTGGGTTAGGAAATGTTCACAATCAAGCGGCAACATCCCTACATTGACTCACTTTGTCAGTCTATAACAATGTCACTTGATTTCCTCATCTGCTCTTGTCACAATAACTAGAGCTACTAGGAGGCTTTGTCACTTGGACGTGAACGTATGTTGTATTACAGACACTTGCTGAAACAACAGATGCTGACGATTTTCTTGGGAGGGCAGTCTCCGTTAACTAACGCGATCGGGCAACGCTTTGTACGCTTTGTTCTTTTCAAGCGAAACCCGACCAAGCATAGTTGAACTGTCCACCACTCTGTTTTTGTTAACACGGAGTAGGGGCTGACAGAAGCTCTGAGCTCTGCTTGTGCTGGCATTAAGTGTTTGGCAAGTGAACGCTGACTAGTTTTACGAGCAACGTGCAGAACGCTCTTGTACCAACAGCGCATGTTCCCACAAAAATGATGTTATAGGTGAATGCCATTGGTGAATGCAATGAGAAAACATGATCCACAAACAGCTGATTTAACTCAGACGATAACTGAGGGTCTGAAAGTGTTAAGACTGTTCAGAGACTGGGGATATCAGAATGAGCCACTGTGAATAAGGGACGTGAGAATGCATGCAAGTGTGTGTGTGTGTGTCTCCAGGAAAGCGGAGATGTAGTTGTGTGTCAAACAGCACTGCCTGACAGTCAAACAGTCTGGGATTCGCATAATGTCCAAGAGTGAGTAGTAACACAACATTTAACGTAGCGCGGAAGGCTAAAAGGTCTTTACCTTCAAGGCTCCTGATTCATAATCACGACGAGCCTGTCAGTGTGTGTGTCTACGGCATGTGGCTGTAGTGTTGCTGCTACACCACAGCCTGAGATGTTCTGACGCGTTCTTCTGACAGACGGGGGAATGAGCCAAATCTTAGTCAAGTTCAGATAGAAGATATTACTTCTGTCAGAAGTCAGCTTACTGTGTTAGAAATCCGCTCACTGTGTTTGTGATACTGCACAACGAGCCAAGTCGAGTGCAGCATCAAAGTCTCCGTGATATCCACTTTATGTAATGATGCTTTTCACACACACACACACACATACGCACCCCCCCCCCCTCCAAAGTGCCAATCTGGTGCCCTGGTATGTGTATCCTGCTGGGCACAGCAGGTGGTAGTAAACAGGTACAGTGAGATGCCAGGCAAGCAGATAGAAATACAGGCAGACACACAGACACACAAAACAGATGACTCTCACTCAGCCCCTTGAATCCTCCAGTCTTGTTACCGTTAACACTCAGACTTGAGCAATGACACTCAAGCAGGACGGGGGGGAGGAAAATAATCAAGCCTGATGATCATACTACAGAAATATAAAAGACACCAAAGCACCACCATACATTTTCCTGTTCTTTAGACAACAATAAAAGAGCCCAGGCTTGTGTTACAACATATGAAACTGTCATCGCAATATAAATCTGCCTTCCGGCTAAAGCCGTACCATGTGATTAAATGAAACGGCGCATTAATTAGGCCGAGGAACTTTGGAAATCACGCCGCTAAATGAGCTGCAGCGTCAATCAATGTCATTTACACGACGACAGAGTACGCCTGCACCCGAATGCGTCCGTCGTGGTGTTTCGCAGTACGACAGCCTGCAGGTTTACAGAGTCAGAAAGCAGCGCTCACAGGTAACACTCAGAGTGTTGCTATGATGGCAGCGACATGTTTAGAATGGATAGCCTATCTTATAGGACGGCAAGTGTTGTTTTTCTGGCTGTCTGGCTGGCCTGCTAGCAGTTAGTGGCTAACCCTGTTTATATATACTAGATGCCAATGTGAGCTGGCCTCAGCTCTCACCCTGTACAAAACAGTGTAAACCACCAGGGCATGGGCTGCGGTTTGCTTTGGTCTGTGTTTTCCCCAGGGGGAAGTGGGCATAGCAGTCTGATGTACACTCTGATGTCTACTTGTTTGCGGAGGTTAACTCGACATAATTTGACTGCTTTCACAGTGTGATTGTCGGTTATGATTTATGGATGGTTAGGAATATTTTAGTAGATTTGAAGGTCCAGTAACCGCTAAGAAAACAATGGCTCGTTGCATAGTCTACCTTTATGAATGAAAAACTGCGGAGAGTTAAATTTAGCTTTATCATCGGTACCACAACTTTTGATATTTTCCTCCCCTGAGCCAGTGAAGCTCGCCTGCTGTAAGGAATCTTAATTGAGGAAAAAAAAAGTACAACAAAAGGCGTGGTTTCATGATGTCATACAGGAAAACCCAATGGCTGTTTCAGATCCTGTGAATATGCTATGTCATAGTAAACCATTTGATCTGCCTGTGAAAGCAAAGGAAGCACTCTTACTCTCTTTTTTCTCTTCTGTTTTCTCTTTTCTTTTCCTTCCTGTTCTTCGCTCTGTCATAAACACATTTTCTGACACAACACAGGAAGCAGCTTCTTCGTGCCACTGAGTTTTGATGCCACGAACATTTGCAAAACCATCTCTCCGCTCCACCTTTTCTTGACACTGTATATCTAGCCGACCCATTCTTCTTCTGAAGCTTGTCGTCTTTCTACACCTTTCTGCCTAAACTTCCTCCTACTCTCCACAGACTGGGGCGGTGGTGTAGTCAACAACTGTTACCCCTGCTTCTGCGCCTTGTGACTCACAACAGGAATCTAATGTTGGCCTTCTGCTCTCCTCTGCTGGGTTTTTGAAACCTTGGTACGTTTCAACAAAATGAAAATAAGTCTGTACATAAGCACTTGTGGTATTTTTCATCGTTTGTGGTGTCGCATAGAACCAGCATTAAAGTAATATTTCCTTTTAAATAAACACCTCTGAATGAATAAGCCAGCCCGACGCGGTTTTCTATGCAGGGTGCCACATGCTGAAATGTTTTCAGTAATTAGTCTGTTGTGGCAAAGCATTCACGGGGGGTGATGTGTGCGCACGGTTCACCTTTTGCTGCCTGTCCTTTTACCCAACGGTGTCTAATCACACACACAGGGGTCTGAAGAGCTGGGTAGTTTTATTCTCAAATTCCCCTTTGGGTCTGACAGTATTTAAGAGAAATGAGAAAATGGTGGGACTCCATTTAAAAAAGGTGTAAAACTGAAACTAACTGGCCTTAAGTTGGAGTTGTGTTTCTGCCTCTGTACATCTCCTCATCTCAGCTTGAGACTAACCAACAGAGGTGCACAAAATAGTTTTCCAAGTTTTCTCTCCCTTTTTTTTTCCTTTTCCCTTTCCTTTTTTACCCTCCCTCAGTCTCCCCAAACAACCCCTTCGAGTTTCTTTGCCCCGGTCCCTTTATACCAAAATCCACTCTAACACAACTAAAAATTCATTTTGTCTGACCTAAATCAGAGGGTGTCTGCGCCATGGGCTTATTACACAGTGCGCTTAAACTTGTGTTGTGGAGGAGGATGGGGTATTATTATCTTCCAGCTACCCACCCTGCTATAAAAACTAGTGGTGCGACATCTCCACAGCGCAGTGCTGCTGCCCTCCCTCCCTTCCTCTCACTCTCTCGCTCGTCCTACGTGAGCCACACACACCAGTGAGCCTGACTCTGAACTCCTCACTAGCCACGCTGCTTCACAGGCAACAATCACACTCTGCTCTCTTGTGTTGCAACTGCTTTTGCTTTTTCCTCTCTTCCACTGGATATTTCCTCCCCGGGTGTTTTCTTTTTTTTTGTAATTCTTGTGAATGGGCAACCGCGACCAGTGTGAGGAGCTTGTGAATGGACTGACTGCCCGGCTGACTGATTGACAGACTGGCAAGAGAGAGAGAGAGAGAGAGAGAAAGAGACAGAGACGGCTGCGTTTCAATTAAAGAGGGCAATGCCGAGAGGTCAAACGAGGAGCCACAGAGCCTCATAGCAGTCTGGAAATACAAGGACACGTGAGGAGGGAGGAAATCAAGAAAACCAAAAGGTATGGTAGGTGCAGGCTGCCGAGAGCTGTGGAATGCCAGAGAACATATCAAGACATGTGTGAATTTATGTGGATGCCAGACTTTTGGAGCGTGCACATGGGCGTGTGTGTGTGTTTGTAATAATTTGTCACATTGTTGCAGAGTGCGTATGTGTTACGAACAAGCTCCCACTTGTGAGCTACACATGCATCACTTAGGAGTTTACATGAGCGTTGTGTTGCCCTCAGCCCTGGATCATAAAAGGCCTGACAAAGTGCAAACAGGTCAATAAAGTCACTTAATGACGCATGTAATTATTTAGGCTGCAGTGCAAATATTGTGCTGTAAAAGTCTGGAAGTGGCGTGAGTGTTTATAGCATCACAACACGTCAAATGTCAAACATTTTAGCGGACTCTAAGTATGTGTTTTTGCCTGCAGCAGTAATTACACGTTTCACATTTAGATATTACACATCTATAACGCACATCTCCTTTTTTTAAAAAAAAATCCAAAATAATTAGTCAGCTAATTCATAAAGTTAAAAGGTGGTGTTTGGGAGAGTGGCCAAAAATAAAAAAACATGTTATGGATTTCATGCTGAGCTGCAAATTATTGTTTACAGCCCGTCCGCTCATGGACCTCTTACCTCATGTACTTACAAAATGCAATGACCGGTAATGCATTAGAACTGTTTACCAGCTGTTGTTTTTCATTCAGGTTTGTACTCACTGAATTAAAATTAGTGTTAATAATTCTAAAAAAAAAAAAAGAAAGTAGAATACGACTCAGTGAAAGTGAGAATTAAAATGCAGAGAATTCTTTTGTTAGTGAAGCGACAGATATTGTTCAGTCACTTTCAGAGAGCTCATGTGGTTACACACCTACTCAACCGGCTCACGAACTGTGACAGGAAATTTAATATACTGTACATCAATGTTGCAATGTTTGCTCAATCACTTATTTTAACTCTGATTATGTTTTATTAACTCCAGTCAGTTTTAACCTACACCTGCCGCTTTTAACTTTGGCACTACAGCCTTTTTTGAAAAAACTCTTTTCGACATTATGCTAATGTTTATATGAGCTGACCCTGTTTTTCAGGGCCTCATTTGTGAGTGTCAAAAAATACAAAGAAAAAGGAGATTACAATTTTAATCAAGGCTAAACTAATATCCCCGCTTTTATAAAAGACTGTTTAATATTGTTTCATCCTCGCTTGTGGTACTGAATAAAACCTTCTTCTGTTCAATGGGGGGTTGGGGGGGGGTCTATATTCAGGCCAAGGAAAGAGGCAGAAAAACATAACGGGGCGTACAATGAGAAATAATCTGTCCTTCATTTCACAGTGAACAGTCTCGAAGCGGGATTCTTAATCAGTCAACTGATATTCAGCAGAGAAGCATAAACTTTTGTTTACTTTGGGGGTGAGAGAGATAATGGTGTGTAGCTGTGGGCCCCCCTGAAGGCTCAGGAGATGACATGTGCAAACAGGCTCTTTAAGGAGCTGAGCGGGTCAAATTGGCCTCCAGATCTTATCAGACCCGGGTGGGTGTTTGCTTTATTTTATTTTATCATACTGCTAATGAATATGAAATTTAGTGTTATTCGAGGGCATCAATTTTTGATCATTTGCTAAAGTAATTCTTATGAATAAGGAAATATAATTTATAGGTCAAACTGTTTTTTGGAGAGATGTTTCTGCCGCTAGATTTTAGGAACTTTGTTGAAGTCGCTGGCTGATTTTCTATCAAAATGTTAACAATCTTTAATATGTCAGTCTGAAGTGTAAATTTCACATAAATAAGTTCTGATCGAGCCTAAACTTTTAAGCGAAACCTGTGCGGATAAATGCTCAAAATTGGCCCTGACATTTCATCGTTACTGTAAAGCTTAATACACAAGCCGTGTTGTTTAACTGCCATTATATTCCTGCTGCTCACCTGCTGTAATTGACAGCAATTAAAATCAAATTTAAAAACCTCTCCCTGTGCGGCCTAGAGGCTCCAGACAATTGACGCTTAAAACACCAACCGAGGAAGAGTCTCCTCACAAAACAGGTGCACTGGTGTATTACTGGCGATAATGGACTACCTTACACAGTGGGTTAAATGAATGTCTACCCCTAATAAGGGGGTGAATTTTGTCTGTCAATACTATAAATTATTGGCCATGCGCTTGTCCATCTGTGACAGTTGTTTTGCAGGTGTTTGCTATGGGCAGTTGGTGACAGGGATAAACTTTGGCTGCCGGTGATTTAGCATGTGGGTCAGGTGGATGCAATGGCCTGACAGGGATAAACTAGGCTTTGGGTGTTGAACAGTAGCTTATAGGCCAAATGAGTGTCTGCCCGTGACAAGGGTTGAGATGGACATTAGCTGCTGATTTGCGGCCTGAGCGGTCAGGACCGGGGACAAGTTAGCTGCTCTGCTCTAGGCATAATGATGATACAGCTGCAACAGGGGCAGCAAGAGGAACAGGGGGAAGAGGAGGAGGAAGAAGAGGAGGATGATGAAGCAGCAGCAGCGGTGGAGGTGGTTAGAAACCAGAGAGCAGATGAAGTTCTTGGGAAAAAAGACAACATCGAATGGAGGTGACACATAATTTGGGGTGGGAGTGCTAAGTTGAAAGTGTTAGTGACTAAGCGAGGCATGAGAGGAGACGTGGCCGGTCCAGGCAGGTCGGACAGAAAGACAGAAACGAATCGAAAAGTCCAGATTGTCCATTAGAGGTCAGTCCAGTAATTAAGGTCATCTTGAGCTAGTATCACACATGGAACTAGAACTCCTGTTGAGTAAATTAACCCAGCGACACGTGGGATAAACGGGAATATGTGCTGGAGCTAATAAGCTTAACAAAATAGGACTTCCACTATATGTTTTTTTTATTTATTCAATAACTGTCACCTTTCAATGGTAGGTTGATATTGGCCATTTTAGTGAGTGAGTTTTATAATGAAAGAAAAAGTCTGATTTTCCCTTAATGACTCTGCCAGAAGAGTAAGATGGAAACAGAGCCAAATGACTTAAACTGTAATTATCAGAGCCCCCACCCTGGCAGCTCTGATGGGTGGGTAGATGGGTGGTGGTGGTGGTGGGGGGGTGTGCCTCTGTGTGTGTGTGTGTGTGTGTGTGTGTGTGTATAAAGGGTTAAGGCTGTTTGGCTGTTGAAATGACGCTCCAGGACCTTGTGGTGGGAAAGCTGTGCCCTCCTCCCCTCCCTGTCTATGTGGCACATCCTCCTTAGATCCTCTCCACATTGTAATTAGGGGCCGGCCGCTAAGAGCTAGCGCTAGCTATAGTGGCAGGCAAACAGTGGGAATGGAGGGGAGTGGTGCTTCACTGGGGCACTGGGCGAGCAAACAGCAACAGCAGCACGTGTCCCACAGTTCCAGGAGTGGGTGGGATGGCTCGAGAGCAAAGCGAATGACAGCGCGTTGGCCAAGCCCTCCCAGTCAGACTCCTTTTCTCTCCCTTCTTATCCACTCGCTGTTGTTCCAAGTTCTGCACTATTGTTTGCCTTGGCAGGCTGTCACAGGGAGGGGCCCCTCCGCTGGTGTTTGTGCAACCTGTTAGGGAACTTTTAGGGCCATCTGATCTCTCCTTTGCTCTTTCACTGGAGATTCTCCCAACTTTTACCCGGGCTAACACTTTTTATGGATGTTACACATGGTGGGAAATGTAAAAGATGAAGCATATCGATTGGAAGACACAGCAGAACCAGTAAAAGAAGTTACAACGTGGTCTTCTACCTGAGTTTACAGCAAAAGCCATGAGATTTAAGACAGATAGAAGGCCATTTCCTTTCGTTATTGATTATTTTTATTTTAAATATACAGAGTCTCATCAGCCACTATAGTGCCTGGCCACTATAACTTTCTCAGTTGCTCTTTGGTTCGGTGAAGTTGCACAGGTCTGTGGGCCTATATCCTATACCACCACCCCCTCTATATAGACATTTTAATTATGTCCATCCTGTATCAATGGCATGAACATAGCAACAGTTACCTAGCAACAGGATCGACAAGAATAAACTGCATGTACAATTGGTATCCAAGTTGTATGCCTGCAGGTAAACTAAGGTATTTTCTGAAATATCTTTTTTTTTCTCCTCCTCTGGTGTGATCTTGCTGCAGCACAAGAAAGTGAGACACTTGTGGGCGTATGTGTGTGTGTGTGTGTGTGTGTGTGTGTGTGTGTGTGTGTGTGTGTGTGTGTGTGGCTTCAGCCCTGGCCCATTTAGAGGCAGTCAACAATGCAGCTGTGGTGAGCGGGGCCGCTTCAAAGTATTTATCTACACATGCCTCCGGTGACCACCAAGTGTGGACGGCTAAGTTTAAGCTCTATTCATAGATGTGAATGAATGAGCACTCTGCCAGAGGAAGTTTTTATCACTGCGACTGTAAACAACTGCAGAGCGATTCAACAGGTAGGACGCTCAGGCTGCCCTGGGATTGGAGATTTTTAAGAATGCGTTGAGACAAATATCTGCCGTCACCGCGTTGCAAGTCGAATGAGGGAGGTGACAGCAGACTGCAAACAAAGCATTTTGACAGGATACAGCATCTAGAGTACAATCTGACCTCTTTCGTTGCTCTCCTCATTTCTCACCACATCCCAATCAAAGCGCGCACACACACACACACACACACACACACTTTTGTAGAAATGGAGGTATCAGCTTGCTCGTATCTGGTAGTGACAGACGAGAGGGACATAAAAGGACATTATGGGAGACTACTCGCACATTTATCTTCAAACCCCGGTCGCGTGTATGAGGGTCAAGCAGGGAAAACTGTTTCTTAGAGTCAAACGCCGTCATATCAAGACGATGGGTTTCCCTGCCTCACGCAGTTGCAACACATTCCTACAAGAAATCGTGATAACACATTCAAGACTAAATATTACCCTATGTGGTGTTTGCTAAGATTGAGACATGCTGTATTTACCACTTGTTGCCTTTGGCACACAGATGGCACACAAACAAACACAAAGTGTGCCACTCACTGCGTTAACAATATCCGCTTTGGTTAAGATGCCCCCGAGTTCGGGTATCAACTTTTCAACTATCTTTTTGAAACTGCTTCATCTGACGATTGGAGGCTGCTTGTCATTTCAAAGTGAGGTGCAGGTGCTGTGGGCCGCTCGTCGCTCTTATCGCACTCTTCATAATCACAGTTTCAGATCTTGTTTCATAAGTCGCAAACAGGGTGAAAAGGAGAAAGATGTAGGTGAGCAAGATAGCAAAGTAAATTCATCGCTACTTTAACATGACCCCCTAATCTTGTTTCTCACACGGCATACTGGGTTTAAGTCACAGAATAACAAGCATCAGTTTTTTCTCTGAAAGATCAACTTTTAACACCTCTCTAAGGTTGTGGCTGTCTTTTGTAATCCAAACCGAGACAATAACCTCGTGACACATGACCTCGTTTGGTTTGTCAAGATTTGTTTTAGACTTTGCATTTGAATTAGGAAACAGAATATCAGGAAATGTGTTCAGAAATTATTGTTTTGTTCAGGGCCAGACTCAGTATATTTTGATCCACATGGTCCTTGAAGAGTTTTGAAGCATTCTCGAAATATCTTAAACTGTATGAATATCTAAACAATAAAAAACATTTCCACATTTATTTTTCTTCTAGAGAGAAAAAAGCTTTGCTTTATAATGATAACACTATACATGTCTACAGACTGAGGCAGGATTTTAAAATGTGAATCAAATGTTTGAAGATTAATGGAATTTTTGAGCGCAAAATGTGGCTTCCATAAAATTAGATTGATTTGACCTTCTTATTCAAGTGTCACTAAACAGTTCAATGTCACTCCCTCCCTTGTAGATAACCAATAGAGAGAAAATGGTTCATCACAGAGAAGAGGACCTGATTGGGATCCCCTTCCCGAATCACAGCAGTGATGTCCTCTGCAGCCTCAATGAGCAGCGCCGTGACGGGCTGCTCTGCGACGTCATCCTCATCGTCCGCGACCAGGAGTACCGCACCCATCGCTCCGTTCTGGCGGCCTGCAGCCAGTACTTCAAGAAGCTCTTCACGGTGGCCACCACTGACGGCGGAGATCACCATCACGCGGCAGCCGTGTACGAAATCGACTTTGTGGCTCCCGAGTCTCTCACTGCCATCCTGGAGTTTGCCTACACCTCGACTCTGACCGTGACGGCGTCCAATGTCAAAGAGATCCTGAACGCCGCTCAGATGCTGGAGATTCCATGCATCATCAACGTCTGCCTAGAGATCATGGACAGCGGGGGCGGAGGTGGCGGAGGCAGAGGGAGAAGAGAGGAGGAGGAGGAGGAGGAGGACGGGGAGGAAGACGAGGAGGAGGAGGAGGAGGAAGAGGACGAAGAGGAGGACGCGCGGTCGAGGAAGGATGAGCAGGAAGAGGAGGAGGACAACGTCAGTGAGAGGTCACTGCGGTCGTCGGAGAGCAGGGGGGAGCAGACTCCCCCGGGGACGGAGGAGCTGCCGCCTCCGAGCACCTCCGCATACCACCAGCAGTTTGACCTGCACAGAGCGTCGTCCCAGTCCCAGTCTCCAGACATGAGGGGGAAACAGGTACGTTCACTGGACGTTCAGCAACTAATCTTGTATTTTTCAAGGTGAAACAAAAGTCCGAAAGGCTTATGATGCTTTGTATTGCAGGAGAGCATGGAGAGTCGGGCGCTCAAGGATTTCTCCATCGAGTCTCTCCTCCAGGAAGGACTCTATCCTCGGATGCCAACACTGGACCGGAGGGCCAGCTTCTCTCCTCTTTTCCCAGGCTTCTACCCCTCCATGTGGGCTGCCGAGTTCCCAGCCTTCCCCCAGCAGCTCCTGGACCCCAGCCACCATCAGCATCCCCATGCAGGTGCTTCACTGCAAACCAGGCTCCCCCATGCTTTCGCCACCCCTGCCCCACTTGAGTCCTCCTCCAGGCCCCTCGATCTAGCTGTGAAAAGAGAGATCATAAAGGAGGAGATGAAAGAGGAAGTCCCGCCCAGTCTGCTCCACGGTGACTTCCTGAGGGACTTTGTCAGCTCGGGCCTGGGCGGCACCATGAACGCTGGGTCCGTGCCTTCAGAAGCTCACGCCCTGGGTCAGATTAAGGATGAGGCCGACTTCCGGTCGTACCTGAGCTTCCTGAGCTCTGCGTCCCACCTGGGGGCTCTGTTCCCTCCCTGGCAGCTGGAGGAGGAGAGGAAGATGAAGCCCAAAGCGTCGCAGCAGTGTCCGATCTGCAACAAGGTCATCCAAGGAGCCGGGAAACTGCCACGGCACATGAGGACGCATACGGGAGAGAAACCATACATGTGCACGATCTGCGAAGTGCGATTCACCAGGTATGTGACGCAGCACGTCCTTGTCTCATCATTCAATTTGTTCAAAACAAGTGTTTCATATTAACAAGACACACAAACTGTGGAGAACATCTTGAGATCATAATGTTCCTGTGTGTCTTGACTACAAAGCACCAGGTTATGTAAAACAGCGCAGTTAACGGAAAAATACCCCATGCTCTTTTGACTGAGGTTAATCTGTTTTCACCTCATCTGAATATCAAAGAGCTGAAAGTGGAAAGCCCCCTCCACTGGTTTCTTTGCATTAGTTATATCTCACTCTCCTACATCTTTCTTCTTTGGCTTTTTGGCCCTATGTTTTAGAGCAGAGCTTTGTCAGTAGAGAAACTATATATCACACTGGATCAAATCCTCTTTAAACTCACCAACTTGTGCAAGGCAACATCTCAAAGGGCAAAGAAATGCAGCGGCGTAATTTATGCGTTCACCTTTCAACCCACGAGATTTTGTATGAAAACATGTGGTTTTGTTCTTTTCTCAGACAAGACAAACTAAAGATCCACATGAGGAAGCACACGGGTGAGCGCCCCTACATCTGCCTCCACTGCAACTCCAAGTTTGTCCACAACTACGACCTGAAGAACCACCTACGAATCCACACAGGCGTCCGTCCGTACCAGTGCGAGCACTGCTACAAAAGTTTCACACGGTCTGATCACCTACATCGACACATCAAGAGACAGAGCTGCCGCATCTCCCGCCCTCGGCGAGGACGAAAGCCGGCTGCCTGGCGATCTGCACCCACCAGCAACTTCCTGTGCCCACCAACCGCTACCACCAACCGCTTCGAAGAGAACGGGTTAAGCACTGCGTACCAGGGAGGCAAGAGTCACGGACTCGGGGAGGTGCTTGGCCTTGGCAACAGGGGCCTGGGATTTAAGAGTGTGGACAGCATGCGCAGGGAGAGCAGGGGGGAGCGGCGAGCAGAGGGGAAACACATCGCAGAGGAGGAGAAAGCTGGAGAAGGGAGGCAGAGGGGAGTGTTTACCTTTGCTCTGGCTGGAGAAGAGGTACTGACCCGCTCCCCATTTTATGCTGCGACCTCTGACCCCTGGACCATGAGACTTGAGCGTGCTCCACCCATATCTGAGCTGGCCAAATGAACTGCGGTCTGTAGGAGAAGACAAAACACGAGAACGAAAAATCTCTTTAATCTCTGCATCTGCTCCAGGAAGCTAAAGCACCTTTTTGATAAGCGAAAGAGCGAGATCAGTGAACTTTTGAAGCCTGCTGATGAGGCAGTGGTAAAATAGACTTTTTTTCTTTTTTTAAATATAATTTCACAGATGTCAAGCTAAATAATAGTTTGAGCCCTGTGGATGTTTACAAATACTTTGATAGCATTTAAAAAGAGGCAAACAGTTTGACACTGCTAATGAGGAAAACATATCAGGACACTGTTATCTATGTAATTTGCATTAGTTTTTTAAAAACTGTGTTAAGATACGGTGAGACTTTTATATTGAAAAGTATTCATATGCAAGAAAATGTAGAGCAGGAACTACTGTAATTTGAATTAGTGACTATGTCGAACAAAAAATTCATATGTAAAATAGACAAATAAAATAACATTTTAAAAAATGAATGAATAAAATAAGCCTGGGTCCAAACAATTCAAAGTGAGTTTTATTTTTTGCATAGCTGCGTTTAGGCTTTAAAAAAAAAGGGATCCGTGGGTCTTTTTTTTTCCAAGCATGAAAAGTGGTTTGACTGGAGTGTAGACTGACACTTGTCCTGCAAGTATGTTTGACTCCATCATGGTTACTTAATAATATTCCAAATGAAAAGAGACGCCACTTAAAGTCTAATGAATCAGGATGTTTGTTTTTCTTCCACTGCCTTGTTCTGATTTAAGCTCCTGGTCTGCACTATTGTACATAGACACAAACTTTTGGCCATGGTGGTGTTAATTACAGTTGCATTGCTGACAATGTAAAAAACAAACAAACATATATATATATTGTTCTTTAAAAAAAAAAAAACTCTGAGGCATCCATCCAAAGATGTGTACTTTGATATTTCACAGACTTGAAAAAGACTTGTTTTAATGTTTGTGTCTTCAGAGGATGTATATTTCTGACTTAATCTGCCGCTTTAGCTATACAGTTTGCTTGTGGTTTTTGTTTCTCCTGCCGCAACAAATCACAGGGTCTCAGACCCGTTTTTCATATAACTGTTCATCTCTGATTTGTGTATAAAGAAGTCCAAAAATTATTTGAAATGAAATGGGAAAGTATTTTCTTGCTATTTATGCGTATTTAAATGAATGAGCCTTGGCTATATTTTGCAAATCTGTTTTATAAAGACACTAAATGTTGAACGTTGCTCTTGTCTGGGAGTATTATTATCAAAAAAATTCCAAGGTGTGTGTGTGTGTGTTCTATCTTTTGAGGACAGCGTTAAGAAGATAAAGAGATAAAATCCTCAAAATTAATTAACATTACTAGATTATAATAAATAAGTCAGAATTCTACAGAAACAATAAGCCTCAGATGAACACAAAATAAAATGAGTATGTTGTATTGATACGGTCCATTTACAGCTGTATCAAATCTTTACAGTCAGATCAATGCCATTATTTTTGTTTATTCATCTTCTGAGTGCATGATTACCACAAAGACTTAATTATCAATTACACCGTGAGAAGCATTTTCCCAGCACTCAACTTGTTGTCTCGCCTCTTCATGACTTTGGTTGCTTATGTGAGTTGGCTGTTCCTCACAGTGCTGCGCAGCCATCGTCTGTTTCTTTGCCCTGACCTCTAGTGGTAAATAAGAGGTACTGAAACTGAATTTGTTTCAAACACGTGCGGCGTACCCACACATCCAAGATGTATCCGTGTATATTCATATGTGAGCAGACATCTGAAGAAATGTTAGGTTACCACTTTAAAACATTTCACTGAAGATGTCAAATCTCCTTCGCTGTTTGAAACCCGATACTATTTCATACTGCCTCTGGAGGGCGCTACAGATTCAAGTTTGACGTTACAGGGATTCATTTGAGTTCAGATTTTTACAGTGGATTACACCGGGCCTGTTTTAGGTTTACGCTTGGAAAGTGTTATATAAAACAAAAAATGTTCCAAAGCCATTTGTTCTACAACAAGAAACAACCTCTATGCAATTTGATGTCATTTCGTCTGTGTCCTGTCCATTTTGCTTGTATAAGACAAGACTATGATCAATGCATCAATAAACGACTGACAGGAAAGGGTCACGGAGTCAGAGGCTCTGACTTGTGATCAAAAGTCTTTTATTGCCTCTATTTTAAAATTTCTGAACTTCTTAAGCAGCTAGACTTTTCACTTTGTCAGATAATGTCAAAACCACTGTCCTCTTAAGACCGTCTTTGTCTAAATATAAATTTAAGTTAAGCGTCAATATAACTTAAGCAGCTTAATGGGGGCCAGCCATCACTAATTTTGTTATTGTATAACAGTACTTTTTCTCTTGTCTCTTTTACAGTGTTTGGCATAAATATTTCATCTACAGATCGTATTTAGATAACAGCTGGAGAGAAAGAAAGGCCAGTTTTACTCGGCCCAGTTTGTGTTTATGTAATCTAAAAGCTGGTTTAGCGTGTTAAACTGTTACTCTCAGTTTGACACTAACTGGAGGGTGAGTCAAGGACAGACATTTCACGGTGAGAACATTTACACCAAGACCAAGCATTAAATGTGTGCGTCTGTGTACATGCCTTCCTGAACCCCAACCCTCCCGCGGTCTAACTTCCTGACCCATTAACCTGCAGTCCTTTTCTGGGCTCCTCTCTCGTTTACAACTCTCACACACACACACACACACACACACACACACACACACACTGTCTGGCACACGCAGCGGCTGTCTCTGGATGCGTGTGTGCATGCGACTGCAGTGCGTGTGTGTGTGTTATTGCCTGCACACACAAAGCATTTCTAGTGGGACATCCTTTAAGGAAGCTGCGTGACAATGCAGCTACACAATGCAAATACAAGTTAGACCGCAGGGACCATCGGACAGAGCGCAGTCTGATGTTCTCTGTGGGGTTTCTGAGGGGCCAGCGAGGAAACACCTTCAAAGCAAAGGGCCTTGAAAAACACAACAGTTCTTCTGCGACAGGAGCTCAAATACAAGAAACAATATGCATGACATAACAATCACATGAGCTCCACACTTAATGACTGCACCAATTATTTTATATAAAACAGACTGTCACAGGATGGTTATTTTTACCATCATAATCTCTAGTGGTCATATTAAACAAAAACAGGTTCACACATAACCTTCCTAGTACAAGGCCCAAACACAAACACTTTCTTTGAATACATACATGCACCTCATGAACCTAACTGCGCATACCACATATAATAGCGTCTATTTAAGAAAGCTTCCTCAAATTTCTTAAAATGTGCGGAAGAAGATTTTTGTGTCGTCCACAGCAGAACCAAGCTGTCAAAACAACACCTGGGCTACAGAGCCACTGGTTTTTGGAGAATAAGCAGAAGCATTGGTAATTTTTTTTTTTTGTTGTCGCTGTCTTCAAGGGTGCTGCATTTACAATTCCTTCTTTCTTCTGTCCCAAAAACAGCTTTTAACAGTTGAACAGGTGTGAATACACCTCTCACGGTCAACTGCATGGGTCAGCCACAACGTAGGAGCCGGTTGCCTGTTTTAATGTTGGGCTGGTTGGTGCAGAACTACAGTGTATTTCTGGCTGCCTTGCCACAATCGTCTGCCGCTGATAAAACTGAGACTTTGCTCTTTATGGTCAAATTTTCTTAGTAAAGGAGAAGTATATTCAAACTTCCTGTTTCCAGTCACAATCTCTCTTGACGATACAACAAAACCTGATTACATTGATGGGAGAGGGACGCTGTTCTTTATGCGAGGTGGCTCCTTAACACATGACCATCTTCCTCAACTGCAGACCGGTTGCGCTCGCAGACTTTTGCTCGTTGGCAACAGAGGGTCACTCAGACGTTAACGTTTCTACAGTTGTCATCGGGAGACTAAGCTAAAGTAAGTGTGTGTGCTCTGAGAGCGGCTAGGGTCAGGAAGGCACCAGTCATATGTCTTCTGATGAAATATTTATACAGGAACACTATGCTGGAAGGTTTTCATCGTTGTTACCCGTCAGGTCAGGTCATCTCTGTTTAATGTACCAGTCTCAAATACATATGGACATCTGCAAGAAAATGTCACCGTGTGTCTCCATAAGGACCAATTCTGCTCTTGCAGGTAATGCATATCTATTTTTAAACAATGAACGGATGGGGCCACTGTAACTGACAATACTGCATGAGGCATTGTCCTTCAGGGAAGCAGGCCTAACTTCATGGCATGGTCAAAATAGTTTTTTTCAAAGCCTACAAATGGTTATTTTGATCCACTGCTTGGCCGGAGACAAGACAAAAAGCAGAGGCGCACACAGCCAAAGGCTTTGGAAAAACATTGGATTGTCGGAAAGAGAGCGTACAGTCTTCATTTGTTTACATGGCGTCTCTTCGTATCAGCACATAGAACCTCAACAAACCTTAAATAGTTAAGGCTTACTGGCAAGCAGGTATACGGCAACAGGTAACCAGAACAAAGCAGATCACAGGATGAGTCCACAGCATGTACCTGACGTGGCAAATCAAACCTGAAGGTGCAAGATGGCTGGTATATATAGTGTGAGGTGATTGGGTAATGGGAGACAGGTGTTTGTGGGCAGTCAGGTGACTGAGACGAGGAGGAAAGTGCGAGGACATCTAGTGGGTGGATGGGGAGCTGCAGGACAAAGGGCTAGGATGGCAAAAACAAATCTAACACAGCTCTGACCTCTCACAAACACTTCCAACGACACTGACAATGAATTTGTTGACAGAATTATAAGAAGCATCACAAATTGGATGTAAGCGTTTGGTAATCAGAGCTGGAGGGAATACACCAGAAAACGTGCTGTTATGAGGAGTTTTCGGAAATTTCCCCCATTTACGTGGCTGTTGTTGCTGCAGGTGGCTGACATCTTGTGGTCAACGCTCTCAGTTGACCGCTTAGTTAGCGTGCGAGTAGTTTCTGCGCCCCGACCTAACTGAGCCGCGACCGCTCCATTAACTGAACCACACGTTATGACACATTAGCGGAACCAATGATGGTGAAGGTCAGGCGCACCTGCTGCTATATGGGTGCGATTTCCAGAGACGCTCCTATTGGTTGTATCGGAAGGTGGGTACGAGCAATTAAAAAGCCCATTCGATATCTGCTTCAAAGGCCATCGTACCAGGCGCATTAGAGTTGTATAAAGCGCACCTGCATTTAATCAGGCAAGCTGTAATGGTTTCCTGTACACTTACTATGCATTTCAGCAAGTTTGTAACTCGCTCAAGAGCAGTTTTATTGATTGAACAGGAAGCAAAGATTCTTCATCTCTCTTGCGGAGGGTCGGCCAAAATCATCTATATGCTCGCTCTTAAATGAAAAGTGTATTTTATTCAGAGTTTAACTGCGTCACTATTAGATGTGCTCACAGACAAAAACAAAATTTGGAAAAAGAAGAAACTGCGTAGTGTTGGGCAGCAACACCTAACAGGCTGTTGGTTGGCCCCAATGCCCAGAGTAAGAGAAGACGGCACATCTTCTTTAGATAATCTCATATGTTTAAGACTAATGTTGTCTTGATTGCTTAATTGTGCAAATAAGCAATATTAATGTTAACTGAAGCTTTCACGGATAAAAACTGTAGTCCTCTCTTTTAAATGCATTGTTATGAGGCCGGCACTTAGCTTACAGGAAATGAATGAAAATGAGTAGCAGGGATGACAGAAACATTGATTCAAAATGCATTTTCAGCTAAGTGAACAATTTAATGTGTCTCTCTCGTACTTCCCTCCCCTGCAACGTGAAAACTGAACTTTAAAAATATTGCTTTTGGTGATTCCATGATAAAGTAATGCTTTAAAAGCTTTTGTGGTACCAAACAAAGCAGGCTCTAAACTTCCACATTTATATTTCTGTTGGCGTGTAAGTTAACTGATTTTTTCTATCTGGTTTTAGTTTGTCCCGTAGTTACAATGCAGAGACCACCTACAGCCAATGTTAGCTTTTTCAGTGGGTTGTTGTTATTTGGTTGAGCAGCTTGAGTGAAACTGGAAGCCAGGCTTCAAAGAAGTTATTAGACGATAAAGAAAGAAGATATTAGGCTGTCTCTATGAACTTTGCCCTGTGCTCCACAGACTCCAGACTCCTTTCTGGATAACGACAGTATAATAGCCATCCAGTCAGCGGTAAGTCAGGCAATGGTCAATACAACAAGCTCTGAGTGCTGTAGACCTAATGGGCCCGAGAGAGAGAAGCATTGCTTGACCTTGTGATGAATGGGCTTTTGCTCCACACTCACATTAACCGTCTGCAAGGTCAATGCAGCTGCACTCAACAAAAAGAGAAGAAGAAGAAGAAAAAGGAGAAAGAAATGGCTATATCTAATGCTACGGAGCCACAGCAACCAAGACAGCTTATCAGGACCAAGACAAAGTCTTACATTAGGACACCACACTGTTGAAATTAATACCACAGGCTGTGTTTAAAATATAATGCACTGATAAGAAATGAGGGGCACAGTCAGCAAATTTCACCTACTGTGTTAATGATTTCCCCTGAAGCTACATTATTAGCCAAATGCACGTAGAAAGCTATAAGTGCATCATGTCAGAAAGGTTTTACTGAGAATTACCTCTTCCAGATACGTCTTATTAACTCAAGAGGAAATCATGATTCAAGAAGAATTTTACTGCAGGTAAATGTACAGAGGCACGAATAGGCTAATAAGCTTTGTAATAACTTTGTATTAAAGCATCCTTAAAAAAGGCTTTATAAGTTGGGCATTATGGCTTTAGTAATCGCTACGACGTCATTAGATTAGTTTTTGTTCTGGATTGAGAGATTAAAATCTCTCTTTGGGACAAAAGTGACATTCAAAAAAATATCAGTAACAATTTTTTTTTTAAGTTCCAAAAGAGATCCATGAATATATTAGTTAATGATGTAATGACATTTAATGATCTCCTTAATCAAGTTCAGAAATAACTGGTCCAGTCTATGTTTTGCACACTTTCTGTATTTGAATATATGAGCTCTTCGTACAGGGTACCTTATTAGACAGTGGTGGCACAAATGTTACACATTACAATTATTTCAGAGATGCAGAAACACTCGACACGTGACAGATTTAAATGCTGAATGTCATGCTGAACTGTGTGCATGTATGTGGAGGTGAGGGAGCTGTTATGTGTGCGCACATGCAGCACACCAGGCAGTTACCTTGGCTGGGAACCGTGCAATTATCACGGAAGCCCTGAAAATGAGTGTACTACAGAAAAAAACTTTCTTTTCCATGTTCGGTGTTAAGTGATTTCAGTCCATTAAATTCATGCTCGTATGGCAAAGTCAGCCAATTTGACACGGGATAGTCTGTTGAAGAGCCACCGTACTATTAGCCTCACTGGCAGAACCTCAGTAAAAACCATCCGATTAATCTCTCAGCTGGAAACAAATGAAATGGAAAATGAAAAGCGCTGTGCTTAACGCTGACAGAACCAAAGGTAAGAGCACCAAATATCCCTGCAGCTAGAGGAAATGAGAGAACTTAAAACCTATTTCTGTTTGTGTGGCCTTCCAGAGTTGGCAGATCTAGACTAAACTGTGCCACAGCTGAAATTATTGCCTCAGAAACTTCTCCGAGGCCTTGTTCTGTTAGGTTGAATGCAAGAGACCGCCGCGTCTAGAAATACTGCCGCCACAAAGCCACAGGGCAGGAGGGGACACTCCGCCTCAGATTTATAACCCAGACTCAAGGGGTGTGTTTTTTTTTGCCTCAAAATGGCGAGGGTGAAATTAAAGGCAGGGTTCTCGTGTAATTGCACATGGATGTGCCCACTGCCCACGGCTCTGACCCCAGCTCCTGCGCTCTAATGAAGGGTTGAGAGCTCGAACAAGGCAAACGCCGACAGAGTAATGGCTGCGCTGATGCCGGCCAAATAGATTTTGTAATGTGCTTATGGTGCTAAAGCACCGGGCTCTTATCTTTGTTCTATCCGGCCATTCGCATTTAGTTCTCCGCTTTCAATGAGAGGCTATTAAGTTACCAGTCAAATCAACTGCATTATAATCAATTATGAATGTCCTTAGAATTTATTGTACATGTGGGCATTTGTAAGTGCATTCTGCTTTTATATTGCTTATGATTAGTAATGAATATTTTGATATGTTTACAACCTGAATCAAGAGTTGTTAAGTTCTCTGTATCTATATCTATAGACGGCGAGCAGAGAGAGAGCTATCTGAATGAGATTAAAGAGTCGAATCAAATCTTAGCCCCAATCTCCACGGTATCATTATTTTAGTATTCACTGTCAGCCCCAAATATAATGTCAAGTGGTACATTTAATCGAGCAGTGCGCTTACATTTCGATGTACTTGTACTTCACTCGAGTGCTTTCATTTTAGGCCACTTCAGAGTTCTACTCCGATACAATTCAAAAGCAAAAGTACTGTCTTGCCAGCAGGAAATATTGGTCACCTTGTAAAGATGAATGATTAGCCAATAAAATAAAAATGCACAGTTAGAGATTCAAATAATCAGCATTATATAAAGTAGTACTAGTTTTTAGCTCCGGCTGTACTACGTTTCTGACAGTACTTCAGGAGAATTTCAGTGCAGGACTTTTACTTGTAAGAGAGCAGTTGAACAGTGTGGTCTTGCTACTTTTACTTAAATAAAGGATGTGAACACTTCTTCCAACCACTAATAGTGTCACACATAAACTGTATACTGTATAGGCTCCAGGGCTGTAGTTGAGCAGTGGAAACTTTCCCCTAGGAATGGTTTTACCAGCTGTGGGCCAGCTACTCTGAGGGAGGGAAGGTTATATTGTGCAGTGCGCCAAATGCAGGATGGCAGCTCGTAGCCTTGTGTGTAAATGATATGGCATTATAATGGCAGGAAATCATATGGCATCATATGGCACATTGATGATTTGTGGGGGGGGATGCTGGATGCTCCTGATGCTGGAAAAAGGCACCTATAGAGAACTTTAATTACCGTCCTCCTCACAAAGATGACAGGATAATTCAGACCGGAGAAGTATCGTCTACGTGAGGGTGGTCCTTGCAAAAGTGAAAACCCTCCACCCATGCTCCTCTTCAGTAGTCTATGAATACACATGGACATAGACTCAGTCCAACCACATATTATGGGTTTGTACTTGCTGATGGTTTCATATTTGGCCCAAAGTTTATGTAAATGCAGATGCGAGCCCCACATCACTGTAGCTTTCTGAAAAACCCAAGGTTTTTTTCCAACCATGTTCCCGGTTTGTTAATCCAGCTGCCTCTACGTAGGCCCACTCTGTTATTGGTCCCACATTTGCTGTGGGTCCAGAGTAACTATTTAGCTTTTTCCCTGAGATTTTTCCCATTGCTGCTGGCACAGTGTGACCCGCAGGAAGCGACTGAGAATTGTGACTGTAACAATGCTAATGGACCAATGCCAGCCCACAGCTGTTTATTCGACCACACAGAACATTCCTCTGGGTTAATAACCACAGACACTGGAAGATATCTACTATTTAATGATTTGGTCTGTAATGCAGACCAGTATGTGCTTCGTTTGGGGAAAATTGCAAGCGGCTAACTGTGTGGCAGCGTATAAAGTAAAGCAATAAGATTCTTAGCAGCTGAGTCATATTCTAGTGCACACACGCAGCGCACAACGCGAATGACTTAGTTATTCCTGGTGCAGGTTCTGGATTTTGTTTGGAAATGAAGCTTATTGTTTCATCCGCTTTTTGTCATTTCATTTTCAATCAGGGGAAGTCTTAAAATCTCCACAGTTTGGGTTTACTGTCGTCACATGTGTTTTAAGGAGTCATCACCGTCGTTAGGCTTTCTGCCTCTCTTCTTCTCCGTGCGGCCAGCCCTGCCCATCCTTCCTGGATATGAGGTCATGACAGAAGGACCAGAACAAAGGATGGGCTGCATCTTAACTTCAACTCCTACAGCAAAATGTGCTCTCTCTCTCTCTCTCTCTCTCTCTCTCTCTCTCTCTCTCTCTCTCTCTCTCTCTCTCTCTCTCTCTCTCTCTCCCTCTCTCTCCCTCCCTCCCTCCATGTCAAGTAGACACACTGCAGGGGAAAACGTTAAATCTGCTATTGTGGACCTTTTTTAAAGTTGGTTATTCATGATGTGTTGAGGCTTTTGCTGCATTGTATTCATATGAAATTTGCTCAAACTCTGGATATCATATTACCTTGCACAAAGAGGTTTTTATTTCAATTTTGTAATGTCAGCTCAGTCTATTTTTTATCTTTTGTTTCTTACCCACATCATGTGTTTTGGAAATATATCTGCCAGTTGTAATACTACAGTTTCTTTTTGGGACTAATAAAGTATTAGGCTAAGTGTTCTCTCTAATCTAGCTAGCGATCTAGTTAGCTAGCTAGCCTGCAAGCTAAAGTCACTTAAACTTTTATCTTGAATTATCTACTACTCGCTATTTTCAGTGAATTAGAGAAAGCTGGCTGGTTATGTTAAATTACTCTGATTCATGAACTCAAGAGCCTTCACAAAACTCTCATTAATGAACTCATCATTAAATGGTGAAACTTCAGGATATACAGTAACTTAGCCTAAAGAAGCTAGCTAACATTTCCCCCCAACTTTCCACAGAAGTATCAAAATTCATTTTAGGTAAAACATGGCAAATCCAACTCACAGCTATTCCAAGAGGACCTTTTTCTTTCTTGCTTTTTTTTTTTTTTTTTTTTTACATATCTGGGGCAAATACAGTGAGAGTGAATCATATCTGAAACACGTGTTGCCACGGTGACTTCATGAGTTGAGCTGACCCTTCAGACAGCGCCGTCTCTCTGCCTCCCCCTGTCCGGGCTGAAGCAGGGGAGGGAGGGGTTGTGACTTCCAGCCAACTGTCGAAAACTCCGGAGTTGAGAGAACAGCGACCAAAAAGATGCAGAGGAGCTGCTGTCTTCCACCGAGCGAGCGAGAGGGGGGAATTAAAGCTGTAAAATCTTGGAGATACGGAGAATGGACCGCGCAGCGATGAAATGTTTGTCCCGCGGCGGGAGTCTCACCTCCGAGTAAAGCCGAACCTGCGAGCATCGCACGGTGAGTCGCTGATAACGTTGTCAACGTGGGGACACAACAGAGCTGGCGCAGACAGACTAATTAACTTTAACTTTTTGCTGTCAGTGAAGTCCGTTATTGATACTGAACACGATCGTGATTCCAAATTAAAGTAGTGTCATGACAAGATTAATTTTGCACGTTTAAATATGCGTCGTGGTCCTTTTGTATTTGGGAAATGGTCCAGGATGTAAACATGTAAACAAACAGCATCATCGTTCCTTTTACATGTGTTTCCAGTAGTTTCTTGTAGTTTTCTGCAGCTGTTTGACAGACCTACATATATTTTGTCTTTAATGGGAAAGTAGCAAAAGTAGATTGTTAAGTTTTACTCCATCAGACAAAACCATGAATTGCTGAATTACTGGATTTTGGAAACGGTGTGAACAGTAAATTAGCTGCTTTCTGCAATAACACATTCCTCAGATCTTCCCCGCTGCAGCTGAACGCGGGGGATCTGCTGACACTGGAATCCTCCGCTCACTTCTGACGTCCAGTGTCAGCAAGCCGGCGCTCTGAAGATGATCAACCGCCAGATATACCTGCACTACAACTACACAGGAAAGCTGGACCACCGGCCCAGCGTCGGCACGAACCCCGGCACCGTGGACACCAAAACCATTGTGTTCCTGATCATATGCAACTTCATCGTCTTGGAGAACCTCACCGTGCTGGTGGCCATATGGAGAAACCACAGGTTCCACAACCGCATGTACTACTTCATCGGAAACTTGGCCCTGTGCGACCTGCTGGCCGGAGTCGCTTACCTGGTCAACCTGCTGCTGTCAGGGGAGAAGACCCTGCAGCTCTCGCCTGCTCTCTGGTTGGTCAGAGAAGGCAGTATGTTTGTGGCACTGGGTGCATCCATTTTCAGCCTCTTGGCTATTGCTATAGAGAGACACCTGACCATGATCAAAATGAGGCCTTATGATGCCAACAAGAACTACAGAGTGTTTCTGCTCATAGGGACCTGCTGGCTGATTGCCATATCTCTTGGAGCTTTGCCTATTCTAGGCTGGAACTGCCTGGACAACCTCCCAGATTGCTCCACAGTCCTCCCTCTTTACAGCAAGAAATATGTAGCTTTCTGTATCACAGTTTTTATGGTTTTGCTCTTAGCCATGTCAGTCCTTTATGCCCGAATCTACATCCTGGTTAAGTCCAGTAGCCGGAAGGTGAGCAAGCACAGCAACTCTGAGCATGCCATGTCCCTGCTGCGCACTGTCATCATCGTGGTCGGGGTCTTCATCGCCTGCTGGACGCCCATCTTCGTCCTGCTCCTGGTGGATGTGGCATGTGAGGAGCGCTGCCCCATCCTCTACAAAGCTGACTGGTTCATTGCGGTGGCTGTGCTCAACTCAGCCATGAACCCAGTAATTTACACTCTGGCCAGCCGAGAGATGAGACGGGCCTTCCTGGGTCTGGTGTGTGGCATCTGCTACAGGGGGAAAGCTTCTGTAAATGGCAGCGGGAACAAGCAGTCTCTGGAGCCCAGCCGCAGCAGGAGCAAGTCGTGGAGCAGCCAGAACAACCCCAACCAGAACCAGCAGGTCTCGAAGCAGACGGAGCTGGAGAAGGAGCATGAGACGGACACGGTCCATGGTGAGGTCTCGGTGGTGGTAGGGGGTGCTGCCCAGGCTGTCCTCGAGAGTGATCAAAAAAACTGAGAGAAGAGAGCAAGTGATCCACAGTAAGAAGGTGAGGGAGGTCTGAACATATGTGCTCATGGGTCTGTGCAGTGGGAACAGTGGACAGAAATAATGAAAGAAAATGCATTTTGACTGATCAAGGAATAAAGGATTTCTTGAATGAAGTGCAGACTTGAGGCCTGGCCGTGGGGCAGCAGTTTCTCCTTTGTGCTTAATATGGACATAGTCAATCAATGAATCATTTCATCATCTGTAATTGGAAAGCTAATTAAAATGTTTGCACTTGACTTTAGATTGATGTATGAAGCCAATATGTTCACTGACTGATTTAATTTTGCAGAGCACAAGTCATATTTCATCCCTGTCGCATGAGAATCGTGTATCTCAACCGACAGACAAATCCTTTATTATCATTATTATTTTAAATGTTGTTTAAATGATCTAAAAACTTGCATTGTTGAAAGATGAAACAGCATATGTCAAGCTCATGAAAAGTTGTGGGGCTTCATGGACAGTGTGATGATGAGGGAATGAGTGGTGCTCTGCCTCTGTGGTAACAGATGTGGCATCTAAGACAAATAAGAAATGACAAATCACCTTCAGTCAATATAAAAAGTGCAATTATAGTATTGCAAAAACAATGTAATGAAGAATGATTGTAGACAGTTATTAGTGCGATGAAAAACAATATTTATTATTCTAGCCAGTCTATTCTGTAATTTTGTATACACTCAGTAATGCTACAGAATACTGTGCAGTTGCTGTAATGAAGAGTGCATTGTAAATAGCATAGTTGCGTTAAAAACACATGTTGAAGGGTCAAATGTGCAACCTTTTTTCACTGCAGAAGTAGCATTTCATGTTCAAGAAGAAAACATGCATCTGTTACCACTGTGCAGAGAATTAATGTGACTGATGTAGTTCATTCAACAGCAGGTTCCAGCGATATGAGGGCTCCATCTGATGGTTATTAATGGTAGTCCTCAATTCTGACCAGATTATTTTCACAATATGCTGCATGTGATACAGAATATCTTAAATCCACTTTTTTTTCTGAATTGTTCCAAGTTGTATCAGTGTGCGTTTTATCTGATTATATCACAAGTGGAAAAGTTTGCATAAACTCTAAAAGCATGAACCTGGTGAACTTTAAATCTTGAGAAGAAGCATGTGAATGCTGTGTAAAACTTGTTAACTAGAGACAGCTGTTTATATGACGCAAAAACATTATCTTTGAAATAATAATGTAAAAATAAAAATAAAATCATATAAGGATGATTCACCTTTATCACCTCATGTAGCCAGTAGAGGGCAAAGTTCTGCTTTGGGAACATAACTTGAGACAAATGAGCACATTTATACTTATTTCTCGTGGTGTCTGGCCATGCAGATTATTTTAATTTGTACATCTAGGTTTTGAGATATGCCAATTTTTTCACAATAAATGGCAGGGGATGAAATCTGTGTTTGTTTTCAGAAACAACACCCCTGTACCTCTGGACAATTCAAATACCTCACTGTGAACAGTTTTCATGGAAACATATTCATTTGTTTGTCTTATTCAGAATAAGTAAACTGTCTATGGGTGTGTTTTAAAAAAAAATTGTTTACAATGCTTTCAGTACCCAAAACAAAATCCCATTCACCGCTTGGGCAAGGCAGAAAGCTGGACAAATTAAACCCTAACACTAAAAACAATGTGGAAACATATTTCCTTTTTAAATTATTTGGATGAAACAAACCTTTAAGGTTTAAAGGAAATTGTGTCAACTGTGTCAAAATGCTGCATCAACCGTAAAATGTGTTATCGATTATTACAGATGATTCCAGAGAGATTCGACACATTCACGGTTTTATTGCCGACCGTCATACAGAATAATGATGATAAACCCATTCAACCAAAAGATTAAATTTGTAAACATCATTTGAACTCATTTCTTTGTTTTTATTTCCATTTTTTCTGTACCTGTTCCAAAATAGTGAGTTTCTCTGTGATTCCCTCTGACAAAGATTTATACTTAGAATCTGGAAATGATACATTTATAATATATAATAGAGAGGGAGGGAGGGAGGGATATAAAGAGACAGAGATAGAGAGAAAACAGTAGTCTCAAGCAGCAACACGCAGCAGGGCAAAACACAACCTCTAGTGAACAGGCATGCCCCATTGAAGATCAGCTATTGCACTTTGAAGAGAGAGAGAAAGAGGAAATAAAAACACCATTTGTACAAATAAAAGGCACATTTTCATCAACAGAAATATGGACAGAAGCCATGTTCTTATTTGTGTCCCAGCATGTTTGGTTGGATCATTTCTTTACGCCACACACAGCTAATCATCATGTTATCAGAGAGATTCAAGTATGGAGTTGTTCCTGCTGTGTGTGTGTGTGTGTGTGTGTGTGTGTGCGTGCGCGTGTGTACATTTACACACACACGCACACACATATGCACGCTTTGTTGAAAACATGGCACATTTTGCCAAGGTGGTTCTACAAATTTGCTTTTTAGAAACACTGATCTCAAAATAATTTTTCACACCAGTATAGTGCTCTTTAAAAATTTAGCGCATTAGTCCATCTCCCAAGATATTAGATTTGATGAAATTATGTCACAAAAAAAATCAGACAAATTAAAAGATAATGGCAGATAACTGTCAAAACAAAACTCAGTGATTCTTTGCACCCTTTCTCCTATAAAATACCAGTATGTTAGACTCTCTCCTCAAATGAATCCTGAGTAGCAAACTCGGCCATGGGACACAAGGAATTAAGCAAAAGTCTTCATCGGCTTTAACCAAAAATGGTTCTGGTGGATATATTCTTTTATAATGGTCCCAATACTGCTCTTTGCTAAATATGTGTTGTTGTTGGATGCATGTACTGTACACTCCCTCTTGCAGCAAAATACAGGCACGTTATATTACATTGCATCTGTCTTGTCAAACTCATTGAACACATGCTGATTTTGGTTCAACAGAAGTGGTCCAGTGCATATCAAATACAATGCCCCATTCATTTGGTATCCATCAGAGTACTGACAATAGTAAGGATGAGAGCATTTAAAAAGTCTGTTGCCAGACCTGCTGTGTACTATTTCTATAAGCCTTTTCAAAATTTTGATTCTCGCTCTACAAAAACAGTCTGTATAACCTAAATACCAAAACTGTTCTGAGGAACAATTGTGTACAGTGGACTGCAAAACGCAAATTAACTATGACCTATCTAGCAATAATGGTGTAAAACTTGCTTCTTAGTGCTGGATTTCCCCATGTACTGTAGTGCTTCAAGCAATACACAACCAGACAGCATCCTGCACGACCAGTAAGTGATATAAGGGAAAAGAAGCGAGTGTGACCGACTGGGTATTTCTCTACGATGCCATCTTGTGGCAATGACAGCAATCTTGCCATAAAATAGATACATTGGTAAATAAAATTTCCTTGTCTAACATCAATAAGTGGAAGTGATCTAATATTGAAAATTCTGTATTGAGTGCGCGGTGCGAGTAAATGTGTCTAATTAAGCCTCATAGGTAAAAAGTGTAAATTACGTGTCAACACATTGGGAGTTTGTCTTGGTGCAACTGACACAGATGATTTAACTGATCTAACTTTCTGATTGTGATATTCATTTGTGATCATTCAAATATCTTTTAAAGGTACTATATGTGAGAATGTGAAGCAATTTACATGGATTGAATGGCCTTTTTTCTATTGCCAATTTGTCAGCAGACTGTGACGTAACTTTTTTTTAAAAGAGTTCTTCCCGGATTCGCTCACTTGCCTTTGACAGCCTGTGAACTGACTCCTGTCCTGTTGGCTCGCGAGCTAATGCAGAGGTATCATGTAAATGCAGTCAATCTATCAACAATGGATGGATTAACAGTGGATTAACACCACTAGCCTGCACTGCACTAGCTAGCCATCTGATTTTGAATCCTTTTTCTAAAAAAATAAAAAACATTAGTCAAACTATTGTCTCTTTCAGCCTGAGGGCCAGGGCAACAGGTGACTGCAGTTTATTTAATGGCTACCAGTGTCATCAATAAGGGGTTTGTGAATGTTAAATATAGTACCTTTAAAAGTTTCCCATAAAGGCCAAAAATGTTCATTAAGAATGTGAGAATATCCATTGCATGACTCAAGCCCCAAAACTAATCATTGACTACACACCTAAAAGAAGAATCCAGAGAAAACCAATTCAGAAATAATCCCTGGTTGAAAATCATAACTATTTTTTTTACAGTGTCAGCATACACAAGCACCTCTTTCAAATAAAGGGGTATCAAGGTCTACGAACAATGTCCACAAGAACAGTTGATTTTAAGTCATGCGACTGTGACACAAGAAAATACTTTATAAAAAAGGTTATCTTTAAAGCCATTGACAGCACTATGAAGGATGTCTGTTTGCACCCCAACACTTTGTGACTACTGCAAAGCAAAAACACATTCAGTTCTAATCCCCAATAAAAGCAGATTAATTGAGTGAGCCGTCACACTATTGGTGAGATTAAAGGACATTTTCCCCTAAAGTAACTCATTATAAACAGCATTTGTTGTCCAAACTGCTTTTGTTTCCGACATCTTAACCAACGGTTCCTGTAGAAATGTGGTTGTGCTTGACAGACAAAACTAAAATTTCAGGTTTTTATTCTAAAATACTCTTGTTAACACCTCTTTGAGGTTTGATTTGCACTTCATCTAAACTACAAGAACAACTGTCTTTTAATCTTTTAAAACACCAAATCAAGATAGTATGTCCAAATGCACCTATGTCTTCTCAAAAATATAGCATTTCAGTCATCACAACAAAATAACAGTTCTATAAATAATTTTTTATCTTAAACAAATCTTGCGTCTTCCAGTGCCTCCTGTAAAGTAACTGCAGGCCACCATCCCCCCAAGAAACTGTCAGCGCATTGAGCTTTTCAGCATTTTCTCTTAATGTTTCGTCTTCAAGTTTCAGGATGTAGGAGAGACTGTTCAGAGCTTCCCATTTACCATCAGGCATTGCGAGCATCACTGTTTCCTTCCAACGGGCTGTAGGAGGCACAGTTCACTCCCAGCTGACACAATCGGAAGATTGTTGTCACGGTGATGGCCAATAAGGTGGCTAATGCTGTCAAATACATGATCTTTTGTCCGTACCTTTGGGAAAAGAAAGAGATTTTGTCAGTCCTGTTCACTGACACCTGCGCAAATCAGTCATTTCTATTAACAGCATTTCCTTCAAACACAGACGTCCCTTAACCTCATCTTACCGTGCCCTCAGGGTCCACCAGCAGTAGGTGTTTGGCAAGTCCATTGTGCATGCCTGTCAGTACGTAGGACCCTGGGTTAGTAGTGCTCTTGCGTACCAGGAAGTCCCCATCTTCTCTCAGCAGTTTTTCGGCGTCGCGGCGGCTCATTTTCCCGTGGTACCACATCTGGCCCTCCAGCTCCTCCTGTGCCCGGAAGGCCAGTGAGCGCACAAGAAGTGGGCTTGAGTTGTCCACGGACGCTGCTTTGTGAAGACCAGTCATCTGGGACTGGGCTTGTCCCTGGGATGTCGGATGGGACTGAGACTGAATAGCATCCTCGAAGGGCTCTGGTATAGAAGAGAAAAAAAAAGACCTTTAGACTTTGGACCTTTTTAGAATACACAGTATATTTGAGGTACACTCCATCCGTATGTAAATTATGTAAATACTATATGTGCTTGTCTTCGAATTGCCGGAGGACACGGGTTTGCACAGGACATGGACAGAGGAAATATGATAAAGTTACTGATAATAGTTAAAGAACCGGTGTGGGTGGACGACAACACTTTTCAGAGCAGTTCACTTTTGAATTGTATGTTAGCTCACATGTATATTGTGTCATTGGTTCTTCATACATAGTTACACACGTCTCTATGTAACTGATCCTTAAATTATAAAAATAGCAAATGTAAGGTTGAAGTTGAAAGGAGGAAAGAGAAGAGCTGCACACTGACATTAACGCTGTCCTCCTATTGTCTTCATACTGACATGCTGTTATTATAATGCCACACCAAAGGCGCTGGGAGACAAAAGCTGGGAAACCTCTACAATTAAGAACTCTGATTAGAATGCCACTGTACGATGTTACTCTGAAGTCAAGGCACAGATACTTTGTGATGGTGACAACAGGTGAGTTTTAATATTTGCTTTGTGTGAAATTCATAGTAAGTTCACAGTGAATTGAAGAAAAATGTACTGCTATTCCAAACTAGTATAAGTCAATGAATGCGTTCAAATCCACTATTCAAAGCACCCGACCAAAGGAAAGTGAAAGTGACTCACTCATGTCGAACAGGTCCTTCTGTGGACTCTCTTTGGCTGCAGCTGCCATACCCTTTGTCACATTTTCTGCCTCTGCCTGGAGCACGGCCAGTACCTGGGCATCAATCTGCTGGGTGTTCACATACGTGGGCATCTCTGCTGTTTTTGGTGTCTGACCTTTACTCTCGGGCAGACTGCTTATATCAAATGAACCTAGACATGTGAAGGAACAATCACAGTCAAAGTGGTGAACTGGTGAAATTTAGCAAAATCAAAAATGCCCTGTGTACATAAGGAGTAGGGAGTAGGGAGCATGGATTTTCTTACCCTGTTGTATGAATATGGGCTTTCTTTCATCTCCCCAGTTTTCTCCGCAGTGCCGCCCTTGGTAATATGTCTGATCTACTGAACCTGGGCCCATCTGAAGACATTTAAAAAATTGATGTTTGCAGCTAATATTTTTAAAAAGTTGAGATGAAGGTTCCACTGACATGAATTGGTACATTTGCCTCTTTAGTGCAGTTTATTTGGGCTGGTGTGAATGCTGTCGTGGACTAAACAATCAAGACTGTGCAGGCTTGAAAAAGCGTATCTCACATCAGAGTGGACTAACCACAGTTTTACGTGATATGTGATTTCACATTCATTTCAGAAGCTGAGCTAACATACTGAATCCATCTGCCCTGAACTGCACGGGAAGTGATTTCATAGCGATCTGCGTAAGCAATGTACTTTACAAATATTCAGTAACTATGGCAACACATATGGATGTTCGCACACGAGTGGAGGAATTTTACCGTGATCAATCAGACAGTGAAAATCAGTTGAACGTGATTGGGTATTTGTGCAGCTCATTAGAGAACTGTTTGACGTAGTGATCTCACAGTGACACCTCTTTCTGGTCCGTCTGTTGAAACACCCTACGTCCAAATGGGAACAAAAGTAAGTGTGGTCAGTTGTACCTGGCATCCATCAGATGCTGCATTCTGATTGGTTAGCCTGGTGTCGATGAAGCCTCCAGGGGGAGGCATCTTGCCAGGGATGTTGTTGTAGTAAGGATGTTCTGCTGACTCCTCCTCTTCCTCTGTCCACGGTAATTCCTCCATGTTTAATACCCTGTAGAAAAACATGGTTAGACATTACATTCCACAAAAGATACTACACACAACTCAGTGCTTAAGTCAGCGTGTAATGTTCTCTGTCTCATGCGTGTGTCGTGAACTCCTCACCTGTCATGCGTGGAGGACAGCTTGCTTGAGGGACACTGCAGGTACTGCTGGAAGCGAAGGTCAAAGGCCTGGCCGATGGTGCTGATGACATCCTGGGCCAGACCGTCAGAGCACTCCAGGATGTGACATGCTGCCGAGAGTCAGAGTCACACATTTTAATCAGCATCAGCGTATGAGATATGAGGCAGGGTTAAAAGAAATGAACACCTACCTCTTCTGTTAACAGGATCCTTTGCTACATAGGCAACGTAATCTGTCGTGTCCTAAACAATTAAAACAGATAGAGTGACAATATATTCAAGCTTTTTGGTTGGTTTGCTTTCAGCACCGAATACAATTGTCAGTAGAGTTGACACAGGCCACTGAGTTACTTACAGGGTCTCCACCTGATGCAAAGGAGATGGACTGCATGTGATGGTTGGCTATGATCTGTTGGGAGTAAAATTATACAGCACATTTTAATTTTTAATGCAAATGAATAAAATTATTTGATAATATTTTTGCTTTAAAATGACTAAACAATAATACATTTTCAAACTTGTTCTCAATTAGTTTTCCATTGACTGACTCATTGTTGCAGCTCTATTCTTCTGCATTATTATCAGAGGAGTTGGTCCTCAATTTTATTCTGTCTTGTGTGAATGATTGTGTGCATGATATGGCTTATTTTCTTTACTTTGGCACCATCTACTGTTAGTATCAAGAATGACACAGGGATGGAGAACAATACATGACCTTACCACTAACCACTGCTGCCAGAGAGAACTTTTTTCAGACAAATGACTGGCTTAAAATCAGTAATGTGCACAGAGAAAATCAAGTTGCCAACTTCCTCTGGTAGCTCTAGCAACATCAGTAACAATCAAGTACTCTTACTCGTCTTCCTCCTTTTGCTTCCCTTTCATTGCGCAAACCTCCTTAAACAAACATCCTCCATTCTAGGGAAGAATCTTATCATTTTTGCAACATCTGAAAACCCTCCGTTTTACTTCACCACTGATACACCAACTTGGGGACACGTGTATGGCAAGTTGTTGAGCATATTCCACAGCCATCTTTACGGACTCGTCATTCCTGACCTGTTCTGACTTGTGCACACCAATAGCAAACCTCAATAGTATATCGTTGGTTGCTGGCATGTTTGTTGACATCGTTGAAAAATATGTGCACAATGTTAACGGACCTGTTTGCAGTCAGGGGTCATCAGGTTGAGGCTACTGGTGGAGATATTTAGGTTGATGGACATGCCAGCGAACTGCAGGTTGCTCTTGCCCAAGATACTGGATAGAGCTTTGGACGGTGGCTAAGAGGGTCAGAGGAGGACACAGACAGACACAAACAAAACAAATTAAAACAAGATATCTTTTTCTCATAAAAGACTAATTCTACATGTTTGGAAATCATACAAATTTCAGATAATACCGGCTAATGAGATTGTTAGAGGAGATGCGTACTTAAAAATACTGCTGTGAAAAGCAACTTTGATGAAGACAAGAGGCAAAGAGGCTAAACAGAATTAGCCAAACCCATTCAGAAATCTCAGTATCAAGCTGCAGTCACCAGAGTATGTTTGCCACAACAGCATTATGTTACATGTTACATCTACTCTGAGAGAGAAACCAGACGACAGTGATTCTGTTATATACTCTTCCCTGACATTTGAACAGGCTCTAGAGAGCAGAGTAATGCTTCATTTCAACCCCACATTAAGACACAGTCTCCTCACACGCTGTGGACACACACACACAGAGGACAGACGCTCACACAAACATGCACGCAGTAGCTCAGCCTCCTGATCGCAGATATTGTGCACTACATGAGTCACTAAGCACTGTGTGCAATGCATCGTGGGCTGGAGCTACGCCCACGCACATACAGTCCCATACCTCTTCATCTCTCTCGCCCTCTCTCTCTCTCTCTTGTGTTTTCTCTCTCAACATGAAGGGAGGATGAGAGAAAAAGGACTCAGAGGCGATGCTATATATAGCACGCAGAAGGATAAATGAATATCTAATGCTGTTTCCTCTTTTTCTGTCTACTGTATATTTCACTAACATTCATTTTCTCAGCGCTCTCAGTGTGGCAATCACTCGTATCTTTCTATCTCTCCCTCCCTCCCTCCCTCCCTCCCTCCCCATGTATGTACCTTTCTCTTCCGCAGAGCTCCTTTGGTCCCTGGAACAGCCTCACACACCAGGCTGATGGCTTCCCTGGAGGGAGGAAGAGAGGACGATGAAGCCAAGATGGTGACCACAGACAGCCACCGAATCACAGTCATTTTGGCACCAAGTTAGAGTGCATTACGTATTTTGGCAAGAAATATATTTTGTTGTGTTGGTAGGAACAGGACTACAGAGTGACAGAGTGTACAGCCATTGCTGGTGGCTCTGAGAGGCTGTGCAGAGGCACCGCAGACCTTTGATCTAAAGGTTAACGTCAGCTTGCTAACATGTTCACCATCTTAGTTTAGCAGTGCTGCCATGCTAAGTAATTGGCACTCAACACAAAGCGCACAAAGCGCCTGAACTCTATGGGTTGTTACATATGGTAAAATCACCTCAGCCACAAGAGGCCTGATCAAGATTCAGAATGTTGGATGTTTTATATTGTTCCATGAGAAATATTACATACATACACATACACATGCACCTCTTGATACCATGTAACCATGTCTGGTATGATTGTTACACAACGTCTTTAAGATAACTGATCTGAAGCAAAAAGTCAAATTCCCCCCAGAGATGAAGTGAATATTGGTTTCGTGACCTTTCAGACCTTCCTGTGTGGATAAATCATGCACAGCAGTAGGTTCTTTGAGAAAAGGGAAAAAATCTAATAATAGCAACGGCATGAGACTTCTCTCTCTCTGTTTGTCTCCATCCCTCACTATCTCTCTCTTTATTAGAGAGAAACAGGAGAGCACATTCATACAGTGAGGGAGGGAGGGGGGAGGGGGGGCTTGCTCGCTAAAGTTAACACTGGACTGATATCAGGAAGTCAGGCAGAAAAGTAGACACGACACAAACCGATTCACTATTGGCCTGTGCCTCGCTGCACATTGGTCAACGATTTTGAAGCTACACATGGAGCTGCAGAAAATTCCACTGAAAACAAACTGAGGCAGGCAGGCAGCATGAATATAATCTGAGGCAGTGCATATAATGTCAAAACCCAACCACATTTTTAAAAAACAGGGGCTATGTATGAGCTGGATTGCAGATGGAACCATATTAATACTGAAAACTCTTTTTCTACTAAGGCACGACAGAAAGCAAGTGCTCGCTACACAAAATCAGCCAATAAATACTCAACGGTGCTAGGATATAATGTATGTTAGCTCCTCAAATAGCAAATAGCTTCTTTTAAGTTTGTTTACAGGTTTGTTTCGCTTCAGGTTTAAGTATCATGTTAAAAAACAATGCATGTTCGTCTTAGCTAACTCCAGCTACATTAAACGTGAACGTACCTCGTTATTTGTGACCTTGTGGTGAAGTCCAGGGATCTCATCGACCGAAGGACTTCTATACAGCCCAGATACTGGAAAGCAAGAATGCAGAGAAGACTGTGAGAAAGAAACATTTGGTAACATTAACATTTTCATGACTGGCGCATGAAGCATGGAACTTATCAAACTGTCAGAACCCAATGGAGAACCAGGCTAAACGGGTACCACACAGAGACAGAAAACCTTGACGTCTACCTGTGAAACAAGACCACTGAATAAAATTACAGCCAGTGAAAAGTATGAAAAATTAGCTATTTATAAAAGAATTAAGCAATGAAGGAGTTATATAAAACCTTTAAATTATTTTATATATCTGAAATGAAAATTAGTGCTTTCCCATAAAAACATTCAATTAAATTCCTGGGAAAAATATACATTGATCATTTCTGGTTATTATCCCCTCACCCCCACCTTCATCCACTCATGCACGTTTCTAGTTTTTGTTCACAAATCCAAGGTCTGACACATATTTGATTCAAAGTTGGAAAAAATGTCAATGCTTGTTCATCGTAAAATGATTTGTAAACTGCATCAGTGTGATACTATGCCACATGAGGAAGCTGTGGTCCTATCCCCTAAAAAAAACATCTTCAGTACCACCAGCCACCTACTCACATTACAACACCTCTTCTAATTAATACTGCACAGACTGGGAACATTTTGTGCTGTCGAGTTCCTATCGTTGTCAGCGCCACATTCATAATCTTGTTGAAAACAAAACAAAGCATCCAGACACACTAATGTTTCTATTTCGATACCTTGCCGGAAAAAAACAGAAAGTTATTAAAGTCATAACTTTCCTGTTATGAGGCCTCTTGTCTCCAGTGAGCATTTTCGCAAGTACCCTCAAACAAATACCATTTTGTCACTGTGACGTTTGCAAAGTTTAAGCGTTCTCTATTTTTAGAACAGTGAGTTTGAAGTGAATATATCAAACTGTTCTAAAATTGGTAGCGACCTATTCTGAGCACAATATCAAGACCCTCATGCAGTACAACAAGTACATGAATCACACAGTGAAATGAACTTCTGATTAATTATGAAAATCAACAGGAAGCCAGTTCTAAAGTGCTTCACAATGATCCCGGTACACAGCACACAGTACATCTGAGGTTCATAACTATATATATATATACATACACATGATTCATAACAGGCACGCTTTCTAAAACATGAAATCATATAATCATCCCGACACTTTTTGTCCATAAATTTAAACTATTAATTTCATCGGAAAATACAAAAAAAAGAGAAAAGGCTGGATTCCAGTTTAGTATCAAACAAAACTCGTTGCTGTTGCATGACGTGCACAGCCCTTACTTCAGACAACATTCATTATTTACAGTGCGGTTCTGCACAGTTCAGACAGGATATGTCAGATCAAGAGGGTAAAGCACTTCATCAGTGACCACACCAAACGAAGCAGGCTGATGAAGTGAGTATTATTAAATGTTCTGTATCTAAATACAGATGATTAACAATATACTAACCAACGCAAAAATGTGAGATTATTATTATGGTTAAAGTAGCTTTCATCAATATTTTCATAATATCAGTGGATCACAAAACTATCGTCCATGGAAGGAGCGGTTTACAGGCAGCAAGTTAACCTCATGAACGTCATGAAACAGAATTATGTCATCATTGTGCGCAACGTTTACTTGTGCTGCCCGACAGCAGCAGTCACAGTTGATAATGTGTATGTTATACATTTCAGGTATTCCAAATATTTGTATGCAAGAACTCACAAACACCAAAAATTGTAACATACATCCTCATCTGCATATATTTAGTCAGTCTGAAATACAGCAGTGCTGGGATCCAAAACAAATTGATATTCCCCAGATTTCATTAAGAGAATCGTTAGTGCAAAAGTAAACAATTTTTGGCATTACACACAGCTACCATGGGTTAAAAGTGAGGGCGAACAGCATCACTGTCAATCAGTGTCCCGTTAGAGTAATGGCGCATGATATGTGAGGAGTAAACACATGACGCTAATTGAGATTGCAGCGAGCAGCACACCACGTTGACCTTAATACACACAGGACCCAAACCACAGGAAAAGCGGGGGGTGGGGGGGTGCAGCCTGGACCCGTTTCCGCTCTCGCAGCGTGGATGCCCTCAGCGGCATTGACTGGACAAATAAGCGCTCTTGGGCCTTAATGCAGTTAATGGAATGTCACACTGCTCACAGACACTGCTGCCTTTGTTCGGGCAAGTTGTACTAGGTGTCACATGATGGTTAAAATCATACTGTGTAACATGATCTGGAAGATAACACATTTCACCTGGCGCTGCTGTCGAGCATGCCCCCCCCAAAAAGGTTAAAATGAGCCTTTTCTACATAAATAAAAAAACAGAGAGAAAACGACAACAACCTCAGGTAAATGTTCAGTTTGCCGCTACTTTGTGTTGTTTCGGTGAAAAACGGTTTGCTCCGTTTTCCTCATTCCCTTCACACCTTGAGCAGCCGGGGCTCAGCATCATCGCAACTCATGCTAGTGACTCATTGCCAGCACGATGACATTCACAGCTCTCGTAGTGTGTGCGCCAACTTGTGCTCCTTCGAGCGGTGTGCGACGGCTGAGCGGCATTAACGTTGAGACGAACGTGCGCCGGGTGTCTTCTTCCCTCTTCCATCATGTCACTATCACCAAGCAAAAAGCGGCCGTAAGGGCTCGTACAGATGCTCAATGTACAGAAATAACACGTCGCCATGGTGATAAAAGCATAACGCCATGGCTCCACACACACAGGACAGACGGACAGAAATGGAAATGTTTATGGCGTGCTCCAAACGACACTGGTAACTGCTGTTTTTATTTCGCCATCATGTTTTTCCTTTACGCTTTCCCCAATGTTGACGTTCTGTATTTTTCTGAATCATTCAATGTCTGTTTTTCCGGTCGCTCCTCCTTCACTCTGCCTTCTGCTGTATTCAACCTACATACACCCACTCAAGGGCATGTTGTGGTGTGCAAGTAAAACTACATTATCTCCTCTTTATCCCCCACTTGCAGGTGGTTAAGCTTGAGTCATTCAAACAAAAGGAGACAACAGGTAGAGAACGGAAAACAGAGAGAGGACAAAAACACAAACGAGACAGAGGAGGATTAGAGATCACCAACCTTCACAATGTATGTCACTCCTGGACCAGAGATCTTCTCGCTCGAATGTAGCCACCCTCTGGAGGGTTTGCTCACCAGTCCGCCGCCTCCACCTGGATTCCAGTCCTCTCCGCCGGGTTGGAGCTCATCCAGCCTGCTCTTCTTGCTCATGCCGACAGCTGGCTCCAGCTGCAAGCAGGGGGTTGGATGGGAGGCCGAGCTGCACAGAGAGCCACCCACACCAGAGGCTGCTGCCGCCGTCGCCGCCGCGCTGGGGCTCGAGCCACCGGAGTTGCCTGAGCCCGATCCCCCACCCCCCTGCAGCTTAGACACAGCCAGGTCCTTGACAGCTGAGGGCAGCCCCTTGATGCCCAGCAAGCTGCCCGAGTTGCTGAATTTCAGGCTGGACACCTTGTTGATGAGGGTGCAGAGGGTGGTGCCTCCATCTTCCAGGTGGTCAGAGCCGTGGCCGGTGGGGGTGCTGGAAGCAGTGGTGGTGGAGGAGGGCTGGACCTCGGTCGGTGGCGTGTAAGATGTCTCGGCTGCTGGCTGGGGGGTGGCCGAGACCTTGGGATTCATGGACAGGCCGTGGAGAAGCTCATCGACGGATGTTACTGACTCATTCCTGAAGCGGTTGTATTTGGTACGGTGAAGCATACCCTTCTCTCTCTTGCTCGCTCCCCTCTCTCCACCAACCGACACGCACTGCCTGCCTCTTTCACAAGTGTGCTGGCAGACGTGGCTGAGCCGTGCTGATTACCCTCTCCTGTAACATAGCAGCAGCAGCAAACGCCTTTTAGCAATCACAGGCCACCTGACTGTAATTTTCTCTACTGAGGTTACAGTGGTGGTTGTGCTGGACTGCTGCTGCTGCTGTTGCTGCTGCTGCTGCTGCTGCTGCTGCTGCCACCAAAGTCCAATCCGCTCTCAGCAAAATCCAGAGCTGCAATCCAGTCCGTAAAAGGGGGATACACAGACACAATCCATGAAAACACACCACTGAAGCAGAGGGAGAAAGGATGGAGAGGAGTGAAAAAAAGGTCTGTAAAAGGCTGCCAGTGTTGTGGTGCAGCTTGTTTGGTTTCCAGCGGTGATGCTGCTAACGCTGCCGATTCCTAGCCTCGAAAATCCCAAAAGTAAGAGAACAGAGAAAGGTCTGTGTTGTCGCTGATCACCGATACTGCGAGGGAAGAGCAAATGCTCTCTCTGCTGCTGCCTGCCTGCCTGCCTGCCGGCTCAGAGCTGAAGCATGACTCACTGATCTGAGAAAACCTTCTCAACAAAAGGCTTGCTGAACACTGCAAATCACTTCCTGTTGGAGGGGAAAAAAAAAACCTCCCACTTACAGCACACTAGAACCAATCAATTTTTCAATTCCCCAGTCTGATATTAATTTGCTGTAATTCTTTCCCTGTGATTTGTTTTTCTGAGGGGAGGAAATGAAGAAATGGAAGGTAGCTTGATTATTTAACGTGGTAAAATAATTACTCATAATACTTTGCATGAATTCGTGTGTTTAAACAACTCGCGTCTCACGAAACGGACGGATGAACTGATAGAAGTTGTGACAGGAGGATGAGAGACGCAGTGAACAAACCACAGAATTGAAAGGAAAATAAGGGCGAAACAGGTAATGACAATCAGCGTCCATTTAACTGACAGCTGCGATCACGGAGCCAGCCAAAATCTTCAGACTTCTGATTCAAGAATAAAACCTCTATTTAAAATGTATCAGAAAGATGTCATGATTTTCCTAGACCATGTAAGAGAAACCTCTAGAAATCATTCAAAGAAACAACAAATTTTTAGCATGACTCCAAATTTGTAAACATCATTAATATACTGTCCATGTTAATTTATAACAGCTGCAGAACATAAGTCGACATTATCAGATTTGTACTGTCAGAAACCAATGACTAGATAATACACTTATTGTTTCTGCACAATATAACAGCCATTAACGTAAAAAAAAAGAATAAAGCTATTTCTATTCCATTTTTTTTATACCATAAAACTGTTCTGACACTATTTGTCAAATGCCAAGCACTAATTCTCTATCGGCGTTCTGCAACAAAGGAACAAAAAAAATGCAGTTCCGCTACCAGGAAGCAGATGCAGATTCCCAGCTTGGCTTAAATACCAAATAATAGGTCCCAGCTGAACTACATGAACGATACGGGTAAAAGAGAGATGGCATGAACAACATGTTTCTCAGGCAGATGAGTCAATGGAATGACCGAACGGATAACAGAAAAAAAGCACAGCAGTGGCGATGAAGCATCTTTGTCTTCCCGGTAGCGGAAAGCACGCAGCCAGACACCATTCATGTAAAATGTCCTCAGGAGCATATAGCAAAGCTGAAAGACTGACACTCATTCATAAGCAGCTTCCGCTCGCGCTCTGCTGCAGATTTCGCACTGCAGTCCCTCCCAACATCTCTCTCTTTCCTGCCTGGCAAATATAAAAAAAAAAAAAAAAAGACAGCACGTCTGCCTTCTCTCCTCAGAAACAAAGGCAAACACAAGAAGAAAGGACAAAAAGGCAGGCCCTCGCAAATCAAAAGAGAAGGCAAAAAGATAAAGGAGGAGATGAGCGGAAGACAAAAAAAGGCATGCAATATTTAGTCTTTTATGTGAATGAAATAGCAGGCTGGCATACCAATGTTTCTGTGAATGGAAGCAAGGCCTTTCTGCCTCTGCAAGGCAATCCCTCGGGATGGCATGGTCTTATCCAATGAGGAGCCAGCTGGATGACTCATTCAGGGGAGGCTTGCAGAATAGTGGAAGAGACCATTTAAAATGCAGGTGCACATTTCATTTTTCTCTTAACTGCCTTTTAAAACCGCTACGTACATGATCAGCAATGAGATGTCTGCGTAATTTAAAAAGACCACGTTCAGCTGACAGGAGAAGAAACCACAAAATGTATCTGGGACAAAAAATAGATGTAAAGATGCCACCCCCATGATTTTGACTGCAACCATCATCAGCTTTTTTTTTCCACATTCATGTGAACAGTTACCCCCAACACATTTAATTAGTAATTTACTGTTTATGTGTATGAGGGCAGAGAGTATGAATGCACAACAATGAATGTGTTTTGTTCAGATATGGCTAACCGTATAAATGGAGCAACATTTAAAATACAGACATGGCATCTTGGTTTTGATTTTACCATGAGTATTGCAATATTTCAGGATTTTGGATGATTTTAGTAGTAATAGTAATTCTCCAGGCCAATGACGCGACGCGACACAACCCATGTATATGATCAGCTGTAGCAACAGCACTGGCTGAGTCAGTACTGTATGGAAGCTCAGAGAGGCCATTATTAAAATGAAATTATTTAAACATACCAAACTTTCCTTTGCCAGGTTCATTTTACTTTCAATTTTTGAAAACGCAACAAAAAGTCAAAATATTTTTTATTATACCTGCCAAATTTATAACAACGTTTAATGTGTTTTTTTAATTGGCAAACAATAACAATTCCATTCCATTTCCACTTAAATTTGACTTCATTATTTATTTTATGAAAAATAAGTTTGGTTTTATTTGAATAACGACTTGTTTTGTGTAGTCTCCTCTCAAAGACATGAAGTCCCTACACTGCTGCCCCAGAAGGACGGCCTTTCTTCAGAGTGCTGTGCAGCCGTGAGGACAGAGGTGCAAAGAGCTCCACTCACATACTGTAGTGCTGTGCAGGCAGGCAGAGATCCTGAGGCACTGGAGGCCCACCCACCGTTTCTCCTGCCACTGTGGAGAGAAACACAGGGAGGCAGTGCTGAAAAGAACCGGTGGGAATATCTGTTGCTGAAGCAATGGAGGAAAATGACGGCTGGTCACCGGGGGGAACTTTGTGCTTACTGACTGCTGCCGTGGAAGCTTACTGTACAGTGTGATGAGGTTAGGAAAAAAAAAATAAAAATGTATCCTGGACTCCTCCTTTTCAAATTACCTAATGAGCTACCGTTAGCATGTTAACAACCCTGATAAAGTCAGTGATGGACAAGTAATGGTTTCAAAATAATTTCAACAGAACTGTATATTTCACAAAATTGATAAATTGTGTGTAATAAGATAATCAGATAATCACTCAAAGGTCAGAGTATTTAATAGATTAACTTCATGAAGTCAGTAAAAACACATGCTTCATTGCAGTGAAATGTGATTTAATATCAGTGTCTCTTCTCGTTTTTCGACGTACATTGAGCGCGAATGAGAAAGAGACAGAGCAAGAAAGAGCATCCATTGGCAAGGAAAGCAGCAGACACTTCTCCACTTGACTACTGTTGCCAGGTTACGGAAAACATTCAAAAAAGCAAGAGTTATTTTAAGACTAGCTAGGAGCAAAATAACCAATGTCACAGAAGGGGCAGACAAAGGCAACTGGTAAAACGTGACAAGTTTCGTATTATTAAAAAAAAAAAAAAAAACCCGCATTCTTCACCAACTTCAAAAAAAAGTTCCAGATGTTTGGCTCTTGATTGAAGTTTTTTATGTTTGAGGACACATTTGACATGTGCATTATTATATGGACATAAGGTACAAATGAGAATAGACTGTTAAGTAACTTTGTGGGCAAGTTACCTCGTTACAGCAATTTCATATCAAATGTGTTGGGTTTTTTTTTAAAAAAGAAAACAAACGCTATCTTCTGTAAGGCCATCTGAAATTCACTCTCAGAGTCTGACTAATGTTGCCCCATACTCAAACTTTCACTTCTATATCTGCTGCAGCTTCATGCCCCATGATCAAGGCGACGACATTATAGCCACGAAGCACATGTAGACACAGGCCATCTGAGCTCCCCTCAGCTTTACAGAGCCTTACAAGCCTTACAACAGGTTGCTGCTCTCACTGCATCGTAGTTTACCCGCTGTAAACTACCTGCTCGGCTATAAACAGGAGTTAGAGAGTAACAAGTTTGTCATATTAAATGAAAAGGTGAATGTCACTGTTGTGCTCACAAATTGAGTCTGCTGCCCCACAGTGGCAGTACTGGGAGTTACACGAGTCTCTTGTTCACACTGTTAACTGCAGAGAATTTATGAGTGAATATGCATAGTTTTTGATACAATATAAGGGAACTGCCAACTTTTTTTTAGCAAGCTGTTTTTGCTTGAGGCCCAGATTTGGCCCTCTTGTGGCTATCTGCCCTCCACAGCAATATATATTAATTCTATACAGTATATGGGGCAAGGACACTTCTTTGTTTGATGTAAATATAAATCAAAGTTACACAACATTTGTTTACCATTATCTTGACAATGAGTGCCATTTTCCTGCCCGATATCCATGACCTAGTATGAGTCTGTTTGTGACCATACATGAACACCATTATTGCCCCAGGGTTGTACAAGTGAGTGTCATGTTTCTTAAAAGCTGGGTGAAACACAATAAAATGAAGAGCACAGGGAAACTCTATTGATATTCTACTGGAAGGAAGCAGAGGGTGTGGACAATAACATCTACAGCCTTGAGAGCTCATTTCCATAATCATGTGGAGGGCATCATCCGAGCTTTTGGTGAGTGGTTCATTAAAAAAAGCGGCAGAAGCACCGGAAGAGCAAGAGGATCACATATGCATGAGTGTGTTTTGGGGTGTATGTGTTTGTAGTCCTATGGGTCCACTAACCTTTATGATGTATATGCCACTTCTTAAAGTTAACTAACCAAAGACCAGCTATCGAAAATCCATTCAGCAAATTAATTAAGTATCAATACTAATATTGTGAGTATTGATACAAGTGTCAACAGAACAGATTCCAGGGCCCATTACATGACAGATGACATCCTAAGTCGCAAATTTGTTATTTACCATGTGTTTGAACATGTGAACCTCGTCATTAATAGAGAACAAATGCCTCATTTTGGGCAAATTTAGCCGCATAGCAAGAGCAACAAAACCACCTCAATAACACCTTGAACCGTTAACAATGTGACTCACCTGTGACCTTGGCCGTGGAAAGGGTTCTGGTCACCTGATCTAAATCACCCAATCAAAATGGTCGTTCCATTTACACGCAAAAAGCTAGGCTAAATGTGTTAAGTATTATCACCTGGTTTGCGTTAGCTTCTTGGTAAAGTTTTCTAAATAATTCAACTTTATCTGGAAAAAATATGTCTCGCAACCAAATATACTATTCGGACAGATACAATGACGACTACTATGAGTACAGGTGAGCAACATTTATCGGTAACTTAATGCAAACCTGGAAACTCTCAGCCTATTCGTTAGACCAGAATTATCTACATTCGCCAAAACAGCTGGTTATTCTTGAACTTTTCGGTCTTTTCCTTAGTAAAATTCGGTTCCGGGTATAAATCTCACCTTTGGTGCCACTTGTCAAGTTTGTTTTCAATTGTGAAAAGGGCTCGCTGTTGGACGCTGTACCCGCTAAAGCCGCGGTTCTCGCCGACCCTCAAGCGCCGCTGAGTGTTTTCTGCTCGCTGACCTCTGGGGGCAGTAATGAGCCCACGGCAGTTTGGCGCCGCACAATGAGGCGAAGAAGACGCCGCGTTAGACGTATGCGTGGCTAAAGCGGTACAAATGAGAGATTTACACATCTTTAGTTCTTGCAGGTTTAACAAGAATTATTCAATTATGCTAAAGGTGTTCTTGGCATTCCATATGCGCAGCATTAACTGGCCACAACTGATGAAACTGTTAGGATTTATTTTAGGACTGCATTTTAATGAATACATTAAACATTGACACTGAACCTGTCTTTACCAGTAACTTAAAAATAATCCTCTTTCACCCCAAATCATTAGACATGTTGTTCTGCCCCGGGAAATGGCTAAATATGTTCCAAGATCGCACCTGATGTCTGAGGACGAGTGGAGACAATTGGGAGTGCAGCAGTCCCAAGGATGGGTCCACTACATGATACATGAACCAGGTGCTGTAGGCCAATGTAATAACTCCCTCAGTCTCCCCACACATTCCATATTGTTGGCTGGCTTCTGAAATGCAAAATGCATTGCTCGTGTGTTGTGAAGCACCGTGTAAGTCATTGTTCCTCCACTTTGATGCTACAAGCATCTGTGAGCAGACATTTAAAAGTACATTGTGAGAACAGTGGCAGTCTTGGATTGCTAAGCACTGCTGTTACTCATTTGCATCGTTTGCCTGTTGTTCTTTCAGAGCCCCACATCCTGCTCTTCAGAAGACCTCTGCCAAAGCAGTGACATGATCCCACTGGCACTTACCTGGAAGATTCCTCCTGTGAATACTGCATAACATTTTTGTTTCTTATCTATACCTGGTGGTATTTTTGGGGCATTAGTTGCATTAGTTTAAGTTGACAACATTGGTTTTGTAAAGTCAGGAGGGAGAGAACCGTTGTGTGACTTTGTGCTAGAAGCAGCAAGATGCCAATGAGCTGAATCTGTGGATGTTGAATTTAGAATGCTTCCTACCATAAAGCTGCTTTTATTCTTTCCTAAATGTGATAACAGGAAATCTACTTGACTTGTATTATTGTTATTGTTTGGCTAGAGATTCTCCAACCACTGTCAGTGCCTACTGCAAAAGGACTCGATTTATTTGATCACGATATTTAGAAATCTTTGATTATTATTGCTGCTTTGACACCTAAGTCATGAACTATTTGATAAACAATGAACCCTCACCACCACGTTTTCCTCAGTTTTTCCCACTTGTGATCCTTACATTGGTCACAAGAGGATGCTGTGGCTCAAGTTGTGGTAGATGGCACCACGACATACATGAAAACAGTGTTATGCTGAAATGGGCTTGGCCTATTAATACCAAATACTCTGTGTTTTCATTTGTTTAACAATTTAATTATCCTGGGTAGATATGATTATTATTTATTTATTTATTAAAGCATCTCAGATTTAGTCTATAACCTGTATCCCTTTAAATATTTTCAGTCAAGGAAACTGTTGTGTCCTCTGTAAATGTCATAACTGGCCTCCAAGGAGAAGTACCTGATGGAGGCTGGTTAATAATTCAGATGGTAGAAAGTGTTCCCGTGGAAAAGGCTGACTTGTCACACTGACATTCTGAGTTGACCGTGCAGGAGTTAACTCGTCTCCCAACTGATATCGAAAGTGATATATGTCCTTAAATCAAACCCAAATGTGGTGCTCAAATACACGTGAGTATCAGATAAGGCAATCTCTATTTAATTCAGTTTCAAAGGCATATAGGTAGTCACAGTCTTAAAGTGAAGAAAAACTAATAGCAGACAAAGCAGGAAGGTGTAGTCTAACAAATCCACCAATGCCATTTTTGGATTGAAGTCCTTTTGGATGCTGCGGTTTTTCTCAGAACTCGCTGTAGGTGATATAATCTTAATAAATGTCAGACACAAAAAGGCATACCATGGCTGAAAAGAGTTTCCACAGTAAACCAGCTCCATTCCTGGAATCAGATCTTGTGATTAAGCTCTAGGCTTTAACTGGAAATAAAAAATGCCCAATGAAGGTTAAAGACACCGTATAATCTCAAGTGACAATTTCAAACTGCAAGATAGCTGTGAAGGATCAAACAGCAGCTTTTGAAGGCAAGTAAAGGAGTAAACATCTTAAACTAAATCACACTTTAAACAGGCCTGATCTGTCACAGATGCTGCATCATCTAACGGCACATTTATCAGCGTTCCTCATATACCACTGTTTTTATTGTTCCATACAAGCACTGCTTTCAGGACATTTCATTTAATCAATAAATAAAAATAGAAATAAATGCATTTCTGGTAGAAAGGTAGCCCAGACGTCCTCAAATCGAGGACCAATGAGCTTCATCTGCTCTCATCAGGTTTAGTAGGAGTCCCAGCACCGCCCAGGTGAGCCCCTGCAGAAGGTACGTGTCCTCAAACTCCTATTTAAGAAGTGACACTGGGACATCTTTATATATTCTAGCTGTATATGATCGTTTCAGTGTTGTTTCAATGTGCTCCAACTGGGCTGAGGGCCATGTTCACACCTGCATTCAACTCATGAGGTCTTCGCAGAGCTCAGTGACCATCACAGCTTTCCTGTGGAGGGGAAAAACAAGGTGTTTTTTTTGTTGTTGTTTTTTACACAAGAGTTGTACTGTATGTACAGAGAAGGACGTAAACATGAAAGAAATATTTAGGGACTCATGTTTAATGCACCAAAAACTCATGAAATTCACTGAAATTCCAGTCAAATTTCCAGTTTTATCAGTTTTGTTTGTTATATTGTTGTTGGGTTTTTTGTTGTTTATTGGGTTGTTTTTTTTTGGGGGGTCTTATAATCTAATTAGGGACCCCGTTAAAGGAACAAGGTGTTATCTGCAACACGATTAGCTGAACCGTGTTAATAGATCATGTGGCTCAGAAATGTAGTTAAATGTGCTTTTGCAAGTTAAATGTGATGGATAAAAGCTAAGTTAGTAATTGAATTAGCACAGTTGGTGGACTTTAAAGTTTGCAAGTCTTATTCAGACTGTGGAAAACACTTAGAGATAAAGATCACTTGCAGAACACTAAATACTATTATTGAAAGGAAATTAATGAACTTGCTTGCTGTAACTTGGTGTTCTGAATTATCTGCCACCAGTCTGACAAACCTGAACTTTGTACTTCCTCTGGTACAAAGAGAGAGTTCAAACCAATTGCATAATGACAAACACACATAGCAGGTCAAAAACTGGTGCATATGATGCAAGACAGCCCGAGACAACTACACAATACCATTGTGAGACTGGGAGAAAACACACTCGGGTGCAGGAAACGTAGACCTACCCAGGCCTTTGCCCATCTCTTTAGCAGCTGCTCATGCTCTGTGAGCGCACCTCTCCATTGGTTCAAATCTCTGGATGGAATGCTCTCCTCATCTGTCGAATAACAACATCTTTTATGGACATTAACCGTACATGTCCATCTACAGACAATTAAACAACCAATCCCAGGGCCTCTGGTACCACTCCACATGCATTACTGTAATCACAGTTTATCTCTTACTTTGAACCTTATGTTTTAATCCTCAGAAACATAATGTTTTCCATACAGTCCCAGCGATTCAATCCCAAATACCTCCGATAGTGAGGCGGAGGTCCAGCTCGGACATGTCATTTCCTGTGCTGGCCTCAGCGATGCAGTGGTAATGGGCGTCCTTGATCAGCGGCCCTTCTCGGAGCCAGCTGCTCACGAGTACCTCCCTCTGACCCAGCGGCTGGCGATACTCCATTATGGGGGTGTCCAGACTGTGCCCATTTATTAGCCAGTGAATGTGGACATCACTGGGACCTGAGGGACAGAATTTGGACTTCATATTGACCTGTGACGGTCAGAGACACAGACACGCCATACAGACCTCAGTGCATAGGAAATTGGAATACTTGCCTTGGATAGATCCTTTTGCAGTATTCAGCTTTAACAGTTCTAGAGGTTTGAACTGATGGATTCTATTTTGATTTAACTCTGTTTTAATGTTCTTTCTAAAGTTTAGCCACATACCTTTACTTGCAAACTTGTAAAGTCTTATTTTCATCTGTTAATTTTTGCCTTTGCTTTTATTATCCTGTGTATATTTTCAGTAAATGCAGAAGAATCCCACAATCTTTCAGCCCCTGTTGAAAAAATACTCCTAAAATAATAAACTGTTTAAAAATACAAGGAATGACTGAAGTAAAGATTTTAAGAAACCAAGCCAATGTTGAAAAGATTTATTTAACCTCCCTACCAAGAACCACAGCCCCAAAACATCCCCTAGGCATATGTACATCTTCATTTTTTTCTATATATACAAATATACTGTATTTACACTTGTTTACAGGCAAATAATGAAAGTTTGAGATGTAAGACTACTAAGTCTACAATAATTTGGAGAGGTTCGCAACACCCTAGATGAGAGGCAACCACTCCGAGATTTTACATGTATCACTTTCAGAATCCTCTTCCACAATAATATACATAAAATTGAACCTACCACTGACATAGAACTGAGAACAGTGAGACAACCAGATCGCTGCGAGGCGGACAGTTTTGATACTGAATCCCAGCTTTGTCTTTTTAAACATTCACTCATGGCACAGGTATCTTGCGAGACACCAAAATCTCGTCCGCAAGTTAGACACCGTAAAGCAAAGGGCAGGCTTGTTTTAAGCAAATCCAGAAACACACACACTCCCAGTTAGTTCATGTTTGGAAAATGGCAGCATGCAAGAAGCAGAAAGGAGAGAGAATGAGTGAAAAATTAATTTCATGGAGAAAAGGGAGGGTTTCAAAAGTCAGAGAGGACAGGACAGTTTGGTGTTGGGGGCGTGAGCTGAGTCACTGTCAGAGGCACCACTCACCCAAGGCGAGGCAGAAGAGCAGGAAGGCCTCCTGGGCATGAGCACCCCAGGCCTGGTCCTTCAGCAGGGGAGGCAAAAGTCTCACCTCTGCCTCCTGAGCCTCCACACCTTGGGGCTTGGCGGAGGAGGAGGAGGAGGTGGAAGCAGAGGAGGAAGATGAGGAGGAAGAGGAGGAAGGGAGGGCAGAGGGAGTGCTACTTCCAGATGAGGACAGGGAAGATGAAGTGTCGACAGGAGAGGAGGCTGTGAGGGAGGGAGTGATGGAAAAAGAGAGTGTTGAGGAAAATAGGAAATCTAGGGAGGACATGCAAAACAGCCACAAGGGAAGACTAATGAATGAGGGCTAGGATCTTAAAAAGTAAAAACTGCTGCAATAAATAAAGTAAAAATAAAAGAGGAAAATCACAACTACTTGCACAGTGGACAGAATGTTATAACCACAGATGTGATCATCTTAAATAATAATTCTCTGAAAATGCTCTAAAACTGAAGGTTTAATTAAAAATAATAATAAAAAAGGAACTTCAGATTGTTTCCAGGGCTATTTTAGAAACACAACCAGCGACGACCGATATTATCAAGCATCGTGTAAAAATGTACAATTTTCTATCGTGAACGACCCACGTGAGGGAAGACGACTAGTAGAGGTTAATACACAGACCATCAGAGTTGCATCTGTGTAGGAATGTCTAATTCACAGGGAGGGATAAAATACAGGAGAGACTCAATATTGTCACGCAGGATGAATCTACACAAGACGGTGGTTTTGATTTTTTTGTTTTTCCCCCCTTTTTCCGACCTTCAAACCTCACATCGCCACCTGGTGCAGTGAGATAAAGGCCCACCTACCAGGTGCTGCAGATGGCAACACTGTACAACAAAGCAAGGCTACAACGTACTGAGCAAATCTTCCCTGAGAAAACACTGTACCGTTGAAGCGTTTACCCAAGTCCAATAGCCTACACATTGCTTTGAGGGAAAAAAAAGATGCAAAAGCTTTAAGAGATTATTTTTTTCCACCCAGACTGTACAAAAACACGATTCCAATTTGGAAAACATCACAGTGGCTTTTACCAATTTGGTAAAAAAATGTTTCCAATTTGGAATTTAAGAAATAGCTTTACTTGCTGGACTAAGCTGAGAGGGCGCAGCTTCCACAAACACAGTTTCACTTTATCATCAAAAGCCCTAAATCAGACTTAAGCTTCGTGGTGATCGAACTCCGCTTGATGCTGTGCGCTGATCATACTTCCATAGAGGACGCCACTTAGACGTGTGAGCCGTGGGAAAATGAGCATGAGCGTGCCCCCTCTGCAGAAACCTCCTCTTCGCCCAAATGAAAGCAGGACAGAGGCGTCTCGCTAGCAGCACGGTTCCTCGTCGTCTGCAAACTGGATGGGCTGCGATGTGCAGTCCACATCAAAGGGTTTCTCCTGGGATGGGCTGTCATCGCCGAAACTGTGCGAGGGGATCCGCCCGTTGCCGCACTCCGGCTCAGTCTCATACCCGGTGTCACGCAGCGCCCGGAGGTTTTGCGCGGTCTGGCCTCCGTTCTTCGTTGGCTGCTCGGTCATGTTGATTTTCTCGGCCGCGGACGCCTCCATCAGGCCCGCCTCGCAGGCTCGATACTCGGGCTGATGGGCGCTCTTGTGACTGCCCAGCAGAGCAGCTCGCATGCGCAGACAGGGAGCTGGGAGGTACTGCATGTAGCAGTTGTAGGCCAGTGCAGCCAGGAAGAGGACGAAAAACAGGAGGAAGAGGAAGAGGAGGGCGATGCTGTTGTTGTGCTGCAAGTACTCCGCCGCCGGGTCGCGGCTGTCTGGGCGGGGACCGTTGGAGGTTGAGGGGAGATGGTGCTTCGGCTGGAACTTGAGTGTACTGCTGGGGGGTGGGGTTAGTGAAGAGTCAGTTTGGGGTGTGGAGGTGAAGAGGACCGAGGCTGTGAAGCTGGGGGGGGGCAAGGGCCGAAGTTAGCGGGGCTCTGTCTGTCTTACCATTACCTTCAGCGGCATGTGTGCTAGATGTCTCCTGACTGCTGAGGGTGGTGGTGAAATGGCCCGCCTGGTGCGGGGGTCTGGGCGGGAGATCCAGAGTGAGGACGTATCCAGCCAGGAGGCGGCTGAAGTTCTTCCCAGCAGCGGGGGCCCATTCCACAGACCAGCACTGGTAGTGACCTTGATCCTCTGGGGCCACGCTGTAAATAAGGAGACCATTTTCGCCCATGAGGTGGAAGCGAGAGGCCTCGGTCAGAACCGAGCCGTTGGATTTCCACATCACCTGGGCGAGGTTGGAGCGTACCAGGCACGGCAGCTCAACAGAGCTCCCCGGTTTCACGGAAATGTGCTGGTAATCCTTCAGAGACAGACCTGATACTAGGGGGGCAAGAAAGAGAAACAATAATGACTTTTGGATGGTTGAAGTCTCATCTAGTAGCAGGTTTTTGTGCATCCTGCTTCAAACAGATGTTGACGATCCAGAAAGTCATACAACGCAGTTTATATTTAGGATTAAATGTGTATTTCTTTGCCAAATGTTAATTACATGACAGTATTTTGGGCCTGCTGTTGCTTCCAAGTTATTTAGACCCAGAAACAAATCTGTAATGTGACACAATGGCCAAGCAAGCAGAGAAATTCAGTGTTCAGTTGAGGAAAAGGCAAAACACTCCAACAAATTTAAGGATAAGCACCGATACTGCACATCATTTACTCTAACTGTCGAAGCCTCTTCAGCAGGCTGTATGTGATCGTGTTGCGGCCTACCTGAAGGACACTTGTCTGCGTCGCCATTCAGGCTCTGGATTAGCTTCCTGAAAGAACAAACAAGCATTATTTTCGCGAGCCTTAAATATGCACCCACCCTGAAAAGAAGAAATATCTCATCTGAGACGGGGAAGCAGGTCAAACTGGATTGAGTATCGGCAAAGCGTCTCTTGATAGTGGTTTCGCCTTGGTTAACCAGCATAACAAAATGCACGAGTGGCGTGCTGGTATGTAGAAAGAAGACAGAGTGATAGAACTGCAATTCTAGCTTGATGGTGACTTACCCAGGCTGGTGGCCAGAGGCATCTAAGATGTTGACACAGGCAGAAGTGCGATGGTCCCAGGCGCAGTAGGGGTCTCGTGACAAGATGCAGTCGCCGCAGGACAGGTACCTGCTGCAGAAGGCTGTGGGCGACTGGACCACGCCTGAGTCTGAACCAGCGTAAAGGGATCGCGTCTGTGGAAGCAGCAGGACATTCACTTCATAATGCCGAAGAGAAACTTTCACATCAAAATCAAATGCACATCAAAAGATGCTTCAGCACACACCGGACGAGTCTACGCAAAAAGTAAAATCATCATGAGTGTTGACTGTGCAAGCTGCACTGCAAAACACAGTCAACCACAAATGCATGCTACAGCAAAAGAAGCATGCAGTCACTTCTGGTTTAGAGGAACTGTTGGTTTCACTCAAGCGCTAACGTCTAAAGTAACCGCTTCTCTCTCACACACAGACACACATGCAAGAGATGAATGCTTGTCTAAGAGTTTTTTTGAGCTGAAAACACATTTTCCATTTCTTGAGCTGCAGCTGTGTCTTTGTACAAAAGTCACTGACCTCCGAGGACAGCAGCAAGTTCTTGATGGGCTCCATGTTCTTCAGGAGCTGGATCTCCTCCACGATGTGAACGTCTCCTTCAAACACCACCGACTTGTGCAGGACTCCCTTATCTGAAAGACGAACATGGTAACATGTCAAGACACTTGGCCCAGGCGGGGGGGAGCCTTTCAAAACTCCAGGCGCACTGAATGATCAGACGAGATGTGTGTCCTAACCTGTTCCGGTGAAGATCACGTCGTAAATGTTCCCGTCCAGTGCTCGCACCCTCTCCACAGCGATCTGGGTGTAGTTGACGTCTTTGGTGATTAGGCGGGGCCCGTTGCCGATGGGCAGGACGGGGTCTTCCAGCAGGGGGTGGTCCTTAACAAACTGAAGGGTCTTGTCTGGCAGGTGGAGTGAGCTGCTGATGTTCTGCTGTCGCATCATGTTGTTAATGCACTGGCGGAGGAGAAATCCCATTACAGCGCATGTACAAATCTGCTGCACTGTATAATGTAAGGTAAGACACGTTAACCTGTCAAAAAGCACAGATGGAGTCAGCCTCCATTAATCAAGCTGCGTTCGAGGTACTTACTGCTCCGGGACGTGGAGCGGGAGTGATGCCGTTGTAGCGCACCCACTTGGTGTGGGACTGCTCCACTGTGGCCTTCTGCATGTACTTGCCCTTGGAGAAGACATCTTCCACAGCAGTCATGTTATAGGCGCACACAGCTGACAAGCCCACATTACCCCTGGGGATGGGGATGATGATGATGGATTCGGGAGAGAAAACAGGGGGAGAAGAGAATTTAATATAGGACCTGCATTATTATTGCAGTATTATCTTTTTTTCTCTTCCTGGTCCCGACTGAATGCCCTGCTCAAGCTCTTCAAATCACTGACCACTGGGAGGTGAAGACGCCGTAGATGACCGTGTCCCTCCAGTCGGCCTCCTTCAGGATGAAGACGTCGTGCACCACGTTGAAGACGAAGTTGAGCTCGGGCATGGAGCACACCAGTTTGGCTTTGAGGAAGGACGTCCATTTCTTCTGCAGGGTGCGCTGGCCGCCGAGGTCGCCCTGTGGGGGGGGCACAGTGCGGGGAGAGGTGGAGGAAAAATGGATGAACAGAGTTTATTAATACATACAACAGCAATCAAAGTCTCATAATAAAACAAAATGACGTGCTGGTTTTTGGGGAACAAACAACGCCGGTTCATTACAGAGCCATTGGGAGATGAGGTGAACTGTTTCATTTTAAAATTGAATAAGAAGTTGCTCTGGCTGTATGAGGAAATATGCTCATATTGTCTGGTGAAAAAGAGCTACGTTGGCCTGCAGCGCCTTCTGTGGATCTGTATTTGTGTGCGTGCACAGTCGGGCTCGGCTGCATGGTCTCCCTGAAGAGGAAAGGCTTTGTGTGTTGTGTGATTTACGTGACACTAAAGATGAAGCCCTTCTTATGTTTTACTGCTGCTTATAGGGTGATTTAAGGGCTGCACTTTCTCGTTAAATGTCTTTCATTTCTGGTTGTAACACGAGTTCTAAGTTAAGAAGGGAACCTTGTTGTGGCCTTGGGACAGGACACAGAGCTACTTGTTTGCAATGTAATGTTATATATTGGAAGTTTTGTTCTTGTCCGGCACATGCTTCACCACTGCAATGGTATTTTTGGTGTCCATAGAAGCTTGACAAGATAATTGAAAGAATTTATTAACTCACTTTAGCTGATTTATGCAACATTATGAGCTCAGCTTACAGAGATATAAGGCTAAAAGAAGGAGAAGATGGTTCTACTCGGGGAAAAACAATAGCACCCAGAGAGCGGGGAGATGAGGGCTGAAGTCGGACCCTGCCGGGACGTACAGATGGTACGCGGCGTGCACTGACCTTACAGACGCGCGCCACCCTGGGGATGAGCAGCTTGCCAAAGAATTCGTACTCCACCGACACCTCGGTGAAGAAGTAGTAGATTTTGTCGTCCTCGCCGTGCGCTTGGTTTCTCCCTTCTCGGATCACGTCGGCGTACACAAAGCTGGGCTCTGGAAGGAAAGCCGCGAGGAGGAGAGAGAGAGACAGGTGTTGGTGAAAGGGTCTACAGGGAGGGAAGACTCAGACAGATGTATTCCTGTTCCTGGGGGTGCAATTACACATGATTTAGAATAAAACCTTAAGAAACTAAAATTAGTCACTGGGGACGTGACCTTGACCCCAACCCAAGTCCTTTAACAGTCTGTCCCTGCCCAGTCCACTCCAATACTGACTCCAAATACTGATGTTCCTAAAACAAAACTATTAAGTTAATAATCTTAAATTATTGATATGATGTGAATCAAAGCTGTACTGGGAGAAAGCCAACCCTGAAACTGATGCGACACAGTTGAGTAAAGAAAAGATCAGACTTTCACCGGCCTCTCTTCAGCTTGCATGCGTCCCATTAAAATACCGTAGACATTTCTACCAGACACAAAACCTTCTTTTTTTTCCATGCTTCGGAAAATATTTTCAAAAATCTGCTCCTCACGACCTAACAATCTTCAAATTAATTCAAGATGCCACATATTGTTCTGACTCACCATTGAGCCACGATGTGGAGTACTCTGTCCTCAGCAGAGGCTGAAATGGAGAGTATCTGGAAATAATCGGTTCGCTGCCCAAAAAGTTATAAGCCGTGCCCGAGTACAGCTCTCCATCTGATAGAAAAGCAGACGATGAAGACACACGACAAAATAAAATTAAATTAATGTCTGGCCAGTCCATTTGCCCCCCCTGGAAAAAAGAGATTACTGAGGATTATTATGCATTTTACATCAGACCATCAACCATAAGGGCTCAACTCACCAACCATGACGGTGGTGAAGCTCTGTGAGGGGTCAAAGGAGCATTTTCCCCTGCCGTCCTCGGGTCGCCCGTCCAGCGAAAAATCACCAAGGTTCTGAAAGCGGGGATTAAATTTCAGCTGAAGGGTGCTGCGTTGACTGGCGAGGCTGAACATGTTTGTATTTGTGCAGCGTGACGTTTCCCGGCAGAAGGAGGGACTGAGCGTTAACCTACCAAGTAATCGCACTGCGGCTGAAAGGCGTGTGTGCCACACACATACAGCCGCTCGTCGTCCACGACCTGGAGCACCCGAATGTAGTTGAGACAGTCCCTCTGGAAAGCGACGTTTGACAAATAAATGAAAAAATATTTCTGACACCATTTCTTATTCATCAGTATGAGTATGTGTTCCTGAACTAACCTCTTTCGATTTTCCCTTAAGCGTGCACATCATCATGGGGTTTTCCGCAACTGTCCACTGAACCTTGTTGTTTCTGACTGTCACGTTCTTCCTGCTGAGCTCAAAGATGGCCTCCCTGGCTCCCACGTACAGCGCGTCCCTTTTCTCACTCAGCAGCAGCGTGGAGTAGTTGAAAACCCCGGGCTCTGAAAACTCCATCAGGTCTAAATCTGAGCACAAAAAAAACACCAAAGGATCGGATCACATTACTTCGGCATCCAAAGGGTCAACTCTCTATTTGTTCCTCAGCTCCGACAAGTGTTTTAACGTCTTTCAGCTCATTGTTTTGGTTTTACAGTCTGACGCTTTTTTACAGTTTGCATTCGCTTTCATCGGCGTCGCTTCCCGTCGCAGCAGGGTTTTAAGTTGCACCTAGAGTTCATCAAGGGCGTGCCAGCAAAATACCAACGATGTCAACAAAGGTAACAGATATAGCACAGAGGATAAGGCTGACGGTTCAAACAGAGACGTCTGAGGCACATGTCTCTGACACACTGGCATTACGCGAGCGCGTCTCTTCTGCTGCGCGCTGTGACGGATGGCAAACCTACAGTTTGTCTTTGGATGCCTTCGATCGTGCCAGGTGCAAGCGGGTTCGGGTTGCAGGTGCCTCGACATAAACGCCACAATGATGAAAGCGAACACCGTCACTGACTGACTGACCGCAGCAGTGAGGGTGCCGCCGTGACTGGAAGAAACTTTGCTAAAGGGTGAGCTGCGCTGGTTCTCACGGAGCTGCTGGAGTTACTGGAGCTATTTCTGTGAACAGCAGTGTGCAAACACAACTTCCGCCTGACGCTAACAGCTCTAACCGAAGAGCCTGTGGTGAGACTGAGGGCAAGTCCGACGAGACGAATTAGGGAAACAGGTGTAACCACGATCTGCTGTGAACCTTGAGATACACAGAGTGAAAAGCGAGCGTGGGTATGCTGTTAAGATCTGACTGTACGGCATGAAGGTTCAGCTCTCCCTGCACTGCCAGGGAATGAAATGAACTCTACATTAGCATACCCTGCTTCTTGTTTTAAAAAGATCATGTATACAAGCATGACTTCTGAAATCAAATCCACTGAGTCAAACAAATTTCCATTAAAATCAGTGTTGGGCCTTCTGAGAAACATTTACCAGAAATGGTTTACATTTCAAAGGAAAGAAATGAACGTAGAAGTAACAAAGGTGTATATAGGGTATGTTGCCAATAAATGAATAATTTATACAACGGATATTGGTTGCCACAGGTTTTAAATCATGTGACCAGAGAAGTACTATGCTAATATGAGAACCCTTACCTTGGTGTCTCCAGGAAGTCCGAGGCACAGCATGGGGTCCGTGGGTGGAGACCTCCAGGAGCAGCCCCAGAAACACTCCCAGCACGCCAAATCCCATATTGGACTCCGATAGCTTGGGAACTGTCAAGTTTCCTCTGCAAAGACACACACGGGCAGAAGTGAGGCAACGCACACCTGGCGTGTAGAACATGAGCGGGATCCTCACAGGCTGATCTTATCTTGCAGCGCGGATGCTAAAAAAAAGGACGTGCATCAAATCCACTTCCCTCATACTGAGAGCCAACGGGACGGATTCATCCTCTTTTATTATCAGAAGGTCAGTGCAGCACGTCACATGCACCAAAGATGATCTCTTGGACAGAAACACAGCAAAAAACCAAAACCCTTCTCTTAAAAATTTAAATCACACAGAGAACCATTCTGAGCACCATGATTAGTCCGTTCATGGTAAATGATTTCCAGTCCTCTTTCAAGCTGGGACGATGATGACGGCGGCAGCGTTTCTGGTAGCTCTCAGCTCTTATCAGGTGCACGCGTCGTCATTCTATGCGCCAATTTGAGCGCCGCGTTCTTTTCTGCCTTTTAACAGCGCCCCGTCCCGGTGCATTTACCTCGGGACGCGCAGGATGCAGGATGATAAGGACTCCATTAGGGAGTTTATCTTACCCAGACCCACCTCAGGAGGTGAATGCTGTCATATTCAATGAAACCTTACGATGTCATATTCGAAGCCAGGAGGTTCTGTTTGGCACTGAGCTGTGAAAGTGCAAGTCACTGCATATTGTCTACACTGGTACAATATAATTAATAACGCCCAAATTCTCAGAAATGATGTAATATAAATGTTACCTCGGTTAATAATGGCAGAGAACAACGTCCAATACTCACATTAAAGTTTGAGTTATATGGTTTTATCCTGAAATCCTGCTTTTGGGAAGGAATATGTATCTAATACCAAGGGTTTGCTAATTAAATTTTGGCACATTCAGTCATTATGTTAGGACCCAGTTTTATCTAAAAATGGTTCACGTCTCAACGGTCGGGCGAACCGTGTTTAAAGGCTGCAGTTTTAGGTCAGCAGAAAAGCTGGGGGGCGGTGGGGTGGGGGCTTTAAAGCTTAAGTAACATATTAAAATAAATCTCTAAATCTGTTCTCAATCCTGCTTGTAATACATGCCATGTTGGCCAACTTTTCTGCAGTGGAGGGCACATGCAAAACAATCTTGAGGTCCACTTTCACGACTCGTTCTGACGCGGATGGGGGTTTGATTACCGTCATTAAGACTGAAAAGTGAGTAACGGACATAATTCAGTTGTGAGGCTCACGAGTGCTTCCCTTCTCTTGAGCCAACCGTGTGCAGGGGGGCAGCGTTGCAGGGGCGTCTGCACAAACTTCATCTTTAATGCCGGTGAACTGGCTTTTACAGTATTAGACACGACTATGTATTGCTGCTGGGAACCGATGATGCATGCATGTTGCTTTTTACTGAAGGCCAGCGATTTAGTAACCGGCAGAAGGGAAGCTGGTCAGGTGGCTTGCTTCTCTTTTCCCAGAGAGTAAAGTGATCTGGCGCAAAAAAACCAACCCAAAACAGGTTATTCTGGTTTTCAAAGGAAGGCGAAGTACCCGCAGCACACCTCCGCAAAATGGGTGGGCGGGCGCACGGAGAAGGGATAAAAGGTTATCGGGTGTCTTGTAAGACGAGTACCGAGATAAAACTTTTTACTTGCAGGAACCAAAACGCTTCCTCACCCCGTCCAGATGACAAGGATGTAATTAGTACTCAAGCTGCTGAATATTACAGCCGGTGAAAGGAAGGCTCGGCGAATGAAAAAAGCCCCTGCAGATGCTATCTCACGTGGAAAACGCAGACTGCTCCAACTGATTTATCTGGTCATTCTTCCTCATTTTATACTTGTTAACCAGAAGTATTGATTCAGTCAGAGAATGGATGAATCACTGTCAACAGCTTTTTGATGACCTTGTAGCACTATTGTGGCTCATTCCACTCAAATGTAGGTTAGCAATCAGTTACCCAGCCGAGGGGAAGCTGCATCATACGACACATGACTGAGGGCCTCCGCAGAAAGAGGGGAGAGAATGATAATTGATTATTGATTTGTTTGTAAATGAGAACAAATGGCCACAGAGGTTTGACCCTCCTAATACTGGGATTGTTGTTTTTCTTTGTGAGGGTTTTTTTTTCTTCCGCCGACTAAATCGAGCAATGATGGAATTCCACGCCCGCCTCAGCCCGAGCCATGGACTCCACTCTGCTGTGGAGGAGGTCAAATACACAAGGACCTATTGTTTACTGAAGATGAGGGTAGCCTCCGCTCCACTCCTCCCTCCCCCCGTCACATTCACATCATCGCTGCAGAGTAGTCAACAATGAACAGAGAGAGAAAGAGCATCACTTCTCCCTCTCATCCACTTCTTTTACGCTCTTGCCAATCTAAATGCCAGGACAGCTTAGCCGCGAGGAGAGCACTGAGCAAAGCCAGTGTTTTGAAAGATCACACGAGCCACATGAGATCTGGAGGACGTGCTGTAAAGATGAGCCGCGAGTTGCCTCGATGACAGTGGCGTAAAACTGTCTGTCTGTCTGTAAAACAGAGGCGACCAGAAAGAAAAGGGGACGACGCGCGCACGCTGTGAATCTGAACCTGCTATCGAAGCCCCAGACAAAATTTCTCTCTCCCCTTTTGCTGCACTAGTGGAATGCTGAATAAATAAAAGCTCCAAATGGGACTCATCCTTCTGTCCGTGCGCTCCGGATGCTCTCTCACCACTCTGAGCCCCATTTGGGGCAAAAGCTGAACAAAAAAAAAAGAAGCTTCAACCCCCATTGAGAGTTGGTGTTACAGTAGCAGAGAGAGAGAGAGAGAGCACGCTGGCAGCCACCCTATGCTGCTGAGAGATTTAGAGGAGCAGCCCTACCAGGCCTGGGATATTTAAGACGGTTACCATGCTGGCAGGTCTCTTTGAGCCCTTTGTGTTCCCCCCACAGCTCCTTTGGCTGGGCAGGGAGGTTGACACCTGCTCGGGGCCTTGGGGTTCCCAGCACTGCGCTGTTAACTGGGCACAGATATTGGCAGGCTGCCCAAAGAGGACGGAGGGGGGACTGGAGGTCTATCTGTGCACTCTGAATGCATGGTGGAGTGTGAAATGCGAGGGGGGGGAATAAATCAACTTTATCTGGAGAGTGCTTTAAAGTCATGGGGGCGTGGGGAGCATTTCATTTTGATTGAACGGTTTTAATTGAGCCCGTGCTGTTGGCGAATTCAGCACAATGGCTGCTGAAATACCGAGACAACCACACTCTTCCCTAATAAGCCTTCCATAAAGTTTAAATGATTAAAGCCGCTTGTCACTTCAGACGAGAAGCTGAAGCAGAGGATACGGAGTCCGGACGGTGGACGGTCGTGGCGAGGCACTTGGACATGCGCTGCCCGCCAACGTCCCCTCACTTTCCCCTCACTGGCTGCCTTTTCCCGTGCGCTCACTCCTCGCCGGCATCAACGCGCGGCGATGCCCCTCTCCCTTTTTGCCGTAGGCACGACGAGAGGCAGCTTTTCGGACTCCGTCCGTCGCTGCGATGCCAACGGGCACTCGCCGACCACGCGTCAACAAGCTGTGTAATCGGAAATGTGCCTTCGAGCAGTTCATTTTGTGGAAAGAATGTCTCTTTTGGCAGGACAGTGCGATATTTCCATACTGTGCTGCACAAAAAAAAAACAACTTTGCACTGAGCAAAACTGACTTCTGCCGTCGTCAAGCCGCCGCTCAACACATCGAGTAAAGCTTGATATACAACTTCTGAGAAGCAAACGCTCTCTCGTGCAACTACTTGAGGTCGGTCGTCAGTTACATTCTCCTCTCAACACAAACTATACGCCGTGTTTTCTCCGATTCTGTGGCCGCCGACTTAATCACCAGGAACCATCTGTACAGTACCCACCCAGCAGTGGGAAGGGTGATAATGCAGCACCAGCCACTTATGATAATCAGCCTGCTTTTGCTGCCTGGTATTGTAATAGAGCTGTCATTAATCAAGGGGTTGGAAGAAAGCACAGGGTGCATTCTTTAAGAGAAAAAAAAAAACCTCATGGCCAGTCTGAGAACGGGGAAACCAGATGTAGTAAGAAAATGAGAATAATGTTTGGAGAGGATTTGCCACGTGTTTCACATGGCTTTCCCCTCCCCTTCTCCCTCCTAATGTCATTCTCTCTGTTATCAACAGGGCTGAACAACGTGAACCTTTTTCATTTTGGGTACATCGGTGAATCTCTCTACTGAGAGATATATATGGAGATTTGGTGCAGTAATGCATGTCTGCATCCACGAAAATGAAGTCAGGGATTAGACTCTGCTTTGTCACACACACACACACACACAAAAAAAAAAATACACATCAATAAACCCTATTGATGGGTATTCTTGTGTTTTGTGCTTGCAGGACTCCAAGCACTCCAGGGCTTGCTCTTATATTCCCCAGGGGTATTATGGGGGAATTTGGAGCCAGGCCTGAGTAAGAAGGTGAGTAAGCGAGACACGGGCCTTCGCTTGAAACGAAATACTGAGACCACAGAAAAATGACACACTGATGGGGACAGATGTCTGCTCCGATGTCCCTTACAGATTAATGGAGTTTGGCTATAGATGTGGCAGGGACTTTAGCGTGCTCATCATGCGCGCGTGATAATGCCAACTGCGGGCATCGAATCCCTCTTATAAGACTGGAGACGCGCTATGAGCCCCATCTCAAAATACTGCCAGCTGCCATCAGAGTTCTGGGTTGCGTTTCCCCACAGGCTGATGAACCGTTTCTGACATTTCGAGCAGAGACGGCCAAGGCTTTACGGCCTCTCAGTACTGGCCGGGCTGCCGGCAGTACGACTCCGGCAGACTGTTACACTTTACCATCTGATCTGATGATCAAGCCTACAGTCTGTCTCCAGTTTCTGCGCCGCTCACAGCCAACAAGTCAAAAGACCACGGCACCCATTTATCATCACGCTCCGGCAAAAGCGACGCAGCACAACCTGAGACATCGCCGTTTCTCTCTTCCTCTTTGCTCCTACATTGCCCACAATTGACCTCATCCACAGAGGGTTTGAGATTCAGGTGTGTCATACTAATAGCAGCTAATGTAGCCTCAAGCACTGGGATACAAAGGTTCTTCTTTCCTACCTTCTTTTGAGCGCCACACCCCAGACACTGAATCAACTGACATCACTTGAGGCAATTTATCTCCCTGTGGAGCCACAAAAAAACAAAAAACAACTTTATACGCATTTTTTGGACTCCCCGAGCATGTGGGCGCGTGAAATTGGTCAGTTCCCCTGACTTGCAAGAACAGTCTGACTCGCTGAACTTCTAAAATTGTCTGGATGATTTAACACACAGTGAAAAGTTAAATCGCCAGCTTGGGGTCCAGGTCGTCTGGATTTCACACAGCAGCCACATTACGTTAAAATGAAGTCATCTGAAAATGCGGTGAGCAGCCGTATGACCTCCACCGCACAGCTGACTGCGGGTCACGTGGGGGAAATGGACTAAATGCTGCAGCAGACGACGCAGCAGTCCCGGCGCATTATCCGCAGCGGGGTCGCTGAGTGGCAGATGGGAGGGAGAGTTTCAACTTTTAAAAAGCCCGATCAGGGATTAACATCATGACCCGCTGCGTCCGCAAAGTTAATTCACGTCTATGTTCTAGTGCCGGGCGACGGCAGATGGTGTTCATTCCTGATGCGGAGCAGGCTGGAAACAGAAACTGCAGCATTTCTGATCGCACTGACAAGTAGGTGGAATTAAAACCTAGGTAAACCATCAATGACCAGCCAGATGCCTAAATAGAGGAAACGAGCTTGTGTGAAGGCAACACTATACAGGGGATGTAAAATGGAAACCCTCCTATATAATTACTGGTTGTCGGGCCCCTGCTGAGCTAGCATGTCGACCTAAAGTGGCCACAGCAAAGGCAAATGAGGGGTCAGGTCCAGTAAAGGGTATATTTAGTCCGTCGATGGCAAGCTTTTTAAAAACAACACGCCCTTTCCCTGAGTCACATGGTTGGGGAAGATTTGAAAAACTTCCCTATAAACACACAAGGCGAGTGAAGTAAGCTAACTAGAGGAACGAGGGCTGCCGTGCGGTGCCCCCTCCCGTCCGAGCTTCCGAATGCGCCTCTGTAGTCTAACATGAAAAACATAATCACCGTGCACCGTTTGTTTTAATTAAAGGAGGGGGAAGAAAGAAGGAAAAAAAGTCCAGGGGTTTTACTGTTGACATCTGCGATGGCGAAAAATAACAACGAAAAGGGCTCAAAGTTCTCGAGGAGAGAAACAGGTGGCGCTACTGCATTCGTGGTTTGTGGATGTCCTCCGTCTCCATAAGAATAGCGCCTTAGCTAATGCACACTTCATAGTAAATGGATTTAAATAAAAGGTGCTTCCTGGAGGAAGTCACCTTGAGCTGAGCTGTTAAGGTAATCAGGTAATGATAAGTCTTCAAATATGGCACAAAAATCCTTCAGAAACACTGAAGTGTTGAATGAAATTTATTGTGGAGTAAACACCGGTAATCTTAATGGTCCGGGGTCGCACGGAAGCCACCGCTCACGGTGAAGTCATAAACCTTTCACTTGATGTAGTTTCCTTGAGGCCACTGTGATGCCAGCCAGACCTTGGGGCGTATAATGTGGGACTATTTTGGGAAGCTACGAAAGCCCAGCTGAAGGTCTTGTGGTCCCCAGCTGAAGGCCTCGCGGTCCCCAGCTGGTGAATGGTAGTCACATTGGCGGTGGCCGTTTGAAACGGCAGCAGGCCACGGTCCAGGGGCAGGTGACTCCCGCTCGCCCGCACGAAACACATCTCCTGCTCTCCAGGTTTTCAAATCAACTCACGTGGAATTGAAAAAAAAATTCCGTTCAGCGAAGGAATAAAGAAACAAAAAGAACCAAAACTTTGAAATCGCAGCTACTAGGAATTTCCCACCAGTCCGGGGATATTTGAAGGGGTCGTAAACATGGCTGAAGCCCTGCTATATTTTCTCCTCTCCTTTCTGTCTTGAGGGAGGACTCCTTTCTCCTGTGCTTTTCTCCCAGCACAGTCTTCAGCAGGCAGCGATTTCATGCTGGTAATTTTGGCCGGCAGAGACAAAAACCTCCTTTGGAGTGCTGTGTGAAAACTCCCCCCATCACCCACAGGCTGCCACAACACTAACAGCGTGTCCTCCTGAGCATGGCACACCGGGAGATAAAAAGCAAGCGCACGGAGGCGTAAACAACACAGAGCCGAGGCCCCAAACTTTTTTTTTTTTAAAAAAAACGCGCACCACTTAGATTTCTCGTGATCTGGTCAACAGATTTTAGGCAGACTTCCATCCTCATGATGACAGGAATAATTGGAGGCTTTTAAGGAAATTATCTCTCTTATAATTCAGATGGACGAGTTAAATGTGATAAGAGATGTGAGTCGATCTTCAGGGTAATGACATGCAATGAACATGCAAACAGGTGTTTGCATGAACTGACCCTTTGCTGAGCCCTGCCCCTCCTGATTCCAGCATGGCATGTATACAGTTTATATAATCGTGGCAGCTTTATCACAATTTTTTTTTTTAAACAATCAGTCCTCCCTTCGTTGCTCAAGGGGGGGGGTTAGCGAACGGTCCACTGCAAAGGCCGAACTATAGAGCAAAGTTGGCGGACGCAGGCTGCACGTGCAGCATCATTTCATGTAATTAAAATAACATTATGCACATACAAAACAAGTTAAATGCAACTTAAAAGCGGAAAGGAAAACCGAATCACACAGTGAAGGGAAGTAACAAAATGATTGGTAAAAAAAAAAAGAAAGATAACGCTGCAAAAAAACTCCCCAAGCACCAAAGCCAAGCGGAACCAAATCAAAACTGGGATTGTCCAGGTGTGGCCATGCAAGTGGGGAATAAAAAAAATAAAAGGAGTAAAGCTCTGGGGGTGGATGAGAGGAGCGTTGGAGAAGCATGCGGCATTCGTGCTGAAGCGTGCAGACCAGAGAGTCTCGGCTTGCACAGCAAAAAGAAAACAAGGAGGAGGATTAGAGTTTCTGACCTGTGGCTCCTTACAAGATGCGACGTTCTTCCTCCGGAGAGAATTATAAAATCCTCATGCTAGGGAGGGGGGGGGGAGAAGACAGAAAGATCAGACAAGACAGTTATGCTGTGTGTGTGTGTGTGTGTGTGTGTGTGTGCCTCCAAGAGGGAAGAAGCTGTGTGTGTATGGTTAGCTGTCTAGACCATGGTAAGCAGATATGATGATGAATCAATACAAAAACACACATTGCACAACACAAATTGCTGTTAAATCACATTTACACCACAGAGACACATGGAGGACACAACGGCTACGCGGTGACTTAAACACCCATCGACCACTGAGCCGGTCATGTGATATGATGCCTGTCAGGACACCGTGCTAACTTTTTCTGACTGGGAACAAGTGAACAATAAACGCTATCTCGTGTGAAATCCCTCCGACGGCCGAGGGCGACTCGCTTTCTCACGGCGGCCTCGTGGCACTTTCCAAGTCTGCGAGCACAACTCGAAGACTGTGGGTAGCCACATCTGCAGATCGGCCAAATGTAAATAAAGTGAAAGCGCCCTCGCTCCGACATCTATCTAATCTGTGCGGGCTAATCCCGTGAGATGTCAGCCATGGACGAGCCTCAACTATGCACAACGTCTATTCTGAGAACAGGGTGAGTGGTTTTCAACACCACTCCACCTTTAAGCCCCTGAAAACTTGCTGTGCAGCATTAAGTATTCAATCAAAGTTTAAGTCTGTGGGGAAAAGCCCGGTTTAGACGAACGGTACAGAAATAGAAACATGTCTTGATGCAGAATCACATTGTTCATAAATAATAAAATAAAAGCTGAAAAATTCTTTTTTCAGCTTTTTTCAGCTTTATAAAACTTTGGATACAGTGTCAGCACCAGAGTTGGTGCATCACCACTGAAACAAAAAAAGAGAACAAAGACACGAGGGAATAATCCACGTCAGAGCAGTAACTGTAAAATCTTTTGCTTTTGAAGTCATGGGGGGGTTAGAAATCTTCTTATTGCCACCGGTGACAGATGGTTGGGCCTCCATTCACAATACTTTCCAGTCGGTTCCCTTAGACTGCTTCCCTGAGCAAAATGAAAAAAAAGAAAAATGCCTTACAACGAGGCTGAATACCTTCTCCCTGCAGAAGTGCACAGCTTTATTCCCACAGTCCAATACAATCACACACCGAGTGTAAAACACGGGCTTACATATTTGCTTTGCCTTGCTAGGGACTCGTGGTCAGTTTCCAATGCCTGGTTACTGCTTCAACTGAACAAAAAAACCCCACAAACTCCACTTTATCTTTAAAAAATCTTAAACGAAAGTCACCGAAACCCCCAAAATAACGGACAAAGTAAGCTGCCATGGAAGCTGCTGGCAAAGCAACAATTAAAATCCTGGAACAATTACGGAGACAAATCTTCTAGACAACTGAATTCGGGTCACCCAAATACAACCCAAATATGCAGATTCATTAGCATTTGCTTGGTGGGGACAAACTACTGTAATGCAGCCCCCCCCTCCCCGCCCCACTGTATAAAAGAATAATCAGATTATGTTAAGCAGAGATGATGCACACCAGAATACAGTTTACTCTCAACTGATCACATTAAAAAAAGAAGCTTGGGATGTGCAGGGACATTAACGTGTAAAACTGTCTTTTCTGGGGTTTCACATTCTGGCGACCACAGCATCACTTGTGCATTTCATCATCATTTATAAATAGATATAGATCTAAGCTGACTGTATATCAGAGCACATCATTGCTTATGATCAGTTTCATGGGTCCCGAGGCCACAGACTACGGTTGCTCATGTAGATCAAGGTCAGGAGTCGAGCACGGTCATCGCAGCGTGTAGCCGCTCACGGACCTTCAGTATGCCCAGTGCATCACCCTGTGGTTTTACATCTTACTCCAGACTTTTTGTATGCAAAAAGACATGTACCCAAGCACAAATGCTACGCAACGAGTCTCCGCCACTCAGTGGAGCGCTGGGAGAAGATGACAGTTGCGTAAGATTGATGAGCTGGAGGCCAAAGGGCGCATCCCCCTCGACATCCCCAGGAAGCGCTTTGACTTGGCTTCCCTCGGTCCCCACAAAACCCCATGACAGCTGATACAGACTTTTTACCATGCAGCCATCAACCCCCGGTGACACCGGTCACACCACGCCTTCACGTCTCAATTCAGGACGTCCCGAGTGGGTGTCGGGGCCTAGGTGCGAGCCCAGCGCTGCCCCAGAGCCACGCCCTCGGTGACACGGCGGTCTGGAGAGGGGACGGAGAGGAAGTAGAGATGTCACGGGTCTGGCTGTTTTTTTTTAATTGATGAGTGGGCTTGAATGAGGACCGGGCGAAGTTGGCCTTTTGAACACTTTTCAAACCAGAACAAATGTATTAATGGCCCTACTTCAGAAACCCAGCCCATGGTAAACACACGGACAGGATGGGCTATTGAGCTCGCTCCACTGTGACACCTGATTTCCGCCCGGGCTGATAAAAAGGACCCAGCATGAGTTTCAGTTAACGTTGTACGTCCTAAAGTTAAAGAATCTCTCAAATCTTCCAAACTTTAAGAGACGTGCACTACAACAGAATTTAAGTTGACAAAGCCACAGGGCTACTTTCTCTCAGTATAAGTTGTTCCAATGCATTATGCTGTCAGCGCTCGGTTGTTATGTTCCTTAAAGTGTAGTCCTGTGGGAGACGCGCTCATGGATGAGGTTTTAGGACGAAGAAGCAGAGACTGCAATATCCCTGGTTTCGATTAAGAATTTGACCTGAATCGTGGCACAAGATGAAATCCATTATCCAGTTGTTCAGGCATTTCTCCCGAAACCACAAATGTCATCCGGCGAGAATCGTGAGGCTCCCCGCAAACTTTTGTCTCTGCCAATCCATTTGGCAGATGTTGAATTAGTTCAGCAGAAAAAACATAAATATTGACCTGTTGGTGGCACGCAACGCTGTTAGGTTCATCATGAACATCTGTATCACTTTTCATGGCAGACCATCCGACAGTTGCCAAGACATTTTACTCAAACCCACAAATGTCTACCTAGTCGTGGTGTTTATGGAGCAGAAAAATGAGGTCTGTTTATCCTCTGGGGACCATGACTGCCTGTATGAAGTCGGCATAGTCACGGCAGAGTTTTTTGTCGCCTGGTGATGCAGCTAAAAGTGAGGATCACTTTAAAGCCGTGACCTGCTGTGTTGGAGTGGCCGATGGGAAATGAGCTCAAATCCAATCGTTAACGTACAAACATAGATTTGGGAGTGGCCAGTTTCTAACTGTGTGTGTGAGCGCTGCAGCTTCCGTCGGTAGTTGCGGACTCTCGCTCCCGTGAGACTGTCATGGATACGCACACATGTGGGACCTTGAGTGATACGGACACACAAAGCACTCAGAACAGCGGACTGGGAAAGGCCACTCATCTTTGTGACAGTGCGGTCATTCCAGTAACCCCCCAACACACACACACACACACTCTCTTCTGTGCAGCCATCCTTAATGTCCATCTGTAAACATCCCAAGCCTCTGACAGGGCTGACAGTGCGCAACGGTGGGGGGAGGAAAATGATAGGGACCGAGGAAGAGACGGGAAAAACAGGCTTTGGCGTGAGGGAGGACTTCAAGCGTGCAAATCCATACAGCGGTTGAAAGAAAAAGAGGGAAGAGTGAAGACAAAGCGAGGAGCAAGGAGAATCGAGTAGGAGGAGGATCCTCCTTGTGGAAAACAAGAATGGACCGGCTGCTTAAAGAAATATGATAGCACGGTTTGATATTTTTTCCATCTTGTTTGTGTGTTTCTGAATGGAGGCACCCAGTTTCCGTCTCTCCGTCCCACTTTAACGTGTGACACAAGGCAGTGTAAACCCATCGGCGCAGGTCTGCGGTGAAGAATAAAAACAGAACAACTAGGTGAAATTCCTGGTCACTCAAATCCCGGCGCGTGAACTCTGCACTTTTACTCACAAACACGGGCGCACATGCACGCGAATGCACAAAGCGGTGTGCCGAGGCGGATTATGTGGGCCTGAATTTCAACAAGCAAATCTGGCTTTAGAAACTTTCCTCATCCCCGAGCATCCTGGTACAATGGAGGGCCGAACTGAAAATCCCACGATTGAAACGCGTCCATTTTTTAGGATCACATTTGCTCTCGATGGACGATCGTCTCCTGACATCAGTGGCCATATTTGAATGGGAAACACGGCTCAAAGATCTTCTGCCAAGCAAATGCGAGTGTCCGCGTTCATGAGGGCCCCGCACTTGTCCTGGATCTATCTGCAGGCCGGCCTGTATCTGGGAATACCGACTGGAATGCAATGCCTGGAGGAATGTCCGCCGATATCCCGCTATGTGTAAATGTTTACTCATGAGGGAGCAGGAGGAAAACAGGGGCCATTTATGTGTGTGTGTGCGCTTGGAGAGAAAATAAGTAGCCTTCTACTTGTGCCTTTGTGTGAATCTTAAGTAGTCCCATGTTGAGGGAGGCTTTGTTCGCCATCACTGTCGGGGGGCACGTCCTCCCAACTTTTCCCCTCACTTCCTTTTGGCATAACATTTATCATTCTTCCCGGAGGAACAATCATCCTACAACATGGACTAGTATCCAACGCACAATAAACTACACCCCCCACCCCCAGCCCCCAGCACTTACGCCCCTTTCTGGTTGCTCGGATACCTTTCATCCGACGGGACAGCTTGTCAATAACATCATCACTTACTTAGAAACGCCCAACCTCTCGCTTCACTTCACTTTGATTCGGTCCAGCCGAGCCTTATTAAAACAAAATATATACTGCTGCGTCTTGTCTTTTCGAAATAAAAGTTTCCAAGAGCATCCCTTTCTAGTTTGCCTTTCATCTTGCATCCAAAGCACTTAAAAAAAAAAAAAAACCCTCCCAAGCCTGAATGTCTGGCTCTGCAAAAATTGCAATGCATCCTGAAGTGGTAGAACCTTTTAATTTGCGAGAGAAATTCCCCTCCGTGCAAATATAGCATTATCCAGCTCTACTAACCAACTATGATGCACATTTTTTTTGTTTTGTTTTTTTTATTGCTGACATTATACGGAGTGCTCGCGTTACCCAGGGGAGCTACCCCGGAGGCTCGTTTCATGGAAAGCCCACATGACTCACCAGACCCCCCCCCTCCCTGAAAGGATCAACAGGTGCATGAGTAATTAGTGCACACAAATACTGAAATCCCATCAACCTCATTTCATCTTCCATCATCCAAAGTCCTGGAAACTTTGCTTCTGCATCTTCGGTGATTCCTGCTCAGGCATCCATCGCCGCTGAAATTTATCGACCGCGTTCACCGGTCTGAAGCCATCCCGCCTCTTCGGCGTTGTTGCAGGCCAAGCCTTTTTTTCCCCTCCTAACTTCCTCTTTCATCTTCTGTAACTCAAGCACATAATAGGCCTGGCCTTGTTTGGCCTTCGCCGTGTTTGCTCCTATCCCTTTCAGCTGACTGGCCGGCACCACTTATTCCGCTTATTATGGAACACTGACAGCAGATTATTTTGCTTACTGCAACCCGAATTCTTCGTCCTCTATAGATCAGGTCCAGCAAACACTGGGATAAGAGGCAAAGACAAAGTCTCTCCACAAAGGAGACAAAAAGAGAAAAAAAGAGATAGGGAGCAAAGGCAGACAACGGGCCCGAAATGAAAAGGGGGAATGGGAAAGACGAAGAAGGGACCCCAGAAAAAGAGAAAGCGGGAGGCTACAGAGCAGAGCAGAGGAGAGGTAGCACGAGGCAAAGGCCCAAAACCCTATAAATGACTGTGTTTTGTCAGGGAAATAAAGAGCGACTAACAGCGGCAGCAACATACCAGCACAGTGAAGGAGAATGCAAATCAGCCCCGATGCAAATGTCATAGGTCTACAGGGGCAAAACAGACTGTCTTTATACCAACCCCCCACCACAACACACTTCTCTCTGTACCATCAACCCCCACCAGCGCCACCCCGATTCTCCTTCTCCACTTCTGTACCGACACGTTCGCACACAAACGCTTCCAGGCGACAATCTTGCGCAGAGCCAGAGGAGTGCAATCACAAGAGACAGCGTCACGTTCTTACTTCATGCTGGAGACAAAAGGACGCGCACACACACAAACAAACACAATCTTGAAGTTTAAACCACTTACTTGTCCGTCATGGCGTCGGCTAGCGAATACTGATACATTAAAACTTCTTTTCACTTTGTCCTCACGCAGATGGAAGTGGTGGTTGAAGGAGAGGCCACGGGACTAACGGTCACAACAGGGCTCTGCAAGACAAGAAAACGAAGGAATCATTAATTCACACCTGCAGTAGGCAGATAATATTTACACCCCATGGGAATTTCCTTTACTCTTATGGGAAAATAATTTCAGTCCACAAATAACAGTTGTCCTCATTGTCCATTTCTTGTTTTGTCTAAAATAAAGCCAGGAAACGGTGCTAATCATTGTGTAATTACAGTTACAAACGCGACAGAAATAAGCAGGTTGAGAAATGCTGGTTAACGATTAGTGTGCAGCAAGTCTTTTTGTCATGAAATTGTGCACATCATTTTGTCGTACGTGTAGATCAAGTAGCTACATGATTCGGCGCTGTCTGCAGAGGTCGGAGCAACTCGCTACCGTCGTCATGGCTACTGCATGTCTCTGTAAGACAACGAGGACCAAACAAAAAAAAAATCTGCTGAACAGGCCGTCATCCAGCCAGGGACCACATCTAACTCTGCAGACATGCTTCACTTGCTCACAATTAGCCTAGCAAAGGCCTGGTCTGTTCAACTTTCTGGGGGTATACTGTTACCATGGTTACCAAGGCAGCCAACCAGCCAGCTAGCTAGCATAAATAGAGTGCACCAAGAAATCCTCTGGGCAGCGAGCAGACAATATGGGTCCAATCATGGATGAAGATGGCACTGTGCGACTGAAGGGGCGATGACGGGAACGTTTGGATCGGTGATTAACATCCAGTATTGAAGCATGTATATTCCATCTTAAATGTAAGAAATGCTTTTTATTCACAGAAATCTATAAAATACACCTCTGCTAATGATGCTGATGATTTCTGAACGCACATAAACCGGCTGATCAGTTCACGTGCATCATTTTGATTTTCACATTTTAAAGAGGCGAGGATGCGCGACACATGCTGTGCTGTGCTGTGCGTGCCGTGCCGTGCCGGCGGATGAGCAATCGCCAAAATCCTGGCATTAGCTCTTCAGCTCATCTACGGCTGGAAGATTACGACCACGGCACGTCAGATTCACAGATTACATCCTATGTGTTAACACGGATTGTGACCTGCCAGACTGGGATTTCGGTTCCTTAAGCAGATAAAGGGTTAGATACCAGTATGCAGGCAGTCTGGAATACGTAACAGACCTGAAACAGGAAAAAAAAAACAAAAAACGGAGGGCTTTTAAAATCATTAGTTTCGCCTCAAAAAACATGTCCACTTCAGTCAGTAATCCAACACTGATTAGCCAAAGAGGTCTTAATGGTTTTATCGCTTTCAGATGATAGGGCTACAACCAGAGGGAAGGTGAGGACTGAACCCCACCCGATCCCGTCGGCCCCCACAACCCAGACAGGCGGCCTCGGAGCCGGCCAGCGGCGCTCGGTCTGTCTGGGACCACGGCTGAAGGGCCGCGTGTGCTTTCTCTTCCCGGCCTTCCTTTCGCCTTTTCCACACCACGCCCCCCCAAATTCTGAACCTCGTGTCCTGACCTCGGTCTCTGCCGATGCTCCAGCGCCTGTCAGTCTGCCTCGTTCGTTTTTCCAGCAGCTCGTTGAACTTTTGTCAGCGTTAGAAGCAGGCATTAGCTGTATAAGTAATCTCCGGTAATCAATTTAGCTCCATTTCCTCTGGTCTCTCAGCCGCCGTGTTTATGGGAAATATTTTCAAAAGAGGACCGACTCCAACATCGCAGTTAACTTAAGGGAGGAGGGGTGGGGTGGGGGGGTGTAGAATGTCAGGGATGAAATGCTACAGCCTTTCACTCCAGAAGGACAATAAGCCCATTTCAAAATGACATTTCCCTACATTACTAAACCGTTAAAATATGTAAGAGCTCATAGCTTTGCACCAAATGCAAATCCACCCAAGTACGAGAGTGTTGCAAAAAACATCCCGTGCATCATTGGGTGTTGATGCATGTCATGTTGTCCTGCAGAGTGAGGAGTTCCTTCACCAAAGAACCAGGCTTACCAAAATTAAGAAAGGTATCAAAGAAAGGTGTGCTGATGTACCCGCGTCGAGCACCCGCGGCCAAAGCCACCAAGCCTCTCTCCAGTTGAGAAGAGCAACTTCTGGCATGGAAAAGGAAAAAATCTGACATGTCCACGCTGGGAGGGGAAGGCCACTCCTCCTTCTTTCTCTCTCTCTCTCTCTCGTTCATGAACTCCTGACAAAGGCCAGCCAGGATATACATGCTGAACTGTACCACATCTTGCTGTAAACAAAACAAACAAAGCAGACACATAAAAAAAAGAAAAATATTGCCTTTTTTCCCTTCCCTTTTCCTTTTGTAAACATCTGAACTCATGCAGCCAGAATGGGGGGAAAAGCAGCTCATCTGAGTGAACTGTGGGGGTATTTCCTCAGATAAGGCGCAGCAGAGTCCAAGTCACTGCATCATGACAACCTGCCATCCACCACCACACTGAATTATTTACCTCCCCGGTGAGATTTGGGTAAAAATAGCCTGCACTGTACCAGAGACTCTCTCTCTCTCTCTCTCTCTCTGTGCTGCACAGGGTAAGCTTTAAAAACCATCTCCGATTGCCATGGCAGAAGAGAAAGGTGTTGACACCACGGGATCCCCGCAGTCAACGCACCAGCCGCCCGCAACGCGAATCTTACCATCATCTGAGCGGGGAAATCCCGCAGCGCTCGCGGAGAGATGAACGCGGTAGGTCACGCTGTCACGCCTAGGAAAGTCACCAGCGGCTCGCATGACAGAAGAGAAAAAGAAAACAGAATGCGCTCCTCCGGCGGTCTGTCGCCTCCTCCCTCCCTCCCTGCTCCCCTCGCTCTCCCTCCTTCAGTCTGCCTCGCTCTATCTTGCACGATAAACAGCGAAGAAGACGAGGAGAAAGAGGAGAGAGAGAGAGCACAGGAGGCTGGGTGGAGAGACGGTGCTTTGCATTAAAGGACTGTCACTTTAACACCATGTCAGTAGCAGTCTGTCTCCGTCTCAGCGCGTACGAAAAACAGCCGGGACTGCCCCCCCCAGTCACAGCAAGTCAAGCGCTGCTCGCCGGTGGAGAGCGACAGCGCGGAGATCTCGCCTCTGGAAAGCGTCAACGCACACAATTGCTGAGGAGGGGGAGGGGGAATTTGGGGTGGTGGGTGAGGGGAGGAAAGAAGGGGGGAAGGGGTAGAGTGTATCTGCGTCTGTGGGAGTGTGTCTATTGTTGTGGGGACGTCCCCCCCCCTCTCTCTCTTTTAAGGAATGAATGGGGACTGCAGGTCCAGCTGCTGTTCTCTCTGAGCACTGTATTTAGCCCTTGGTGATGTAAACTGCACACATACGCACACACACACACACATGTTAACAGTAAAGACAGTTTGCATCCTCGGGCAATGGGTCGTTGGTGCTGGCACTTCTTTCTCACTATGCAAACACCAAACGAATCAAACAGCGTGCGACTATAACCTGACACAAAGGAGAACTGATTACAATCTGCTGTTGGCAAACGAAGTTTCTGTCACGCAACACCTCGCCAGATCGCCCGCGAGCAACTGTCGTCAAGTTTGCGACCACCGAGCCGCCGCACAGACGGGCGAGAGCTGGACGGAGAAGGCCTCCCGCTCAGCTGTGTCGGACAGCGATATCCTCCGCGGTCACAGAATGTACTGTATGTAGGCTCGCTCTCCCCGCTCCGTTACCTTCCAGCTCCCTGCTCTCGGCAACCCAACGCCAGGAACCCTTTCAAAACACCAAGTGGGCTGACAGCAGCGCCGCGGCAACGCATCGGTGAGCTCTCTGCACTCTCAGTGATATCGCTGAGAGCTGGGGGTGCGGCGCCTTGGGAATTCACGGACTTCAGGCGTGTTTTTTTTTTTTTATTAATGTGGTTTCAAACGAATGAGCAAGGCTGTGGCGCGGACGCTCGTCATACAATAAGTACTTTTATGCTCTGAAAACTATTAAAGCGACCAGGCCTTCCAGGGCGTAGACACCTTTGCTGTTACCTGTCACGTGAAATGAACACGGGAAACCGGGCTTCTGGTCCGGTTTTTATCTCTGCATCAGCTGATCGGAAACCACCATTCAATCATGAGACAATTTCGCTGAGACATCTCTGGAATGCAGCAGCGCTTTATGCATGGCCAGCAACACACAAGCGCGCACACACACACACACACACACACACACACACACACACACACAAAGCACCAACACATGCCACTGTCTGCTGCTGACACGGAGCCAGATGCTACACTCTTTTTTTTGCCAATAGGAAATTATTCCAGCCTGAGGGTGATGGGGTACTAGGGTGTGGCTGGGGAGGTTTGTTTCAAAAGGAGGTGGGGGGGGGTGTTGCCCCAGATGTCTGCTTCACAGAGCCAACGCGGCGCACCTCGCCGCATCAGAGCCCCCACCGAAGCGGCTGCCTGACCCCTACCCCTTAACTCCCGCAGGACCGCAACAACGAGGCTGCTGCGGGGTCGTCCATCACACTCGCCTTATTCCCCCACGCGCTCCACATCTGAGAGGCTTGCACGAGAGGTTGCCGCTGCTCGTCTCATCTCTCAGCACGCAGTGCAAAGAAAGAGTATGGTTTTGCTGACTCTGCTTCCCGATGATTGCTAATGAGCAGCAGGGAACAATAAAAAGGGGTCGTGTGCGTCCGCGTCGGAGACACAGCACCTTTTTACAGCGGGAGGTGAGCGCGCTCCTGCCCGGGCCGTTCACAGGTATTCCGGCCTTTTGTGCGAGAGGAGCTGGCTGACGAGCGGCAGAAGGGGCGAGAAAAAAGCCTCTGAACAGTCACCCTCAAATCCATTAAGATTTTATTCAATTACCTGACAGTCGCTCACTGTAGGCATGTGCATGTGAAGAAACGCAACGTCTCTTTAAAAGAAGGGGGGGGGCTTTGAGGTGGCTGAATAATTGCGTTTGGATCTGAGGAGAAAACACAGGAACGCAGTATGTGCGCTTAAAGCGAGCTCCCTATATGCTACACTGGATGCTCTCCAGCAAGAACCAATTTCAATGCACCCAACTTTTTTTCTTTTACAAGAGAGTAATTTGACAAACAGCCAGAGCTCGGTCTAAAACCCCAAAAGGCATCCAAGTAAAGAAGCCCTGACATCCAAAAACAAGAGCCGTTTCTGCACAAAGTTCACATTCGGAAACAAAGCTCTCTTTCAGCCGCGCAGGTCCTGACTGGATTCCCATCTCCCACCCATTTTAAATTGATTATTGATTTTAAAAAAGGGGGGGTGGGGCTCTAAAGAAGGATTTGCGTGCTTTAGTGTGGTTATCATTAACAAGCAAGAGCATTCTGTGTAATTTCATTTAGCACATGTGAATCCCGTGCTCCCGATGAATGTGGGAAAAAAAAGAACAACTGAAAGTCAGATCTGTTACCTCCATAAATAGAATTCAAACAAAAATCATACACACTCACACATGTTAAAAATAGACTAATTAGCTTTCCTAAAATGGGAAGTCCCCGGGAAAGCTCTGTGAGCGTGCAAACATTTCCTCTCATGGCGAGCAGGTAAGGGCAAGTTAAGCTACATAAACATCACAGAAATCTACAAAACAAATCCAGGCCACAGTTTATCTTCAAGACTGTGCACGCAGAGGAGAGACGAGCTGAAAAAGCATTATATTCAATATTGTCAATGTCTGTAACAGGCCTTTTTCCACATAGAAATACTCATATCTGCCACAACGATCCTTCTTTCCGATGGCAATTCCAAAAACTGCAGCAATATCAACCTCACAACACAAACACAACCTGTAACCTGAGGGAAAGTCAGTGTGACAGACAGAAATGCCAGCACAGCCCAGCAGCACGCAGCGGTTTAATGATTTGTCTGCTGCTGGTGAATGATCACACAGCAATATCCTGTTCTGGCCAGTTCTCTGTGTCCCGCCCCCCCTCCAGGGTCTGACTGACATGATTCTGGCTTGCCTCAGTGCCACTGAAGCGCCAGCCAGCCCGTCATATTGACAAGATCCGGGCGGCTGCCCCCATGCCCGAGGTGACCCGGCGAAGGACCTGTGGAATCAAACTTGATGAGGCAGAAGAATTACTTATTGAGGCCGCGAGGGACAGGATGTCATGTCCCATAGACGTCGGTGGAAGGCTGAGCGAAGAGGAGGGAGAGGCAGGGTGGTTAATGTCACTGACGGAGTCTGTGGAAAAAACAAAAGCTGCATTTAGGGGGGAAAACTAAATAGCTGGCGTGCTCTAAAATTCCACAGTGCTTGTGCAATGTAAACTAAGCCTGTATATAATGTGGGGGGTGTTTCTTTAAGTCAGAAGTAAAGAAAATTCATCCTTTCATACATTTCTCGAAACATTACAGGGGCACATCACAAATTCCTTCTGTGTATAAGGAATACAGCTGTGACTAAAGATTATTTTCTCAGTTAATCAGCTGGCCTGTTGCCTGCCGGCTGGCCCGACACCTGAAGACAGCAGCTTATATAGAACACCTTATTTTAAAAGGGGGGAAAATAAGTCAAGAGAATAATCATAAGTGGCAGCCCCATGGCAAACTTCTGCATTTGTAGTGATGGAATTACTTCAAGGTTTTATTGTTGTGCAGCCGAAAAAAATAAATCAATTAAGAGCTTAATCGAAAGGGGGGGAAATGATCACTGTTGTTGTTTTCTATTTCACTCGTTTGTCTTCTGTGAAAGTAAATTTAATATTCTTTATTTGGGCTGCGGTTTGGACAAAATTAGCAAAGTGAAAGCATCAAAGCAGGCTCTGAGAAACTGCTATTGCCATTTTTCTTCATATTTTTTTTCGAAGAGAAAGGAAGAGCAGAGAGAGTCATGATGAAAACCTCCACCAGCTCCAGAGGAGCTCCAGCCTGCGAGGGCATCCGTCTCCCCGTCAGTGTCTGGAGCGCATTTAATTCCAGGGTTGAAGAAGGGTCAAGAGAAGTAACAGGGTGATGGTGGTGTACGTTTGAATTGAATTATACTGCGCGGGGCCAAGAGAGTCACGCAGGGACGCAGGGCCTCGGCTGAGCCAGGCCAGAGGGCAAAGCGGTGAGACAGAGAGGCCGCTCCATAACTTCTTATTACTGCCCTCCGGGGTCAGCACAACAACGACTAGACATGCACGCAGGTGAAAGGTTTATGAGGGTCCACTGATGAGCCCCAGCTGCGTGGCACTGCCCTGCTGTCTCTGGACACAAGACGCCTGGGTAACCACAACCCCCCCCCACATCTTCAGACATAACGCTTGCTGCAGGTATGTGTTTCACCTGAAGCTGCAGCCAGCCCCCCTGTGGAAACGGCGGTGGCGCGGATACGTGCTCCACACGCTGTCAACGCAGCTCTTTTGTTGCTGCGGTTGAAAAGAGCACTCTTGATTTATGCGTGCCAAGGGAGGGAGAACCCCTGAGTGACCTTCCGTGGGTGCCAGAATGGCATGGCGAAAAGCGCAAAGGGGGGGAATTTAATCTTTAAAAAGATTTGCGTGAGCACGTCCGGCGGACACGTAATATCATATCCACAGAGTTATTTTGCGCTTCAAGGACGGTGACAGCGACTGCGTGGACTCCTCGGCGCAGCGGCCGTCCGCTAAACCTGGGTTTTCCGCAACTGGGCTTTGGAACGCCCCGGGGATGGCACGAAAACGTTCCGCGCGGCGCGAAAACGCAGGAAAGCTACAGAGAAAACGAATAAAATTACCACAAAGTTGCTTGTTTTTTTTCTTATCTGTATCCCAGTGGGAGGGGGTGTGTGTGTGTGTGTGTGTGTGTGTGTGTGTGTGTGTGTGTGTGTGTGTGTGTGTGTGTGGAGGGGGGGGTCGGCTACGCTGCAACAAGTGCAGCTGAGCTTGAAGTCCGCGACAGCACGCATGAGTACAAGCGGCGGGCTGAAATAACTTGAGAGCTTTCACATAGAAAAGGAGTGAAGTAAAGTTCGCCCTGAAGCGAAAGCGAGCGGTACTCACCGCGGGGGGAGTCTTCTCTCTTTGTCCCGGTGCGTACGGCGGCGAGTGTCGGAGCAGCGGCGTGACAAAGTTTGGTTGGTTGGTTGCTCTCTCTCTCTCTCTCTCGCGCTCTCTCTCTCTCTCTCTCGCTCCGTCCCTCAGCTCAGCATGGCGGCGACTGGGGCCAGACTCTGGATTCAAACCTCTCCGGGCTGCGATATCAACAGACAGGGGGAGGGTACACGGGGGGAGGAGGAGGAGGAGGAGGAGGTGGAGGTGGTGGTGGTGGTGGTGGTGGTGTGGTGGGGCGCTAAGAGACCGAGCTATCCTTCCGAAAGTTCGACTCAACCTGGACCTTTTTTACTTAAACTTCACTTGTTTGAATGCATTTTAATGCTACTTTATTCTTCTGCTGCATTGTTGACTTATTCTTCTCTTCCATCTACTGGACAAATTCAGTTACTTTGCGGATTTTGGATCGTGAATACCTAATACATACGTTAAAAGTTAAAATTAGGGTTTAAATACCTTTGAGGTATTTGTACTACTTGAGCTACTTATTATGACAATATTTCAGAGGCAACCAGAGTACTTCTTTACTCCAATACTTGGAATATGCAGCTTTAATGTATAATATAATCAACAAATGGATTATACAGTATTACATTATGGTTTGGGATGGCAAGCAGTATATACAGTGCAGTTTAAAATAGCCCGACCCTTCTTTTACCAGTTGCAGCATTATGTAAAACCTCATGCTGGATAGTAACTGAGTACATTTAGTCATGCACTTTGTACTTTACTTAATTATTTATATTTTATGCTACTAATATTTGTACTCTCCTGCAATTCAAAGTCAAACATTCCACTTTTTACTGCAGTATTTACTGTATATGCCAGACAAAGTAAGTGGTTGCACTGCAGATTAAAACTCTCATCCAAAAAATATTATCAGATTATAAAGAATAATTCTTGTAGAAAACGGCCAAACATCACAAAATTTGGAAATTACAATTAAAATGTTATGATTTGAAATTAAAATATCAAAATCAGACAGTTAACAGGCCAAATGTGAAATCTGTGTGAGGTCATAGAACATAAACTCATTTTCATGTCACTGAATATCCAGAAATATGACCGAGGACATGACCTCAGTGTCCTCAGCGGTGGTTAGCTGCAGCTCTGGTGAGGAATCAGTTACCTTAAAACACTGGGTGGAGGGGAACTCTGTAGGTGGAGCCAGTGGGTATAAAAAGTCATTGCTGGAGGTCAAAGGTTATACAACATTTTCCTAAAGGAGAAGTGAATCAAAAACACAGTGGAGGACAGACAGGCTGACCCTTGTCTCATTGTGCAGTGCAGAGGAGGAGGGAGTGGGGCTTTCCTGCTGGCCGAATACAATACCATCTTTGAGTAAAAGACAGCTTGCTGCTGGTGTAAGATGGAACAGCGTCACTGCCTACCTCTGTGGCTGCTTTGTGAGTTCACTGAATAACAAATGCAGGGCAATTTACCTGTGCAGTTGAGCCTGAATAAGTCTGTAATATCTGTACCTCTACAAGGAAGATTTAGGCCGTATCCCTCAATATGCCAATACTCCCAGGAATCATCAGCTATACTACAAATTGTTTATATTCATATCAGCCCCTGGTGATTTGAGAGCTTAGAGTTGAAGGCTGGCTGCAGTTAAAAGGGGATGGTAAGTGCTGCCTGAAATGAATACGAAAAGCAGCTGGGTTTATCTTCACTCACTCTGTGACATGTGCTGCTAAGAGAAAACAGGTGACTCAGGAATGTGTGCTGAAATCCAAACATAATACTGGAGCTCAAATGATTTGTTGCCACTTAGGCAGATCTATATTTTTGAAGACATATTTTTATTTACTTATCTTGTTTCCATATTCTAGATTTCTCTGTCCTTGGAGGTCTTTCTTGTTTTGTCAACATGTCTTTACTCATTCCTCTCACTCTTTCATGGACAGACAAGTTCTACATGTTGGTGGATGCTTTACTGCTGCTCTGCAAAAAATGATAATCTACATTAAAATTAAAATTTTAGATGTTAAACAAGAGGGACATGAACACAGGGACATAAAGATGCTCCCAGTGAACATTATTTCAATGCTGCTGTAGAGAATATCAGATAAATGCCCAATAAATGCCCAAAATGTAAATGAGACTGAGTCAGAAACACACACACAATGGGTAAGTATAAGTAATAGAGTAAGGTGTAGATTTCAAGCTTAAGTATATGATCTACATGCCTGAGTGCTTCAGACACACTAGTTGGATATATTTAGAGTCCCTAGCTGGTGTATCCATGCTGCAGGGCAGGCCACAATTATTCACAACACTGGAAGGGCCAGCACTGGTCTGAGATCAGTCAAGGGGAGAGCGCATGTGTGTATCGACTGGTACAGGACAGGATTAACACCACAAGAGTCAGAGGTCAGGGCAAGCCATAGTAAAAGAACATATGGTAAACTGAAGACTTTTAAGTGTAAAGTTATTGGAATTTTAATATTACAAGAATTGGCACAGCAACTTCCACTGATGAAAAAAATACTCTCAGCCCACACTGAGAGGCTCATAGCCTGACAGCTGTAAACAGAAATTTAGATAAGAGTTGGTACTGTTGTTGTACACCGAAGTGAGCTCTGATGTTTGGTCTGTGATGCACCACACGAGCAGTGTTTCTTCCACACCCATCATGTTCACTACATTGAAGAAAGAAAAAATGAAAGAAAAATGTTACATGCAGCAGTATCGTAATTAGCATGCAGCAGAGCTTCCCATATGATTTCTTTTTTCAGCCTGCTGTTGAGCAGCTGGCGTAAATCCCAGTGGAAGAAGGATGGAGTTTTGTGTGCTTTTAATTTATGTTGCAACCTGTGACTGGCCTCTCCCCTCCTCTTTGAAGCTTCCTCGACTCCTTTTCTTGTTGGCTAAGTACATGACATATTTCTTTATACTTAAGCTTAATTATTAGCCTGCATATTCTCCTACACTAATAATAGTCTACCATACACTCAATTGCCAGTTACTGGGTACATCTAACTAAAGCTAGTGCAGCCTAATGCAACAGCCCTGCAATAAACCTCCCTTGTCATGAGGGTTATAATGTACACTTTGTGTTCAAGCTGTTGCAGAGGTGTTGATTAAACTGTATGATCATTTTTGAAAGCTGCAGTTTGTGGTGCTGTTCAACTGGGTTGCATCATACAGATAGGTGTTTCTGTTATTTGGCCTACCCTCACCTCACTGACATAAATAGGGTGAACAATCTAATAGAAACACCTGCAAGAACAATACAATTCAGTACAATATAAACTGCAGCCTCCAAAATGACACAAGTACAGTTTGAACCCACAGTAAACATTATAGCCTTCATGGAGGTAGGGTTAATTCAAGGACTTTTGTATGGCTGCCTTAATTTTGGGTATAGGTATACCTAATAATTTGGCAAGTCAGTGTGCTAAGTCTGATCAGGTTGGTTATGCTGAGGCTTTAAGAGTAACGTCAGTGTTGTGCAGGTAGTGTGACAAAATGGCGCCATCTAGTGGCAAGCACCAAACACGTCATCGTTGTGTTTGATGAAATCATACGTGTGGCTATTTGCGCAGTTTCTTTTGCATTGTGTAATAAAGAAATCAATTCACGTGGACACATGTATAACAGACCATGAAGGTATTATACCTGACAGTGAAATCGTGGGGGATGAAGGGAAAGCGGGGTCAAGTTTTCACCGGAAATCCCGCCTCACCTCTCCGACAAAAAAAAAATGTGACTGCGCCCCCTGCTGGGTGGGTAAAATTTTAATATTTCCAACTGTGCACAATGTACAATGTTTGTGTGCTTGCTATCGCTGCAATGTAATTGACCTCGAGTGCCATCAAGCTGGATTTAAAATAGCCTTCCTGACCTGACAGAGTCACCACGAGGATTTGTGCTACACTGGTGTTTTATTATTGCAACACAACTGGAAATAGAATTTGGCTGCAATCTAAAACAAAGAGAAGCTGGTTTCATTTTATTTTTGCCAAAGATGCACAAACAAAATTTGAAAAATTTGTCCTACGAGGAAAAGGAGATGAGGACAAAACAATTTAAGTGTTGTCCTTGAAAATGGTTTGACTGAGCTAAATTCAAAACTGTATCATCTCAAAGCTAACATTAAAAAGAACTAAATATGTTGCCTCTGAACAAAAGGATTATTTCACTACAGGTCTCTGGAGGTTTATTAGCTGAGTTTATGCACTATTATAGCCTTAATATTTAATATTTTTTTGTATGTGAAATGGTAAGGTATCGGTGCATACGTCAATGAGACAAGTTTATGTATCAGGAAATAATAAAACACAGACCAGCATCTCCTCTTAAGCAAAAAAACAAAATATTCCTTGACTGTACTTCTTATTTGATAATAGACTAAACACTTTTTAGGTTGTGGGGAGTTCTTCTTAACAGGCAATCCTCATTAGATTAATACATAAATGTATAATTGGTAGCTCTTTTGCATTTTCAGTGGTCCAACTTGTTCTGTCAGTGTTTATTGAAACTGCCAAGGTATTGGCTCATTACCACCTCCAATGGTACAGGTATAAGTGTTGGATATAAACTATGAATATCTTCTGTATCTGACTAACATCAGGGTCTACTCTCCTCTGCTAAGCTTTCACGGCTTTAGCTTTTAGCAAACCCAAAGCCCCTTTCGACAGGGCGGGACCACAGTTCGTGATCCTCCAACCACTAGCCCCGCTGGTGTCACATGGTTCCATGACGGCCAATTAGAAGCCGCAGATTAACCTGTTTGCCGCACCCAAGTGGGGGATGATGGTGGTGGATGGGCGGAGCAACGTCGCAGGGAAGGAGCAGCGCAGAGAGATAAACCCCGCTCTGAAGCCACCAGGGTCGGGGATAAAAAAAAAATAGTGGAAAACCGCCGTCCCGCTTTCGCCGAGGCATTGTTCATATTTCACCACTTCTTCGACGAGAGGGTAAGCTCCGAAACGGTTTTGCATTTCAGCGGCTGTGCTTGACCAATGCAACATGGCCCATGTGTGTGTTTTAATGTTGGTGCCATAGTGCTTCGAGCTCTCTCGCTGTTTTGCCACTTCGAGTCCGCAGAGAGGCGGGTTTCCATACGGTGAAAGCGACCGTTTCTGAGATTTAGTGCGGTTTAATAAACCTTTTCTCAGACGGTTTCCTGTTGGGAATAAGAAAAAAACGGCCCAGGGACACACACACATTGTGCCCGGTGTGTTTTGCCCCCAAGTACCGTCAGCCCGCTGCCCGAGCAAGGCCCGTGGTTGCAATATTTTGCATTTCCCTTGCGCACAGCTACTGTAGCCATTAAACTGCGGACTTGTGTACAGTTCAGGTCCCAACATTTCTTCGTGTAGTGTTTGTACACTGGGAGCAGGCCTGGGCGTGTGTTTTAAGCGCGGGGGGGAGGGTGGGGGGTTGTGCGGGAGGGCGGGGGTGCTGTATACAGCTGTGTGGTGATGGAGCAGTTTCCTGTGCGAGGTCAGACAGGACCATATCCTGCATAATGATATCTGCGCATTCATTAAAAAACATTGAAGCAGGTTTTGCGAAATCATTGCAAGAGGGGAAAAAACAACGGCGCTGCGTTAGAGAGAGCAGACTCCTTTATTAATCCCAGAGGGAGCACTGTACTGTTACATCAAGCAGACATGAAAACAACACACAGACGACAAGTGAGAGATATTTCACTGTAAATGTACAGTGTTGTTATCGTTAGTGCATGGTAATACACTGCACAGCAGCCATTTAATCAGCTCTCATTAATTCAAGTTTGTCAATGTGACAATTTAATCATTTTTCTCTTTTAGTAGATTGATCATCTTCTAGATTTCAATCCCTGATTTTTCCATCTCTAAGTTTTGTCTTGATTAACGTGTTGACTGACAGCTTGCTCTTTTCAGACTCCAAACTAAAGAAGATGACCACGAAGCTGTTGCTGTGTCTGGCTTATTTCTGTGCACTGTGAAGTTGTTTCCCCTTAGAGAGTATGAGGATTAGCAAAGCCAAATCGTGTGTGTGTGTGTGTGTGTGTGTGTGTGTGTGTGTGTGTGTGCACGCGCTAAGGGATGGTAACTCCCTGGATTTTGTAATTCTGGTAGAATGAGTGAAACTCCCAAAGGGGGCATCTTAGCTCTGTCAGTCTGTCTCCATGTTGCCACCCTCCACACACACACACACACACACACACACACACACTACACTACCACACGATGACACACATGCATACACACTCACTGTAGATACAGAGCTCTGTGTTTGTTTTACTCCCACTCCCCACGCCCACACCCTTGACTGCAGTGCAGCTGAAAATGTGTTCCTCATTTCAAGTCCTTTCTCTGCGTTTCACTCTTTCCTTCCTTCCTCCCCATATGTGGTCACTTAGCAGGGTTTTTTTTAAAAGTTAAAGATGTAAAAACAGTCATTCTTGAACTTGCGTTCACACTCCACAGGTCACTAAAGATCATGTCAATATATGTAGCTGTGTCTGGGTCAAATATTTAGCTAGCAGAATAGACACAGACGCATACCTGATAGCACGAGCCAGAGTGTGAGACTAAGGGAAACAGTGCAGGGAGGAGTGTGTTGTTTTCAGAGAGCAATCTCCCACCACTCTGTCCCATGTGACATGCGACAGCCAGATAAACCCCGGACCACTGTACTCGCATGTTTTAACACAACACAGCATCTCGCCTGGCGCTGGCCGCCAGCGACAGATAAAACTGTTCCCATGCCGATAGTCTCACCGTCGTTAATGTTCACTTACTTTACATTATCAAACAGAATTTTGTCGGTTTTGTCTGAGGGGCTACTTTTTCTGGTGTAATCAATGTTGGGGTCATTAACTACATTTCAGTTCAGAAATAAACCTTGAAAATTTACTGGAATTAATTTTCTGTAAACTTTCCTTCCAGTTTCGCTTTGCTGTGTGAAACTGGACACCTGTTGTTTTCTCACAGGATTACCATAAGTTCAGTTAAGCACAAATACCTGGAAACCACACTCTGGAATCTTTTATGAGCTACGATTAACCACGACACAAGATAAGGCAGTCAAATTATTGAATGAACGATCAACAACCCAGCGATATCCAGTTCACTTCCACATATGACTGATCGATTCATCCAGCTGCAGCTGTAAACCAAACGATTGATCGATTAACTGAGAAGGTCTCCATCTGATCAGTCGATAACGTTGTAAATAATGCCCACAACCCCTCTGTTGCGCAAGGCCATACATGGTTGCAGTGCTAAGATGACACTTGAAGCATTCCTACCGGTCACAGTAGTCAGGGTCTTTAACACACACACACACACACACACCCTGAAGAGCAGTTGCTTGTGGGTCCTGCATCCCCAGTAATGACAGGCATCCAGCTCAGAGATATAAAGAGCCCTGACTGAGTGCTTCTACTCAGTGTCTGAAAAATGCTCGAAACACCAGCTGCACACACACACACACACACACACACACACACACACACTGAGACTGTTACAGGAAGTCCAGCAGGACTTTGAGGGCCGTCTTAATCTTGATACACACACAATGATCTTTTCACTGGTGATTGCCTGATTGGCGTCTTTTTGGAAAGACCTAAATGGATCTTTTTCTCTTGTTTTTGCTGCAAACTTCCGTCTCTCAAAGGAGAATTATGGTGAAAGTGAATTATGGTCATCGAATGCGGAGCAGCTTTAAGTTGCAGAAAAAGCCACGGGCTGAGGGACGCTCCTCCTCATATAGTATCTCTGCCCTTTTCTTTTCCCCTGATTGGCTCATAGCTGCCTCCGCGAGGACAATGCAGACATCTGTATTGAGCGGTGTCATAGCAAGTTCAACACATCCGTTTGAGTTTCAGTCATTTAGAGGAAATTTACACCCCTTGTTAAATGTTAAATCACCCCGGTAGGTACTTAAGCGTGTTATCACCTTAATTCGTCAGGTATTTAATTGGGTCAGTGGGTTCAGTGGGTTGACAATTAAATTTTGTTGCCATCAGGCCAAACTTTTATTCCATCCAGCATCTTGTTTTATGTGACTAACGTTCATCACTTGGCTGCTGTTTCCCTTTTGATGCTGAACACAAACCCACAAAGCATGAAGGGAAAACCACTTATAACGACAAATCAGCACGTCTCCTGTAAATTTCTCGCACAGAGACAGGTGGCTTACGCCGAACCGCGTGAACGCGATCCCTGATTCATCGGCACAACATCTTCCTGTTGCTTGGAGACGAGGAAAGTGTGCGAGGGTTTCCCACATCCACAGTGACACCGGAGGCAGAAATAGCAGCTTTTAATGGGCAGACGCTGTTACTTGCTTTGCGTCTGCTTTATCCCTGCCACCAGAGCCGGTGCAGGACCTGACAGCCCCCCCCACCCCCACCCCCCAACATTTGTAGGGTGGTTCACAAGCGTGCAGCTGCGGACTCACCCATGTTTCCGCTCACTGCGGCCAGAGTATTTTCCAGCACAGGTTATCTAATGAGTGCGGTCATGGAAGCGAGGGCGTGTCTGCTTTTAGGGAGACGGTGGCCATCAGGAGACGTTCCAGCTGGTGAGCTGCTGCATTTTTTTCGTGTTCAGTCAATTCTGTCCCTCCTGAAGATGACGCAAGTGGAGGATCTTTGTGGTTTAGCCCGAACTTAGCATGACACAGCGACGCCCGGGAGTTTAGTTCTCAGTTTGCGTCTCATCGTCTTGCCATCACGTGATTCACATGAGATTGTTTTGATTTCATTTCCAGTTTTACAGTTCCGCTGGCCTCTTTCATTCAGTGTACACTGGATGTGTAGAAATGCAAACCCATGGTCACTGAGTCGCTGAGGTGTTTGGAATCCACTGTACAATGAGTAACGCATGAGTTGTGATGGTGTGCACCTTGTGACACCAAGTGGTTTCCTTGCATCGATGGGTGGTATTGGCCCCACAGCTGTTGTTATGTAACGTCGATGTTTTAGAGGCTTTCCTCTATTGCCATGGTAACGTGCCTGGTTTCCATAGCGATTGCACTCTCTCAGCTGGAGCGGAGGCCGGCCGAGGCCCCTGCACCGATGTTTCTCAGGAGTGCTGGTGAAGTGGTTGGGGCGGGGGTGGGCTTCCTGTATCTGTGGCCAACTTTACTGTCCTCAAGAAATAAACACCTCCTGAAAGAGATGCATCGGAGACGGCGTCGTGTACCGCACAGCTGGATCGGCTCAGTTCACATCTGCGGCGCGGCAGAGCGCAGCAGGAAATCAGTTCACCTAAACAAGCGCTCCGTCAGTTGGCGGCGGAAACGGCCCGAAATGGAAGAATACGCGAAAGCTGCTCCTCTTTTCTCTCTCTCTTCCCCGGGCAGCTTCAGAGATCCGGCAGCAGACGCTTCGTCTCCCCTGTATCTGCAGGCGTTAGCGTGCGCTGCAGTGCTGGACTCTGTCTGGCCTAACAGCAGCCTCTGTGAGACGATCGAAAGGATCATATTACACCTATTCCTGCAGCGCTTTAGTGCACCGAGATGGGTCAATGTGAGCAAGCCAGAACTTCTGATCCTTAGGGCTAGAATAATTTCCTGAGGCCTTGGAAAGACCTCATACTTATAAACTTTTTTATATTGCTTTTGGCATCTGTACCTAACATTTGCTGCTTCCAGCTTTTCCTTTTCTGTGAACCGTCAACAGTGACGCGCCCTGTGACATTTATCGTAACAGAATTGGATACATTAGCGCAAATGCTGTTAAGTTGTTTTCGCCCTTTCAGAGGGATTTCTGTGCACGCATTGCTCCTCTTTAAACAGAGAAGGAACAGTCAGCGAGAAGAACAGAGCGAGCGTCACATTCACATCCCTCAGGGTTGTTGTCGCTTGTTTTCGCTCGTCCCGTTGTCATCAGGCGTGTTTGTTTTGCCCCGTTGCCGCTAGCGGTGAACGCCAACGTGACCGACAGTGAGCAAGCGCACCATAAACAAGTCAGACGGCCAGTCTGGAGGCATTAAGACCTTCTCCTTGTAAACCAGGCTGAGGCGGGTCGGTCACTGACGACCTGCATCTTCTTTGCTTTTAATTTGTTTGACCCATGAAGTAGATTTCTGTATTTTGGCGGTGCAGTTTAATTAACAGTCCGGAGAACGGGACTTTCTTCTGCTGCCTAATGAATCTGTTTGGCACCAGAGCTAATTGCTAATGTCCTTATTGTTCTTTTCATCAATAACTGATGTCCTAATCACTGGAGTGAGACAGGACAACAGAGTTTAACCTTCCTGGATGATTGCGTTTCTCACATTCTGTCTTTTCCTAATTGCAGTTTGAGACAGTATCTAACATTAAGAAAGGAAAACCGCAGGGAGGCGACCCCTGGGAGAAGAACGTGAAAAGGGTTTGGCTTTTTAAAGTCGACCCCAGCGTCCTTCCCTTTTCGACATGGTTTGGATTTTCCTCACACGTGTTGAGTTCATTCTTTTTGGATCATTTCATCTCTCTTTCATTTAATGTCTTTACAAGTGGGGAATGAATGCTGGCTACAGCAGGTGACATGAGACTCATGAAAAAGTCGGGTTCTGATTCTGTCAAGAGTCTCAGACCAACGGAGAGGAGAGGGGCTCTGCCCGTCCTCAGCGTGACGCTGGATGCTTTGGGTTCAGCCTGCAGTTGTCATGGCGGGTTTGGCTGAACATTTGTATTGATGCGGTCTAATGGGCTGCATCAGTCTCTGCCAGAGCGACCCCTCCATTACCCATGCATGATTGCACACACACACACATACATTTCCCCATGCTCAGTCAGAGCCTGAGCAGTCTTTGCTGTGACAGACAGGTGGAGGCTGTTTATCCTCACATCCACCCAGCCAGTCGGATGGGCACGGATCTATCTGAAATCTCTCTCTCTTCCCTTTTATGGCTCTAAATCGCCAGGAAATACATTGCGGAGATCAATTAAAGCATCTCCATGACCATTACAGGAAGCAGGGGCGAAGCGGCTTTTAGGGCCAACGACCGGCCGAGCTCACTTCCTCATTCGCAGAGTAAAAGCCTCTGCGTGCATCTTAATGTCTCCCGCTTAATGTATTTCATTTTAAAGCAGGCGTTACACAAAGGTTTAAATATGGGTGGGTTTTATTGTATGTATCATCTCTGTCGCATTTAGTTTAATCAGCAGCAACCAGCACAACCCAGACACACAACTTAGATTTAACAGTTATCAAGGTTAAAAAAACTGTTTCTTCATCTTCCTCAGGAGGCCAGCCCAGGATGAACGGCGAGTCAGGTGCCGGGGTAGTGACGGCCCCCCCTCCCACCACCGCCCCCCACAAGGAGCGGTACTTCGACCGGGTGGACGAGAGCAGCCCGGAGTACCAGAGGGAGAGGAACATGGCGCCCGACCTGCGGCAGGACTTCAACATGATGGAGCAGAGAAAGAGGGTCTCCATGATACTACAGAGCCCGGTCAGTGGAACACACTCGCTGTACGTTCACTTCACCATCGAGGCTGATAAACGCACTCTGCCATAAGCAGCGTTTTTAAAATGTGAATAGGCTCCTTTTTAAAGACAGCCGCCCCCCCTCACATGACGGATCCAGTTTATTCTCCATCAATGGCATGTCTGTGAGAGGCTGAACGCCCACGACCTTCACTGTTTAAAGCCCTATTGTATGTTTGAAAAGCACCGATGTGTTCACGGGTTCTGACTGGTGCACAGTGCGAGTTTCTGTAAATTTATTTTCATACCAGAGTGTGGAGGAAAAAAAGACTCAAGCACTGACACATGCTGTGGGCAGTGGGGTTTTTTTCCCTTACATATATTTCTGTTCTGAACTGATGACCGGCAGGCGTTCTGCGAGGAGCTGGAGACAATGATCCAGGACCAGCTGAAGAAGGGGAAGACGCCCACGAGCCTGTTGGCCCTGCAGCAGATCGCAGACTTCATGACCACCAGCATGCCTTCCATGTATCCCGCCGCGCCGCAAGGAGGCATGGCGGCACTCAACATGAGTAAGTAGAGAGGAGAACACTGTGTGTGTGTGTGTGTGTGTGTGTGTGTGTGTGTGTGCGACTTTTTGACCTCAACCAAAGCTATGTCTGTGCTTCGTGATGAGTAACACGGTGTATGCCAGAGCTAATTTCTGGACAAAGAGTCCAGGCACAGACTCCACGTCACTGTTATTATCTGCAAATTTTTTTTTCCTGTCCTGCTGTCAAAGAATCAGGAGGGCTTCTGCATCGAACGCTGTATTTGATCCACATCTCTTTCTTTGCAACATTAATATTATTTTCTCCACCTCCTGCCTCGTCCCATCTCGCCCTCCCAGGTCTGGGCATGGTGACCCCCGTGAACGATCTGCGCGGCTCGGACTCCATCTCCTACGATAAAGGCGAGAAGCTGCTTCGCTGCAAGCTGGCCGCCTTCTATCGGCTGGCCGACTTGTTCGGCTGGTCCGAGCTCATCTACAACCACCTCACAGTGAGAATCCTCATAAGACATTCTTTATCTATCATTCAATAAAGATTCACAACAAAGATTGTAGTGCAAGCGTGACTGTCTTCTGGTCTTGTAGGTCAGGGTGAATTCCGACCAGGAGCGTTTCCTCATTGTTCCCTTCGGGCTCCTGTACAGCGAAGTCACCGCCTCCAGTCTGGTGAGAATCTCGGCTGATTTCTAACAGCGTTGCGTTGTGTTTCTCTCGTGGATTGAAACCACTTTCATTCTCTTTGGATGAGTTCACTTCTCGTGTGATGGAAAAACGTCGTAAATTAAGCCAAAGTTAAGCCTAAAGCTTTGTTGTCCACCACCCTCCAGGTGAAGATAAACCTTCAAGGGGAGATAGTGGACCGGGGCAGCACCAACCTCGGGGTCAACCAGGCCGGCTTCACCCTCCACTCTGCCATCTACGCAGCGCGGCCCGATGTCAAGTGTGTCGTCCACATACACACGCCTGCGGGCGCTGCGGTAAGGGGACGGCGCGTACGCGGTAACTGCATGCAGAATGGACGGGGGCACGCCGTGGCATCGCGTCTCACGCTGCGCTGGCTGCGGTTGTTTGCGTACAGGTGTCGGCCATGAAGTGCGGCCTGTTGCCCATCTCACCGGAAGCGCTGTCTCTGGGCGAGGTGGCCTACCATGACTACCACGGCATACTGGTGGATGAGGAGGAGACTACTCTCATACAGAGGAACCTTGGGCCTAACAGCAAGGTGTGACAAAAAGCTCCACTGCTGAGGAAACCTTTAGACCGTATAAAATCTCATTTTATAACTTCATGAAGACTTAAAAGTTTCTGTTTTTTCTTCCTCTTGTCCCAGGTGCTCATCCTGAGGAACCACGGGTTGGTGTCTGTTGGTGAAACAGTGGAGGAAGCTTTTTATTACATCCACAACTTGGTCACCGCCTGTGAAATCCAGGTAGGACACACACACACACACACACACACACACACACACACACACACTGAGCTCTGTCAAGCTTAATATGACTGTAAAAATCTTACTGTGTGTCTTTGAACGGATGAAATGCTGTCGTTGCTCCCGTTAAATGTAGCTTACATGTCCTTCCATACAACAGGGAACATTCCCTCTGATATTCAAAAACAGATTACACTTTCCCATTTTGTGCATTTTCATTTGGTGTTTTATATTGTATGTTTGCATTTTTTCATAACAAATGTCTGTCTCCTGTCTCTCCACATCTTTCTATACGTTCACTTTTCTTCATTAATGTCTGTACGTGTGTATGTGCACGTTGGATGTTTGTGCGTCTGTATTTATCCTCATGTCCACGTCCACCTTTTTTTCTTTTTCCTCTTCTGTATCCTGGCTCTGTCTTTGGTTTCTCTGTCTCTGTACCCCACGTAACGTTTTCCAGGTGCGAACGCTGGCCAGCGCTGGAGGGCCAGACAATCTGGTGATGCTGGACCCTGGGAAGTACAAGTCACGTCCGAGAGTCCCCGAGCCAGTCGGCGACGGGTCCTCTACACACCCAAAGTGGCAAGTCGGGGAGCAGGAGTTTGAGGCTCTCATGAGGATGCTCGACAACTTGGTAGGCACAAAGAAACCGTGGGGACTTAAAACGTTTGCAGGAGAGTGGGAAGATAATTTTACTTTGTCTTAATGACTCAACACCTACACCTATTCCTAGTGAGCAGAAAACCATGCCTGGGCTTCCAAACACAAACGTTACCACTGCGGGTTTTAAAATTCTTTGAACATTTGGAGATAGTGGCAAAAATCTGATGGAGATCTTAAAAATGATCTTCATGGTAACATAACCTGGTGAATTGACCCTTTAAATTCTGGACACTTTAAAACACAGAAGGTGCAGACCTTGAAGTGACACCGGCAGTGAAGTGACCGTATGCTAAAACCCCGCCGTTGTCGTCTTTGTCGTTGTCTTCCTGTCTCCCAGGGCTACAGGACGGGCTATCCTTACCGCTGCCCGGCACTGAGAGACAAAGGTAAAAAATACAGTGACGTGGAGATCGCTTCCTCCACCCACGGCGGTTACTCATACGGGGAAGACAGCGACTCAGGTGCTCGCTCCCCGCTGAAACACAGCTTCCAGCGCGGCCAGCGCGACAAGACCCGCTGGCTCAATGCTGGCGGCCGGCCCGACGAGCCCTGCGAGGACGGGCCCGACGGCGGCAGCCCCAAGTCGAAGCCTAAGGTGTGGACGAACATAACACACGATCACGTCAAACCCTTGCTGCAGTCTCTCTCGTCCGGTGTCTGCGTGCCAAGCTGTATAACCAACTGCTTGGTCTGTGCCTACCTTATTGTTCATAGTATAGATTTTATAGCTACTTTGTTGTTGGAAACGGGTAGGTGGTCGGCATCCTGAGGGTCCCGGGGACAGCGAGGAGCTCAAATCCAATACAAAACTTTCTTGAACCTTTTTAGCTGCTCACTGGAAATCCAGCTTTTCACTATTTTCGTTCACGCTAATTCCAGTTCTCCTGTTAACTCACCTTCTGAATGCAGTTTCCTCTGCTCTGTAGCATAGCTGTGGCTTTTCCCCCCTCTCTGGTCGCCTAAAGCTTCACGATGCCAGGCCAGCTGCCCACAGCATGCCCTCCCCCTCCCCACTGCATGCGTAGTAGTGAAATGCATTGTTGGTGTTGATGTTTTTCCCAGAGGAGCGAGCAGCAGGGGTTGTGGCATGAGTCCTCAAGCGGGCAGGTGAATGCTGGAGAGACCCCGCGACGCTGCCGCCCGCCACGTTACTGCTCACCCTTTAATACGCACTGTCAAGTTTTTGTCTCTGCATCTTGACATTGGCCAACTCTGTTGCACAAAAATGAGTCCGGGAAACGGATCACGAAGAATTTTTGAGTTCGGTGAGATTTGATGGAATAACAGCGGGAGAGTGAGTTTGCTTTTTTCTGGGGCTGCTCACAGAGTGTGTTTATGAGACACCTCAGAAGATTTAGATTTCCTGCATAAAGTAGGGAGGTGGCATGTCTCCAGCTGAGAATATTTAAGTTGCAGTATAATAACAGATGCCTTATAGACAGTTATGCAGCCTGATTTTGATTTGTCTCAAACACCTGCAACTGCTCCCAGTTGTATGTTTCCGTTTCCTTTATTATTTTTGTTCTCTCTGACGTCTGGTTTTTCAGTTTGTTTTGAAAATGGTTTTGAATACCTTAAGGCCTGCATGAGTTTGAAAAAAACCCACAAAAAACGGAACAAAAAGCCATGAAATTTGACCTGACTTTTGAATCGATTATCTCCTGTTGGGAAAGTAGGAAATGTTGTGTTGTGAGACTCTATCTATCAGTGAGTATATCGTGTTTACGTGTTCATCTCATAACCCAACCAACCCAACCCAGCTGCTTCCATCCAGAAACCCTTCCTCATCTAGTCCGCGGTTTGGCGGCTAGCCGGCCAAGCTCGGAGTAAACGCGGGAATGAAAGTCATGAGCTTATGCTTTCCACTGCAGATTACATGCTTAGTTTATAAAGACAACGTTAAGAATTATATTTGCATGGAAGCTGAAGATTTGAGTTGTATATTCACTCGCTGCTCATTCCTTTTGGTGCAAGAAATGGGTGCAGAGCTGTTTTTTTTTTTTTCTCCTCCCCCTCAATCATGCTGAGCATTACCAGGTTTCACAAAAGCAGGTGGGTTTTTTTTTTTTTTTTTTGAGAAGAACATTTTTAACAAGACAAAAGAAGGTGTCATCCTCTGCTGGACAGATACAGTCTTGTCTTATATCGTAGCGTTGAGACAATAGCTTCTTTTTCCTTGTGCCAACGTGGGCGAGTGTCCACGAGTGTGTTTCTCTCTTATCTCTGTTGTCCTTGTTGTTGTGTATCAGCCTGGGAAATGACTTTGGTGATGCCAGCTCACCCCTCACTGCCACTCTCGCTTCGTAAGCCAGCCTCATCGTCTCAAGTCGCCCACCCAGCCAACCCCTCGCCTCCCACCACCGCCCCCTCACTTCTCCCCCCTCCCTTACCCTTCCACCTTCTTTCTCATCCTGTGATGTTTTTCAATTGACCTTCAGCGTGGCCCTTCAGTTTGACTTTTTAAAAAAAATTCTAATAGCACATCAATGATGATGACAAGCGGTCGTGCATAACATCTTCTCGTCACTTTTTGACCAAGCATAGCCAATATTGTCTGACTTTCATAGTCTGATCACACTGTGATTTCACTTCCAGCAGCCTATACAGCAGCATTATCTATACATTCTTAAACCGATTTAAATGTTTTTTTGTAACATACAGTACCGTAACAGACTTTTGCATCTAGGAGAGCGTTGTGCCTGGAGTCAGTCAGGTTTTCTCTACATTTCTTTCAGCCCTATAAGTTCACCATTAAAAAAACACACACACACAAATGATCTTTTCGTGTATGATGACAGACCTGATGCTCCTCTAGTAAGATAATTTAGGCTCCGTTCCATTCGCTGTTTGTGCGCAAATTAAATATGCCCGACTTGATTACAACATATCATCCCACATTACTGGGAACATAATTTAATATCATGGGTTGATGAAAAAGCATCAGAGAGGTAATAATAGAGCTAATAATACTGCAGGTGATGATGTAAAACAGCCCCCTACTTAGTTTACTAAATTATAAATGAAACCTGCACTTACTCTCCTAAAATGTGCCTCATCATCATTGGTTCACTTTTATTTATTTATTTTCTAAATTTAAACCTTTTTAAAGTCATCCACTTTTGTCCATTTCAGTTCAGCATGATTCTTGTATTGTGAAGCCTGCATAGTGTTTTGTCTGAATCTGTTGTTGTGCTTGGGTTCTCATGTCGGTCAGCACCGCCCGTTGTTATTCGTTAACTGGCTGTGTGGCGTTTACAGTGGACAAAGGAAGACGGCCTCCGCCAGGCTGCCGCAGCCAATCAGTTCATCCCACTGAACACCAACCCAAAGGAAGTCCTGGAAATGAGGAATAAGGTATCACAGCTTTCCTTTATATTTGCTTGTAGCTGGTCTTGTGGTAATTGTTAGGCTCAGTAAAGATTTTCCTGCCTGTATGTTTGTTAAACAAAGACCGTCTAAGATGCACATGCAAGCATCTTCAGCAGGACCTATTGAGTGCTTGCATTCCCTCACGACTCAAAATGTCTTCTTGCCGTTTAGATCCGGGAGCAGAACCTGCAGGACATAAAGACGGCAGGGCCTCAGTCTCAGGTTCTGTGTGCAGGCACCGTGGTGGAACGCACCTATACCCAGGTCAGTCTGAGAACTAAGCACTTAAAACAAAAAACAGTCCTTGCTGCTGCAGCCACCCAGACCTGGAGATGAATATGTGTCTCATACTGACTTTATGTTGTTTGGCCTGCTCTGTTGAGCCTAATCAAAAAAACAAAAATCTGATTGTTATTCTGTCCAGGTCTGGTGTCACGCCTCAAACCAAAACCCCAGTGTGTGAGCATTGTGTGTGAAGTTGTCCTCGACACTGAGCTCTAATGAAAGAAATTGGTTGCAATTAAAAAAAAACAAAACAATAAAAACCCAACCAAAATATAATCTGATCTGACATCAGTTTCTGAAGGAGCAGCTTCACCACTATCAACAGAGAGAGAGAAAACATGTCCTCCATGCTGTTTGCCAGAGCACGGGGGTGACTTTGTAACTGTGACATTATTCTTTAACCACAGAGATTGTCACTCTGGCAGGTGAGTAGTATGTGGATGAGCTAACCTCACTCTGCTCTCCAGACCTGCCAGCTCAGGTTGTCTCCATTTTCATACGTTGTTTTACTTTTCCTCATTTCTCAGTGGTTTTTATTTGTTCTGCCATTTCGTTCGGGAAGTTCGGAGCTCAGGCTTTTTGCCCGTCTCTGCATTCGCAGGCCTGTCGTTTGAAATGTCAAATAATATCTATGTTTTTTTTATATTGTGCATGCATATTGTTTTTGAGAGGTACAAAGCAAAACTTGGAGAACGCGCATGTTTTGTTTTTCCAAATCTGCTCAGTGGAAAAGTAAGAAGGTTCCACAAGGAGCAGAGCACGGGCAAATTAAAACACAGTTGTTCATTATTCTTCAGGTCTCTTAATCTACTTTGTATAGAGGAAGCTAAAACTTCACCAGCATGTCAGTAGCGAGACCAAAGGAGTCCTTGATGAGCTGTTTGTTTTTTTTTTTTTTAAGGGTCAGATTCTAAAAGCAGCTTGAGGAGTTTGCCTGTACGCTGCATGCTTCTGGCTATTTGTTCCATCACTGCTTTGCTTTTCACAGTCCAGAACCATCTCTCTTTGCATGCATTTCCAATGTTTGTGTATGTTTGTGCAGTATGTGTGTGCGTGTGTATGCAGAGGTGGAAAGTAACTAACTCGACTTTAACTTGTGTGAAGGCAGATTCACAGTTGTGCGGTTACCCTGACTCACTTTGAGCCGTGTATCAGAAAGCTTCCCTCTTAAAATCAATCTCTCCACACACTGTGTGTATTCTCACTGAAATAGATTATGATGAAGTCGGCAAACTGGCCCCTTTCACCTTAATCTGTTGACGTAACACTTAAGTAATTTGAACTGACTGATATTTTGTCGCTCTCTTTCCACCTTTGTGTGCATGAAAGGTGGTATGTCTGCACACGTGTGCGTCGATTTTAATGTGTTGCTGTTTTAAGAGCTGGGTTGTGCCCCCAACCTTCCCCACCTCACTGGGTTTACTGTTGCAGGACGCCCCTCTGTCTGACTGTACAGACACTATTGATGGCCTCGATGTGTCCGAGGGGTCCTATAGTCCTGCTAAATCAATTAGAAAGGTACTTACTGCTCCAGTCACAAATACGTCTTCACCCGTACCTCACATCATCCTCCAGTCATTCCTGCAGATAGGCGATTTGATTTGACAGAATGAGGCGACCTTGTTTTCCTTAATATGGTCATGTCACCTCGTCTTTTCCATGTGGTTTTGCACTATAGGCCCTGATGGCTTCTGGATCCAGTTAAATGAATGTGTGGTTTTTTTTTGTGCCAGCTAGGATCAGTCAGGTCAGTGATTATAGCAGACGTGTGTGTGTCTGCAGGCGAGACTTGTTGTGTTGTTGAGGTGAGCAGTAAAGAGGGCAGGTGTTCAGGTCCAGTGATGATGGTGTGTACCGATTATACTGCACACGATTTAGAGGAAAAAAGAGTAAGTGAAGTTTAAACTACTGATTTTTAGCTTGAAGCGCACAACCACTGCTCCTAATGTTGGTTTACTGTGGTCTTTTGTTTTTGCTTCACTTTGACTAATTGGTGTGTGCCTGCTCACGCACTGCTGGCTTAAAATCTTTTTCACATCTGTCAGTGCTTGACTTTTACGTAGCATAAGGCCTGAAAAAGGAAAAATCTTGCAAAGTTACCTGTTACTTTACATAATAAAGTTTGTTTCTTGAACTTTGGCCTATTTGTTCAAATGTACTGTATATCCATCTGTTGCTGGTACTGCTGCTCATGCTAATGCATAATATAATAATAATAACAGCTGCGTGTGCAGGCTGCCTCTCATCTTGATAACCTTGTTTGTTTTTTCTTAAACTATATGAGATATTCTCTAAGCACCGGGCACCGCAGCTAGTTTTCAACACATCCACTTCTTTCATGTGCAACCTGGAGTAACCCGTGGTCCGTCTCATCTCGACGTCTCATCTCTCGCTGCCTTTTTTTTTTCCCTGTGTGTCCTGAAGGGGGAGCTTGTTACCGCGTCCAAGGCCATCATCGAGAAGGAGTATCAGCCCAAGGTTATTGTCAGCAAACAGGGTCCCAACCCTTTCACCAAGTTCACCGACCAGGAGCTGGAGGAATACCGCAGGGAGGTGGAGCAGAAACAGAAAGGGCCTGAAGGTAAAGACGAAAAGCAGAGCAGAGAAGATTAAAGAAACTCAATGTGATATGACCAAAAAAAAACCAATAAATTGACGACATTACCTGTCCAATATAATAGATGAAACTACTTTGTTTCCTTGGTCATGAGTTCTGGTCATGTGCCTCTGGTTTGCTGAAGATTGATGCAAAAAATAACCCGTAAACTTCAAATTGGCCAAACTGTGATGTTATCTCTCCATGCACACACACACACACTCACACACACACGGATTCACAGTGCAGGGACAAGATGCTGGTAGGGAGGGGTCGGCCTCCAGCGCATCCTGTTCTGAGCCCGAATCGCTGCAGAGAGGTCAGGCCTCTGTCTCCACACCTCTACAGTCTGCTGTCGACTCGCCCTGCTTAGAGAAAGCCCCGCCTACAGCAGCCACGCCCGCCACGCCGCCCCCCTCCGAGCAGGACTCCTCTTCCCTCGGCCTCCCCGGCGTGGCCGAGCTGGCTCGGGGCGGCGCCGACTCCGCGGGGACGCTGGCGGATGAAGTTTTTTCGACCGCAGATGAGGTTTTTTCCGCCCCAGACTCCCCACACAAGGAGTTCCACTCCGCCGTGCTGCGAGCCCTCAGCAAGGAGCCGGCAGTGGTAGAGGCGACTAAGGCAGACCGGGCTCCAGGTACACCAGATGAAGCGGGGTCGAGCCTGAACTCTGGCGTTCCGCTTCCTTACTCCCCTTGCTCAGCCCTGGTCCGCCTCACTCCATACCGCTGCACTGGGCCTGCTGTGTCCTCTCCTGTTTCTGGGGGCTTGGAGTCTGCTGCCATATTTTAATTTTTTACCATGCGTGCAAGCACCCTCCCAACCCACAGTTCAGTCTCTGAAGCCTTTGCTTGATTTTTTTTTTTTTTTTTCCCCTCCCATCCCCCCAATTTCTCTGATGTCTTGTCCAAAGGCATCAAAGCTCTGGCAGATCAGATACCTTTCTGCAGTTTGATTGGACGAGGAGCTGAGGAGAGAGGATGTGAGGAGGACCTCATTTTGAGGTTTAAACCCATCTCCTCTCTTTGGGGACGCCTCACTCCTCAAGTCTTAAAAAAAATTGCTTTTGCAGTGGAGTGTTGCTCTAACATTTTGACGAAGCCGTGGCTTGAGCTCGATCATCCAATCAGAGCTTCCCATGTGTGGACATGAATTCTGGTGTCGTCCTTCTCGTCCTGCTAACCTGTCCTGACAGTATCTCTTTTGGTGTCCACTCTCCCTCTTGTGCCTCTGACTGGTTTCCTTCAGAACTAATGGTAGCTTTTGGTTTGGGATGTTTTACTGTGATTTGTTTGAGAGGGTTTGCAGTGTTCTCCTAATTAAATTCAATTAAAGCTCCCCCCCTGGTTTGGTGCTGTGTGCTGTCTTCCCTTTTTCTTTTTGTTGCAGAGTTGTCGATTTTGACACATTATTTTTCACTGAGACAAAAATGGGAGAAAATTGATCTCTTAGCCAGTCCTTGATCATCAGTTTTAGCCAGAAACAAACTATAATTTTATTTTAGATTGTGCAGATCTGTTCGCCTTTTCATTTTTTTTTTTTTTTTGTTCCCTATTTGTTTGGGCTGAACAGATTCTTAAGATTTCTGCTCATATCCTTTCAGACTCGGAGCTGATAGTAGAGCCTGAGGAGGAGGTGGAGGCAGAGGTGGAGGAGGAGGAGCCCAAAGGCCAGAAACCCACCTCCACGCCACCCAGCACCCCAGTCAGAGCAGAGGAAGGTAGGTTGCCCTGAGTTGTTACCTGGCCCAGCCCAGTCCTGTCTGGTTCAGCATGGGTGTCTCCAGACTCCTGGCCGGGGCGGTCTGGGTGGTTCTCGGGTCCACAGAGAGAACGCGGAGGCTCCTGCCCACACGCCTGCCTGTCTGTTGTTGCTGTGGTGTGTAATAATACTACTACAGATGCTGTGCTGTGTTTTCTGTAATAACAGACCAAGAGGTTCTGAGAATTTAATTGGCTTCATCCTGTAAAAGATGGATGATTAGAGGGGCAGGTATATATTTGTACAATAAGTCAATTTAGCTACAATGATGGACCCCAGCATAGACTCTTCAGTCTATTTTTGTTCCTTTAATTTTATTTTCGCCCTCTTGGTCTTTATTACTATTGGATTACACCTTTGTCAGCAGTATCATCTATGACCATACCAGGACTGGTCCCGAAAGAAAAATAAGATCTTTTTTTTTGTAATTTAAACAATAATTGTTTTGTTTTTTTTACATGAGCTACAGTAGAGTTATCGTCAGCTTGATGGAGGGAGGAGATTGTTAGCTTTGGTCACAGGTGTAATCTAATGCCTGAAATTTTGTTATATAACATGTCTCTATGTACGGTATCTCCTTTACCCCTTCACTTCCATTCTCCATCTTTTGGGGTCTACTAAGAATGGTTCCCAACCATTCTTTTTTTTTCCTTCGGGTCTTTTTTGTTTTTTTGTTTTTTTCTTCCACATTTTTGTTTCCTTTTTTAATTTAACACAGTGCCTGTGGTTTGATCTGCATAGACATTTGTTTCTACTTGTGCTTTTTTTCTTCTTTGTGGCTGCGATTACAATCAGGAGATGGAAATACAAAAGAGTACCTGTTGCCATAGTAAGTACGTACTGCTCCACCTCCTCACCACCACCCTCTTAATTACCCTTCCCCCACGCCTGTGTTTGATCATTCACCCTGTTTATTTTGTTGTGCATGGCTTCAGTAGCAGAGCTGTCCTGTGGTCTGAACTAACCCATCTGCCGGGGTTTGTGACTGTTCACTTGCTCTCGACTCGGTTCTCTCAACTCCTCTGAGTCTGTCTCGGTGTTGATGGGGGTTATTTCAGAGCTCCTCCACCCCTCACCTCCTCCTTTGCCGCAGTTCGCAACATTGAAATGATGAAGCAAGAGATGATTAGAAGATGTGCTTTTCCCTCACGACCTTACTTGAGGTGTGATGCCCACATCAGTAATGACACACCTTCAAGTCCCATTTATCTGAATGATAGTGACCCGGTCAAAAGAGAAATGGAGGATGTTCCTGAAATAAACCTCACAACCTACCAAACCTTTTACTTTAAATAACTTCTCTTTCCTTCCTTTTCTTCCAATGACTCACTGTCAAATTAACCAACCTCTTTTGCACATGTGCACATTCTATCAGTGTTATATGACATATATTTGTGTCGTGGGGAAAAAAAAAATCAGGTAACGTTTTGAAAATGTGTTCAACGTTGTTTGTCTTCCAGACGAGTCCTTTACCAGGTACATCAAGTGCTTTATTTGAGTGTGGCTTTTGATTGGCTTTGCTGAGACTCACTGTCGACTTTAGCTTTAATAGATGGTCCGAGCCCGAAGCCTGGCTGTGTGGTGTTTAGTCTCCATTTTCTCTGTGTTGTTTGGCCTCATCTCTGCTCTGACAGACATGGGACATGTAAAATGAAGACTGATGCGCAGTGTTTTCTCAGGTCTTGATGAAGGCTTCGTTGTTGTTGCTGCTGCACACTAGTGTCTGCAAGCATGTGAGCGACATTAGAAATGAACAGAGCCGCAGTCGTTCTGCACGGTGTGAGCCTGTTTGACTCGCAACTGCAGTTGTTGCTTCGCTGACTCACTGTTTTTGCTGTGAGTTTGTGAGACCAGATGAGATGAGACCAGTACATTAATAACTATTAGTGGATTCTTACTGGAAAGGCCTAACTCAATCCATGCTGGTGTAAAATTGTAACTGGTTTCTGTATTCATTCTGATTGTGGAAGGGCTAAAAACGTAACCTCCCATGTGTGGGTTTGTTATTAAAAACTCTGAAAACCTTGGTAATTTTTTTTTCTGTTGTCAACTTTCACTTTTGTTTGTTTGTACACAGGGTGCAAATGAACAAGGGAACTGCACTCATTAAGATTTGCCTCTTTAAATGAAGGTAAATGCTGTGCCACCCCCAGCTTTGGCCCGTCAGAATAGGGAGAATAAATGGACCCAGAGACAAAGAAGAAATCCCGATTAATCAGAACAGAATCTATTTTTTTTTTTTGTTTGTTGCTTATTTCCAGACTCAAAGGTAAGAAGTAAAGATGAGGAGTCACGAAGAGAGACTTTGACGTCAGAATGAAGTTTAGTAGAAATAGTGCATCTTGGTTCGACGTTGAGTCAAGTGTGTTTTGTGAAGTTTTATCTTGGCCTTTGGTAGGAAGGTTGCTTTTGGAAATGTTAAATGCTGAAGACCACACAATCATATTTTTTGTACAGCTCGAGGCCTCAGTGTCATAGATACTGTAAACTGAAGAGGCCACGTTCTGTGGACAAGTGGAGGCTTTTTAATTAGAAAGTAACGGGTCTTATCCACTGGTTAATTTGTAGACGTGTCACTGATGTGTCAGCTCTGCAGCGCAGATCCATCACTTTGTCGTCCGAGATCAATAACTCCCACCATCTCCCCTTCCCCCACCAGAGTCCTTGCCTGAACAAACATACAAGGATGAGAGCGATGCAGCCACCCTGAGACAGACCCTTCCAGATTTAACGCCCGACGACCCCTCCGACGCCCCAGCACTTCCCGCCGAGGACTCTGCCTCTGTCCCCGCCACCGCAGACGCAGCCGAGGGGGAGGAGGCCGGTGACGCCGGCGACCAGGAGGGCGACGAGTCCCCCAGTAAATCGCCCTCCAAAAAGAAAAAGAAGTTCCGCACTCCTTCCTTCCTAAAGAAAAACAAAAAAAAGACAGAGTCCTAGATCGGAGAATGTTGGATGGGTCCTCAAGGCTGGCCTCTGCTTCTTTTCACGTTTGCTTTTCGTCCGCTTCCATTGCACCCTTCCAGCGAGCAGCAGCTACACAGTTACGCTTTTTTGTTGTTTTTTTGTTTGATACCATTTGTTGCTGGCTTATTAACCAATTTTCCCTCGTTAGTGTGTGCCAACTTTGTATACAGTGTAAAAAAATGATTGCATAAAGGTTTTTAATTATTAGAGGCTTTTAGTTGTGAGTGAGTGATGCGCTCAGTCTTGTCCACTCCACCTGGCCTTTTATGCATGTCTATTACTATAGGCCCACACACTTGATGTGAGGTTTTAGGGTTTTATCACCCTCATGTCTTTTTTTTTTTTTTAAGAGAGTATTACTAAACTGTTGTAACCACTAGAATGTATTGGGATTGTATCAAAATGTCAAAGTGTCTTTTAAAATACAGTGAATGCAGAAAGAAAGGCTTGTACCCTCTCATTTCTGGTGGTAAATTCCGACAGTGAGGTCGACAAATTGCATAGTGTTAATTTTACCTTGAAAGCTGTGTGCCCATGTAATTACATGTCAGCAGGCCAGTATAGTGCAGTGGATTATTTACCCATGGAAAATGTCATCCATATTAATACGACCATAATCCAAAATTTGGATCAAGCCATCTTCATTCAAGCTAAATCGTGTCCGAGATCAGAAGTCGTTTACCTGCGAGTATTCGGCACGGCCTTAACGGGTTTGTTGTGTTGTGCTTTAGATCTTCATGTGATGGGAAGATTTGATATTTCACAGATGCATTATAAACACCTGTATCTGTTAACCTGCCGACTGTTTAAACATCGTGATGTCGAGCGTGACTCAGAGCAAAGTGTGTGAGTCATCCACAGAAGAGAATGCCAGACAGCCACGCTGCTCGCCGATTATTGCCGGGGTTGATCATTTATTTGCTTCTGGCTGTTGGACTTTAATATGAAGGAATGTTTAAAAAAAAAACCAACAAATTCTCAATTTATGTTTTTCATTCAATGTAATTATTGGTTCTTGGATTTTGCTTTTCACTTGCCCCTTGATTTCTCTCTGTTTCTAGAAATGGAGAGCTATAATACATATTGGGTGCGATTACATATTTCATTTTGTTCTTGAGTACGTCAGTTTTTGTTGTTTTTTTTTTAACTTGTTGCGCTTTTTCTCACGAAGTAGATTGAGCCATAACGACTTGCTGTGAGAGAGCACTGTGAACCTCCTCTTTTATAAACCACTGTCTGGTGACTGGTACCACACATTGCTTTTAAGGATAGCCACAGTCCATTGTAGAAGTAGATAACAGTTGTTACAGAATATGTGATTGACGATGTCACTGTTGCAAAGCTGCACGATCAATCATGTTTCAGAACCCTCAACCTGGACTGAACCTGTGTAAGACACCACTCTGAGCAAATGGACTTTGCCACTGAACATCTGTGCGTTTCCAGTTAGAGCAAAGACATACTGGAGAGGCGATGACGTTTTTAAAATATAGATTTGTCACTGATGCGTAATCATCGGTGCGATTTGTGAGAGCTGTGCTTGAGGTTGCAGGACATTAATACCAAGGCCATCTCCATGCATTCGCTTCCTGACGTGTGTCTATTCATGCTGTTTTAGTGAAGGGTTACTCATCCGTCTATCTGGCAACTCTAATAGGAATCTTCACCTAACCTGAGATGCTTAAAAAGCTGGGCCTTGGTTCACTGCAGGTGGTTTTACTTACAGCGCTGCATATAAGCTGAGAATGTCTAACTCCTGAAGGACTGCATGTGTAGAGTGCTTAGAGCGTGTACCGTCCTCTTAAACTGTAACTACCCCTTTATTTGATTTATATTTTATTTTAGCTTTAGTGTGCTGATGATAATACTAAAGACTTTCTATTCATGGTTTTCATTTGAGTCAACCACATTTATTATTATTTTTAATCCCACAGCTATGATTTGTATTCTATGTCTGAAATACTTCAAATTCAAATGTCTCATCATTATACCATCTACAGATGTAATACTTCTCCACCTCTCTTTTCTCATGGTTCTGCCTCTTTTACAGCCATGAATAAAAAAACACTACATTGAAAATAAGTATTTTGTATTCATTTACCTGTAAATAACACTGTGAAGAGTAAGAGGTACATGTGAGCTCAGCGACTTGAGGTGTTCAGGACCTGAGATCCTGAACCCTGAAGGTGTTATATCTATACCACAACATAAAGTGAAAACTGGTTATTTTATATCTTACTTTTGGGATAACACATAAAATCAGGTTCTCGTTTATTTGCTCAGGTTGCGCTGACCAGTTTTCCGTGTAATCAATCCATGCCCTTATTTTGAAGGATGACCGCTGGAGGCGCTGTGGGCAATTTAACACCGGAAGTACTCTTCCGTTTTCAACTCTGACCTCAGGCTGCGCACGCTGGAAATGGGAACGCAGTGAAACAACGTGGAAAGTTCGAGATAAAAACTCATTATTCGTTGAATTTAGCGTTGGCAGAGATTAGGTGTCACATGTTTCCGTCTTCCTGAGCCTAATAGCTCGACTCCTCAACGCGACGGGAAGGTAAACACCTTAAGAAGCTAACGCAGCTAATGTTAGCCAAGAGGGGTTCTATTAAATACTCCTTTAATTCATTTAGTGCATTAAATAAGTGTTTAAATTGTCTGATTCGTTTGAATTTCTCAGATAGGCATGACCTGTCCAACAGTTACTTGTAGCTTAAATATATGAATATTTTTGGAGGGGTACGTAGGTCGTGTTACCGTTGAACTGCGTTGCATTATACAGAGATTTGTTTGTGATATTGTGATGTCAGCTCATCCGTCCTCTGTTCTGCCACAGATGGGGAAGGCGCCTAAGAAGAGGAGCCTTGCTGACAAGGTCCGAAAGACCAAGACCTCCACAGAGATCAAAAACAACCCCTTTGAGGTGAAAATCAACCGGAAGAAATTTGATGTTCTCGGCAGAAAATCCAAGCACGATGTGGGTCTGCCTGGTGTGTCCCGATCCAAAGCCATTAGTAAGGTAAGAGAAAATATGCCGTTGCTCCGCACCATCTTCACACTGCCACAGCGTTTCTGCTAACTGCCAGTAAATAGGCAAACATTATTATGTGTCTAAAGCTCATCATACACAGGGTCCTACAAGTAGCTGAACTTAAATTAAACCCATTTTATCATACAGTTAGGTTAGGGCTCGGTTAGCTTCTGAATAAGATACAAGAGATTCTGCAGCCCGATTAAATGGGAAGAAAAATTCAAACTCAAACTACTACTGTTGCACTGTATCTGGCAGCCATGGGTCAGGGCTCACACCTCATTGGACACTGTCTGTGCTGTGAAGCCTGGTGCTCACAGCGTCATGCTGGGAGAGGGATTTTACACAGGAGGGGCTGAGAGCCTTGAAAGGAACCACGACCATAATACTAAGTACAAGTAAAAGTGAGGAGACGAGCAGACTCTGCATGTGACTACTTTTTTCCTCTGTTTTGTGACTTTACATGTATATACTGTATGTATACATACAATTGTTTCAATTGATGAGTGCAGCCACCTTGACTTAAGTCTTGGTGCACTCTAAAATGTACAAATTGGCCTCTTCTAACAAATACACAACAGAAATCACAAGCAGTGTTGTTCAATCTTTTGACCTGTAGAGAAAAGAGACCCTCCTGAAGGAATACAAACAGAAGACCAAGTCCAACAAATTCATCGACCGACGCTTTGGAGAGTATGACACCAAGATTGCCCCAGAGGACAAGATCCTGCAGCGGTTTGCAATGGAGAGACAGGTCAGTGATTGGGTTGGGTTGATTTTTTTTTCTGAAGTTGTTTACCTTGCTCTCTATCTGGTTAATACTCAGCTTGTATTAATTGTGCATTATCTCTCAGCGTGGCCACGAAAAGAAGGACATGTACAACCTGAACGAGGAGGAAGAGCTCACGCATTATGGCCAGTCGCTGGCTGAAATGGAGAAATTCAACGACCTCATGAATAGCGATGACGAATCAGAAGAGAAGGGACTTTTGTCAGGTGAGTTTTGAAAGATTTTAAACTCTTGAATTAATTTCAAATATATTAGGTTTTTTGTATGCATTGGATTTCTTTAACATTAATGAATGTGGTACGTTGGTTTCCCTCTTACCATCATAAAACATGTTTGGTGTTTATAAGATTATTGTTTCTAAAAATGTTAATATCTTTTACATGAATCCATTCAGGAGCAATGACAACATTTCTCTTTCTCATCTAGCTGAACTGACTGCTTCCCACTTCGGAGGAGGAGGGGGCCTCCTCAGAAAAAAAGCCTCGGGAGAGGAGGAGGAGGGAAGCCAGAAGGCCAAGTCCAGACAGGAACTCATTGAAGAGCTCATCCAGAAGTCCAAGCAGGAGAAGGTGAGCTGGCAACACATGCTGATGGGGACCCACTGTCCTATTTAATTGTATTATAATTAATAGGTGTCTTTATCTTGTGGAATTTCATTTTATTGGTGACTGCTGATGATTGTTGTAGTGATCTGCAGAAGATGTGGTTTGGACCAGAGTGTTAACTTTTGGGTTCTTTCGTAGCGGGAGCGGCAGGTGCAGAAAGAGGAGGCGCAGGAGCTGACGGAGAAACTGGATCAGGATTGGAAGAGCATCCAGGCTCTTATGGTGAAAAAGACACCCAAAGCCGAAAATGCCGATAAGCAGGAGGAGAAACCCAAGGTAGGCACACACCAGTCAGTCGGCAGGATGCTGTCGTTCCTCCCCCCTTGTGCTTTCTCTTCCTCAGTGGGATGATGCATGTTTTGTTCTCCCTCTGCTTCCTCTCTGGTTTGCAGTTGGACGCGTACGACATGATGGTCAGAGAGCTCGGCTTCGAGATGAAGGCTCAGCCTTCAGAGAAGATGAAAACCCCGGAGGAGCTCGCCAGGGAGGAGAGGGAGAAGCTGCAGAGACTGGAGGTACGTTCGGAAAGCGAGGTGGCTGCCGAGCGGTTTCATCTCAGCGCGAGCATTTAACATGCTTTAATGCTGTTTGTGTGACGGTACATTTCTTTGCTCTCTGCTCTCTCCAGGCTGACCGGCTGAGGAGGATGAGGGGAGATGAAGTCGGGGACAGCGCACAGCGTCCAATACACATGTCTGCTGATGACCTCAATGACGGCTTCATCCTGGATAAAGATGACAAGAAGACTCTGTCTTATCAGGTATGAGGCTCCACAGCACGGGGGGGTTGTGGTTACATTTTCTCTGGAATACTCTTCACTTTTTTCCCCATTTTCTTCATTTAATACAGAATATTTTTTATTCATTTATCCTCTGTATGTGTAGGATGGGAAATGGAACATTGGAGAGGAGTCTGAGGAAGATGGGGATGAAGATGAAGAAGAGGGAGAGAGCGGCGAGGACAATGAATCGGAGGCAGAGGAGCAAGATGAAGATGGGGATGGAGATGAGGAGGAGGAGGATGGGGAGGAGGGCAGCAGTGAAGAGGAGGAGGAAGAAGAAGACGGGCACTCTGACCTGGACTCAGAGCAAGAAAGCGAGGATGAGGAGAGACAGGAGCCCAGTGCTGGACCGAAGAAGAGCCTGAGCAAAGAGGAGATGAAGGCCCAGCAGGAGGCAGCTAAATCAGAGCTCCCATACACATTCACCGGTAAATACACGCAAAAATAGAAATTTGGTTTAAGTTTAGCATGACATTGTTGATAGATAAGTATCCTGAGTGAAGCTGAGATGAGTTTTCATCCTCAGCGTTCTCCCCTTTTGTGAAGCACTGAAATGAACTGTTACTGTGTTCCTCCAGCTCCTGAGAGCTACAACGACCTCAAAGATCTGCTCTGTGGCCACACCCCTGACAACCAGCGCCTCATCCTGGCCAGGAATCAGAAGTGCAACCACCCAAGTTTGGCTGTCGGCAATAAGCTTAAACTGCAGGTAGGTACAGTATGGTGTAAGCTTTATCTTTGTACATTAGTGTGACAATGTTGTAGCCAGTTTTTAGTCTGACATTGTCATCTCTGTCTCAGAAACTGTTTGGCTTTCTTTTGGAATACATTGGAGAACTGGCCACTAGGAGTCCACCTGAACTCACCACCGTGGATAAACTCATACCGTGAGTCCAAAGGGTCTTGTTCTTTGTCACATCTTAGCGCTCTAAATGCAGATGTGTTTCTTCAACTCATTGACGACCGCCTCTTTAATTCCCTGTAGAGAGCTGTACGCTCTGTGTCAGATGTTCCCGGAGGCGGCCTGCAAGGCCATGCAGAGCATCCTCGGAGATGCCGGTCACAGCATGGAGGAGGTGCTGGAGGTCAAAGGGCATGTTGCTTTCCCAGCATTAGACATGGTATGGATCAGTTAAGCCGTCTCCAAAAACCCTCATCTGAAAAATCCCTTCATGAAGGTTACAATTGTCAGGTTTACAAAGAGGGAGACAGCGCTCCCCTCATCCCCAGTGGAAATTAAACCCTTTCTTTTCACATCAAATGGGAATAATCTCTGTTCCACATCCTTTTCTTACGTGTGGTGACAAATGCAGTTTCTTTTTGTGTGTGTTTCAAGCTGATCTACCTGAAGGTGACCGCCCTGCTGTTTCCTACCTCAGACTTCAGACACCCAGTTACAACTCCAGCACTGCTTTTCATGAGCCAGGCTCTCACCAAGGTAGACACGGCCTTCAGTGTGTTTGTTATTGTCTGTGTTGTTGCAGCTGGATTCGCTCTGTTTGGATTGTTTGCCTACCTGCCTGTGTGTGTTTGTGTTACGTCTTCATTGTTATTTCTAAAGGGATTTCACAATCTGTTATTCCGTTTGAATCCAGCTCTCATCCTTTCGTTCATTCATATATCCCCTTCAGACATTTTGTATTATTCATCATAAAATTTCCAGATTACACAGGCTGTGTGACATCAGACTGAGAGCTGTTTCAGAGCCTCACACTCAGTCTTTACATGGCTGAACTGAATCATAACACAAATTTCTCTGGGTGGATGGATGTTTTGACATTAATACTCAATCGTCCCAATGTGTGTTTCTGTCTGCATCCTCAGTGTCCAGTGAGATCATTACAGGATGTCACGGCGGGATTAGTGCTGTGTTGTCTGGCAGTGGAGTACGTCTCTTTTTCAAAGCGCTTCCTGCCTGAGCTCATCAACTTCCTGGCTGGAACGCTGCACCTGGCCGTGCAGGACAAGACCTCCTTAGGTAGCTTCACGGTTCATGTTGGTGCTCATTTCTTACAGTATTTGTGGTGCCGGCAACCACAGGGCGACACAGAACTGACGGACTTTGTGTTGCAGGTTACACCGTGGTGCCGCCGTTCAGGCCGTCGGGGAAGAACGGCGATCTGCTGGTGCTGTCGGACCCAGAGTCTTGCGAGAGCTGGAGCAAGACAGAACTGCCGCTGTCTGCTGCCCAACACCTGGAGCTCAAAAATGAGCCCGACAGAGACCAGCACAGGTAGGAGCATGGGAGTGTTCTACCTGGAGGGGAAGAAGCTGGTCTAACCCAAAACCATAAACTGATCTGATGGTATCTCAGTCACTTGGCAACAACTTTATTATTCTTGATTCAAATTTATTTTAATGCTGTGGCAACAGTTTGAGCTTTGTCTTCACAAAGCTCCTCATGTTCAGTTTGGACCAGAGTACCGCCAAGATGTAATTTAAGCACCGGAACATGTGCTCGTACGGATCTCTGCTCGAACCAGCGTGTTACCTGCACAGACTGTATGGCTCAGAGCTGACACATCCACTCGTGTGATGCTGACGAGTCGCCAGCATGGTTTCACGCAGCAGCTGGTGTGTGGGCACCGGGCAGAGCTTTGGAAAACAGGCTTCGGCAGACCAATGTTTGTGCACAGTTTGTGACAGTATGCATTTTTATTTTGTGCTCAGCTATAATTAATACCCATAACACACCATAAAACCTTCACTCAAAGTTGCTTTTGTCAGATAATTTCACTTATCTGGTATATTCGTTGATAAAAGAAATAAGTCAGCCGGTGAGTCACAAGGAATAATAATTAAAATGACTCATACGGGGCCTTGCTGTAACCTGTAATATCCGTTCAGTGAATCATCCTCAAGTGGTCTGGTCCGGTCCAGTCTCCTCCACACAGTTAAAAAAAACCAGCGCTCACACCTGGTGCCCAGTCATGTTCTAATTCCCCCGTTCCTCCAGGCCACGCTGCGACACCCGCACACCGGCAGCAGCTGTGTGCCAACAGTGTAGTAGCCGTGGTAATTACTGCCATGGTGATCCTGCAGAGGCCTCGGGGGAGGGGGAGGGCAGAGGGAGTGAGCACTGCATTAAGGTCAAAGTGTTTCCAAACGCGTGAAGATGAACGCAGATACTGTGAACTCGTGTGGGAATTGTGAGCAGCAGTTCAGTGGTGTGGAGACAAATGGCAAAATAATCTGAAACTGAAATGTCTGTCTACGCTTCTTACGTTCTCTCGCCGCAGGTTGATGTGTTTGTCGACTTGCCTGGACTTGGTGAAGCGGTGCTGCCTGCTCTACAAAGACCTCCCATCCTTCCCGCACGTCTTCCAGCCAATCAGGATGCTGCTTTCCAAACACCTTTCAGCCCAAACATTACCAGAGACATTACAGGTTGGTGCCAGATAGGCTTTACGCAGCAGCGTCCGTCGTTTGTTTCTTCTCTGTCACTGAAAGCGGTGTCTTATTTAAGATTTTACCAATGGTTTCTTATTTGCGTTGCAGGAGCTTCTCAGTGAGATCCTGGGCACCATCAGCAGCGTCCCTGTGATGCACAGACGACTAGTTTTTGAGAAGAAGAAGCCTATTCCTCTAAAGCTGCTCACACCCAAGATTGTGGAAATGTAAGTAATGAAATTAAGGAAAAGCCTCTTCCTGACAATGTCAAAATCAAGTTGCCCGTCCAGATGCAAGGATTACACCTGCAAATGTTCTGGTAGTGCATCTGTATCTCACTGGAATCTCTGCTATTTGTCAGCTTGGACTATGGAAAGAAGCGTGGCAGCACCAGAGAGGAGAAAGAGAAGGAGCGACTGAAGCACAAATACAAGAAGGAGTTCAAGGGCGCTTTGAGGGAGATCAGGAAGGACGCACGCTTCCTGGCCAGAGAGAAGCTCAATGAAATCATGAGCAGGTGCAGATTAACACTGAAACTCCCACATGGAAGTGAATGAAATGTTCCTGGTGAAAAAGCCTTTTACCTTTTGTACATTTCTGTGTTCCAGAGACGCAGAGAGGAAGAGGAAGGTGAAGGAGCTCTTCGGCAGCCTGGCCACTCAGGAGGGAGAGTGGAAGGCCCTGAAGAGGAAGAAGAGGAAGTGAAGAGCAGAATTTCATTCTCCTTTGTCTGTTCCTTTTCATGTGGACTTCTGTTCAGGGTCGGATACCAACCTGTGCGAGGTTGTAACTTGAGGAACTGGTAACTGTATAGATCCTCTTTTATCACGAGGACAAATTTAACCTCTTGTTACTCGCCTTTTATACTGTTTGAGAAATAGCTGTCAGGATTCCATCCTTATTTCCTCCAGCAGAATCCATGACTACAGCGTGCAAAAACACAGGAAAAATAAATAACCTTTTCTTTTAAAGGTGCCTCATATTTGCTCAAAGGTGCACACAGTTTTACTGTCAAACTTAAATTGAGAAAAAAACAGTAAAACTTTTAATCATCTTCAGATATTCAGGTTCTGGGTGAAGGTCATTTTCAGAATTGAGGTCAGAGGCTTCACCATGTGACAGTTTGAACATTTAACAGTCACCCGACCTCCACGTGACACAAAGAACTCAAACAGGAAACAGGGATTCAAAGGCGGCCATGGTAAAGTTTTACCTGTCCGACAGGAAGAACTGGTTAAAGTTTGTTAGGTTTGGCTTTTAGTGGTGGAAGATCTGGTGTGGTCTGCGTGGCTGCTGCTGCTTCTCAGGATACATAAACATTATCATGTCATTCTGAAGGTTTACTCAGTGCTAACATAGCCACGCCCGGGATTGGACTGTGGAAGGGCTCCAAAGCCTTGGCTGACATTTAGACACATGCCACCAAACGAGAAGCTCTAGGTGCTGTAAGAGATGAGGTAATATTAAAGTTCTTTTTGCAACATCTAAAGCATTTTTTGTTTAAGTCATCTCACCTGATGTAGCCTCATCTGCTGTCCCTCCAGTAGCTTCCTGTAGGACCATCTCATAATGGAATCTGCATTGATTTGCAACTGGCCTTGGCCACCAACCGCTGATGCATTCTCCCAGCTCGGCTCACTGCATTGTGCTACTGTCAACCGTTTTGACAAGAGCTGTCTGGGGCATCACTTGCTCTTCCTCTAGAGATGCCTAGCATAGCAGTCAGACTGGAAAACTGACAGTTAATGGCTTTGAGATGCATCTTGGAATTATTTTTCTATTCAAGTTCTAATGCCATTCATTTAAATGTCTTGATTATCTTGAAAATGTGGTGCGGCTGCACACAGATGTGTATTACGCCGTACTGTATAACAGTACAGGTGATGAGAAGCTGCTGATGCATTTGGTGTCAGTGTTAACGGAGCAGAGCTGTCTCCAAGGACGGACATTTGTGAGTGCACGTCTACCTCCACTTTCTCAGTATCCGACAGATCCCGCAGCTAGACAGCTGGGTACAGTACATAGTCAAGGTCAACATGCTTTATTATGATAAAGGTTCAGTGGCTACAGGCAGGATTAAAAAGACATTTTTCCCTGATTGAAATGTATCAGAAATCACGGTACATCAATTCATAAATCCTTATTTTGCTGAAATCCTGGGAAAATATTGAAATCCTAAAAATAGCCACTTGTTTTCGGTGCATGAGCACATCCTCTTTTGTCTCCCAGATGATTGTTTGGCAGCCAGCTGACACATGCCTGTTTTCACACACACACTCATTCCCGTTGCTCTTGTGAGGGGGATTGACAGTTTTGTGCCTTGACATCCAGCTGGCGTCAGGCGTCACAATGTTTACAAGAGCTTGCCATTGAACCCACACATTAACACATAGATGCAAATGAGCAGACCTCAGCAATGGCACCTTTTTTCCCACAGATTTTATTCAACACTTAAATCCAAATAAATTCATATCACAGCAAATTGAGCTGAAATAGTTTACATGCTCTTGGTTTTCAAAAGTCCATTCAGTATGAGATATATTTGTTATAGCAGTGATAACTTAAAAAATACAATATGAAAGCACAAATAGCTCAGCACTTCATAGTCCACCGCAAAAAACAGTGACAGTATACAGACAAAAATAGAGAATATCATTACGCTTCCAACCAGATCACTGTAAATTGTTCATTTGTATAGAGACACTTAGGTGCTTGAAGTGGTAAATTGTGGTGTATTTCCGGGTTTGAGTTCTTGACATAACTGCACAGTTGACGGGAAACGGACACGCGTGCGCTCACGCAGACCGGGTGGCCTTCTCAGTGGGAGGGAGTCACTGTGAACGGCAGCTGGTCACCGACGACACACACCTGAGGTCCCCACTCAGGACGGATGTGAACACACGCACACACACACACACACACGTTCACACTCGCACGGCATCTCTTTCCCCACAACATTTACACACATAGTGCTGCACAGACACACACGACAACACACGCACGGACGCAAAGACGCTGGGCACAGACTCCGGGAAGGACCAATACGAGGCACGACGGGACTTGGCAGAGCGACATGAATGTTTTTCGGTCATTGGACTCTGATTGCGAGAGTCTCAGCCGGTTCAGTTGTCGGTGTCTTCCTGAGAGAGAGAACAACAAGAAGCAGGGTATTCAGGTACGAGTGGCATGGAGCCATATGGATGTTTTAATGTCTCAAAGTGCTTAATCTACCCCCAACTAACCAAAAGTGAATTCAAATAAATTGGGATTCAGTCCAATGTTATTTGAGCTGACTAGCTAATGCTATCCCATGGAAAAAAAGGAATGTAGTTGAAGTGAAAATAATTTTAAATGATTTAAATCCCTCTTGTAAGTCAACCGAGCCCATGTAGAACCCTAACCCATGTTCGTAATGGAAATACTGAAGCTTACGGCGCTTTGAGGTTCCGCGCGACCGATGCAGAACTGTGACTCAATTCTCTCTATCAGCTGTTCCCAATTTTAACAGATTATCAGCCGGTGCCAGAGCGCAGTCTTACCTCCGTAGCGTCCGCTGGGTCAGCATCAACAGGTGACTCTGCCACGTTCTGCGCCGCCGAGGCGTCGTCACCCTGGAAAAGAGACGAAAAGCACGTGGTGCTGTAGTCACAGGAGATCCAAAAACACCTTTGTGGCTGTTTTGGAAGGAATTTACAAGTGAACACTAATGTGTGTTGATGCATTTTTTGGGAGGGGTGCTCATGGACAACTTGTTAGGAAGCCACAGAACCGAACATAAATTTGCACATGAACAACACAAACAAACTCATCGACTCTTGTTTCTTGACGGTCATGATGATTGGTGGTCACTGAGTGAGTGGGCTGACAGACAGAGATGAGGCCTGGAGCACTAATGAAGGAGGTAGGGTGGGTGGGTTGGTTGGGGGCCTTGATTGCACCGTGTCATTGAACTGACCTTCCTTAATGGGGAGCATTGGTGACTGACATAACCTTAAACCAGTTATTGCACCTTCTCCCCCTGCTGTTGCGTTTAACACCACCCATCAAGCCTCCATCTGCTCCCACGGCAGAGCCACATAGAGGTGTGCTCATGTAAACATGCTCACCCACACACACACAAACACATACTTGAGCTACAGTATGCCAGCAAACGCTGCCTTTTCTATCTACTGTGATCAGACTAAACTTTGGCTGAAGATAAAGATTTGTTCAGCCATGTTTTTTTTTTAACGCATGAATCAAACCTGAAGTAACCCGGGCAAACCGTAATCCTTCAAAGCAAAATCAAAGTGATACCTCACCGTCGACAGCTTTATTGTTCCCAGAGCAATTTTCAAACAGAAATGGCTTCCTGGGGATGTGAAATACAGCTGCCTCTTTTTATTGCACGTCGCTGAAAAGATCTGAGCAATAAGCCTTGTTTGTTGAGACCGCTTTCTATTTTCCGTCATGTATCCTCTGTTGTCCAATACTCTACAGACACCCCCCCGCCTCATTGTCATTTTTCCTCTCCTTCTGCCTTTCTGTGGCTTTTGTGCCTCCTGATATGAGTCACCAGCAGCCGATGAATTGGTGAAACAACCAGATGAGGAGATTAATCAAGACGCATCGTCCTAGTATCCTCTGTTCACTGGTGTGTGTGTCAGACACAGGAGACACTCTTTGATGGGCTCTCTCTCTCAACCTGGCATCAATTTTTAAAAATGAAATCAATATTAATGATGTTTAATAGCCGAGCTGCCTGGGACTGATGGTTAAATGAGGACAATCTGCCACACGCTGCGTGTCAGTCGCTCACTGGGAACCCCAGGATTCTTTATTTTATATTTCATCTCTCACTTGGTATTTGTTCCTCTGTCAGTCAGTCAGTTCGGTGTCTGCTCGTGCGCCCGTTTGTCCGTTTTGCCTGCCACTCCGTCGGCTCCTCATAATGAGGCCAATCACATTCCAGGTGGAGCTCTGTCACTGTTTTATCCCTCAGGGCGAACACCAACTATTAGTTACCTAGTGGCTTTAATAACATGACTGCTACAAAAGACCAAAGGATTTGATTGGGTGTTTGTGGGAAATACCATCTTATTAAAATCAAATGCACAGGGGCTTTTGCCAGCGGACCAAAGATGAAACCAGCGGGGGCGAGGCTTTGTTGATTGCCTCAGTTAGAGAACTGCTGAGACAACACGTTGTTCAGGTGTTGTTTCTCGCCACTGGCAGAAGAATAACTTGATAATTTCTTACGCTTTCGTAGGGCACTTTTCACTAAATACAGGCAATTAAAGTGGAGCTGATGAAGTGTGTGCATGTATGCTGTTATCGCTCGGTGGCTAAATTGTTGTTATGGATTCCCCCGTGTTTCATCGCTAATTAAGGGATGGGAGATTAGGCATCACAACAAACAGTGAACAAAGTGTTTGCGTTGCCCAAGGAAATATGTGATTGGCTCATCATTTCCCACTACTCACAGCGATGTTATGAGAGAAGAGGCTAATTGCAGGCAAATTGAGTCCTACCCTCAGAATCACATCCTCGCCTAACATCTCATTAATCCAGATATATAACAGTGGAGGTCTGGGGGAAGTGCCAACTCATATATGTGAAACTATATAACTGTGTTTACAAAAGTATACATGAGGAGCGGGTAAAACAGAAGCAGCAAAAATCCCAGAAAAGGGGAAAGGAGAATAATTTTTCATATTTGTTTGTGTGACGCAGGAGTAAATTGTCTACGGTGAGCTGTGTCTGCCTCCTCCTCCTCCTCCTCCTCCTCCTTTGGACAAACGAAGGCCAGACTGACTGATGAACAACGCGGGGAAAAGCTAACGACATGTAGCGGCTTTCATTTCGGAGAAGAAAGACGCATGGCACATAGGAGCTGCGATGACAAACGACTCAAGGTCAGGAGGCCATTTTGGCACGGCGAAGAGTTATCGCTGGCAGCCCGCGGCTTGAAATGGAGGGATGTGCCATGACGCAAACTACCCTGTCTGAAGGCACATGTAAGTGTGTGGAGGAGTGTAAGGAGCTTTAAAGTTGAACCAAAGATTCAGTAAGGAACTGTAAAATATGATGATAACGAAATGTTTGTGCATATTTTCCCATTTGAAATGAAGACAAAACTGTTTTCTCTACTATATATATATTTTTTACTTTACTTTAAATCAAAGGTATCTCTCTTACTGGTTTGGCAGGGTCCTTCTTGACCAATCCAGTGGCAGCGGCGATACTCCCTGCGCTCTCCACAGTTCTGTGGGCCACAGCTGTAACCCCGGTAACCACCGCTCCACCCACCTGAGACACACCTGTCACAGTTTTACCTGCAACTGAAGAGAGAGGAGGAGAAGAGAGGGGGAGGGGTTTCAAGGGGGTGTATCCATACAGAGTCTCAGCACCTGTGAGGATTGGCGTGAGGACAAAGATGATCCCACAATACTGGATTTCGAAGCCTCCGCAGTGATCGGGAAGGAAACGTAATTTGAGTGGCGCTACCCTTTAGTGACTTGTCTTCAACTGTGAGTGATTTGTAGCAGGAAATAGAAATTACTGTAGTTGCCAACATTCAAGATCAAACTGGGTTTCAAAATGTGATGGTCACAGTCAAATCCAAACAGACTAACTTACTGCCTGCAGCATTATAACAGAGGTCTACAGAGTTTTCAGATACTCTGCTGCCTCACCTTGAAACGCCCTACAGAATTATTTAAACAGGATCATCACCTGTAATGTCATTTGGTCGACCGAAAAACCTCAGGATCCGCCTGGAGGCTCCTTACCTTACAAAGGCCTCCTATAATCCTCATTGAGTTTCACCCCGCCTTTTATTGTCTGAGCAATGGTTTTGGATATCAGAGCATCTGGTTTTCCATGTTTCCTTTGAATTTGATATAAACTTTCTGCATTAGGGCTATGTTGTGAATAAGATTATTTTTTATTTCTGCATGATTTCGCTTTTAAAATTAAGGCCTAAAATATCAAACCAATATTAACAGTCTCAGCATATATAACTAATTCAGCTTCTGATCTGTTTCACCACAAGCGCTGAATTCTGGTTACACAGTGCTAAAAACTTGTTGAACTGCTCACAGCTGACTGATGACATGGGGTCACAAGTAGACATTTAAGAGGCAACCAAAAGCAGAAAGGCTGGAAAGCCATTGTGGAACAGTGTTACACAAACTAATTGCCTATGGTCATCCTGAAAGCAGATGATCAGATCATGGGTCTAATGTAGGGAATGAGAGAAGAGATATCATCTGTCCTCCCTTTCCTTACAGGCTTTAATGTTTCTCTTATTACCCCTGCTAACTATACATTTCAGATGTGTGTAGGACTCCACAATACAGCCATTTCCCTGGATGCCTACAGCAGGTGGGCTCCCATGGCCTCGCTGCTTGTTATGTATGAGAAATGACGAGGCCCGGGTGGCGCACAGGGAGTTACTGAGGATGTGAAATATGACACTTACCTGCAGAGTCCCAGTATTTTTCTCTTACTGACCACCAGATAACCCAGTGAGATAATAACCTGACCTTTTTTGCTTGTGTAAAAGGATGGGCTGTGTAAATTCAAGGTTGCCCCCCACCCCCCCCACACACACACACACACACACACACACACACACACACACACACACACACCGACAAGGGATTGGACCAGATGTATTTAAGTCTGTGTTAATGTATGTTGTCATTACCTGTTGTTACTCCATCCTTTGTTTTGGTACCTAAGAAAAGGAAGTGCAGGTGATGCTCGGTTAGTCTACAAATATAGGAATACAGTTCACTACTGTAGCCCAGTAATGATCAAAATGCCCGTACACGTTCAGGCTCAGAGTTGTGTCTAATAAATATAAAATGAAAATAATAACTTTCTGTCCCATTTTCACATAGGCTGGGCTGATCATCAGGGAATGAAGCACCCACCGACAAACATGACCCCATCTTTCGTCATCTCAGCTGCTCCGGTCACTCCCTGCTTGGTTTTCTCCGCCGCTGCCACGACCCCATCCTTAGCTTTAGAAAAACCCTTCATGAACGCATCCATGGCTGCTCGACTGGCTCCCAAATTAAAACGCGGCTGAGAGAGAGAATGGAGGAAGAAAAAGAAAATAAAAACCTAGGAGCGTCAAAGGCACTCCCGAATACGCTCGGTGTGGGCTTATTAAAATCACACGTACCAGGACACACACACACACACACACACACACACACACACACACACACACACACACACACACACACAAATACGATGCCACCGCCCTACTTTTTCCTCCCTGATAGGTGTTGTCAAGCCAATACTACCGTCTGAAACATGTGTGCTGCTCTGGTGCCGCTGAAAAAAATCCCACCTGTAGGAACTGGTTACAGCCCAGCTCGGGGAACCATGAATGGATTTACTATTGGTTTAAATGAACAAATCAATAAATAAACTGAGCTATTGTATCGCAGTGCTATGGTGGGAATTAAGTCACGAAGCAGCCGACGTTATGAAAAAGACACAGTAATTTTAAAGAAAGAGAAGGAGAAATCAAAGAGCTGTGGTCCACGCACCTGTTTGCTTCAACTTCCTCCGCGGCGAGAATGCGATGAGTCTTCCGGGGTGACAGCCGAGATTCCCGGACCGAAAGAGCAGCAGCGAAACCGGTTTATTGTCTCTCCAAACTACTACAAAAGACGGTGTGTGTGTGTGTGTGTGTGTGTGTGTGTGTGTGTGTGTAGAGTGTCTTTCGAACAGACAGACCGACAGTGAGAGAGAGAAGGCGCTCCACAGGTTTTGACAGACGCCTCCTATCTACGCGTCGGAGCGATGGAGAAGAAGAGGAAGGGCGATTAAACCCAGTGGTGCTGATGCGAGAGAAGAGACGCTCCGCTGCTTGTCTGTCCGTCTGTCCACACACACACACACACACACACACACACACACACACACACACACACACACACACACACACACACACACACACACACACACACACACACACAGAGATTACGTAGCCCCCCTCCCTCCGTGGGTTGCCCACAGTGTGTAGATGCAGAGAGCGTTTACCTCCCAAAAAATCATCAACCTGCTGAATGCATCTACGACCGAGCTACCAATTAGTGGCAGCCTAATTAAAGATAACACCACTGTTCTGCTCAGTGTTTCCCGCATGTGAGCGAGATGTTAACAGGCTCGGTAGCCTTCCAGTGTCCAATGTTTCCAATGTCACTTGCTGTCAAATGGCAGCAAAACGTTAGAAGCCATATCCATTGTTAATATTGATTGATCATTTGGTATTACACACCAAGAAACGCCTGTTAATCAAGTGGAGAGCTCATAGCAACGATGTGAAAAAATGTTTTATTTAGTAAGCTTGAGAAGTTACATAAGATGGAATGATAACTGCCCCCATGCTGGGCTCTGGATGAGACATGGTGGTGACGGCACCAAAAATAAAAAATAAATAAATCAACGTCTTCCTGAATGTTACTCAGCGAACCTCTGTGATTGAGATGGCGATCTCCCTCCTTAGGAACCAGATGGCCTCAAAGCTTTTCCCACTACTGCTCTGTACGCATCTTACTCGTCCTCCTGCCAAAGTCTGTTGCTATGTTTTTCTGCCCGTGAATCATCATCCACTATCACTCACACAGACGCAACGAGTACTTTTCTCCTCCCTGCTGCTTTCCATTGTGTGAGACTCCATTCATCCGTCATATTTAAGACTCGTGAGGTTCAGGGCACCTGGGTTCGAGTTAGTATGTGGGAGCCAATGGGAGCTGAGGTAAGCTATAAAAGCTATAAAATCATACAGCCCCTACCACACTGCCATCACTTTATATCATAAAACATGTAATAAAAAGCATTTTCAATGTTATGGAACACTATTTACGTTCATAATAATAAAGGAAACAATATTCTGCGGCGAACGTATGGCTGCACTTCGCCACCGGGCCATCAGTCCAATATTCATGACGCTGAACGCGCGCGGACGTCCTGACGCTAATCCTTTGGAAGAAGTTGCAGCAACACGCTGCAGCTAAGTTACCACTACAGTACAATGTATTTGTATGGACGAGCTACAGTGCCGCCAAAAAAGGGCCACTATTTCTTAAAATGTTCTACAAGCCCAGTCGTTTTTTGGTAGAGAAACAAACAAAAATCAGCCACAGACAACCGGAATTCACCTGCTAGCATGGCAGCTAGCTCCAGCGCTGCTGATAGGAGGACGCCGGCTCTGCTGGAGCTGGGACCGCCGCGCACTTTGAAACTTCCTGTCAGTGCATTCAGAGACTGTGAATTACAACAAGGCAGCGGACATGGGGGCAAAACGTTAAAACGACGTATAGTGGCGAGCAACGCCGTTCTTCCGACTCCTGTAAGAGTGCTTTCATACATGTGATGGCGCTGACCACGAGACACGGGGCCCCGCGCAGCTCGTGGATTCACACGGGCCTTCCGCCCTCTCCCGTCCCTCTTACCTTGGATAAAAGTAAAGGACGCCGGACTTCATCGTGGGTCCCGGGACCGCACCACCAACCTGCTGAAAACAGACGTGTCTGCGAAAAAGTAAGAGGATGGATTTAACTTTTCTTTTTTTTTTTTTACTTGGCTGTTGTATGAAGGTGTGTGATGCAGTTTCTGGAGGGATGGGTGCCTTATGGAAAAGTCGACGCAACTGGGTTGCTGAAATGCTGAAGTTGAGCTTCATTGCTGGAAGTGTTGGAAACTCATCTGCACTGCTGTCATATATTCGTATGAAGAAGTAGATGGGGATGTACGGTGAGACTGCAGTTCCAGTGTTAAATCCATAAAGCCTGTGAATCTATTTGGTTTGAGTCTATATGAGCAAGAAGGTGGAATTTGTGTGTGTCACAGAAATGGCTGCAAATCATCACAATGGCCTCTGAAGTGATCTAATGATTTTGTGTGTCTGCGGTGTACTCCAGTGAAAGCCGTCCATGTGTTGTGTATGCAGCAGGACTTGTATGACAGTCATGTCAGTGAAATGAGCTCATCAGCTGGTTTGATTCACCTGTGTGTGTCCTCAGAGGTTGGTTACAATATTTTGCTCCACACGTCTGTGAAATTTCGCCTGGGTTCATAAATGTGGAAAAGTGAGTGAATTTAAAAAGAGGGTTGTTTTTAAATTTTTTGCTGTAAAAAATCAAGTTCTTATTTTGTATTGTGGCCTGTGTGGGATTTGGATGGCTCTCCTGTCACTAACAGACTCAAAAATGTGTAAGTGTGTTTGCTTCCATAGTCACATTGTTGTGAAAGAAACCAAATTTACCTACCGTCTGGCAAAAAAAATGTGAAGAATGAACCTTTCGGCCGTGCAGACAAGTTAAGTAGACATTTCTCAGATCAGGTGCTCCCGCTCTTGCCTCTGAACATTCCCTCAATCCACAATTCATTTCTTTGGGGAAAAATGACAGCAACATTTTGAAGATTTCCAATTATATGGACAGATGGATGAGGATGCCGACAGCACACAGCACTCTGATATGAGGGGTGTTACTCCGCATCCACGGCTTTAGCCTAATCTCACAGATTCATACGGGGGTAATTCCTGCATGTCGACATCTTAAATGAATCTTTTCTTTTTTTTCCCCATGTCAAACCAGCAATTCCATCTGCATGAAGACACAAAGCATGTTCACGGTATCAGTCACGCTGTCGGTCACATGGCGTCAATCATGGCAGAGCCGTCATGGCCCCGGGCCATTTATCATGAGCTGGACGGTCTCGGCAGCCCACAGGCTCAATTAGAGGACCTGATGGTCGCCGACCTTTTCTTTGTATGTTTAAAAAAAATTAAAATAAAATTCTGTAATCCTGCGTTCACATGACACCGCAGGACGTTTTCTTTACTGGCCATATGTGCTTAACGGTGGGTAGATGTATGTATATGTGATGAGTCATACATTACTTTTAGCGAATCATTGCTAATGTTCACGTGGTCGTACGTGTTCTGTGGTATCACAATTGACTGACTCAATATCTGTTTAAAAAAGAAAAAAAAGTCACTTCTGCACATTCTGTCCATGTGGCCCCAGGTGAACTGTAAAGTTACCTGTAGTTAGGAAATTACTGACCTAAATTCAACCAGACATTATCAAGAACTCTAATAATATAAAGCCCTCACACCATTTTATTGTAGTTATTTTTTATTTGATTTTAACTCTACACTACAGTTCATATACATGTTGGTCTTTACATGTGGCACTAACCAGTGACCTGTCTCACAGATACTGGCCTGTTTAATGACTTCTGTCAGGTCTGAAAGAGCACGGGCAGGCAGCAAAGCAGCATCATTTATCTTCCTGTCAGCTGGACGCGTCATGAAGGGCTTGTTTTGTCAGACGCGACGCGCGACCATAGGTCATACCGACGAGGGATTGGTCCGTGGAACAGGAGAACTTTCTTCTGGCATTCCCTGCACGGCGTTGAGAGAGAGGCACGTCTCGCAGACACAGTTTCTGTCATCAGGAGCTGTCCATGATAACGAGCTGCCGGTTCGAGGCTTTTTCTTAAATGAACTGCGTGTATTTTGAGCACTTGTGTTTCTGTGAAGCTGCACATTTCTCTGCTTTTATGTGTTGCACTGTGAACTGCTTTTGTATGTGATGGTGATATGCAAATCAATGTTGAACTGAATTGGAAAGTCGTAACGACCCACCGGAAAAAAAGCTTTCTTGAGGTTTTCATTATTGAAAAGTCTACTTCAGTTTTATTTAAAAAAAAAACAGCCAAATGACTGTGGACAGCAGAAAATTACCCATTTATGCCTTCACTCTGCACTTCTCAGTTGAATTCTGTATAAATAACCACCCGCAATGAATCATGGCGAGGAACGATGATGGGATTTACAGAACCTGTCTCCAAATCTGTTCCTGAGTGTTTTGATAGACGCCGCTCGAAAGTCGGCTTTGTCATCCTTTTGTCCATCTTTATGCAGTTTGCAGTGATAACTTTTGAAATCTCACACTTGCTCTGTTACATAACCAGACACAGTGCTATCAGGACATAACTGTGTGTGTGTGTGTGTGTGTGTGTGTTCACTAGAAGAGGAAAGTTACAGTCTGCTGTACCAGCCAGGCACAAAGAAAGAGGCTTGTTGGATAAAAGACTCATCAAACCTCTGTACGGCTGCTGCAGCTCTGCCCCGCTGTCACCAGTGGCCACACTGTAATTGCCTTGTCTGCTCATCTTTTTCTCATTCTTCCTGTGTGTGTGTGTGTGTGTGTGTGTGTGTGTGTGTGTGTGGGGAGTGTGCGTGGAGATCCATACCAGATTGCCGCTGAAGAATTAAAAGCACAGAAGTTTATGGTGAAACTCTTTTTTTCCCTGAGTCTGGCCTCATTAAAGATGGACTGACTGAGATCTGAAGTTGCAAACAGACTGAGGGGACTGAAAAGTGAAAACAGTGCCGAATTAATAAAGCAAGAGACAAACCTGTTTAATTAAAATAAGAAGAATGGTAAAGCATGATGACACAGGATCATTTTCATGGTGTATTTATTACAAGTTCAGGTGTTAATGGATTTCACATGAATTTATTTCATGTTGTTATGTAGTGCCACCTACTGTAGGACGCATGCTACCGCTGTTTGACCCCACTCACCTGGATGAGAGCAGGATCAGCGATATTGATCTCTCACATACATGAAACTGTAATCACCTTTAAATCGTCTTAGACGTCACGCTGTCAGCTGATGCATGTCTGCCTTAGATGAAGGAAGCCCTGTTATCGTTTTTTTTTTTTTATTGAAAAACTCAGAATATTTTTTTCTATGGCTTCAACACTAAACAACAATTAACAGATGTACACTTCCATAACACACTTAAACACACAGGCTACTATAATTGAATCTTGAATTGTCTCTGTGCTTTATCTGTTGTCATTAACATCAGTGTGTATATCAGATTCCCTGCTCGAGGACATACGGTTTGATTTGTTTGTTTTATGAAGCTCTCCGCTCTCCATTCTTGTCTTTCTTTTCTTTCGGTGATGCATCCATCCAAATAATGAGCTCACAGACACTTCACTCTCGCTGTCTTCGCCTGGACATTGTCCACGCTTTGAATCATCAGACGCTTGGCAGACCACGTAGGAGTGCTGACTGTTGCTGGTGAATTAGTCACTCCCTGGGCGTTGGTAGTTGTTCCAATCCGCCGGTGGGTGCAGCCGCGAGAGGTGACGGGGCGATCGTCTGTATGGGCGCTGCAGTTGTTTCTGTTATTTGTTTGTGTCAAAGGTGTCGGTGTGCGCCCCGTGGAAAGGGTGATTGCTCATTTTAGGTTTGGACATGTTCAGTCATGTCTTTGTAGCCCTCTGTTGCATTTAAATGCACCTTTTTTATTTAGAAGAAAAAAAAAATCCATATGGTGCCTGAAAGCATGTTTACCCAGATAGTTCCCAGCTAATATTTTGGACTCTTTGCCTTAAATTTGTTGTTGTTGTTACTAAACAGTACGTGTCTTGTGTGATACTTTTTACTTCATGTTAATAATTATATAATTTCACTGCTGTTACTGCCAATCGATCCCTTCTGTTGCATCTTCATAATTTCACTCTTTTTCTTGATAATAAAATAAAAATTAGATTCAGGATCACAAAATTAAAATTTGCTGTGTCTCATTCACCTCCATCTTATTCTATTATTTTATTAAAACGGAAACCTTCCATACTGGAGCTTTACAGTGAAGGAGATTAGTCACTGTATGTTTCACACGAATGTCCTCTTCATTTTACTTAATTATACTCATTATACTCATTTGCCTTGACTTGATATTCTAAATGAAGTCCATGAAGCCGGCCGTACTTTGCTCATACTTAATGAGTCATACAGGATACAAGGACACGCTTGAATGAATTTCACCCACTATACGGTCGTTTTTTGGGAGTGACCCCTTTGGCTATGACTAAGGTAATTATACCGGTGGGACGACACCTAACAAATCGACCGAACCTTACACAATACCTCACTTCAGCTTTTGTCCCCTCCCACTCGGCGGACGATTCGACGTTCCAGTTACCGCAGGTGAAAATCCCACGCAGCCCGTCTGCGGTCCGGACGGGGCCGCTCGACCGGCTTTGTCGTTACAGATCGGCCCCCGTGATGTTCATGGCGTCTCGCAGACCTTCTTGGTTATGATACATGTAGCATGATTGTGTTCATACGATTTTGATACACTTTACCTTTTGAGAATAAACTGAAATTTGTCCTCACACAAGTCTGACGTTTATTTCATGAAGCATGAGTGCCTTTGTATAACATGGTATAGAAAGTGCCTGCCTGCACAGAGAAAGTGTCACTAGATGGCACCATAAGATACCAAGAACAGCAGAGTCACATATCTGAATGATATGCAGAGTACCTTTGTGTATGTGGGCTAAACTGGGAACCAGCCTGTTCTGGCACATATTTCAGATTATTGTATCATACAGTTTTATCAGTTAAACTGTAAATGTCGTTTAACAGCGCTAAATGCTAACAGGAGAACAATGTTACAGTCTGAGTTACCAGAAATTGTTGGATGGCGGAAAAAAAAGTTCTGAAAACAACACAAATAAAAAACAAAACAGCACAAATAAAGACAGAAACTATTAAGCGTATGTGATAGAGCGGTGGATGGGCTAATAAAGATGCAATATTTCTTTAAGAGATCTCGGGAGAAGACGAGGGAATTGTGCAGCTGCGATTCGCCGGACGCAGCAGATTGTTGTCCTCAATCACACCGACACGATCAGCAGTCCGGACAGGTGGCGTTGGTCATCAGGCCCGCTGTAGCTGGCAGCGGTTCAGCAAGAAATGTCACCTCGAGAGGACGGCCGTACATCTAAATGAGCGCCGGAGAAACCCGGACGGAACTTCCATGTTAAGATTGCAGCGTGACCCAAAAGAGGAGAAATTATATGACGCGAAGGGAGAGGGAGAGGAAGGGCCTGAAAGTGACGAAGGAGAAGACGTGCCACGGTTGAACACCGAAATCTCTTTCCCAGTATCTCCAAAATCTAGGAGGGAGGAAAGACGAGCGGCTCCTCGGTCCAGCGAGCGTGCACATGTGCTGATTCACAGCTGCCCAGGAAATGATAATAGATGAGTGGAAAACACGAGAGGGATCATGTGATCAAATGAATGAATCCAACGCTGTATCTCAAGCCATCTTTATCCATTTCAGCTAAATTCTTAAAACGCTGGCTGAAACCATTAACAGTGAAATGCCTGGGAAGATGATGGTCGGTAACGGCTTCCCATAGGGAACTCCTGCATTAGAAGTGAGAGTGAGCCGGGAATTTATGGTGAAGCTTTGCCACGTAACCGTTGTACAGTACGTCTGGTATGAGCCTCTCACGTGCCGGTAGCGGTTGAGTGCATCCAAGAAATCCAAGCACCAAAAACTAGCAGAACTTGTAAAATCTCTGGGTGACAAACAGCGACCACTAGGGTCAGATTGGATTCTGTCCCTCTAACTTTAAATGCGCTAAATAACCGTAGAGGAGATCTCATCTCTGTGCCAACGGGTGATAACTGGACTTTTTATGTGTCAGGTGAGCAGATGCACAATTCAAAATGTCATGCTAATGCTGCTTTGTTTGCGCAAGCGTCTGCTAACATGAGCCATATGTTATCCGTATCAATTTTATAAGGTGATAATATGTTAATATTGTACAGATGCTGCTCTCCCTGAAATGCCCTTCCCCCCGAATCCATTATTGCTGGTTTAAAAGCAGTGTTGCAAGCGTTCAGGTATTCATAATCATGGCAGGCATCTGTTCCTTGCAAAAAAAAAAAAAATCAAGAAACAGCAGCAGCTCCTGTAAACCCGCTGTACCCAACAAACAGACACGGTTAGCGACAGCATTTAGCTGCTGCAGAGCCCGATGCTAACCCCAAGCTTTGGTTGAGACTGAAAAAAATGCAATAAATCTAAAAGAAAAGTGAAATAAATATGTGTTTGCTGACACGTTGGCCATAATTCAGCCATACCTTCACACGGTGACACTATGTCCATGTCAGTCTGTTCCCCTGTCCCCATGTGGCCAAAAGAGATGTTATGTGTAGATGTCGCGAACAAAAATCTGCTGTCATGAATGCTAATTTGTTTTCCTCCTTTGATGGATAGACTGAGCCAGGCCGCCACCCATGAAACACACGCATACGTTTGTTCTTATTTGAAAGTTATCGCTAGGTTATGAGATCCTGCGTTCATTCATGTTCACGGATAAAGCGCTAAAAATGAGCAAGCCTTCCTGTTTAGGAGACGGCGCCCTTTTTTTGTTTACTTCTCGGTGAGCAGTAAGTGTTTCCGGAGTTTGCTTTTCGCCGTTAGCGTCCTTAAAGTGAAAGGAAGAGCAGCTTTGCCTCAAATAATGCTTTCGCTAAACGACGAGAGGCTCCTGCTCAGCGCGGACGCTCGGAGACTAATAATTCGTACGCAATTGCTGTTGGGGCGGCTGATAAGAGGACGCAGCGGACGCTCGCCGGTCCTGACAACTACTCACTTGAGCACTGTGAAATGAGTTTTTCTTTCTCGGCCCACAATCACGGGTTCAAAGTGGAGCCGTGCAGCTTTCAGGAGGGAAGGCGACAGGCTTGATGGATGGCTGACTGTACAGTATATACAGCTGGGAATCCGCCGCTGCTGTTGTCGGCGTATCCCGGCAACGCGGATCGAGACGACAACCTCAGGTCTTAATTAGTTAAGGATGTCTTCTTCAAAACATTTCCATTAAAGACCAGGGAAGACAAAGTAGGGGTGGATGGTAGAAGGAAAGATTCAAGATTGGTGTTTTCGGGACCGAGTCCATCCCTGAGAAAATTCCTTGAAATTTCCAGAGTAGTTTACATGTGAGGAATCCATCGACTTGAGGGGAAAAAACAGAGTTTTTCCTGCGTTGACCAACTGGATTACCCTCACCTGGGGTTTTGTGTGACTGCCAAGAGCCTCACGAGGCTCACTCACAAATCTCAACATGACAGCGCATTCATCAGACGTCCATTAAGTACCACAACGCTGCAGGTCATTTATCGTTGTTTTTGATTTCTGCCAGTTACAGTTGCGATCGTGATTGAAACCAAATGAAACCTGTTTTTTTTAACCCCCCCCCAGCGTGTTGGGCCTACCATCACATGCCCAAAAACACACACACACACACACACACACACACACACGTGCTTCTCTGCAGTGCTCGAGGAAGGCCCGTGCAGCTCTGGTGCCACGGATCTGTGGTTTCCAGTACAAATCTCTGGCAAGGGAAGAGGCATTTTCACTTTGGCCTGCTGCTGCACAGCATCAGTCACTGTTTCATAACAACACGCTCCGCTTGTTTTCTCAACATTACCCAACAACGGCGAAACCAGGACCTAAGGCGAGACGTATCGGGTTTCACAATCGGTGTGATGTAAAAACCATTACAGACGCTCAGATCGCAGGAGCTGCTCTTTCATTTCAGCCACGAGGATTTCATTTACAGGTTTGGTTGTTCGCCGTCACACCTGAGGCCTGAGCTGGTGCCGTGAAACTCCTGAAGGTTATCGCGGCGCGCGGAACATCTGCCTCGGTCCCAGGACGTACGCGCTTGCGTGGAAGGATGAAGTGCTACAGCCACCGACACCCAGTTCATGATATCATGTATGGTGTGTGTGCATGTGTGCGAGCGTGCGCTAGTGTTGCTGTTGGAGGGGATCCAGGCGTGCAGATGGCCCTGGTTTGTGTTTGCGCTGAACGGCTGCAAGCCTCCCGCCTCCCTTAGTGACCGTGACAAATCATGCACGCACACGCACACACACACACACACACACACACAGAATAATACACACTGACGTTTTCAATGGTCAGGTCTCTCCGTAGTCTTCCGAAGTGCGGCTTTGATGCTGAGAATTATTCTTTTACAGGCCCGAGTTAATCTTCTGGATGATTTGAGTGATGAGACATTTCTCAAGGACTTCCTCGTAAACCAGCAAGCGTGCGCAGATACAGCGTTGGTATGTTGTTTATATCCACAACAGAAACACAGCAGACTCTAATTTCTGGTGCCTGGGAAAGCCCATGTCGGCCGTGACGTCTTTTCAGGTGTGTCCCCGTCTATATATAAAGACAAAGCTCTGTTTGTTCCAGATGTTTTTATGGGAAGGTGACAGGTAGAAGTAAGTCTACCTGCTTTCACCTGTGCACGCTTGCTGGCCCGCGGCCACTACTATAGCAACAACAACAACAACAGGCCAGGAAAGCCTCGCCGCACTTCCTGGGAGATCCTCTGGTATGCGAGCTCAAGTCTGGGCTAATGTTTGTCTACTCAGGAATGTTGCCTGGGCGACCGGAGGCCACGGAGGAGGGAAACCCCTTATCTGCTGACATTGTCGTTCAAACGTTGTCACGGTTCAAAGGCCGCGTAGGTAGAGATGGGAAAAAAAAGAAGAAGAAGAAGGGGGAAAAAAAAGACGCACAGGCACACACCTTAAAGGTTGGCCTATATACATTATGTGCGTCGCCATGGAGATACTGTTTGGGTGGAGTGTACGCTCCACAGGGCATGAATAGCTGCAAAGCCGAGACAGAGGAAAGAGGGAAAAAAAAGGGCGTCCCCTTGGCTTTGACTCAGAGCCGGTAGACTTGCACTTTCGAGCGAGAGGGCGCCGAAGACGTCGATTCATGAATGAGCTGCAAAACCATAGGCCTGTTTATGTTTGCGAGAGACGGGGAGGGTCGGATTCGAAAGCGCTCGCTCAGAATGTGGAATGCGATTGCGACACAGTTTTTTTTTTTCTCTCTCTCTCTCTCTCTCCACTGCGAGCGTAAGTGTTTGTGTAGTTGCTCGCTGAATCTCATGACTCCAGATCTGGCCCGTGCTTTCAGATGGGGATTTGGCACATGATGCGCAGGGATCACTTTCAAGCCTTGATAAGCTTATGAGCAATACATGTCAGAAAGCATTTTGCACGATTTATAAAAGAAATGCATGACGTGTTGGGTAATGCTATCAAACAGCAGAGTATCGTGTTTTCTGTGCGTAAAACCTCCGTTCTGTTACACTTGCACACATATTGTTTTACATATTGCATTTGGCTCTATGTCAGTATTTAATCTTGGTGGAGAGGAACTGTGGGTTGAAATAACAGATGTTACCGGATACAGTAAGAGGCCTTTAAGCTGAGAGCTGCGTGCTGCGTTTCCATCATAGTGCAGAAGGTGATGACAAAACCTTGATGACTTGACATTGAAATACATGAAATGTCAGTCCGCTAAAAACCTCCACAAAAAAACCCCCCACACGTTTTCTCAACCAGAAGGGTCCCACGTTCGGAAAGCCAACGATGCGAATCCCTGTCAGCTGGTGGGAATTCTGAAAAACCCCCCAAAAAAAACGCTTATTCATGTGACCCATCTGAGAAATTCACTGTTTCCAGACAGGAGTGCAGCGAGGCCGCGCATTTTGATCTGAGGATAAAGCGGCCAAAGTAGCACTGTGCGAGCGTTGCTATGCCTCAGATCAGTAGCCAGACTTTTACACTTCAGCATGCTGATTCAAGCGCATGTCATTAAACCCAGAGAGATGTTTTTGAGCTGTTTCTCCCACAGTATCTGTCAGAAAACTCCTGTTCTGCCTTTGCTGAGAGCTCTCCGACTGAGGAGCGTGCTGATTCGCTTTAAGCGACCCCACCGCTCTCCTCCGGCTTACAAAGCCAAAAAAAGTCTGCTTGTGTTTCACTCTGTAACATCATCTCACCTCCTCCTTGTGTGCCAAACGGAGCATTCGACAGGCATCATACGCCGCCGCGTGTTCGTTAGAAATCACCATCTCTGCCAGGATGAATAATTTAATGCTCTGTTCTCAGTCCGAATCGAATGTTTACGTGAAGCGGGCTCGGTCAGACTCGGTGAACGGACTTGCATCAGTCTGCAGCCGGCGAACGCGATGAGACGCTCTCGGCCCTCGTTGTTTCGGCCACAAGCCGCCGCCTCCTGCTGTCCTTGTCGAAAGCAGCGGATTTTCCACTATCGGTGAATCAGAAATGAATTCCCGCTCAGTCGGACGAGCGGCTTGCCTCGTGTTCCCCGACGTTTGTTTGCGAGCTCGTGCTGGAAGCTCTTTTTTTTTGTCATGTGCGCTGGAGCTCTTCTCGGCATGTCTCGGGTTAGTTTTACTGTACCGCTTGAGTGGAGCGCCACACCGGCACAGACAGCAGCGGATTAACACAGCTGCGGGGGTGAGACATTTTGCGGAGTGTGAACTATGAGTCATCTCTCGCTGAAGATAAATATTATGTTTTTCCTCTCGCCGACGTGATCTGCGATTTGCATGCAGCGCTCGGGATGATTTGGCTGTTCTCAGCTTCTTTTTCACTTTTCCAGTTGAACTCCATTTACTCTTATTTGCAACACACGCGCGCACACGCTCACACACTGATGTTTCCTGCACTGTTTCCCTGAAGGGATGTGTAAACATTTACTTATGAATCATTAGTGATGATAAACCTAAGCTAAGCTAAACCATTGATCAATATTACACCATGTCTTCCTATGGAGTCCTCAGGAAGATGCCCTGTAGGACAGCCAGATATATCAAGTGACCTTTCCTTTGATAAACAACATTTAAGGATGCCACGGCACCTAATCAATTTGGCTAATGTTAATGTATGCATTGAAATATTGATTGAGGGATGATCTCCCTCCCGTGAGGAGAAGCTCGTTAAAAAACATAATCCCCTGAGCATCCAGCCAGCAGAAAAAGATCAGACGGGGTGTTTCTGCTGAGGTTGACCTGCTGAATTAAAGATCAACAACAAAAAAAAGAGAAAAAAATCAAATGTACCCTTAAATGAGCATCAATGATTTATGCCTAAATCCTACATCTATAAACAAGCATTTGTTTAATATATTAAATTTCAAACAGGCACGGTCTCCTCTCAGAAGGGGAGGCGCTGGAGGGGGAAGCGTTGTTGCGTTTCCCCGCTTTTTGTTGCAAACTGAGTGACTCACATCAGCAGGTGCGTTATGCTTGTCTACAGCTGACAAAACCGAGATTATCCAGAGCGTTTTATTGTCGTTTCAGGATGAGGTATTGAGCAAACACGGGCCGACGGAATGAGAGAACAAATAATGGAGCCATTAGCGTTTACACGCATGTCCCGATGAAGACGTGCGCAGATAGAAACCCGGCAGTCCCTGAGCCCTGAGGAGGGTCTGAGCTCCTCGGTGGCAGGAAACGGTTCGGTCCCTGGGCACAAGCGACCCGTTTTCAGCGCTCGTTTTTGCCTTGGGAAAAGCGACTCACTGCGATTTCGCCTGCGGCGCAAACAGGAATGGCAGGGTGCTATAAAACATGTCATTTGCGCGTTTGAGATTTATTGAGAGTCCGAACAAGTCGAGCTGGTTCCTCAAAGCGGTGATGGACAATGGGACCTGGGAACACAAGTGAAATGATTTTCTACGCTTGTGTCCACACCCTTGTGTGGAGCCATTGTTTCTATGAAGATGCACAAATGTACGCGTGCGTGTGCGCGCTGGACGATGACGGTATAGGAATCCTGTACTGTGACTCGAAATCTAAAGATGACGATGACATGACCGTCAAATGTTTTGTGCTTGATTCAAAATGACGCACGCCTGTGCATCTCCCGAGATTAGATGATGATCGATACCGTTCGTGACGATTGCGTCTGTGCGTGAAGCCCGAAGCGTGAGCCAGGAGGCGATTAGCTTGGATTAGCTTAGCATAAAGACCGGGAGCAGGGAAAAACAAGCATTTCTCCAAATTTTAAAAAATTTATCTGAGATAGTTCTGTACACAAACAGAGGCTGGGCTGTAAATATTTCTTAATGAAGACGGGTGACTTCCTGGAGTCTTGTAGTCAAGAAATACCAGATTTTCACCATCCTGATGTGGGTGAAGCTCCAAAACAGCGGATCCTACAATTCCCAACTAGATGGCATCTTTTGTTAAGCCCCTCCCCCATCTGGTAAGCAAGCCCACATGCAAGCCTTCGGTTTGAAGCGCGCAGATGACGAGATGCCGAGCTGAGCGATTTTCACCGAACTCGACAGGAGACGTCGTCGCCCGTTCTCCGCAGTTAACCGACTTCGACGTGAAAAACGGAGGCGGACCGACCCGAACCTCCGCTCCGCGCACCTCGACCTCGCTTTGGCTCTTCGGTGACCCCGCTCGTGTTCTCTCCCTCCGTCTGCACTTCCTCGTGTTACAGGACTGATCTAACATTGCGGCGGATGTTCTGCCGGCCTCAGGTCACAGATGACTGACAATTACAGCTCTCATTGTGTTTCCTCCAGTTTTTCTACAGTATATCTACCCCCCCACCCCCTGGCCTTGTCCTCCCTATTCCTGCTTCCCAGCCGCCTTCTGTCCCCTCAATCAAAGCGGAGAAAGATTTAGAGAGGAGGTAAACACTCTGGTTTTATGATTGGGCCCCTTCTTACAGCGTGGCCTATATAATTGAAAAGCCCTCGGAGACTATTTTAAGACACTAGTGGGAACAGGCTTCCATGTGTGCGCCATGGCTGGGAATGGGGATCTTTCTTTCTCTCTCGCGTTCGCTGATTGCTAAACAAGTACGGCGTCTTCAGCTGGTTGTCCTCTACGATTACCGCATTGTGTTGAATATGCGGGGAAGTCAAACAAAAGCCTAAAACAAGTATCTGCCGTCTCACCGCCACGGCTGCAATCTGTCACTTTTTTTTACACAAAGCAAGAATGGGGGAATTTCACAATCAAAGAGAAGAAAAGAAGCTGCACTGTCACAACTGGCTGTGCGCGTCTCAAACAGGTTTTACTCAGACCATCTGTTCTTCACGCCGCTCTAAGTCCCAGACCACCAACATCCCGCAAACCAAAATTAACGTTGTTTCACTCTGAGTAAAAAAGTTTAAACAAACAGAAATATCAGCAGTCAGCGTCTCCTCTCTACCCCTGTGTCAGCCATAATAGACTCTTTGTTCGGTTGAAATTATAAAGTCTTATTTTGGACTTCGTGTGCATGTGTCGACTCGCTCTGCCTGCGTCATAATGATAACTGCTATGTACCTAAGATTTAAACTTAGAACATCTGTAAAGATGAGAAGCAGGGCAGAAGATTTCAGCGACACGCTGCCAGACCAAACAAACTCATTTTGTGTGTTTGTCGCGCTTGGACGGGACACAAGGACACCCTTTTTAAATAAACTCCTCATACTGTCTCCGACAAGGTGAAATGCTGCGCGAGGATGCAGTGAGAGATTTTATGGTCGACCGGAGCTTCCTAACCCGAAGCGCCCTGAACTCGTTGCACTTTGTGCTGAAGGTGGGGAAGCCAGATTCCAGATGCAGATTAAGTTGGCACAGTCGGGACATGCATATTCCCAAGTCGCTGAGAACAGGTCTGACTTCACTCGTCAGCCTGAAACGCTGCGCATGGCACAGAAGGGAAGCACCTGCCGGCATATTTCTAAGCTTTGCCCAGATACTTTAATGATAAACGAGGCTTAAGCGTCTCTTTGTGGCTGGGCCGAAGTGCAGCGGGCTTGGTTCAGCACGTTAACTTGCTCCTATTCGCTGGCGAAACCAAAACAGGGACAGAGTAAAAATGTGACCTGATGGTAGCCTTTGATAAAAAGTTAAGGGATAACCGAAGGTATCAGGGGAGCTTGCCAAATATCACATCTCATTCGTAAAACTGGCTTACAGTATGTTGACAGTTAAAGACAGTTTAAGTAGGTTGAGAGAGCACTGAAATATCTCTCTATCTTCACTTCAAAATGCGCAGTCGCATGAAAAGCAAACCTTCCATGCCACTTGTGGCAAAAAGATCTTTTTTTATATATAGAAATATTGCCCCATAAAGCCATTTAAGTCACACCAAGGCACGCTCCCCCCCCTACCCAACTCTCAACAAATAGGCCCACGACCACATGAAACACACACTCTGCTCTCGTTCCATTCACCATTACTGCGTTAAGTCTCTCTGCAGGTTCTGTTCGCCAGCGTTTTCCCCCGTGCGCCGATATTTGTTCGTGTTTGATGAGTGGGGGAGAAAAAAAATGACAGAGGAGAAGAAAAGTGGGCAAATGTCCGGTAATTCATGAAAAAACGGTTACAACGAGTAAACCCGCAGCGGGCCGGACAAGTGGCGCGAGTTTTGCCGTTGACGCTGACGATTCGACCTGTCAAAGGAAACTGTGTAACATTAGTGGACGTAAAAATGTACAAGGGCTTTTCAGGGATATGTAACTTAACACCACTCGCGCTGTGGCCCACTAATACTGTAATGTGGCGGAGGACCCAGAGTACGCAGGTTTCATTACACCCAATCATGACGGATGGATTTCTGGGCCAATGCATTGTGTAAGGACTGATTACTGATTACGCTGAAATTCGGGACCCCAATCGGCCCATTTTCGGTGGATTAGCTGCGATTCGCTCACAGGGTTGAGGCCAATTTGCGTGGCACTTTGCACTGAGCTCGTACTCGGCGAACTCTGACATGTGATTTCTGCCGCTGACTAACTACGAACGTTTTGGACAGCGCTGAAGTTTGAGACCCCCGCTATAGGTGAAGCTACATCGGCTGTGTGGCAGCGTTCAGTTGTGTGTGACCCGCTCATCTGAATGAGAAGCAGTGCCGTTAGGAACAGTCCAGTTCCCCCCACAGTCTTCATGCTAAGCTAAGCTAACCCCCCTTTGGCTGTATATCTGCATACACTTGAGCGACATGAGAGTTGTCCGTCTTTTCATCCAACTTTCAGCAAAAAAGGGTAAATACGTGTATTTCCCAAATTTCCTCCAATCATCTGCCGTTGTCTGTTGATGCAGACCCCCCCCCGCACGCAAAGCACCGCATCAACACGAACTGACATTTAAAATAAAGAAGGCGGCAGAAAACGGCGGCCAGCGAGAGCCGTGCGAAGGAGCCCTGCAGCGAGACACGAGAAAAGCGTGTTTCCAGATTTCAAAGTCCGCCACAATCATTACATTTGATTCCAGAAAAAGATCAAAGCGAGCAGAAGGGAGCCCGCACGCTGCCGACATCAGGAAAAGCTCCTCACCAGAGGTCTACCAAAATAGATGCTTTTTTTTTTTTTTTACAGTACACTCGACCGTGCCTGAAAATCAGCGCTCGTTTCCATTGGTGGAGCTTCCACAGCGCAGTGTATCATATATAACTACGAACGTGACGGAGTGTGGCCAGATATATATTTTTTTTCCACATTTGTTACAGGCAGTAAAATGATTAACAGCATTAGAGAATGACTTGTTTTATGCACGTCCTCTGTGGCGACAGCCGGCATCGCCACGCCGTCTCTGCACAATAAAACCCAGCGGCACTAAGTTACTCGACAGAAGCTCTCGGTCGCCGTTGCGCAACATAGCAGGGATACACACAGAAGGTAAACAATGTTTTCAGCGCTCGCGCGGCAGTTCAGATACGCCTCTGAGAGCCCGTTAACCGACTGCCCTTTGACCCCTGGCACTGTTAGGTGTGCGGTGATGGATCTTAATAAACCATCTCATCAAAAAATATACTTTTTTTTATCTTCACCCTGCATACTGGGAATGAAATGCCACTTTTAACTCCTGCAGTCTGGTTTTAACTTTGAACTGGCTTTTCTGACTTTAAGGGCCAGAGCGCTTTACGACCGCAACAAAAACACTTTGCGGAAAGTCTTTAAACGAGGCTGCAACTGCTCGTCTACAGAGCAGGTAGGGCACCTTATTTGCTGTTCATGGAATATTTAATTAGAGAGCCCTAGATGTGCTGGTAGGTGGATTTATTTTTTAACCTTTGGACAAGACCCCCCCCCATGCTAACCCAAGCTAACCAGGTGTTAGCTCCAGCCACGTATAAATACAGCCGTTTGATTCTTCCCATGAAACACTGTCAGCAATAAAGGACAAAATCATATTTCCCCAAATGTCAAATTTTTCCTTCGAGCCGTGCCTCTTACAAACAGGTGTAAAAGTGAACGGTGGCTTTGAACGAACGCTGCGTGCGAGCGTACGCTCTCGCACACGAGCCCACTCCCCAAGGGATTAAAGAGTAGACCACGATCCCCGGCTCTGCTGGCTCTTCATTATAGTTAGCCCTAAATTAAGAGCCACTTCAATAACAATAAAGCAACAGCAGGCAGGCTAATGAAAAAACAACTGCGCCGTTTCCAGCGTGCGAGTCCGACCCAGACTTCACTCGCACCCACCAGCATACTTTCCCCTTACATCAGCAAACAAGAAAACTGCAAAACCTCTTTTTATTATTCATAAAACAAGATCATATAAGCTGTCACTAGCAGCGCAGACAATATTGTGGAGGCTTTTTTAAACTGTGCGTTACGCTCTCATAAAATCCCCGCTTTTTTATTCAATACAGCATGTCTAGACTATATTTTTATTATCATTATTGCCAGTAGCTAATTAGGATTTTTATTGTGCAAGTCAATTGGGGTTTTGGTGCGCCTTTTGTTTTTCTAAGTTTTTGTCATTCCTCATGTCTCTGGGGAGATGCCAGTCGGCCAGTTAGTCAGCCACCCACTCAGACTCCGAGCTGATGGAGGAACCGCAGGGAACCACAAGGAACCACGAGGAACCAGGAACCCGTCTGCTTGTCTCTCTGAGCGTCACACCGAAATAGAAAGGGAAAGAGCCGCGCTGTGCATCAGATAAACCCTGCGGCCGAAACTGCTCGCCAAGATGTTTACCGGTTGACGGGAAGAGGTGTCACTCGGCGCTGCAACAACTAGACAACACTTCTACAGAAATGTGTGCACTGCCAACATCGGTTAGTTAGTTGTGGTTTTTTTAAAGCTCTACAATGTGTCTTTGCAGTGGATGACGCTGCCTACAGGCGAAGAGATGGGTTGCCAGTCCATCACATGTCTGAGGAAGTGTTTGGCAAATTAGTGGGATATAATTGTGCTGTATTTAATAGAAGAATAAACAAATATTCAATATTCAGTGCTCTATTATTGGATTTATCGACAAGTCAGAGTCCACAGCTCACCTGAGCTGCAAATCTTTGCCCTGTGTGAGGACTCTCATGCAAATACAGGGAGAATTCATGCAAAACAACCCGACTGACCGGCCCTCTTACCGTACACGTACTCAGTGTTTATGTAATGCACTTCCACCATAAATCCATTCAGAAGAATGGCTCTCGCCACTTTAACAGTCGGTTTTAAGTTAAACGTCTCGGCAGCTATTGGACCGATTTCCACGGAATCTGTTACACGCATTCATTTTCCCCCGCACCAGCTTACAATACTGTACTGTTTGGCCAAATACCTATAAAACTACTGACCCTCCCACTGCATCTGCTGTGCCATGTGCACACCTTCTAGAAACCGCCTCCAGACTTTCTTTTAGGCTGACAAACAACCGACATCTCATAAATTGTCTTCAGCACAATTAATCTGCTTTGCCACTTTCAAACTTTTTTTTTTTTTGCAGTACCTGGGGCTTTCCCCTCTGGTGATACAGTATATGAGTAAATGAAGCAATTTTTTTTGCTGCAGCAGCAAAGTGCACGAATTCATTTGATTTAATGTATTTAATGATATTTAATGCACCGGGGTTGCAGTTGTTCACATCGACTGTCCTGGACTGAAATACTTCTGGTGATGTATGCGCCATAAATGCAATTTACTGTAACGTGGATACTTTTTTTTTTTGCCCGTCATGTGCAGTAAAATGTACTTTGAGTCGTTATTATCTCCTAAAGCATATCCCACAGTAAGTATTTCAACTTAACTTTTAAAGTCTTGCACGACTTTGGAAAAACACTTTTGTCCTTAAGCCCATGCATGTGCCAACACTGATAGTTCCATGGAGTGTTCATGCTCCATTGCAACTACAAATTACCCATTAAAAGAAAAAAAAAATCACATTTCCAGTGTGCATGAAACCTTGACAGATTCTTTTTTTTTGGGTGGGGGGGGGGGTTGCAAACTGTGGAGAAAAGAAGAGGGAGAGTCACACGGACACAAAGACAGGGAAGGAAAACTGAAACCGAAAGCAGCCCAAAAGCTGGATACAGTGTAAGGCAGATGTGGTGCTGGTGATGCTCCTCATAATAAGAGGCGGTGGTTGGTGTCATGTTGCGCCCTCGGCCCCATCCTCCCTCTCCCTCTCTCTCCCTCCCTCCCTGCTTTGCTTTTCCTCTCTCTCTCTCTCTCTCTCTCTCTCTCTGTTGCCCTGGCTACTTTGGTCCTGGCTTTACTTACCCCCCCCAGACCTCACATTCAAGGCGCAATTACCCCTGAGGACGTCATCGGCTCGTTCTCTACTCCACAGCTGTCGTTGGTGGCGTCCAAAGGAGCGAGAGAGAGAGAGAGAGAGAGGATGGGGGTGGGGGTGGGGTGGGGGGGGGTGGCAGAAGAAGTTCCCCTTCCCCATGCCTCTTCCTCGACGTTCCCTGGAGAAGGACTGTCAGGGTGTCATCGAGGCCTGTTTGTGTGTCCTGATGACTGTGAGGTAAACAACAGGTGTCACATATGGGAGACCTGGGGCGGAGGTGTGTGTGTGTGTGTGTGTGTGTGTGGGGGGGGTCATCTTAGAAGGGATTAGCTAAAATAGCATACAGTAGATTGGGTGACACAACAAGAAACTTGAGGCATTGTTTGTGCTGGCAGTAATGCCTAGCTGGCCCTCCGGCCCACACACACACACACACACACACACACACACACACACACACACACACACACACACACACACACACACACACACACACACACACACACACACACACACTCTGTCCGTTTCTTCCTTCTTAGAGGCAAAGACAATTTTTTTGCGATGCCGCTTGTTGATGTGTGAGAAGCCATGAGGATTTTGGCCGCAGCATTCTCCACGTTTTGTGGGCGATATTGAACGTAGCGTCTCTGAGGACTTTTTTTTTTTTTGTTTTAATGGTAAATAATCATCGCTATCAGGCCCCTGTTTTATCAGCTGAGGGGCCATGATGTTAATGTATGCAGACCGTGGCGCTCGGGCTCATTGCTCAGATCATTAAATCAACTTTCTGCAACAAGTATAATACCTTCTGTGTCATTTCACACAGGCTGCGCCGCCTTACGGGGCTCTGTGGGTTTAATCCTCTCGTCCGAGCGAATCCATACGCTGAAATTTGCATGAGATGAGCTGATTAAAGACGGGGAAAGAGAGAGATGACAACTGTGACTGCACACCTCGGTATTTCCCCAAGCCTGACGCTATGTCGCGTAGCTATTTGCTGTGTGGTGTGGTAGTGCCTTTGGTGTGAGATACTGCTGGAGGATGAAGCCTGTGCGAAACGGTTACTTCTTATAATTTAGCAGCAGAGCTGATTATTTCACCATGAAGGCGTATATTCACTGCTAAACAATTACAGTTCAACTTCAGGGGAAAGAACATACCCACCTGTTTATTGTTCTTTATCTTGTTTATTAAAACCAGAATATTCACAGTACCCAGCTGACCTTCCTCTTTTGGACTTGTGTTTACGTTTCATCGTTGGTTTTTAATTCAAAGGTTGCTGGATCCCGACTCAAGCACAGAAATACATTTTTTTCAGAGCACAGACAAAATGCCAACAGAAATATCTCCGCCAACAAGCTTTGTTCTTCTTTCTAATTCAGTGTATCTTTAGCTTCTGGATCTGCTGCTGAATTCTGAACCTGGTGAATTCCCGCCCCTTTTTTAATGGGCCCACACTGGCGACCCCGTCTCGGTTTGGCTGGCTGAGTGTGAATTATGTAAATTTCGGTGAATGGATCCACGAAGACGAGCGGTGAAACCCGTGGTCCCGTTCTTCAGACACGCTAATCGCTAACTTCCTTGAGCAAGGAGGTTAGCGCTGCCTCTCGCTTTCTGGCCCTTCTCGTTATGATGCTCTCAAATATCTCTCTCTCTCTCTCTCTCTCACACACACACACACACATATGCACATGCAGACGGACAGACAGACAAAGCCACGCAGCTGCATGCCAAGCAGTAATCTGATGGGCAGAGCTGTACCCAGATGGTTTGATTCATATTCCCGCTGTCGGTTGCTGATGTTAAACAGGTGCTGCTCGACCTTCATTCCACCGCTGCTCTGCCCTCCTTCGCCCCTCACTGTGCGAAATCTCACTTTCTTCCTGGCCCTGCTATTTCTTTTCTTTTTCTCCCTCTTTTTTTTTGCTACCAATTAAGTGCCGTAATTACTGAGTGGCAAATGGACTTTTAAGAGACACGCTGACAGCTTTTTCATTTTGCCAATATTTTAATCAGAAGCCAATCACTGTTTTGTGTAAACTCGGCCCGAGGCCCTTGTCTCCCAGACTGCGTTTTGGTGCCTATGGTTATTATATTCGGTTAATGAGAGCTTCTTTCCACCGCAGTAAACAGCCTAGTTTTGTAAGAGAGTTAATGCTGATCGAAACCGCTGGCCGTACCGCACTTAGCGGGGCTCGCTGGGCGCAGGCACACGGAGGCGGGCGCCCACTTTGCCTAATGATCCATGGTCGCGAGGATTGTTTGTCTTGCTCTCCGAGGGAAACGATTGATTGGGCAAATATTTTCACTGGAAGCAAATCTGATTAGAAAAACGGAGTGTTTCCCCCGCTGCTCTGCCCGAGTTGGGTGCACCAAGCAGATCGAGACGCTGCAGCTTTATCTAACCTATGCTGATATGACTCAAAGCGGCACTGCGCTAAAAAAAGCCTCCTCGTTTAATTAGTGGTCTTGCGGGAAAGCCGATACCCTCTATTTATTTGGCCAAACATCGCAGCTCCGGCTGGGACAGATGAAACGCGCTCCTACCATCAGTCGCCTCTTTGGTGATGCGCTAAGAAGTGTTTAATTATGTCAGAAATTTATGTTCTGAGAACGTGGATCTTTGAGGTCGAGTTTGTTTCCCAGGCCGGGGCAAACGTCCACGTGCGCAAATCTGGTTGTGTGGGCCCCCGGTGTTTCCTTCGTGCCAACACGGGAGGGGGGGGGTGCTCAGGAATAAACTGTCAGCAGCCTCAAGTGTTTTCACAGCAGCGTTCCCAAGCATTTCAGTCGACAATCGGGGTTTCTAAGCTGCTTCCTGTCGATTCATAGACGGTCCTGACGATCACAACAATCCACTTTGGTGCGTTAAAAAGCCGTTAATCCCGCCTCGGGGCCCTGAAGCTCCAGTTATCCTCCTCTCCTCTGAATGGAGGGATGCACAAAGGGAAGAGGGGGTAAGGTGGTAACTCAAGCTTTGGGCCCGCGTTGCCGGATAGCGTGCCGACCGTGAGAGGCCTAGATTGCGCCCTGTGTTTCCCGTGGGTCGGAGAAAGGAGTCGATTCTCCTCGGCGGTGTCCGATGTCGATGTATCCACTAGCTGCTCTGGTTTTCTCAGTATCCAAGTGTGTGTGTGTGTGTGTGTGTGTGTGTGTGTGTGTTTGGGGGTGTGAGCTGGAGGAGGGTGAACGGAACATTTTTCATACAAAATGTAGCGCAACAAATTTACTTTAACTTCGCCTCTGTCGTAAGTCCCCGCGTGAAGTGTCGTGAAGCAACAGTAAATATTCTGAACATACATATTTCTGTTACCGCTCCACATGAATGGAGCCGCACTGCAGCAGCAGCAGGTGCGGGAAGAGGCGGCACTTCCCAGAGTCGCAGCCCCGCCGCCGAACCCGTGTGCACATTGACGTTGTATGTGGGAGAGAGGAGGAAAAAGACATTTTGTTTGGGGGGGGGTTAAAGGTTACAGATAATGCGTTAGGGAGTGAGAAGGGTCGAAATGTGACACCGACATGCTGGATCCGCCGCTTACGAGCCGGTCGCTCATTACGAAGTCAAAACGTTACTCAAACCCTCGCAGCTTTATCAAAGTCTCCAGAGATGCCGAGCACGCTGGGCTGAATTTGGTGAAAAATATGTACGGAGTGACGCATGAGAATTCAAGAATGCTTTAGCTCGAGGGGAAAAGAGCCACTTGTGAGATCACAGGCCGGGATATTTCCCCCCCGCTGCAGCACAGAACTCTCAGACGGTTTTTAATGACCTCAAAGGTGGGCCGGGGCGACTTAAAGGGGAACTCCACCAACTTTGCACATCAAAGTCTGTTTACAGGTCTTTACAGGAGTACTACTGCATGTATGAAGAAAAAAAAAAAGAATTTCATAAAGCCTTTGTGGCTTTGTGGAAACAAAAGGAGAAAAACTGTTTGTCAAAGGCTTATGCCTGTGTGCGTCTTGTATTTACTCGTCCTTGGTTATTACAGAGGTATTCGGGTACGGCTGTAGTGCGACAGAAAGGAGCAGATAAAACATCAGCATGCAGAGGCCTGTGCAAGAGTAGCCCCGACCGTCATTATTCGGCTCGTGTTTCACATAATATAGCTCTCCTTACAGTATGTTAGCAGCCTGTGGCTTTGAGGGAAACATTCGTTCACGAGGCTTTGAAGGGCAGGAAGGCCCCCCCCCCCAGCTCTCTGATGTGTGCTAAGCTGTTCGTGGGTTCGGCTCGCCCCCCCCGGCCTGTAATTACCAGCAATGCCGGCGGAGTCCTTGCTACAGGACGCGGGGCCGCACGCTCCGATCTCCTCTCGTTTCTCGCGCTGTTAACGAACCGTGCCGCGTATCTGCGTGTGACGAAAACCGGGCGGGCGACCTGTCACGCGCCAGTTTCAAGCTCCGCGGCTCGATAACGCGTAGCAGCCCAGCCTTCGGTCCGCCTCGGGTACGTGCCGAAGGCGCTCCGGAGAGTAAAGCTTACTGAGTTTCCTTGCATTCCCTCCGAAGCGTTCCACGCTGCGCGCTGCCAAACGAACAGCATGATTTTGTCATTACTCCTCATCCTCACCGCCCCCCCCCCCCCCGTTTTTTTTCTTCTTCCCCTCCCACTTCACGGCACGCTGAAACTCCGGGTTGCTGCGATATGCTGCTTTGTTTACACGTCATCCAATCACGCCTGGGTCAACGCATCATCGGCGTGCGTTCGGCGGACTCTAATGGGAGAGGCTCGTACGCGTCCCAGAAGATGCGCTGACATCAAAGCGGGAGTTTATCTGAGGTTAAAGAGAGAGAGAGCTGAGCTCATGACGGAGAGAGAGAGAGAGAGAGAGAGAGTTTGGATGTACAATGTCACAAACATCTGTTACCCGATGATGCAACCGCGCCGAGCTCGCAGCCTAATGTAGCAGGAGCTTTACGGCTTTTTTATGAAATGGACCAAACCCTTCACCTCGAGGAGATCGAGTTTAGACACGCAGGAGAAGCAGTCTCCTCGAGAGGACACATGAATCATCAACAACGCCAAGAAGCGTGCCGCCATTCACGCACACGCACATGCACACGCACATGCACACCCTTTTCATTTGCAGTGAGGAAAGCCCATTGTCTAATCCTGTTGACATAAAGCACGCCACTATGCGTTTACATGCAGAAACACCCGGCGTGACGCCAGTGTCACGTGCTGCCGGCCAAATCCCAGATCCGCACTCTGTGCCCCGGTGCCAAGAAGAAGACCATAACTTCCATAACTTCATATTTTTGGCAGAAGAGGGAGGTTTTTATGTATCAGTGATGAAAAGCCTGGCAACACCCCCCCCCCAAACCACAGACGTTAATGGTGGATGAATTTGATGAAATGCTGGTTAAATGTCACGTATAAATAGCACATGTTTGAATTTATGTGTCACACAGCGAAAGCCCTGGTCCCTGACAGAAGTGCCTGGCCCCGGCTCCTCTTCTCTCCCTTTCATGGAGGTTGGAAACACTGACACTATGATAATTTTATTACAGTATTTATTGCACCCGCTGAGACGCACGCTGCGTGTCGCCTGCGTTTTGGCTGGGGGGGGGGCGACTTTGTTACTCTCTCTTTTGGAACAGCGGCGCGGCCCCTCGCGGGCGACGCGGGGCCGATGTGTTTCATGGTTGTCGTCCGGGGATGGATTTTATTTGAGGTGACTGGTGGCGGCGCGCCGTTGGGTTCGCTGGTCGTTTTACGGACGGGCGACGGATATCTGGCAACCGTGGTGTCGATCAATAAAGATTTATGCTTAACACGGGGGGACGGCACTCCAAATCTGAAAATGATCTGGACATAAGTCGCTGACAAGCTACTTGTACGAGCTATGAGTCAAATTCATTGATCGGTCCCAGCAGCAGGAGATTGAAGCCGGTTAACGTGCGATTTACGTACGCTACTTTTTTAAAACTTCCCATAAGCGTATGTCATTTTACTGACGAGTTGTGTTCAGTAATCCACTTTCTAGATGAGAGGCAGGAGAGAAAGGTTCTGTCCAAAGGTCAAACTTGTCAGCTCTGTAATTAAAAGGCAATAACTCGTTTAATTCTCACCAAACCCAAAATGTGTAAAAATGACAATCAGTGGTTTCCGTCCTTTATGCTGCAGGCTAAGCCAGCCTTCTCCACGCCGTAGCTTCGTATACTCCTCTAAGCTAACGTTTAGCCGGGGGACTAATTGAAACTACGAGCACGTTCCTGCACACCGGTGGTGCCGCTTATCGAGGGACGTCGCCTGGACTCGCTGCATTCAAGGGGCCGCGTGAGAATCCCCGTTCCCTGTGACGTGCTACATCTTCTCTGGGTTCATTTTCAGATTTTCAAAAATTCCCACCGCGGCGCAAGAAAAAAAGTCGGAATGTGCTTCCTGCTAACGGAACCCGCGGTGACCAGAAGTGTCGGAAGTCTTTACCGCTCACTGTCGTATCTACCATTTCCCAGCATGCACTGGACAAGATGGAGCCCGAGACGGTCGCACTTGCAACCACCTCACCCTGTTTCTCATCCTCGGCCTGTCACGCGCGGCGCGTGCGTACGTGCGGTTTCGCCTGGCGAACACTTGCAGTTTTAAACATCAGAAGGTGTCATCCAGTTGAAATGTTGTTTTGTCAGATTACAACACATGAGGGGGAAGAGCTATTTCGATTTATCCGCAAAATATTTGCGATGGGCTGGAGTTCGGCCCCATCTCTCACCCCTGATTTTGTCACTCGGCTGCATAGTTTTAGTTTTATATCACGTTGCTCCTCTGTAATGAATCCAACTGTCTGAGGTCAGAGCTGTTTGTTAGTCCGCAGAGAGAGAGAGGGAAGAGAGAAGCAGATGCTCCCTCAGGAGGAGGGTTGAACTGCCCACCTCCTCGCTGTCCCTCCGCTTCCCTCCTTTTTTTTTAATTCTGAGAGCATATGGACACTGAAGAAGGGACGGGGGACGCGCCGGAGGGGACAAGCGGAGGAGGAGAGGCGGGGAGGCAGGGAAATGGCAGAGGCCGAGATGGAGAGGAAAATAAAGTGGTAACGACGGAGGAAGAGGTTTATAGGAGGGCCTGCATGTTTTAAATAAACGTGTTTTCTTTTTCTGAAATTAGAGCTGGAGTGCGACCGAATGATGGAAAATAGCAAGCATAGCGTCGCGCATGAGGCAGCGAGCGGCTCGCCTGCTGTAGTGGGGCGCGGCGAGGATATCCTTGACTTAGTTCGCACCCCCTTTTTCTGGCCTGAACCAAATCACTGTCCAAACGTGGAGAGCCTCAGAGGCTTATCAGTCCGATGGAGCCGGGGCCAATCGAACGTTTAGCTGACAACGGGTATTGCTTCACCGAGAGCGGGACTCCTGGACGAGGCGTCTCCAGCAGATACCTAAATCATTCTCGATCAAGCTCACCGCGGAGAAAAATGGGCTGAGAGCGGTGGACGTAATGCTTAGTGACATAAAGGAACGGGCCGCGGCGCAGATGAGTTACACGGCTCACGCTTCCCGTCCAACCCACCACGTGTTTGGTTGGGGGGGGGGGGACAACGCGTGTTTGCCCGCAACGCGTAACCCCGGCCCGCGCAAGACGTCTCGCGAAGATCCAACGCCGCCTGGAAGTTGGAGTTCCCACTCACTTTTACAAAACAGGCATGCACCTGCTGCTGGGCAGAGCGGCCGGGTGGATTAAAGAATATTCCACGAACGAGATAAAACCTGAGAATATGCTGTAGGAGATGAGTTGGGGTCGGTGCTCCCAGCGGATTTATCCTCTCAATCCTGAATACTGCGCCGCCGCGCTGAATTAAGCAATCGCGGTCGTAAAAGAACGGCGACACCTAAAGTCGGCCACTGTTTTATGCTTTAACGTGACGTCATTCCCCGGGTTTTTCAGGTACTACAGCGCGTCACCCCGATAGTCACCTCCAGTTTGTTTACCAAACAAGTAGGTCATAAAAAAATCCAGCTTTAGCTTTATTTAATTTTTTGTAGCACGATAATAAATTAAGGTTTTATTACCTGGCAGGGGAGTAAAAAAGGATTATATATATGTACTATGTGTTTTAGCACCGGAATTACAGCTTGAAAAAAAACCCGATGCGTTGTTTGTTTTCCTCTCTGCATGACAAACGAGTTAAAAACCTCGTTTATGCAGCAAAGACACTGCACACACACACACACACACACACACACGTCCATTCTTGTAGCGATTTGCAAACGTAACATTTTCCCCGTCAGCGTGTTGTCAGGTCGCAGCGCTCTGTGCCGAGCGCCTTGACGGGCTGTTTGGGAAGGAGATGCTGCGCTGCCGGATCTCACGCCCGGCGCTCGTGTCTGCGTCAGGCGGCTGATGTTGCTCTGGTTTTTGAGGTTCTGTGTTTTTCGTGAGCAGTTTAAAAATCCTCACGTGAATAAAAGTATATAAGTAACATCGCAGTATCAAACCTGACATTCAGCGGGATCCAGGAGAATAAATGTCCCTTCAGCGACCACGTGTTTCCAGCGTTGCTACGTTTGGCTACTCAAAGCTTCAGGAAATTTAGTTTGTATTTAGTTTCGTGTCCGTTAGGACCCCTGTGTCTTGAGCGAGTCAGACATCAGGTCTGAAACGATCTGGATTCAATCTTCCAAAACCTTGAAAGCCCGAATCTGCGAAAAATCTGCCTCTTATTACACGTGAGCGAAGCAGCCCCACGTAAATGCATCATGTTCTGCAGAAGTTGGAATACGAAGTTCGGTGCAGTTGAGCGTTTCTGTCTCATCCTGTTGGTTCTGAGGCGAGCTGAGTTGGAAGAGGGTGAACGCCATGGAAACGCGCTGAGCTGTTTGCTTACATTACAAGGCCGCTGTCAGTCGAACCTCACGCGTGCAGTCCTGGTGAAGCGCATTCGTTTTTTTGAGCGTAAAACTTGCAGGATGTTTTCACTTAAACGCAACACGTGTGCTCATTTATATCGCAGGGGCTCTCGTGTTTGTAAAGGTGAACGTCCATCTTTTGCCGTTTCTCAATCAGAACTTGCGCAGTTGTTCATTACGGCCCAGATGTTGCCTCATGTGGTAACGATGAGCTCACTTCGCTGGCCGAGCGACAAATCAAGCAGCAAAACGGTATCTCAAGCGATCTCCTCAGGTCAGCGTGAGTATTATTTGTCAGATGAGACTCTTTGACCCTTGACCTTGGCGAGGAGTACTGTAAGAGGTGCGCGCATTCATTTCACAAGAGGTATGGCTCCTTGGAGCTGCCTCAAGGTGACGCGCCGAGCCAGGAATGTGCTGATTTCAGATGTGGCGAGTGGCAGCCATGATGACTGTCGAATCGTTACAGTGTTGTTATTGAAACCATGTTTCACTCAGCGGGAGGGTCTCGCTTCGTTTTCAAGAAGGCCAGCGAACCACAGCAAAAGTAACAGTGAATAATTAGCGGATCTGAGGGCTGATTTGAAAGCTTGTGATGCGTCAGATCGGCGCTTGGAGCCGGCGACGGTGGCGCGTGATCGCGGGATGATTGACTGCTGCGACGACGAGCTGCTCAGCTTTGCTCTTAGTCGGGCGTTTGGAAGAAACCACTTCATTTTTACCCTGTAAACAATCTTTTCCTTTTTTTTCTTTTTTCTGGAACGCAGTCTCCTGAAACGCTGGCGCCGATCCGGGCGTCGCAACCGGTACTCTGCCACTTCAAAATCCAAATGGCTTTGAATTTTCCCAACGCATGTGGACACTGAAAAATCGATTGACGTAAACAGAAATGACGCTGCAACGTTAAAGCAATACAACTGTGAACCCGGCTGAGACTTTATATTGGCTTACAATTCTATTTGTGCTGTCTGGACCAGGATTAATAGCTGGAGTTTGTCAAATGCCTGTGGTTATGGCCCTCAGAGAGAGAAAAAAATAAATAAAAATCGTTGTTTGCACATGCTAACTCTTTAGCAAGTAAAAGACATCACATCCAGTGTAGTGTAACTGGTTCAGACGAAGCAGATTGTTCTGAAATTATTGCATCTTATTAGGAATTAGGAATGTTCCCCTCCAGAAAGCAATACATCATCTTCACCATCTCGTCGGACAACTTATTCTATAAAAGTCATAATGAATCTTTGTTATATCAACATTGTTTCAGGGTTTCAAAGGATTCCTCCGGGGGAACGGTCGGACTGGCCGCCATCAATCTTTCCTTGTCGGGGGGTGGGGGTGGAGGGAAATTGGAGGTGGTTAGGACATTATATCATTATAGTAATCATAACTTCACTTAAGCAGAGTGTTTGTGGGTAAACTTGGTGATCCTGCAAAAGTGTTTTCAATGGCAGCCCTGAACATAATGGTAGATAATGCTGACTGCACAATTACTCCCATCGCCAATGCTCTGCTCTTATTAATTCTGCGATAATTGCTGTTATACCTGGCAGTGCGTCCACCTATACGACGGTCGGTATTACCCGATGTAATCTCGCCATGCTGACGAGACAAATTACTCTGGATATCACAACAGCAAAGTCCATGATATGATGAACTGCGCGCATGCTTTTGCGTGTACGTGGGAGCTTTTTTTCAAGATAAATAACAGGCGACGGCAACACCGAGGGATTGAATCCATATTGGAGAGGTACGCTGGTGCTTTATGGGAGCATTTTATTTAACAGTTGCTCTGCATCATAAATTACAGTGACATTTATTGTGAACAGTACAAGCGTGGCTTGTGATTGGGCAAGCAAACAAGCTGTTTTCTTGCAGGTATTGAAACTGATACCGTGTTTTTTCCTTATGTTTTGTGGTTGGCACAAAACATGAACTCAGATCCATATTAAATCTACAAAATGTGCAACATTCAGTCGGTGTGTGGTGCCTACGTTGCTAATTATGAATGTCTCCTCCTGATCCTGGACTGACTGTGGGTGAATTCAGTTTCCTTTAGCTAATTATTTTATTGCTACTTAATGCTAGGATGTCATCTGTGGACCACGTGCAACCGCTCCAGAAGGTCAAACGTGCAGAGCCGGAGAAAGTTCTCAGTCAAATTAGATGCTGGTGCTGGGTTCAAATAGTGGCTGTAGTATTATTCTGAACGTGATCTGACAAAGTGAAAATCTAAACGGCACGTTGATGACATAAATCACGCGACGATTACGCCCCAGAAAAAAAAAAATGACAGCGGAGGGTTACGGTTAGGCAAGTAAAATAATTTGGTTCAGATTATGGTTTGGGTTGAGAAACTCTGAGAGCGAGGATCGGATTTTTGGTAATGGTTAAATGGGAAATGCCGTGTGTTTGCTAAAAAAACTCCAGCTTAAAAAGTCCGAGCTGGGAAGCAGACCCCGGGTCACTGGAGTTTAAGGCCACATCCACCCATCCACCAACCCGACCGCAGCGCCCTCACTTTCCACCACGTTAGTTTAATGTCAGAAACCACTGGCTGTTTCCTTCGCATAATCCTCATGTGGTGGGGGGAGAAAAAAAATCCCTCTGTCACTTTTCATGAACGCAAATATATTTGCATTTTTGCATTTCTAAGCTTGAGTCATGAACACGTCTTGGCCGAGATGGGCTCGTGCACACAAGAGTGAAAAGTTGCATTTATGATTAAAAAAAACTGCCTTCAGACTATTGAGGATTGCACAAACGAAAAACCCCCTTCTCTGACTTCCCTCTGTCTCTCTCTGTTCCAGAGAGCACTGACAGAGTTTCTAATTAGACCCAGACATGAGCTGCCAAATTCTTCTCAATGGTTTACTGAGTGCTGATGTCAGAGATGCAGTGGGGGTGAAAGTTGAAGCCAATAATTCAGTTTGCCTGTTTGAATATAAGTTAATGGGATAATTTGGCTTTAACTCATGGTTCCTTATTTGTTTTTGACAGCCCGCTGTGCTTTGTATGGCGTTAAAAAAAAAAAAAAAAAAAAAGCGTCTTTAAATCCACATAGCCACTCATTCATTTAGATTCATTGTTTTGACCAGAAAACTTAATAAAAATCCAATTAACTTGATGTTTAAACTGTTTTAGCTCGACTGGAATCAATCAGCAGGAAACACTTCCACGCACGTCGCCGGGTTTAACATCGTGGACGCGTCAAGTTGAATCTTGTACAGTGTGCTCCATCAATTATACCTATATTTCCCCGTTTAACACAGCACAGGAATTTCCTCTGTTTACTTTAATATGGTTCCAGGATGTGTTTTAAAGTTAAAGTCGCTGGAAGTTGAAAGAAATCATCTCGAGCCTGAAGGGTTCCTATGAGCCCCGGTGATTTGAACGCGGCGAGGTCACGGCAATAAGAGGAGAGCGGAGAGAAGACAAAGTGGTTTTCATGTAACTTTAAACTGAGCGGCCTTCACACGAGCGCGGGGGTTTTATGAAAGCTCATCAGAGTTTTATTAGTTTCGTCTTTTGGCCGCAGGTGGTTTTGATTTTGGGGGAGGTCAGGGGTCATCATACGTCTTAATCAGCCGATAATAAGTATCAGCGTGAACTCTCACCTCCCCCAAGTTTAGCCTGTTGCTCTCGACGCGAGGGTCGACTCGCGCAAAGCGTCTTTCATTAAATAACGTCCCGCTGAAGCTCCTTTTCAGAATTGTGCCGTCGTCCTTGCGCCTCAAGTGGGTTTTCTTAACTTCCCAAACTCTTACTTCAAACTACTTGAACAAGTTCTGCACACAAAGCTGAGGAAACAGCGAGGAGGAAGATGTCACAAGGTTTCATTGGTGAAGACTTGGAAAAATGGAGGCTCACACAAAGTATGTGCGGGCGGCGTGATGCACTTCGTGAGACCGGAGCCGTGTTGGACCGAAAGGGGACGGAGCAAAACACGACACCCTCGGGAGAGATAAGTCCGACGGACCCCCCAGACGTCTGTGTGCTCAGCAAATGTGATTAGGGGTCAATTAGGGGAGGGACATTTTGACATATGTCTTATATTTGGAGTGAGAAGAATGAGTTATCGGCAGTCGGAGGAAGGTGGAGATTTAATGGCGGATATTCAATACGCTGCTGATGTTAGAGAGTCCATGAGGCACTTAGTTTTGTGGGTAATCTTAGCCCTATACATTCCAAATGAAGGTTATTTCTGTTAGATGCGTTCATGAAGAGCCTAAGGCCACAACTGTTCACGTCCTCGTTGTGTTGTTGCAGAGCGACCGTGCTCTTGATCCTCTGCAGGACGGGGCTTTTTTCGTTCAGTTTTTTTTTTTTTTTTTTCTTTGGAGGAATTAGTCCACAGCATAGCACGTTCTGGTGAGAAAGAACATTTACAAGACTGACATGACCTCACATTTCTGCATGCGTACATAAAGCCAGCAATACGCCGAGGTTTCCTACGTCACTGGATCGCTCCGTGAAACCGCTAAAGCAGAGCTGGAAGCCTTGTTTTGGTAAACACTCCTCTAGAAACCACCCTGATCAGAATGCGGCTTGGCGGCTGCTGCCAGAATTAATATGCGGTTAATGACACGGCTTGGCAAGCTGCCCCCCCCCGCGCTATTGATCCAGCGTGGATTCTTCCAGTCCGCTTTAGTACCCTAATGTAAAACATTCATCACCGGTGATTTCTGCCGTCCAATCCGGCTGCATGCTGTACAGTATGTGCAGCGTTTTCCCCTTGGCAGCGACAGGGTTCTCCAGAAGAGAAGTGCATATTTGAGATCATCAGATTTACATACTTTAGTCCTCTATGCTTTAAAGTGGGTTAAAGGCCACTGGCTATGGGCTTGGTGCTGAGAAGGCTGCTTCAGATCTGCATATTGCGACATCCTCACGTGTAACAATTTTTTAAAATGTTTTTTGCGGGTGCGAGTGGTCTCAAAGAGTGACGTGAAACAAATACAGCAAAAGGCAGTTTATCTCTCACATTATGCGCCTGGCTAAAGACTGTTTTGCTTTGGCGAATGTGAACTTCACATGCACGACATCTGGAGTTGATCTGTGCAGAATGGCAGCCTGATCCCAGCGCTAATGCCTGACAGGCAACCGGATGGAGAGAGGGACCCCGAAAGCAGCAGAGGCCGCTCCGAATGAGGCAATGAATTGGTTAAAAAAGAAAAAAAGAAAAGAAATAAGAAGGAGTTAGCAGCGAGGGCGGGGCCTGTCGCAGGCTGCGAGGTGAGGGGGCTCATCCATCCACATCTGTCCCTCTCCCTGTCACCGTGGTTGGATCCAGGATGTGCACGGTCCAGTGATGTGAAACAAGCAGCAACTGATTGAACTGGTACTCACAATGTTAAGTTACATTTACATCGATGTGATTTGATGATGGCGGTGATCGCCACAGTCGCCACAGAATGCCGAGGTTCTTTAAGACCACAAAAGTTAAAAAAATAAAAATATATGGAGAAAAGAAAGCTCCGCACACGTCAGCCCTTCGTCAGGGCTAATGTCAGAGTTTATAATGACATCGACTGGAACACGTTTTGCCTTGCAAATGCGCGCCGTCCGAAAGTCCGAAAACTCTGCAAAAACAACATACCAACCGGACTGAGGATAGAGCATCCAGGAAATGGAAACCACAGTTCCTAACTGCTTTACACAATTGTTTAGCCTTTTTTTCTTTTTTAAAAAGAAGTGAACGTATACATTTGGGACCGGTTCTTAAATATCTGTGCATTTATTGGAGCCAAGTGGGCTTAGGGCGGCGTGAAACCGAAGGGAAGCTGGAAAGCACCGAGGGATGAATCAACACGCTGTTGGTTTGGGTCTTTTTTAAGGGATTTGTTGACAGGAAGAAATATATAGACTGTCACCAGCCTCAGCCTTTAAGTCTTTTTTTTCTGCGTTCCACCCATTTGGCAGTCGCAACCCATTTTTGGAATTATAAAAAAAAAACAAAAAGCGCTGTTCTTTAAGTAGAAATAACATTTATCACAGAATAACTGGGCGATATTCCTCAAAGCCGCTCATCTTTCATTTCCTCCGTTTTATTCCACAAACCTTGTTTCACCTCTCTTCCCTACCAAATGCCCCCTTTTTTTTGCACCTGTCATCATATTTTTGCGCTACTTTTCCTGCGTCGCCCCGCCCTCACACTACTGTACAATTCCCCATCCTGTCCCGTCCCATCCCATCCAGTCACGCCTTGCCTTTCCCTGCCATCACACCCTCATCCTGTCCTGTCCTGTCCAATCCCATCCGTGCCACCTTGTTCCAGTCCTCGGACCGCTGCCTCTCCTCCCATGTCCTCCCCTCGCCGTCCCCGTCTCTGCCCTCCCCTCGCATTCCTCTCCACTTTTCCACTTTAACAAGCAAAGTCGACGTAATATTTACCTTGCGGTTGAAATATTGACAAACACGACGTGAATCTGCCCGGAGAGCGCTTTGTAAACAGGACAGAGTGGCCGAAGAAAGCCAAGCTGTGTCTGGCTCAGATTGTTTGAATTAGAGCAATTGCGTCTTTTCGCCTCCCCTTTGCTCCCCCTGCACACACACACACACACGCACACACACGCAGATGCACACTGACATGTGCGAAGGGCGAAGGAATTGCTACAATCCAGCTGCCTCCCCTCTGAGGCTCGTCTGCCGCTGCCAAAGGACGATGATGCTGATGATGAAGTTGCACTGGACGGCATGCCAGCATCGGTCCCATGATGACATCACGGGCTGATGTCATGCAGACGGGTGTGGCGATTGGACAGGCAGCTGAGAAGGGTTACGTGTGTGTGTGCGCACGCATGCATGCGTGCACATGTTAGGGCAGGGTGAAAGTATGTGGTGTCCTCTGGGGTTTTCTGCAGTCAGAGTTTTGGATGGACACTCACCATTACATTTGCACTGGAGGAGGAAAAGATTGAGGAAGAGGAGGGGAGGGAGGTGCAGAGGTGGAGGTTGGGGGGCAGGAAGGAAAAGGGTGGAAATCAGTGATGTAGCGGTGGATATTGTTAAGGAGACTGAGATGTAGTAGAAGTACAAGAAACAGTTAGCATGTTAGCAGCTCTTTGAGGCTGAAATCAGGCACAGTGGTGCCTTGAGCTAAATGCTAACATGCTCACAGTGAATGCTAATATGTGACCTGCTGATGTTAACCTGCTCAGTTGTCAAAACCACAAATATTGTCCTTGTGGTGGCACAAGAGGAAAGTCAGAGGATCATCTAAGACATTAGAGTTCATCCTCTGGGAACCACGACTGTCAGCACCAATCATTTGCACCAATCCAAGCCGGAAATGTTGAGATATTTCACAGGATGAGTTAAAGATGTGACACCTGACCCAAGCGGAAAAGACGGGATCACCGGAGTCATTAGGATTTATCCTCTGGGGATCATAACTTTCAATCCATCCAATAACATTTTAGTTTATTCCAGACACACTTGCATCACCCTCCGTAAAGCAATGCCATTAATATGGCCGCAAATGGGAAGACATATAGAAAAAAAGAAAAGAAACACTCCTCCCCGTGTAGCAGTCCGTGAGGTTGAGTCAGTATAAAGGGAGTCGGGGAGAAAGTGTGTCCACGCCGCTGTGTTGTATCCAGGTCACTCGAAACCTTTGAACCAGCTGTCGTCAGTGACTCACCCGCGAGGGAATCCAGAGCGCCGCGCACAGCACCTGTGATAGCACGTTTAATCTAGTCTCCTGCAGAGTCCCAGCACGGGCACCAGAGGAAGGGGTTTCCCTTGAAGCCCCCCCCCTTCACTGAGTTAAAGCCCCGGCACCATTTCTTGGACTTTGCTTGGCTTCCTTGTGGCAGCAAATTGCACCACAATCCTCCCACGCAGTCCACATGCGATAAGAGCGTATCAGCCGCCGCGGCCGCTCATGATTCGGTGTTGTCACAACAGGGAAAGAGACACACAGTTATATGGCACCGGTGGGGCCAAGAGTCAAACATAGGACCGTAGCAGCGGGTAGGAGATGTGGAAATAGTAACATTAGACAAGCAGGTAGACAAACTCGTTTCCTCAAAATAGAGGAAAGGACAATGAGTCTTTATCAGATTGCAGGTCGAGTATGAGTCATGTGTGGGTGAAAGTAGGCCAGTCGAAGAATGAGACACGCAGGTATTCTGGTCTGTGGGATGGAACCGCAAGGTTCGGCCCGGTCCAAAACACACAGCCTCTCCCATCGTGTACCGAGCGCAGCGTGTATGGATACCTGCGCGTACGACCGCTCACATACAGTGTAGCTCTGAGAGCTGGCACGCTGTCAGGACCGGGGAAGATGCAATCACTTCTGACGACTGCAAAAAGCACAATCAGATTTGAGTGCAGAAAATGGGAGCTGATTAAAAAAAAGAAAAAAAAAGGTTGCGATACCAGTTTGTCCAGAAGCTATTTATTTATCAATGGACTACTGCCGCACAGACCAAACAAGCAAGGCTCTGTTTTCACTGGCAGAGCTGACGCCATCAACCCTGAGCCTGAAAAAACACACACTTACACAGATGCCGCGCAATGTAAACACATGCAAAACCTCCTGCGCTCATTTGCCTTAATTCTTTTCTTGTATTCATATGCCGTCCATCCCTGCCATCTTGGAAACGACTTTCCATTTAAAAAAGGCTGAAAGTTGAAGTTAATGTATCAGGATCAAGTTGTTTAGCAGGGAGGACAACAGTGAGTGACATTTCTTGAACTGTACAACAGATTTTCTACCTACAGCTGCTGAGCAGAGAGCAGCAGGCCCGTGTGCGTTACATAATTTAGGGTTTGTTTTGCTGCTATGACGCAACTTCAAATACGGCCCCACGAACCCAGGAGGTTGCTTTATGGACATGTAATTTACTTTTATAAGCTCAACTTTAGTAGTTTGAGAGTCGAGAGATGAAGAAAGGAAAAAAGGAAAAAAAAGAAAAAGCTCTGCCAGTGTTTGCATGGTCCACTTGAGCAACACTCCACACAACAGAATGATAAAAGATAATACAGGGAAATCGGCTCCTCACCGTGTGTGTGTGTGTGTGTGTGTGTGTGTGTGTGTGTGTGTGTGTGTGTGTGTGTGTGTGTGTGTGTGTGTGTGTGTGTGTGTGTGTGTGTGTGTGTGTGTGTGTGTGCGTGCGTGCAGTTTAAAAGAGAAAAAAAAATGCTTTGGACTTTATTCTCGAAATTAGATGTGCGCTGCTGGCTCACACTGAAACTGATATGCGAGGGATTTACTGATACAGTACGGCCTGTAAATATTTGGACAGCGATATGACTTAAGTTGTTTTGGCTCCAGTCCAGCGCCTCGGCTATAAAATCAAACAACACCTATGAGGTTAAAGTGCAGGCGATCGCTGCCGAGGGTTGTCGGGGGGGGAGTCACGGCTGCGGGAATATTTAACCCCGCACCTTTTGTCATAAGAAGCCATGTTTTGTTAGCGTCTGTACAGTATATAAGTAAATAAAAGGGATCTGTCATCTCTATAGTTCTTTTTTGTGCTTTGTTTTGGGGGGGGCTGATGTCCTGACAGGTGGGGCAGGCAGGTATCGAGGTCGGCAGTGCACTTGATCCCCAGCCAGGAGGGTGTGGGTTCGCTTCCTCTGTTAGCACCGTGTCAAACCTTGGCACGGCGGGCGCCTCTGGTGGGTGGAGATGCTCTGTGTCATCTGGTGATGAAGCGCCCCATCACGGCAGAAGAATGAGGGAGGGGGATAAGAGATTTGGATTTGGGGCATGGACCTTGTGTGAGGTGCGTTGGCGAGCGTGTACCCGAGACAGAGAGGTGCATTTGTTCGTATTGGTGCGTTCAGGCAGGGTCGTTCTGGAGCGTGGCCGGGGCCCCCGCTCGCAGACAGGGGGCTTCCTGTTGTAGTAATTGTCTTTTTATAGCGACACCGAGGAGCCCCTCGGCCCCGCGCAGATGAACGGATGAGCCCTTTGAAAATCACCTGCTGGTGGATGAAGAGGAAGCTCGCTGAGCGACAGCTGAGGGAGGCCCTTTAATCGGCCGAGCTGGAAGCAGCCGCGCGACGTGTTGCGTAACCTCTGCTTCGTTCTTCTTCCCTGTACCGCTCTTATCTGAATCGAGGCCCCCCCCCACCCCGTTAAAAAGGAGCCATGTATTGTTACTGAACAGAATAGCAACAAGATTAGACCTGGCTCAGCTTTGTGTGTGTAATAACTCCACCTCTGTGGCATTCATAACGCACACACACACACACACACACACAGGCCTGGGTCACAGTTAACAGGGAGAAGGGATAAAATAAAGCAACGGCAGCACTCTTATCCGACGCTCCCCTCCCTTCTCCTTTCCTTCCTCCGAAATCAGATCTGAGCTCTGGCCTGTCTTTCTACCCGGCCCCATGAGAGGGGGGGGTGGATCTGTCTGTCCTCAGCACTTCCTCCCCGGGCCTCGCCAACACGGGTGGCGCTGGGGCTGTTGCGTAAACACAGGTTGAAGGCACGATGCGATGAGGTCATCATTCTGCTCTGACCGATATTACGGCTGCCTCCTCCTCCTCCTCCTCCTCCTCCTCTCCAGCCGGGCTCAAGCCTCAGCCTGTCCCTCCCTTCCTGAGTGCATCCTGTGATGTAGTGAAAGTCGGTCCGAGCCCGAGGTTAAGTCACGCTCCCGCGCTACAGTCGAGGCACATATGACGGGGGTGGAAACAATAACACTGAGGCTGTTATGTCATAAAAAAATGTCATATCATAATGGATGCGATAAAACTGATATAACACGTGTTGCCTACAATTTATAGAGGAGCTGTTGTATTGGGTTGCACTGGCTTGGTCACATGTAAGTAGTATAGTTTGTCTCTGAACTGCCAAATGCTTAAAAACAAAGTGCTTGTCGTGTCTTTTGTTGGTGTTTGAAATCCTACCTCCACAACTCCAGGGCTGCTGCCGATTCATTTTTCCCGTCGTTCTCGTCTTTCCCCGAAACCGAAGCGGCGAGTGTGACTGTTAAGAAAGATGTGCGTTTGTGCTCATGCTCCCCTGAGGCTGGATCGTAACGGCTGTGATGATGCTGTGACCCTTCCGCGGTGCCGCTCGAGGTCAAGAGATTTGGTCTCTCGTGAACTTCATCTTGACAGGCATTGGACGGACTGCCGTGAAATTTGATACAGACGTTCATCTTCCCCTCAGGATGTTTTACGATCACTGGGGTGGTCCCGACTTTACGTTGAGTGTCATCTTCAGGTCATATTATCACTTTGTCCAATACATAGCGACATTAGCCTCAGCTGCTTTTTGTGTCTAGAGCTAATTAGTAAATGTTCGCTTGTGGGTACAAACGCTGGTGACGTGTCAGGCGACATGTTGTGCACTCATTCAGAAAGCATAATCCCCTCTTGTGCTATTTTGAACTGGTCTGACTTAAATAGGCCCAGATGAGCAAAACCCGCATTGTGACACCTTCTCACAACTCACCCTTTATCGCCGAGTTTCCCCCGCTCCTGGACTGGCGCGTGCAACATCTGACGACGTGAAACCGCGTCTTTGTGCTTATCGATCGAAGCATCGGCGAACTCAAACAGGAAATGTTTTTTTAATGAGCACGTTGCCCTCGTACCGTAACTCGGCGCTGGCCAATTAGCCGCCATTAATTACATGCCGTTGTGTATTTTAGAAATGGTCCCTGCCTGCGAGCGCAGCTATTAGCTTCGTTTAGACACCGAGGAGGACAAAGTCACAAAGGGGCTCTTTGAGGAGCTCCTCAGGTGCGTTTTGTCACCGCGACCTGCGGCCTTATCTGATTCAGCTGTGAGGTGAAGCCGGCGTCCTGGGATCCACTTAACATTTCCTGTTGCGGAAAACTGCAGCATTTTGTGCAGTGGCCGTTTGGCGACACGTTACACAGGCCACTTGCGGAGACCGATTGGCGCGCAGACGCGGCGATAAGCATCAAATCGCTCCCGTCGGCAACAAAAACTGTCTCTGTTCCTCACATTTTGTGGCCCGGGTCGTGGTCTTCAGAGAAAGGGTGCCTTTTGAAACGGAGCTGAATGGGGCGCATTATGGAGCGGGCAGCAGAGAGAAAGCTATCACAGCATTTAGGTAAGAAATGACCAGTGGTCAAACTGTTTAACATGGATCTTAATATACAAGTTTAATGTGCCAACTTTGGCTTGGCTCTTTTTCCTTTGCTATATTTTCAGACTCATAAAAGCTCCAAAAGAGAGCTCTTTTTTTTCTTTTTCTTTTTCTTTTTTTTTTTTACAGGGATCCTAAAAATGAACTACGTCAGAAAATGAATTCAGTTAAGATGCCAGCGTCCGGCTAAAATCACTTTCACACCTTAAAATGAAAAGAGAGTAGAGAAGCCCCCCAGGCTTTCCAGCACTGCTGGATAACGTGCGCACAGTGTATCACACGAAAACACGAGTCTGAGCTCGAAGTCGAGCGCTGATACGAGCGACCGAAGTCGTCTTATTGTACGTCTTCACCTTCTCATTAACACCTAATATTCTCCATACTCGCCGGAGATGCTCCATCAGCACTTTCTCACTGCTCTGTGCTGCTATTTGTTGCTGTTTCTGAGCCCCTGTGTGTGTGTGTGTGTGTGTGTGTGTGTGTGTGTGTATAGTCTGAGATAAAAGGCTGCTCCTATCTGTGGGCAGAGGGTGTGTACACCAGATCAGCACGTACATTATCGTCAAGTGAATATTTACTCGCTGGCTCGGTGCCCCGGCTTCTATCTCACGATGGCATCTGACGTGGTTTCTGTGCCATGTCCGCGGAACGTGTCCCGCCTTTGGCCGGTGCCGCACTTTTGATCCCAGCACCGAAGTCAAATTTCTACATTCCTGTCATATTCCTATCTGTTTTTTTTCCTCAAATCGAACCCGAGCATTACCAAAGCTGCATGTATACGCGCGCGCCGACGAGCCGATGCAGTGACAGCTTTAATACTTTGTGATGCCAAGTGTAATAGCATTGCTGGCAGTGTCCACTGTGACATTATAATTTAGGTAACACCCTCATTATGGCTTAATGGGCCTGAAAGAGTGACATAATACTACAGAGACTCTCAGCTGAATGGAAAACCCCCTCGACAATGATCCGTCTTTGACCCGGAGTTGTGCTACTACGTTCTCAACACCTGCTTCATGCCATTCTGCCACTCCCCCCCCACACACACACACACTCTCCCATTCCCCAACTCCATCGTCCCTTCTTTTTTCTCTCCCTCCACATCCCTCTCTTCTTGCTTTTCTGCCGTTTGTTCCCCTCTATATTAGTTTGTTAACCTGTTTCAGCCTGAGGCGCTCCCCGCGCCGAGCAAATCTGCTGCACGGCAAGACAGAGGAAGAAACTTGCACAGCTGAACATTTCCATGGAGACGTGTTATCTACATTATGATCTAAGCCTGGCTACTACAGTGTTGTTGTCCTCTGTTGCTTAACACAGCCGTCATTTACAGCGCTCTGGCACCGGGAGCTAACTGTGCAACAAACAGAGACGACGACGACGATGATGATGATGAAGACAATAATAGCGGTGAGAGTAATGGAATACTACTCTTAGCGTCCGTAGCGGCTGCTTACGCACACATCGGAGTGAGTCACAGGGAGGGGAGGGTCCTCCCTCCCTCTGCAACTTTGCGGTGAGGTATTAAAATAGTGAGGAGGGGAAAAAAACTGGTCTGACGGACAGCTACACAGGCTGGATTCTTTGTTATGGAACGCAAGGGAAAGTGGTGATGGATTGGTTGATGAGGGGTATGCGTGCACATTACCACACTGTACACATGAGGAAAATAATTTTTTTTTTAAAAAAAGGGCAGGAGATGAACAGAGAGCTGAGAGCAGGAAGGAGGAAAAGGGAAAATCAATATGGTATTTGGAAGGGGCGTCGTTTTTTTTTTTTTTTTTTTTTGATCCGCCCCGCATAAAATGTGCTCGCTGCATTCCTTACATCAAAGGGTAATTGCGCTTTATTACAACAGCGGACTTATTTCCGCATCGGTTACTGTAACGTCGTATCTGGTAACGCTAACACGCGGCCGTGTAGGATTCACACGGGGCGAGAAACGGTTGGTGATTGGGCAAGTCGACAGTTAAGCAAGATTATCCAGTCTGAGCTATGATTTTTTTTTTCCATCCATCTTCATTACGCGGAGCCATTGTGCGTCTATCACGACAACTATTTGGCGCGTCGTTGTCTTTTGTTTGTGACCAAATACGTGCGAAACCTAAATGACCTTCACGTCAGCCTCAGCTGTTCTATGTTTGTTAGCATCCTATCACTCGAAAGCACCGTGAGCTTGTTAGCATTCAGGATCGTAGCCTTTAGCTTGAGAACTGTTGGGCATAACAACAGGGCAGCTAGCATGGCTGTAGACTCTCAATATTGGTAGAGTTGCTGGCTATAAGATCACAGCAAATAACCTGGTGAGTGGAATCTTATTATCAATAACTTGGCCAAAATTATGAATGTTTTAATATATATAACCTTTTCTTTTAACTCTTTGAATGACCATGGAACATTTACAGACGTCTTCCTATTGTAAAAAAAAAGAAGGCTAATTGTTTCGTGTAATTATTTTGTATCATGGCCATATTCAAAATCCCCTGTTGCTCCAAAAATAGATTCACGTCCACCCTGAGGTGGTTCCCAGCTCTGCAGCAGAGGTCTGACACTGACACAGTAAACCACAAACTCCCAATCTATAGAATTCACTGCTTCCCCTGCTTACACTCTTTCAGACACACTAGGAAATGAAGATACTCGTGGCTCCTGGGTATATGTGCGCAAGCACAGGCCATGTAGTCCTAAAGACACCTCAGCCACGGCGGGCGCGCGCCCACACACACACACACACCGCTGATTGTTCTTCCCTTCACGTCATCCCTGCGGACTGCGGAGCCAGCTCATGCACTTGTTTGCCCGACGCAGGAAGGAGCCCCTGACTGATTTAACAAGAATATACAAACATGAGACCGGCTGAATAAGTCCTTCATTGTTAACGCGGCCGCGCTTTAAATAGCAAATTGACTTTTTCTCGCTGTGTGCGAACGTGGCGACGCTGGTGCGGAAGCCTCCAAGACAAACAAAAAGTTGTGTTTTTCCCTCAGCATGCGAGGCGGAGGTGCGTACGGGCATGTGCGCGCATATGCTTGGATGGCGTTAGCATGCCCATGTCTTGCTGGAGTCTTTTTTTTAGTTCCATAATATGTCGACATTTCGCCACAGCACAGCATCCTGCGTCACATTTTCCCTGTCACAGATGTAGCTCACGTCTGCCATGTATGTGAGCGGGCATACATACTGTAGCTTGGCACCGCGCAGTAATGGAACAAGTCCACGCACTCTCTCACACACCGTCAACAGGCTGGAGAGCATCCACTCTGGCTGTAAGGCCTATAAACCAACGCAGTGCAACGAGGTCACATGGTTAGAAACACGACCGCTGTGTGAGTCACACTGTTCTCTTAAAAAGTCTGGTGGCTTGAGGTATTGTTGGAAACGAGACATTCGTATTATAATAAAGTCTGAAGAAGTTAGGTATGTTTCAAGGTAATTATCCAAATGATTGAATCTCTCAACTCATGACAACATTTGTGTAAAAAAAAACCCCAAAAAACTGGAGGAGTGGACAATAAAACTGCCGTTGAAACCGAGGTTCCAACTTGACGTGTTGGCAAAGGCAGAGTGGGAGCTTTGCAGCAAATTAGAATTCAAACATGGCAACTTGTGGAGGCGATGATGAGCAAAAGCTGTCAAAACTTTTCACGCGCTCCTCATTTCCCATCTCACCGTGCACCCCATCGACGCTATCTGATTATTATTCTTTTCATGCAAGTTGTGGACAGAATTTCCAGATGAACGTTTTAGTTTTAGGTTATTGTTTTTTTTTTTTTTGCAGAGATGGCAGCTGCCATCCATCCTGCTCTGCCCAGTAACTGTGAGCTGCCGCCGTTACAGCTCAAAAATCACCTCCGATGGCAAATAAACCTTTAAACGAATAGACGTCAATGAGACAATATTGACTTCCATTCACAAACTTATAAAATAAAACAGACTAAAGTCACGGCAGAGAAATTTGTGGCTTGATTAAGAGCGAACTTGATGGGTGTTGCAATTAAATATTTGTTGTTGTGCTGTAGCGAACGCTTCCCATTTGCCAAAAAGCTCTAAAGCGCTGCCTCTGTGAGTCTCGTGAACATGTAACGCTGTTCCTGGGTCAGTAGCTGACGTTGACACAACTGATGTAACCGGGATCAAGTGTTGATCACGTAGCATCAGCTGCAGTTGGCTGATTTATGCCTCTTTTTTCACAATACATGTATGAAGAATGAATTTGATTCTGCTTCTTGTCGAGGCCATCTTTACACAATTTACAGAGTTTCCCAGCAAAGATCAATGAAGTCCGTGGACAAGAAACACACTATTCAGAGTGCTAAACCAGACTTACATACTTTTCCACTGATGGCCAAGCCTTAATGATTACCATGCTTTTTCTAATGTTTAGGGGCATTTGTGAAAGAAGGATTTGCCAAGGAAATCCTAATATAATTTTTAACTTTTCAGTGATTTTTTTATTATTATATGATTACAGTACCATAGCTTACAAGCTTGCATCATGAATGTCATTAACAGCAGGTTTAAAAATTCTTTACTGTGCTGTGGATCACTGTGGGTACAAATTCAGACGGTCTCTGATCTCTCTTCAAAAAATGTTGCAAACGAAGAGTGTTCTGGCAAATTTCTCTTTTTTTTTTGGAGGAAGAAATCCAGAAAGAAATTCATTTGAACATGCTAATTTAGCTCTCCAACAAGCAGATCCATGTGTCCAATGAACAGCCTATGTAATAGCTCTCTCTCTCTCTCTCTTTGTCTCTCTCCCTCTCTCTCACTCTTTTTCAGTGCACAAGAGTGTGTCCACGTGTGTGTGTCCAGTTTCTGAACTTTAGCTTGGTCTCGATACCATTTTCATGTCCGTTAACTAAGTAGGTATCTGGAGCCACTAGCCGGTTAGCTCAGCTTAGCATTGCATGAAGACAAAGACAAGTAAAACAGGAGGAAACAGCTAGCTTAGCTTTATCCAAATATGATTAAATCCATCTACTGTGTTGGCACCGCTAAAGCTAATTAACACATTATATCTCATTTCCCTGACTGGTCGTGGCCAAGAAACGCCCCAGCACATAACCCACCATAAAATTGTAATTTTTACACTTTGGTTTTTGTATGGATTACACCAAAAGAGAGATAATGTGTTAATTAGTGGTGCTGGTGGGTGGAGTTTGCTGCAGAGCCAGGCTTAGCCGTTAGCAGCTCAGCTATGCTAATGGGGGTAGACTCCAGCCACATATACTGTACATATGGACAGGAGACATCAATCTTTTCATCTAACTCTTGGCAAGAAAGCAAAATGTTCCATGACGTCAAATCTTCCCTTCAGGGGGATTCATTAGTCGATTTAAAGTGTCCCAAAAAGAAAATTCAATGTAAAATCCATCGGTTCAACATGCAAAGATAACATCACTTAGTTTCCTAGATAGCTTCAAGTGTCCGCATGATAAATGACACGGTATCAAATTCTCAAATCAATATGGATTTGACAGAGAGCAGGCCAGTTTTATGGCATTTTATTTCATAGTTAAGTAATAGCTTTGTGCGTGTAAGACACAGAGCGGGGGGGGGGGGGGGCTGTTAGTTCATGAGCCGGTGGCCCATCTGGTTTGAGTTACGTAAAACCCCCCTCCTCAATTAGACTCAGCATGATGTCAATAAAACGTCAGACTGGAGAAGCTATCACTTAGCTAAATTGGGCCTGTCAAGTATTGTTCTGTCCACAGCATTCCAGCGGGGAGATTCAGTCTGAAATGATTTGTAGTTTGATTAAAGTTACCACAGTGTGCCATCTCTGATATGACTGGGGTACTTTTACAAATGTTGCCATGAAAGTTAGAGATATTGTATATAATCTATGTAATATACACAACAAACTTGGTCACCAAAAACTGCTGAAAAAGTCTCATTAAAATGCAAATAGATAAAACTTTAAATGGGTAGTGTAAATATGTCCTAATGCTTTTTAGTGGGAAGCAGGAAAGTCGTTAGTTTCTAATTTGGTTTTTTTGATGATTTTTCTGAGTATGATTTTCCACTTAGTCCTTCAGCATTCCTCTTCTTTCAACTCCTTTGGCCATTTAGCTCTGAGATCTGTGTTTGAATGTCAAACGTCATACCATTGGGAGGTTTTGGATAAATACTGGTGACATTTATGTTTCTCCTCTCCTTATTGCACAGCAAATTTATTAGGAGTTCCCTGGTTTCAGCGCCGGGAGTTTCCCAATCAGACTCTCTGGTCTCTCTGACAAACCATGGCTCATCCTGCAGCACCTACGTCCTCATTTTCAGGATTATTGTTGTCATTTTACATCGCTTAGTGCTCGCACCAACTGCAGTCCGTGTTTTCATAGTCGGTCCAGGGCCTGAAAAACGGCGATCCGTGGAAAAAGGTCACACATTCCCAACCACTCCCGCTGGGAAAACAGGAGAGTCCACACCTTCGCAGGAACGCAGAGGCCTACTACCCTGAAATCTGACAACAATTACCGCATGAATTTCAGCACATTATAGTGCCAAACACTTTATCTGCAGACCTCCACTCATTGGTGTTCAGCCAGTCTGGAGATCATCACCAGATGATATGCTGGCCATTTGGCACTTTTAAATGTAAAAACTTATACATTCACAGTATTTAGTCTTCTTCTGAGTCTGTTGAAGGGCCCCAAAAGTCATATTACAGATGCCTGAAATCACAAGTGCAATGATGCAAGGCCCAAAGCCTAGTAAATCACAACCTCTAGGCTACACGTTTGTGTCACTGAGCCACCGAGCCTATATCGCGTCGCATCTCAAATTCCAGCTTGCCTCACGGATATAAAGATTTAATCAAGCGTTGTGAAAATCTGACAGCCGCGGTTCGATAGCGGCGCGTTCGAGAAGATAGACAACCTATTAGCTGCCTCTGACTCGATGCCAGGGCGCTCTCGAAGGTTCAGAAATGCCGGTGATTGCCATAATTGCCGTGCAGCAGGGGTCTGTTACAGACTTGTACAGAGAAATGAAAAAAAAACCTTAACGCGTATGTTTCTATAGGAACCTATCTAACACTGTAAAGATGTGGTCTGGGTTTAGTGACGGCCTGTACGCTTGGCTTTTATGGTGCGAGTGTGACTGAAAGGCTTCGTTTTAAACGGGATTGTTCAGCACGCGGCTCGTGTTTGTCTGGGGAAAGAAATACTTTACAAGCCACGGGTACAGGGGTGGGCAAAACACTGGAAACGTGAAGAGAGATAACTACTTCTGCATGGCTGAAGATGTGGGTCATATCGAGTCGCTGATTAGCCGAGCTGTATGGAATCGTCTAGTATAAATGTCCAACGTATAATATGTCCTCGTTGGTCGGGATGGGAATGTGATTCTGGTTTTTCCTTCGACACATGTTATCCTGATTTGTGAGATCGTTCCACTTACATATGATTTTTTTTTTTCTTCCTCCCCCTGCACCTGCAGTTTAGGCACAGATGACTTGGCCTCTCTGGAGCTCAGTTAATTGTCTCCTATTGTTGCCGAAACTTTGAAAACTCTAATCAACGCGCTGATTGCCAGATCTCTTTTATAGCCGACAGATGCTGCTTGCGTTCAACCTTAGATGACCCATTTTCGAAGCAGGTGTTTGTAGAAGTGATTAAGGCTCCACTGGAATCAAGTTCTTTACCGTGTTTACATTGTGTTGTCTAAACCCTGCGGGTAAATATTATACACAGCATCTATTTTATTAAGGACGCTGCCGTGTTTGTGCAGACGGCTCAACCTTTTGGACAGTGAGTCACATTTAAATGATAAGTATACAGCAGGAAAAAGTCAGGTTGAGGGGACCGAGTGACTGAGTGCTCTTCTCACACCCTCGGACGAGATCAACAGAATTTCACTTCACTTTTTTTTTTTTCATTCATAACCCGGCACACACAACAAAGGGCGGCTTTACTTCAAAATAGTTTTATTGCTCGTAAGAGAATTACCAAAGCATTATTTCAGATTCTTTGGACTCAGATGTGCCGTTCACCCGGAGAATTGCGGTGATTTGCGCTTTATTTCATCATAGGTTTCAAAGATCTGAATCATCCCTAAATGCGAGTCTTTCCTTCTCTTTGTCTTTCAGTCGCTGCTTGTTTTCATAGCGGTGCCCCGCAACAATAAGCGTTTCAGACATCACACCAGAAAGTAAAGTAAGACCATGGTCGGGTCAGCATAGCAACAATGCAGTACTGGGTTAACTTTGCCCAGCACCTGTGGGTAGAAAACCACCGGGTCAACAAGTAAACCCGAAGCTGAAGGGTTGGACCCAGTGTTAGAGACAGCAGGGAAGGTTTTATCTTAAAATTGTCAGTGCTATCGCACAAAACATTGTGACATTCCAAAGTGGAAAAAGGTAAGGCCTCTTTGACTCGCGTGTCCACTGTGGATGTGAAACATTAAAAACAAGTCCCAGTTTTATGACGCAAGGCTGGTACTGATTGTGCTGGTTAGTGGAGCTGGAGCTTAGTGCAGATTGAGACATAAACCAGTCCAAGTTCTCCGTATGTCAACAAGGTGAGCTCATGGGAAGTCCCTGATTCTCCCGTGTCAGACAGAGAAACACATTCTCTCCAGCTCTGGCAGTCCAGTCCCAGGCCTTTTCTTTTTAGAGGCTTCTAATCCTGGCGGGTCCCTGGCCTGACGTCACAGGGGCCCCTCCCCCCCACCCTCCTGTCTGCCGATGTGCTGTACAGGCACTCTCATTTCCTCTGCGGCTCACGAAACACCAATTTCTGCGCCGGTCCTTTCGGCTCCTGACGTCTGAGCGTCTGATTAAAGCAGCCTGCCGCCTCTGACGCCTCAGCTGGGCTGGCTGAGGGGGTTAAACTTTGGAATATGCAGGCCGGTGTGGGTATGAGACACCCAACCAGGCTCCCTCGCCTCCCTTCGCCTGCTCTTCTTCCCCGATTCCTCCCGTTGTATGGCTCTTATTCGGCGGCCTAGGTCGCGTCATGTGACCAGGAAGTGTGGCTCCCCTCCATTTCCCCCTCCCGACAGAAAGGAAATATTGTAACAGAGGGGGCCGGCGCTGGGCTCTGTTACGTCGCCGGTTAAAAATAACTGGCATATTTAAGGCTGCCGAGGAATCCCAGGGCAGGCAGAGGCTGGACAGCCTGCCGCCCGGCAGGAGCTCTCTCTCTTCCCCCCTCACTCTGTTTTTCTCGCCGACTTCTCCTTCTCTCCGCTCCCACTCCTAAATCCGTTTCAGCTTACGCGAGCCCTGCGACACGACCGCAGCCACCACCCTGACCCTCCACCACATTTTCCTACACCAGCGGAAGCCCACCGCCGTATTTATACGACGTGGTGAAAGCTCGGGGTCGGTCGGTTAGTCGCATCCCAGCCTGGCCCGTCCGGCAGTAAAAGGCTCGGCCCGGGCTTGTCCGGAGGCCCCAACTGACTCAGACCTCATCCATATGCACCATCACGCAGCAGAACTGTCAGCCAGCCCCGGCTGTTCACACAGCGGCCCCGTTTGGACACAAAATAATAGCAATTTTGTGATAAAAATTACCATAACCAATTTCTCTCACTGTAATGGAAATGTAATAACTTCCCCTGTTTTATGTCAGAGGCATATTATGTTCATGTTGTCTTTTTGAATGAATGGAGCACTATAATTATTAACGGCAGCGGATTCACAGGGAGGGTGGGCGCACACAGCGAACAACCGTAACACCAGAGGCTGGGGTTCACATCCAGAGTCCTGTCTGCGGTTGGGGTTTAGGCAACAAAGGTACTTTGGTTAAAGACTCTGGTTTTGGTTGAGTGTAGAAAAACACGTCCGCTGTTTGTGTTTTCTGGATTAAACCAGACTGCAGTTTTTCCCTAACCGTAAGCGAGTGCTGTGACGGCTTCAACACAGCCATGAAAGATTAATAACTCTGTCGTCACTACAAGTGGATACTATACTGCAGGATTGGATATTTTGATGGAATATTAATACACTGTCTGCAAATATCTTATTGATTAATTCAGTGTCATTGTATTAGCAACATACAGCCATGACAACATTATTCAGTTAATCAGTTTGCCGATGGACAGAAAACGATATTATTTTGTTCGTTGATTAACTGTTTCAGTACTTTTTCTAGCAGAACTTCCATTCAGCATCCGCTGCTTCCATCGATTCACACCGAGTCGTCATGTTGTCACTCTGAAGTGTATTTCTTTTTGACATATTTCCACAAGTGTAGTTCGAAGGTTTCAAATGCTGGATCAGTGGTATGAATTCGCACAAATGGTTGTTTACGAGTTAAATCTTGGATGTTATGTGCAGTGATAGGGAAGATCGGGAATTATACGACTTCAAACCAAAAGAAAAACACTGCTCTTACATGTCCTGCGGTGCCAGAGGGAATAATCACCACAGTTGGCCCCGCAGCCATCGTCGCAGCATTGCCTGAGCTGATAAAAAGGTTCTCTGGCATCGCAGCGGGTGAAACAATCAGATAAAGTTCTTCCATACACAAACTGCATTGGATGTAACGTGAAGGGAAGCGGAGGGAAGTGCAGCACCGAGAATCAAAATACGCTTGACTCAGCTTGTGGGAATTAAGGAAAGAATGAGAGCTATTTTTTAATTACTGAACAGCATCTGGAAGAGAGTGCTGAAAACCTCAATATCTGGAGTTATGATTAGCTGGTACTCAGTCACTTGGGTGCTTTCCAGGAGGATGGGGGTGGGTGGAGGGGTGGGTGGGGGTCTTGATTGTGGGACCCCGGTGGAAACCATGTCAGTCACATGCACACCGAGGGTGGAAATCCAAAACACACAAGAGTTGTGCAGCAGAGTTATTTGGCTGTTCACGCTCTATTTACATAATATCAATGCTCACGACCATGTGACTCAATTATCAGCTGCGTCTGATGTGGATTTGAATATTAGCACACCGCAGGTTACGTCCACTGTACCGTGACGGTTTTTGAAAATATGAAACGTCTGATCGGCCGAAAACGCCCGGCCCGGCCAAGAACAACACCTGAGCTCATCCCTAAAACAGCGATTTGTTTTGAAGGTGCTTCTTTTAGGCGGACGCCACGACAGCCCCGCTTGTTCTGCACTGACGAGAGCCCAGAGAAACAACATTATCAACGAACACTTGTTGACGTTAATGAGGGGAAAATATTACCGGTCTGAAGCGCTAGGTTAGCGCTCGGCAGTTAAACTTGTTGATACAATAATAACATTACATCAGTCTCTCCACATCCGCTTCTTGGAGTAATGTCACCGGTGCCTTTAACATAATTATAATATCTGGATTTGTGTTACAGATTAAATGATTCATTGTGGGAGTGCTGCAGCCCGCGTGTCAATATCCCAGGCCCTGCATTTGGCTAAAGCTGTCGGTTCTGCATTAACATATCCTGTACGAGTGAGCGGCGTGAGTAACTGACACACCATGACTTCACTGTCAGGACACAGCACACAGTGGTGTCTTCTTCTTCTTCTTCCTTCATGTCTTTCCTCTATTCCTCCCTCCACTGTCATCGTCGCAGCACAAAGCCAATCAGTTGTCAGCGTCAAGCCTTTTGTTTTCCGGATCATTTTCAGAACCATTATCTCCCGCCGTAAAGAATATGGCTGTAACGACACGGCTCCCATTGTGCTCCTAGCTGCTGTAGGAAGCAGGTCTTCAAGAACAAGAGACGCAATGCAAATATTGTAGGCTCAAAGCCGCCAGTCCTCGGTCGCCACGCAGCTGCAGAGCAAAAGTTGAGGTCGATACACTTAACTGTTTGGATACATATTAAATGTCTCACTGTTAACATATTGAACAATAAATTATAGGCTGCCCAACAGGATATGCTTTCTATTTACAAAGCTCCCGTGGCATTGTATCTTATTTTTTTCCCACCGGGTTTGTGTTTGCGCAGCCGAAGCAATGTGCATTCATGCAACTTAAAAACTCTGAATGAAGACACCAGCAGACAATTACAGGGAAGGTGTCCTGTTGAGAGTGATGGCGTGTTTGTTTTGTTGACTTGCCTAACGGACGAGATCCTGATGCAGCAGGATCAGCGGCAGGTGCTTTGTTTGCTCTCGCACTGAACTCTTGTGTCTAATTATGTTGGATAGAGAGGTTTGTGTTAGTTCGCTAGCTCTGTGCAAACAGCGCCTGAACCCAACTCAAACTCAACACTGAACAGTTCTCAGCCATTCAACCTTCCCAGATGAATTATTTCCCATCGTATTTCCATGGATATACTGTATTGTTCTTTCGTGGGATGTTTTTAGTGGTGGGCAGTATTTGCAAGGGGAAGCCAAATATATCATTTGACAAAGATTTGCATAATTACAGTTAATAACATCTGTTTTGGTAAACATAACACTGAAATGTAGACACACATAAGCCCAATGTTTGTAGCTTTATTTAATTGCATTTCCTACAAATTGCATTAGTCTGGCATTTGTCTCACGACATTGAATTGTTCAAGAGAAATTACCTTTGTGAAAGCAGAATTTACTGCATATGTGGAAATACACCCAACATACAGTGTTATACTTCTACTAGTATATGTGTAAAACAGGTATATTTACTACTTGTGCCAGAGAAGTCGGAGTCACCAGTTGTAAAGGTAAAATACAAAGAAAAGAAGAAATCAAACATTGCTTTGCAGGCGCATGCATGTTGTTGTGGCTGTTGTGGGATGTAACTCTAAGCCTAACGTGGGTGCACCCATAATACTCTGCATTATCACATTAAGACAATTTGTCTGGTCAGATCCTTGTATTATTGTATCCATCATCGCTTGTTACCAAATCCACTTATGTATTCAGAAACACGGTTTAGAAAATGCAATACATACAAGAAGCAAACAAACACACAAACAGATAGCATTGTTATACTCTCAAACCAAAATCAACATATTGAGATTACTTTTGTTGTTGCAACCAACAGTCAAAATCCCAAAGACGTGGAGTTTACAGTCATAGAAAACATGGGGAGAAGATAGTGAAAGTACAAAATTACTTTCACTATTTTTGCTATTTTCACTTAAAAATGTAAATGAAACAGTTTGTTCATCAATCATTCCTGCTCTAGATGATTAGTTTCTTTCTAAATGTCTGGGGAAATAATGAAACTGCCATGGGGGTGGTCAGGGGCCCAACAACGACTGAATGCCCTCGGGCCCTGTAGCAGGTTAATCCAGCCATGCTTTTACTTACGTCGGACTTTTAGAGTTTTTTTTCTTGTTTTGTTTTTTAAATCGGTATTTATATTTACGTCTTCCACCGCGGCAGACAATGAGCAGGCTAATGTTAGTGTGTGATGATCCAGGTCGGTGCCCGCGCCTGCAGGTAACCCTCCGGGCATGCTGAAGTAAAAGTCGGCGATATTCCCACGTCGGTCGGTGGAAAGAGATGCGCTCCTTCACCCACATTTCACGGCGCTAACGCCAGTAAGGCTAGGTGCCGTTGCTATGAATACAAACAAACCTCTCTCTCTCTTTCTCTCTCTCTCTCTCTCTCTCTTTTCTCCCTACCCCCACGTGATGTTTTTTCCGCGCTTGTTGCCATGCAACGAAGGCGTGTCCAGCTCCAGTGATTTAAGGATACCTCTCACGCGGTTTTCTCAGTTCAGGCTGCCGGTCCCTGCATGGCAACAGGCGCGAGGGATTCCCCCTCTTGTCCGTCGCCTCTCGGTCTTCCCCTTCATTAAAAAAACAAAACAACAACCCAACAATAATAATTTTTGCTTTAACATTTAAAAAAAAAAAATCAGTCTGCTCGGCTGCTTCCACCCGTCGCGCCCATCGGCGGCACCATGTCCTGGAACCTGGCGTGAACGCGAGACGCGGAGCAGAAACTTTTAAACCCGCGGATATTAAAACCCCCAGGACAGACGCACCGAAGAGCGGCCGAGAGGAACTGCGCGTCAAGATTCTCACTGATGAGGTGTGGACCCCGTGAAACTTTTTTTTTTTTTTTTTTTTTTTACATTTTCTTTACTGATCGCAACATTTTGACCGGTGAACGTCCTGCTTGTTGGACTGCGACAGGCTCGGACCTCGCACCGCGCCGGGATTTTCTTTCTTTTTTTTTTTTTTTTTTACCATATTTTCTGTTTAAAATTTCCAGGCAGCCTCCAAATGACGTCGAGATGGCTTTAGGTGGAACACTTCTGCCGTCGATTTCCACGTTCGCCAGCGGCCCCTCTGTCAAGAGCAAATCCATAGGAAGTGCCAATTTAGTGAGTAGCCCTGCGGTCACTTCTCATTACGTGCCAAATATAACCATGTGGGCATCGAGGAGCCTGTGGAGGGGAAACAGTTGTAGTCTGTGCGCTTCATTCCCACTGTAGCTGCTGTTGTTTTTTTTTTCCAGCGCTATTATGTGCACAGTCAGGGCTTGACACCACGCTCTGCTGGGGCGTGCACCACTTTACATATAGGTTACTTCAGCAGGTTGTTTTTGTTTTTTAAAAAGAAAAAGATATGGGACTGTGGAGACAGACCAAATCCTGGTGCCCAGTCAGAATATGTGGTTTACTGTTTAATCGAGGCGAGCTCAATAGGTTCCACATGGATTGTAAGAGTCTCCTGATGGCACCCCGGAGCCTGATGATTTTCTACGGAGCTCACTGTTAATTTGTCTAAAATAAGTGTTTTGGGCGCCACTCCTAGTTCTTTCCAGGGCAGTTTCACAATGACCAGAACAAATCTGTATTCTAGGAAGTGCTCTGTGCCAAGGACACTTGCTACAGCTCTTGTAGCCGAGCTGTCAAAATAATCACTCCGCGTTTTTAGATCCAGGTTCCTTTCTCCTTGAAGCGTTATCTTATGCCCTGATATTTAAAAACAAGCACCAGTTTCTAAACAGGAGAAGGCAGACCCAAACGTGACTACTGTCTGTATCTCATAAACAGTAACGTGACACAAACGAGCAGCTTTCTCTGTAACTTTCCCCTCTAGAGATGGAAGGAGGAGTTGTCCCAACTTAAGAGACCCAGCGTGCCAACCGGAAGCAACTGCCCCGACCCAGACCATCCCACTGCCACCAGCACCACGAGCCCCAGCATGTCCAAGAAGGACACAGAGCCAGACCTGGACTTGGACTATGACTTTATTCTGTCCAACTCCATTCTCCAGCAGCAGCAGCAGCAGCAACAGCAACAGCAGGAGGAGGCTATGGCCTGCACCTCTGGCCAGGCCCTGTCTCCCTCCCCTGGCTCTTTCTCCTCATCTTACCCTCTTCCCTCCCCTCAGGGCACTGCCAGTGAGCTGCTCTATACTATCCCAGATATCAGTGACGTTTCGCCCTCTGGAGGCTTTGTGGCAGAGCTCATGAGACCCGAGTTGGACCCGGCGTACCTCCACCCCACCAGCCTCCATGGCAAGTTCGTGGTCAAGACGACAATGGACATGGGAGAATACGGCCAAGGTGTGAACGTGGGCAAGGCCTGCGTTAACGCCGTGTCAGACCCACCTCCCTCACGTGCCTCGCCGTCCTTTACGTGCCCCAGGATAAAGCAGGAGAACCCCGGTAACTGCACCATCTCGCAGCCCATGGACCTACACCTGGCTGGCGTGAACTCCCAGGGTCGAGGGAGCCAGCAGCAGCGCCCGTGCCACTTGGATCTACACGGGTTCCCCGGCGGGGGGCGGTCCATGACAGGCAGCAGGCTATCCTCGTCGTCTTCCCTCTCCCCAGACCATCCACTGAGCCGGGAGCACCAGGTGCTGGGGCACCCCCACTCTCAGATCCCTCTACCTCCCCAGGGATACCACCATGGCTCCCCGCAGGGCTACAACTCCTACCCTCAGCCATCCTCCATGCAGTACCAAGGTCAGACCACATTTCCTTTTCTCATTATTCAGAGCAACTCCACATACTTTCTTGTAATCTCCTGTGGCAACTGAATGCAGTAATTTAAATGCGGGAACGGTGTTATTACAATTTTGTCGATTAGTCAAAGAAAATGCACGCGCACACAGAAAGCAGACTAAAAGAGAGCATATTAGGTAACAAGAATGTAAACTCAAAGTCCACAGACTCTGCTTTAAATACATCTTGTGCAACTTTATAACAAAACCACAGACGAAAAGGTTCAAACCTACATCCTTCGCCTCAAACAAAATAAATACAAGAAATGACCACATACGGATATTTCTGCATTAGATCAGTGGTGATTGTCATCATTATTGAAAAAAAAGGACTTGTGTGATGTTCTTCTCCGCTTTGAGCCCTTTTACACTATAATGCTTGTAAGTCTTTTCAAATACCGGCTGTGTTTGAGAGGAAAGCTGGTGATTTCTAAGCAATCTAAACGTTTACACCAGAACTTTTTTTTCAGATGATAAGGGACATTGTGCAACTTTTACATCAGCCTAGGTGTCTAAAGTCAGCGCTCTCTTTAGCAAAGTATCATAATGGAATGTTAACCTGCCCTTCATGTAAGTTAAAAACGCCGGCGTTGACCGTGATGGTTTGACCCCACAGAGCCCCTCATGATCTCCAGCGGGGACTGTCTGCCGGAGGAGCCAAAGCCTAAACGCGGCCGGCGCTCCTGGCCGAGGAAGCGGGTCGCCACACACACGTGCGACTACGTCGGCTGTGGGAAGACGTACACGAAGAGCTCCCACCTGAAGGCACATCACCGCACACACACAGGTACGTGACTGTGCGTTCCTAGTCCGTCATCTGTCTTTTTTTGTGTCATTTCTGTTTTAAACCGTGTCAGAGCTTTCCATACTCCCCCCGCTGGTTTGGAGCCATTTTACACGTTTCATATTGTTTTTTATTGTTCAGAGCTGAATTGTAAAACAACCACGTCTGTTGCAGGCTGAGTACAAAAACATTATTGAATTATTGAGTCATGTAATGGGGGTTAGGGGAGTTATTCGGCAGGTGCAGGGAAACAGGTTGACACCGATCCCTGCTCAAATGCAAACTCCAGTCCTTTATGCAGTAGCTGCAGGACAGGACGGACCTCTTTTCCTCCTGGAGGTGGGGAAGGTTTGGCCGGTTTAACCTCAGGGCCCAGCACTAACTGCTCCACGTGTGTATTATGTTTCCATCAAAGGGGAGAAGCCTTACCACTGCGACTGGGAGGGCTGCGGCTGGAAGTTTGCACGTTCAGATGAGCTCACACGCCACTACAGGAAACACACAGGCCACAGGCCGTTTCAGTGTCAGAAATGCGACCGGGCCTTCTCAAGGTCAGACCACCTTGCTCTCCACATGAAGAGACACTTGTGAGGCTGGGTTGGAGGATCGGACTGGATGGCGATGGATGAAGGCTCCGGGTAAGGAAAAAAAAAAAAACAAAAGTACGCAAACCGGAACAGGCTTGCGAGCCACACTTTTTAAAAACCAAAATTTGCCTTCATGCCGTTGTCAAGCAACATGACAAGCTGTGGTGTTCACGGCACAAAAGCGTGATCTCCCCCCCCCAACAAGAGCCTAGAATTTCTCCCAAGACTGATCCCGTCTTCGCACGCTGTGAAGGTGACTCGACGAGACCTCTCAGTCAGGGTTATATATTTACATGAAAAGGGACCAAAACTGGAATTTGTCCTATTTAACCGACAAAACTTGGAGGACCAGGTGCCAACAACGTTTAACTGGAAATGTATTTTCTGTCAGGGAAGCCAGGAGCAGCAGACAAACATCTCCAGAGGCCTTCTACCAGCGACATGCCATTACAGGCTCTGTAAACAACTACACACTGTTCAAAATACTGTATTAATAGATACATCTATATTTATATACACATTTCACCTGCAATGCCATTAATGTCAGGTACAATGTTAATTTATACAGAATGGTGCTCAGTGACTCTGAAGAAGGTTTTTCTTTTGTTTTTTTAAAGACAAGGTACCAAAGATTAAGGAACATATAGAAATAGGTGAAAACTATGAAAAAGTGCCATACGGTTGTTTGTGTTTCTTGGAAACCTCTAACACAATCTGATTTAAATCAGGTGAAAACTTCACTTTTTAAATGGTGATGGCAATCTTCAATGCACTGCGAGTTGCAAAGTGCAATAATTTATATGAGACATTCATATTTTTGTATTGAATGAGTAACTCTGAACAAAGATTTTTTTGTTTATAGCCTAAATATGTAATATAATCTCGAAATTTTGTACATTTGTAAATAAAATCGCTTTGTTATTGTTTTGTATTTTACAGTATAATAAAATAAAATGTATTTGAAATAAGAAGGCCACGATGACGTTTATACTCTCTCCGCCTCCACGGTCATCGTTCACTTCGTTGAAAACGAAGCAAAAAACCAAAACAAAACACGTAAAACAAACATCATTATTTGCACAAAAGCGACATGCGTGTTACGAGAAGGTTGCCTGAACTGCACTGGGTACAGTAATAGAAGATTTTCTTGGCCGTGTAATGGAGGAGCGCACTTAAATGGCAGCAATAGCTCAGAGTCAGCTCACACATAATCACGGGATGGCCTCGGGCAAACTAACACAATGTTGGCGTTTGAAAAAAGAAAAAGATTTTTGGACAAATACGCTCCTACGATGTCCCGTTTCCGTGGGGTTCTCTTTCCACCTGTCAGCGGGAAGAATGGGAGAGATAACCGAGTTACTGGCTGACATTCACGGGTTGACACCAGATCTGACTGCCACTATGTGCTGGAGCGCTCAGGTGCGCCATGTGAATGAAACCCATAAAGATGCTACAGTAAGATAATGTGTTCCCGCTGCAGACCTCCTCCTCCTCCTCCTCCTCCTCCTCCTTCTTCCTCTGGAATAACGAGGAAAACCGGAGAGAACGTAAGAAACGTAAGATACTCTCGGCGAGAACGGGCCTCGAGGATTTCTTCTGTTTCCGGCGTGTTAATCATTTTCATATCTTCTGCGGTGAATTACAACAGTTTAATTTTCTTCCATTTTTCCCCTCCAGCTTATAACAGGTGTGTATTGGAGCAGCTGGAGCGGGCCAACACTCCCACTCTATCTTCAGCTGTTCTCCTTTCCACAAAATTCTTTTTTATGCTTTCGCTCTTACCAATCCCACCTCTTTCCCGTTTTCATGGACAATTTTTCCATAGAGTTTCTCGATTTACGAGATTAAGATTTACGCTTTTTGAATAGTCAGACCTTGAGCAACAGGAGGTCTCCTCAAACTCTGCAACCCGAGCACCACCACAGAGGTGGGCAGTTTTTGTAAACCAACATATCGTCATTTTTTTCCTCCATATCATCTCCACACACGACACGTGCATGTCCCCTGATGCTCACCGATGCCACGGTGTCTGGGTCGTCTTCGTCTGAGGTGTTGCGTTCAGGCTCTGTCTCCCTGTTACACCTGAGGCCCGTCCGCCGCAGGCTGAGCGCAGGCGCACAGCTGATCCGACACCTTCGGCTGCTTCTTCACACCGGGTCGTGGCAGCAGCGCAGTTCAGCTGCAGCTTTAGCAGGAGGCGGCAGTCATTTCTCCCGGAGGTGCGTTTTCTAGTTATAGTCATGCATCATTCTTTGCAGCGTATGTGTCCGTGTACCACGTTTCCATCTGCGTACATGACCGCAGTATAATGAACTGACTGAAAACCCCCAGTAACATCCTTCTTGATATTTCCCACAATATTTCCCTTAATTGACTTTAAGAAAACGATTTCCAGAGGATCAGTCATGTATTCATATGTGACTTTCCACTTTTCTTTCTTTTTTTTTTTTTAAAAAAACTTACAAAACCTCATTAAATTAATCAAGATTACACACCTTGAGAGTTTACATCTATTTCTAGTAAGAAAAGTCCATGTTTTGAAGTGAACTGTATGCACTGTGTACATATTTCAATAATCTTTAGAGGCCAAGCTGCTGCTGCTGCTGTACTACTTAACTGAAATGGTGGTAAATTGAGAAACACTGACCGATTTTGTGGTATTTAAGTGAAGCGCGTCTTCAGGCTTCAGCCTCATGTTGATGTTTGGAAACATGTGGTCTATGTTGCCCCCTATAGGTTAATTCTGTTTTCAACATGCTCAGGGGTCTGTCATTCGTTTTGTGCTTGACGTTCATTGTAACAGAAGATATCGACCTTTATTTCCATAGATATGTTAATTGGGAGTGTTGTGCACTGACACATTAAAACAGGCACAGCTTTCATTTATCTTGAAAACTTTTATTTCTGTAAAAATGACAGTCGTTGCACCGCGACCTGGCCACATCTAATGTCACCATGTTTAAATGCCTTCATGTAGTCGTTGCAGTCCAGACTGTGTTGCTCTGCTCCTGCCGACAGTCTGTTGATTTACATGCAGATGAGGGATGTTAAATCAGAGAAAGAGCCAGCGCCATACGTGATGTTTGTTCTGCACAGCTTTAATTTTTCAAATCTCCATTACTTCTCAACTTCAAAAAAAGAGTGGATGAAAACCTTTCAGATCTACCCTGAACTAAACACAGCACCATTGCAAACCATATTGATGAAAAAAATCATAGCTCTTAACATAATTGATAAAAAAATCAATAACACGCAGGTGATTTCTGATGCAACGTTACTGAACTTTAATCGTTCCTCCATTTCATACCGATTACAAACAACAGCCTGTCCTCGTGATAATGATCCAGTGTTATTAAGAGAGGAGAATGTGGAAGAGGTGAATAAAAATTTGATTGGAAATGTAAAAGGCTTGTTGTGCATACGTTTAATATCAGCAATCGAAAAAGTCAGAGGAAGAAATAAGTTGGGAGGGAGGAAGGGTGGCTCTCTTAATCGTCGTCAAAGTTCTGTTGTAAAAGGAAGTTGGCAGCCAGGTTCTCATTCTTCTCACAAGCAAAGTAGGCTTGTATAACAAGTCCCTCTGGAAATCCTAAGGCTTTTAGCTGGAATTAGAGAGAGACACAAATCAGACAAACAATAATTAAATAAGCAAATGATGAAGCGCGGTGCTCGGCAACCCCCCTCAGCCTCGTGCGTCATACTCCAGCACTTCTCGTCGATCAGCACTGAGGTTTGGACGTGGAGAGGGTTAATGACAGTGTCGCGCTCCTCCTCACCCTCTCGATGGCCTCCTTCTCCTGCGGCGTGACCTGGATGTAGCTCATGTGACTCCCGCCGGGTGCGTCGCCTCCCGTCCCTCCGGCCCCCCCCGCTCCCCCTGATCCGCCCCCGCCGCCAGCCGGCACGGCCTCTGGATTGGGTTCGTTCAGCATCTGGATGAACTGCTCTTGGTGGCTGCTGATCTCCTGCAGCGGTACACGAGCAGCTCAGGCATTACTTTGGAGGCACAGAAACTGGGATGTGTTCAGTAACTTAGCATGGTTCAAATGGACCCTTGACCCCAAAGAGCCCCCGTCTCTCACCGTGAGCTTGTTCAACCAGAACTCGGTCACGGGGCCACCCTCTTACTTAAAAAGCACGTCAAGCTCCGTCAGTACTTCACCTGCAGCAGCTCAGGGTTTTCCCTGCCGATCTCCTGCAGCAGGGCCGGCAGCAGCGCAGCGTTCTGCTGGATCAGCTGTCGCATCACATGAAACTGGGGCTGATTTCTCAGGAAACTCAGGGGGTTGCCTGAGAAGAGAAAGTACGAGTCAGAGACAGGAGCAGAGCGTTTGCTCGCTGAGGCGCGTGGAATATGCGGGAAAGCGTGGCGCCATTTACCTCCAGCACTTGGTGAGGAGCCAGTGTTGGCGGGGACGCTGATGCCGCCCACGGACGCAGCTGGAGCTCCGCTCGCTGGAGGCGCCGCTGCGTCGGGCGCCGTCGCGTGACCCTGATCTCTGCCCGGGATGCCCTGTCGGAAAAGGTGTGCATGACAATTAAAAAAAGACTGATCGTGCCGTAACGCACGCTGTTGGATCGGTGAGCCCTTCTTACCGTGAGCAGGTACTCCACAGCTCTGTCTGGGTTGTTGAAGCTCGCCCGCAGAGCCGCCACCACCTGCTCCCTCTCGTAGCCCATGAGCATCATCTCGTTCACCATGGCGTCATACGAGGGGCCTGTCACTGGAGGAACACGCGAGGAAAATGAATAATAATGCTGCTAAGAAGTGAATAAAACATAAAATACCACTATATTATGAAGCAGAAACATATTCTGATCCCATTTTTTAAGGGTACATAACAGAGACAACTAAAATGTTTAACACATAACGGGGTGAGACAATTTCAGGAGTTATAGCATATACATGAAGATGAATTCCTCTACTGTGTCTCATCAAAATAAACAACCCGCCTCGACACACAGTAAAAGTCACATCAGTGGCTATACGAGTCAGAATAATTAAGACCTAGAGGATTTGCTCTGAGCAAAGCAACATTTACAAAGTTCAGAGCAGGAGGCCGCAGGGAACAGCGGGATTATGTTGGGGCTGAGCTGCGGAATCAGGCTGCTTATTGATTGAGATGCATCAATATCAGCATGCTATGGGCGTCGACAGGCGAGACTGAGCCAAAACCAAAGGAACCAATTTCTTGTGTCAGGTTCATAATTGCATTTCTGTCGGTTCTAGCGCCAGTAAAGAAATACAAATCAGGTTTGCAGACGCAGCCTTACCTAGGTTTGAAACTGCCTCATCAATTAGGTTTGTGTTTGTTGACGCCTCAGAGCTCCTGCAAGCGAAAAACAGACCTTGGGTGATCTGCACGGCATTTCTCAAAGCAAGATGCGCTGATGGCAGATAAACGGTCAAAGGCGAACTTCGACCCATACTGACCCGACCGGGGAAGGATCCGGTTCGGTGGTCGAAGGCTGCCTCTCCTCCGGCTTGTCGTCCGCGGAGGCGCGCTCCGTTGTGTTGTCGGAGCCGGGCGACGGGGCGGGAGGTGCCGCTGAGGAAGCCGTAGTGCAGGGGGCCGAGTTGGAAGGTGACGGTTGTGGCGCCGCTGACGCCGTTTTGGGCTGCGAGACATAGGTCGTTTGATAATAAGTCCTCATTGCATTTTACTCTGGGTTGAGCTTGCTATGGGAATGCCCCCCCCCCAACAAACCTTCGTCACCATGACGACCACAAAGTTCTTCTCGTCGATTTTATACTCTTTGAGGGCCGTGTCATCGCTGAGGATTTTTCCTGGGAAGAAGCAGGAAAGTGAGTCACATCGTTCCATTGGCTTTACCTGCTGTGAACTCTGAAACAACACGCAGGGGTGTAACAAAAGATGGTATCATATTGTGTCACTGAGTAGAAGATTGTTGAGCTGATAAGTTGCCCGCCTTTGTCGCCACATGTGGGTCCTTTTGTCCTATTATGAAGCACTGCTTTAATTTTGTGTTGCGTATAGCGGGGTCCGGCGGTCCGAGACCACCTTTCCCATGTCGCGTTCAGTCGCTGTGAAACACAAACTGCAGTGCTGTAAATAGGAAATCCAGTGGGTCACCATTAGAGATGTGAAAACAGATCCTTACTACACAATTACGCCAGCTCTATTACGACACGTTACGCAACTCAACATAAGGTGACTGAGAGGAGAGCAGCGAGTCTGGCAACTTGTGTCTCACTTAAAGGCTCAGTCTCTGATTCGTCTGTGGCCGAATCACAAGGACGAAGGACGAGGTTTTTTAAAAGCTTTTTTTTTAATACGGGTGCTTTTATTTTGAACGACAGACTCAGTCCCCTCTCGTGCAAATCAGTGGAGAGATGTTCTGCCATTCTTCACAGATAATTCCTCTCAGCTGCTCTTTGCTGGAGGGGAAAAATGCTCCGAAGGTGTTCTACTGGCTTCAAGTCTGCGGGGACATACTTTGCCAGGTCATCATTTTCACTTTTCCTTCGGTAGTTTTTTTTTTTTTTTTTTGGCAGTTCCTTTTGGCAACATTGACGTGTTGGAATATTCCTCTATCGCCGAGCAATCTTGACACCAGCGGTCATCTTTTCATTCGCGTCTCACACTCTCGGTGCTGCCTATAAATATCCGCCTCTGCAGCTTTCGCCCTCGTGCGGCCCACATATCTGCACGTCCCCACCTCCGTATTTCACGGTCACCGCGGCCGGCTCCTTCTGATCCCAATAAATTTATTTGGGTTTCCGAAGGGTGACCGAAGGAAGTGCTGCCAATATTAATCGGGCTTCCTTTCATGTTCGTTGGCAAAGTTCACTCATGCGTTTTTGTGAGAAGTCTTGGACACCGCCTGTAGGGGCTGCCTACACACTGGCTGATCAGTCACTGAAACACCACCGGTAATACCCCATAAATATGTGCAATTAAATGTAAAGTGGATATGACACCTAAGTCATTTATCACCCCCCCGAAAATCTAAATTTCGCCAGTTCCAGCTCCTCAATTGTTTGGCTTTGCTGCTTTTCTTTGTGTTGTGTAAAACATACCAGCATATATCAGTTTCTGCCCAGCAACTGAAAAATTGTCCTTCCCCTTCTCCTGTTCAATCCTCTCTTTTAATGTCTTCACCTGGGGGGGCACAAACAAACAAACAAACAAAAAGCACAGGTCACTTTTAATTGTCACGACACTTTTACAGAACATTATAATACAGAGTGGATCACATTTTCTGTGATTATATAACGTCAGCAGGAGTTATAAATGCAGTACAAAGTGTGCACTGCGTTCACAATCGGCACCATCATAAAAGTGGATGTAAGGTGAACACGTGACTTCTGGTTCCTGAATCTTACTAACGGGAAAAAAACAGTCCAACGCTGAAGTCACATCACATCACATCATGACAACACAGCTGAATTTTACTCCAGAGTTCCAAAATTTATAAAAAGTAGTTTTCATATTTCATGTAGCTATGCAGACTCATCAAAAGTAAAAGTGGACAAAGTGCTGCAGTTCCATTAGCAAAATGTGCAGTTTATTTTTCTTACTTTACTTGTACTATTCCTATTTTATTTATACTATTCTTATTCTAATTTGTACATAGCTGTAAATATAGATATTTTTATATACATATTTTTTTAAAAAATATTTTCTAAAGGCACCAAGGGAGTAGCACCCTGAATTTCGTTATATGTATACAATGAAAATAAAGGCGATTCTGATTCTTCTGAATTTTTATTTAACGTCTCGTTCTGGTTTAAACCAGTTTAACGTAAAACTAACGTTATCTCAGTTAGAGTTGGTGTCCAGTTATTTCACTGCTACTGTAGCTCGTTTCCACCTCCAGTGTTGAGTAGAAAACGAGCAGTGGTCGTAGATCTGCACGTACTGAACACTAAACGGTTAATGTCGGGTTATCTTGTCATCTTTCCGCCCCCCATCTGAAACCTGAAGTGGGCTGCGGCTAAATGCTGACAAGAAAAACCACTTTCCCAACCGGTGTTTAACACATCACGCGGATGTGCCTCAAGTTCCGCGTCAGACACGAACGGCACCGACCCGAGCAGTCGGTCCGTCTCCAGCGAACCCGCCGTGTTCGCACAAGAACTGTCGATCGATCGTCTCATTAGAAATGATGAGAAACCGAAGGGCTCGGTTCCAGGACGTACCCGACTCCCACTCCACCCCCTCCGCAGATGCATGATTTCAACTCTTACCGTCTCCTCCTCGTCGATGTCGACTTTGAACGAATGCTGTTGCAGGGTTTTCAACGTTATCAGCATCTTGACGACTGAGTCTTTATCCCCGCGCCCGGTTTTAACGCCGTGGATCCAACTTGCAGGAATCTTTGCTGTTTTTGTTGGCTCATTACAAACTGTCAGCCGCCATGACTTTTCGCCCGTCTTCTTCTATGTGCCTACGTCAGGCTACAGCGCCCCTGCTGGTCGACTGTTACATCACAGCGGCCATTCACTTCCATTCACCCGCGGGAGAAGTACTAGTACACAGTGCCCTGTACTTAAATAAACGTAGAAATACCTCCATAGAAGACATACTCCGTAGCAAAGACAAGGATGTTGTGTTAATTCACTGGATTATTCATGTACCTACATGTTTTAATTTCACATAAATCCATTGACTTGATTTGACATTTGAGTCAATTTCAACAAGTGCTACTGAGGATGAAAATTACTGTAATTAAACAAAGTTCTGGTTTTTGAATACAGTTTAAATGTACGCCCTCTCCAGTAAAATTGCTCTGCAAAGGTTTCATTTAAAAAGAAAAATAAGAATAAGGCAAATACCTTAAATACCTTAAAGACTGTGGTATTATAAAAAATATAGCACACAGTATATTTTTAGAGCCCCTTGTAAAGTGAGCTTTTAAAGTGTATTTTATTGTGAGTAATTTTCATCATTTAATACAGTGCAAGGTGATGGAGGGTAATGTATAAAAAGACATAAATTTTAAAGGCCTCTAATTTTTCACATGCATTAACACAAACACACACACTTCTCATTTATGTTGCAAATGTAGCGGACGGTAATGTTAATTTACTCTACTGGGATAATGGTACAAATATAGCCTGATGTATACACTCTCACCAACCCTCTCAGGGACACAAACTACCCCTGCCCTCAAGCAGGCTCCACTTCAGATGGAGACATTCCGAGCAGCTGACAGAGAGACAACTCACCCATGTAATCAAGCGCACTGCAGTATAATGTTTGTCTAAGGAATTCTTTGACAAATCGTACATCTTGAATGCGTAAATTGAATGTTTATGGGGGCTGGAGATGGTGCTTTGCACTGCTATCACAAGTTGCAATAATTGCAAATCCTTTATGCATGGAGGAATTATTTAACTGCATGCATGGAGCTATCTTTATCTCCCACTCCTCTTAATTGTCTCTCCCTGTCTGTCTGCCACTCTTCACCCTTACTCTTTTTCTATCCTTACTCGCCCTTCTGTCTCTCCTCCCAATCCTCCCTGTCATCCAGCCATTATGACAAGAGCGGTGCCCTCGCCTGCCTTGGCCTGAGACACTCGCTCACCAAGCGTTCCTTATGTTGCTCCAGTCGGCAGCAGCAGTGTCCTCCTTTCCCCTCTCCCCACTGAGGCTGTGCCTCTTGCTCCTGTCTCCAGGGGTCGTCAGTCTGCCATCGGCCCCCTCTGAAGTGGCGAGCCACAGAGATTACAGTCTGATCTCTGGCGACGAAGAGATATTTTTAAGAGATGATGTTAGACGTGTGAAATAGAGACTCAGCCCCCTTCTGAAATAGGCAAGAGCGGAAATGCAGAGAGCGTGTGTGAAATTGAGACAGTAGTGGAAGACCACTCATTTTTATATGAAAGCAATGTGAAAAAATGAAGCATAGCTGATCTAAATGACGTGTGCTGTGGAAGGTGCAGGAGGAGCTGTGCATTACACAGACACGCAAAGAAGCACATATGCACGGACACACAAATAACATGTGCCGGGTTCGTGGTTTTGGTGAGCAGAGCAGGGAGGGAAGTGAAGTAGAAAGCGAGAGAGAAACAGAAGAGTGGAAGGGTGTAACAGAGTGAAGGCCGCCGAGATGCCTGCTCAGCCTGGAGCTATTTCCTGCAGACAAGCTGTCGGCACTGCTATCGGTTGGTCCGACGTCTCAGTGGTCACGTTGCAAAGAAAACTGTATGTATGTCACCATTTTTTTTTACAAAGGCTAACTGTGCAGGGATAGCCATTAAATGTGTGAACTACTGCATCATTAAACCAGTGTTTCCAGTTATCTCCAAGAAATACTGCATAAAATACTGCTTTCTATGTAACAAAAGCTGATACTGTGAAGATATGATGGGGATGTCTTGAGCTAAAAGCTAACGTGCTCACAGTGACAATGTTAACGCACTGACATTTAGCAGGTATAATTTTTTTAGTATTGCAGTTTGAAATGATGAACACCAACCTCACTGTGGCGCGACAGCAGACATCAGGAAATCACACTTGTCCATCAGTAGTACAAGTATTTTCCTTATTAGATCCTTTGGCAACACTTTGCCCTTGAAATATGTGACACTTAACTTACATCTTACACTCAATTTGCTACTCAGGAAGCTAGCTTGTCAGGGAATTTTAATACTGATATGCATAATTCACTGATATAGAGGGCAGCGGAAGTGATATGCACGATATGAAGCGTATCAACTCAATTTTAATGGCATGTCCGTACAGGCAGGAGAGAAACGCAGTCAGCCGTTATCTGATAACTTTATTATCAAGTTAAAAAAAGACAATGAATTACAATATTTACAGAATATCCAGAGATAAATGGAATAAAATTGTAAACAATCATTCTAGGCAACATCACAACCCACCATCAGGTAATCAGATTTATATGGGAAGAAAGGCAAGAAGGAGAGATTCTAGTGTCAAACTATGGAGACAACAGTCTGAAAAAAGAAATGCATCAGAAACAAACTAAACATATATACAAGTATCCAGTGTGTTGTCAGCAGGGGTTTAACTTTGGGTAAACTGGGAATATTACAGTCCGCAGACTGCACACAGTGAGGGATTCATAGTCATTTTCTATTAAGTGATCACAGAACAACAAATAATTTTGGGTTGACAGCTTCATTACCCAGATTGTCCCAATTAATCATCTGGTTTGCACTGAGCTCTCAAGCTGGGCGACAAGCTGCCTTACAAAGCTTATTACTACAACAACAGTTTTCAAACAGTTTTACTTTCAAAAAGCTACAAGCTGGTCCTGTAAAACACAAAAAGGGCTTCGAGATTCAGCACCAACTCAACTGGATTTAAAAGGACTGAGGAGCAGAGTGGGGCTGCTGGAGTCCCACCTATTGTTGACCGGGTCGTCTAAGGGCAGGCCTCCCTGGAACAAGTGGGCCCATGCCCTTACTGGCCATGGATAGAAGATACTGGAGTGTCAGGTTTTTGGATTAGACACGAGCGAGCTAGATCTCAGAGGAAGCTATAGGTTGACCGTCAACCCAGACGGTGGCAAAGCCCAGAAAAAAGACCAAGCAGTTTGAAGAAATGTTCCCAAAGGAACTTTTTTCTTTCCTTTTCTCTTACTTTGCCATGTTTCGCTTCTTCAAAATAAAAGCCCTGGCCATTAGCTATGAGAGAACTGCATCATTTTCCTTCATGTGTTTAAATATGGTACAACCACACTGCTCTTCCTATCAGTTCATTCCCATTACAGTACAAAAAAGGAGATATTTTTCATTGTAACCAGACATTGTACAACAGCATAATAATGTTGGATTGGGGACTCAAAAGCCCCAAAGGGTTATCTATCATCTTTAGATTTACTTTTTTCTCTTTTTTAAAAATAAGAACACCTAAAGGAAATAAAGGGGTTAAAGTATCCTTTCTGAAACACCACAGTTCAAACACTTAACGAGTAGTTTTGTTTTCTATACATGGCTGCAAACATGTAGTTTACCTGGGTTCCACCCATAGAACCCAATTCTAAAAGTCTACGGTCCAAACCCAGGTTTCCCATTTCCATCAAAGGTTCAATGCTCAGGAAAGACAATCAACAGCAGCAAACACAGCAGGCTTAGTAAATATTTTGGTACCAAGAACACATTTGGATTGACCGTGTTCCTCTTTAAATGTTTAAATTGTAGCTATCGCTCATTTTATTTCTGTTTAACGTTGGTCTTACTGGAATCCGACCTAAATTTGACTTAATTGCTATTCACTTCTTATAAGGCTTTAGGGCATTCAAGCAGCAAATTCCAGCAAATACAATCTCTGCCTTTTTGTCAAGGTCAACAATAACACAACAACCTTTGTCTAAAAAGAAGCACACAAATGCAAGCTATGACAGTTGTGTCAACACAGGGTGACAGTTGAAAGGGGTTTAAGTTGGGGGATATGACACATTTTTGAAAAGTCAATCTTTGACATACAGTACCAGTGGCACATATACTCTATATATGTGGAAACCAGTGGTTTTCTGGCTTTCCGACCTTGTTACACTTGTCTTTTCAGTGTGTCCCATCATGTCAAAACTGGACCAAAGTCGGTATGAAAACATGGCGACGTCTGTGTCATCAGCTGTACGTTTCTTCAGACATTTTTGAAGCCTAGATGCTCGATACCAGCCCGTCAGTCATTTTTGGAGCCTGAAAATCCACAGATCCTGACAGCCTCCCAGACCTGGCTTTAAACGCACGCGTTTTTGGCATGGAATTTCATTTGTGGCGTTCACAATGTCGAAAATCAAAACCCACACCCATACTAGCAGCACTTCTTCCCCTAAACAGCGCACCCTTTTACTCCAGATAATACAGCAGAACACATTGTCAACAGGTTTTTATGGGGACTATTTATTTGGTAGAACAGAGTTCCCATGAAAGCGGCTCTAATTTTTCAGTGCTGTGAGTTTAACAAATTAAATTCCATTCACTTCCCCTGGATCAGGCTGGCAGCAGAAATCTCAGAGAAGAATATCACCCACCCCTGGCAAATAAGCTAAAGCATTTACCACTAGAGTAATCTGGTTCAAGCCAATGCTTTAGGTCTCAGCATCCCCTTTTCTCGGGTCTGGATAGAGGCTAAACCATGTATGGTTGCTACAGTAAAGTTGAACTGATTGAATCTGACTTTAATTAAACAATAACTCTCAAAACTGCCAGTAAGGCACGCATCAGGATTAGTGAAAACAGCTACTGAGGCCATTAATTCTTGTAGGAATAAATCACTCCCTCTAAATTTTGAGACAGAAGTTGGTTATTTTCCTTGTCACTTTAAAACAGCTGCACTTTTTCTTTTTTTTCTTTTACAAAGCAATTAAAGCCATGTAGTGGCCCCGCAGAGGAACTGCATTTTAAGCACTTGCACTTGCGTCAGCACTCAGCAGTGGTGGTTGGCTCTTGTCTTGTCGGTACATAGTGTATTCTGATTCCTGTGCAAAGTGTTATCCAGTAAACCAGACCACACCCGAATCTCTGAGAGATCGCCATGACCGCCCGTCGTTAAGCGCCCGTGAACAGAGCTGCATCCAGTCACACCGTTTGCACTGAAAAGACAAGCGTTAATCTGTCTCTGGGTCAAGATGCCACAACTGGTAGAGCCCGTTGTTGGGTTCCAGGCTAACCCGTTAACGGATGCCGCTCTCGTACGGGCACAGTCGTGATACAGTTAACGCTCTCCCTGTTGTTGTTCTGATCCGCTGCGTGCACAGGTGTGCTTGTGGTATTGGTAGATCACAAACAACACAATATCTTACAGGGGAAAGGACATTTGAACTATTTAGATTTCATCAGTGAAATTACTGGACAATAAAACAGTACAGTCAAAACGTGAAGGGTGCCACAGGCTGAAGGCTTATACGTAGTATAATATTAAGGGACCTAATATAGCAATTTGCTACAAACATTTGGGGTGGGGGTGGGGGGACATTGTCAATATTTCTACGAATGAATAAAACATGTGATTTTGCTAAAATAGATAAGGTGCGGCTCTTCCTCAAGGAATACTTCTACACATTTAACACAAGGCTAAGATGAAAAAAGTCTCAAATTTCAACAAGAAAAAAGGAAAGGTAGCTCTACAGAGGGCCACGGTCGTAAATGCTTTCATATCTCGTTGGTTTCTTAAATTTACACTGCCCCTGTTGTTTTTGGATGAGCAGGGGAAGTGTAAAAGGTGCTTCAAAGAATAAAATGCTTCAATTTAGTTTCTCATTTTGGACAAAGTTCTTTTATAAATAGCTTAGTTTTATCTAGGTGGGATCTTTCACTGTAGTTTTGACCAGAATGTCAGCAATAAAGAGTTCTGTTCACTATTGGTTACCAATATATTAAGATCTGTCCTAGGGGACCGCTCATTTAAAGAGCTCAGCCATTTTATGCAGCACAACCTAATACTTATATATGTTACACCTAAAGTCTAATAATGTGCCAACTCAGAAGTCACTTTGATTTTCCATGTCACTCTTTTTGTTTCCGTTGATGTTCTGTTTTTACGATTCGACTTCGCCGCTGATCCTACCCAATGTTACCGTTTTTCTGACGCAACTTCCCAAGAGGGCGCAATGTGTTCATCCGAACTGTTGATCCGTTTTGGTGTCAGGCATTTCTTTGTCCTCCGCATACTGGCACTGACTTCCAAGCAATACATCGGCAGGGTTCCCTTCCTCTTTCCTGTTGCCGGACAGGTCCATTCCTGTGTCCATCGGGACAGAAGAGCCAGTGGAAGATGAAGCTGAGGCCTCTATTGCTGAGGTGGCACCGGTGTCCGTCCGGCTGTTGTTAACTGTCCTGAAAGTGCAGGAGGGAGCAGAAAATGAGTGCCAATGTTATTTCGCGGCAGTCCAACAGCTCGTGCGAAAAGAGGACGGGAGAAAGGGAGGAGAATAAGGGAAGGGGGAAAAAAAAAATCACGAACATGCCGTGTCGAAGGACGTGTCGTTCCCACTCGAGGCTGTTGGTGAAGCAGCGGCCGCAGAACTCACAGGGGAGGCGCTTCTCTGCGCCGCTCGGCCCACAGCTGCTGCTGCTGCTGCTGCTGCTGCTTGTAGGAGATGCAAGGACCTCTGGGAAACAAGTTCCAGCGACTGGTTATTCTCAGAGCACAGCGATTCCACACATGCATTTAGTTCCTATTGGCAAACAATATTTGAAAACAAGAGAAATATTCCTCGCGAGAGTTTATTTATTGTTATGCAATTCCATAACTAATTATACACCAGTTACCACATAAAAATGCGTAATGTATCTGAAACGAATGTTGGCTCCTTTCTAAATCAGTATATGCCCACACCAGTCAAGTATAATTATTGAATTAAAGCCTATAAGAACTAAATAATCGCAAACGCTGCTTATGAAGCAATGCTAAAACACAATAAAAAAAACCCATATGTATGTTCTGGGACTTCCAAACTAAACAATATTCTGGAAGTGGTGATAATTTCCTTACTCATATGTGCTTGCTTATTTGGCTCTGTGAAAGAGACACGGGAGATTTCTCACACAGATCACAATTTTGATATGAAAATGATGGCGAGCGAGACAGAAAATGGCTTTTGCGGCAGATAAACGTTTATGGCGCCAGACGGTTTCACAAGGAAATCTGCTGCGAGACAGACTCGTGCTGCAGTTAAACAGCGATCCGTCGCGTTTCTGACTTGACTGGCCAGGTGTGAAGTGTATACAGTATTCGTCTGTATGAAGCCTGAGTAAAAAAAAACAACCTCATTTTCCTTTTCTGGCATTTATGCTCATTTACACTGAGTGAGTGCGAGGTGGTTTTACTTAGTTTAAAATGCAGTACATGGTCCTGTGTGTGACTGAATAATGAATAACAACAGGTAGATTTAACTCATGATTTACCTTGTAGTGCAGGCTTCTCTTCCCCCACCCTCTTGACTTCCTCTTCTTCCTCCTCCTCCTGCTCCTCCTCTTCCTCTTTGATGTTCTCCTCTGCCTCTTCGTCGTCCATCTCTCTCTGCACGTCCACCATGTTTTCCATGATTTCCATCCCTTCGTCGTCGTCCTCCTCCTCTTCCTCCTCCTCCCCCATAGCTACTTTTCCTTCCGCTACCATCTCCATCATTTCTCTCTCCTCTTCCTCCTCCGCACTGCTCCCTTGTTCCTTAATCATCTCCAGCTGGTCCAGGTTGACCCGGCCCATCAGCTCAAAGTTGCGGATAACCTGATCAGAAAAAGGAGGTTTTTAGCAGTTTGGTACAGCATGCTCTGAGCCAAATTCATCTCAGGGGTGTTTTCTTTTCTGATGCGGCTTGTTGAAGCCTTTTAACAATATCAACAAGTGACAGACTTTCAAATATATTTTCACAAAGCATTATCTATGCATGTCTAAGACTTCATTTTTCTTTTTAAATAAACAAATTTACTGCCTGGTGTGCAATTAAAACCCACAACTCATTGAGCTAATGAGGTGCCAAACGACTGCTCTGTGTAGTAGAAGATGATCGATTCAGAGCTTTTAAATTATGGCTTGGCTTCTTGAAGGTAGCCGTCATGCTCAAGGCAGATTAGAAATATCTACATGCTTTTTGTTATTGAGCTTCTTCTGCCAAACGCCTTGGCACTTTATTCTGGTGAGAACCAAGAATAAAAGTGTACTGCTAAGCAAAAGGTGGTTACTAAAGATGCACAACATATGCAAGAACATACTAAAGCTGGAGCAACTTCATGCACCTTGTAGCAGTCGTCATTTCGTTGTTATCTCCTCATATGTCAAACTTTGGATTCATCAGCTTGGGCGGAAATTCCGTCACGACGACAAGACAAGTGGAAATTTGAATGTAAAAATCAGACCAGGAAGAACAGAGGTGTTCTGGGGGCCAAATTAAATACATTAAAGCGTTTACCCACTGATTAACTTAATGGTCCACTGTAATTGCAATCTTCCAGTGAATAATAATAATAAAGTTTTATTAGGCATGTTCAAAAATACCCCGTACACACACACACAATAAATGGTGGCTGCAGTGGAATCATTAAACGTGTTTTCCCTGCTGATTTGACTTTTAATGTGAAACTGCTGCAGGAAGTGTTTGCTTATAGTCACCGGGAGCAGCTGGTTTACATTTAACTGCTGTCGGTGGTCCTTCTTTCGGACGCTCCGTTGCCACGCGTATTTTGATTTGGCATAGATTTGTTGTTGTTTTGTGTTTTGACACTGGATACCCTCCCATTATAACCCCACTTGGGACTGGCACTAGGAAGGCACTGGTTTAAACATCCCCGGCGGCTGGGCCCGAGGAGCCGGGGATCGCCACCTGAGCCCCTCTAACCGATGTTTGTGGTTATGATATCACCTAGGTTATGTTTTCAACACATTTATGGTGTTGAGATCTGTGAGGTTGTAGAATGTGGTGCAGATCATCAGATTACTTCCCTTTTCTTATTATTTTTGTCTCATAAGAGCTCGACAGATGTGCAGGATTGTTCGGCCCGGGCGGTGGTACGCGTTCTGCTGAGGACCGTTCTACTTTTCATAATGTGATCCGTTTCACACATAGTGAATATGCTCCACAAAGAGCTGCCAGCACTTACTGAAGTTTCGCTGAACCCCAAACACCCAAGTAAATTAAGCAATTCCCAGCGCTGTTGCTGCAATAATCTAAAACCCATAAACATTTTTTATTGGACACTGATCGTTGTCGTTTCCAATCTGCAGCCTAATCCTACCTGTTGCATGCAACACTTCAAAATGTGATTACAAGAAACTTTTAACATTCTTTGCATGTTGGTTCCCTCGCTATGCTACTGTATTAATTATTTCCCCTGGATGCTGCTGGTCAGAGATAAAACTAATTTTCGCTTGCTTGTTTATGTAAATCATTTCTTTTAAGAAAAACTCTATCAGTTAACTGGCGCAGGATTCATGATTACCTCCCGTAAAAACAGCAAAGGCCACGTACAGTTGATTGAACAGTTTGGAATTACAGTGTAAGAAGCTGTAAATAACTTGTGTTACAGCCATTAAGCAGACTGATGATTAAAACCTATTCCTAAACCCACATTCTCTGACTCTGACGGTGATGAGCCAGAAAGTCTCTCAGCTGCAAAATAAGGCCACAGCTTTTCATCCTGACGGCCACATTCCTCCCACTTTTTCAATGATAATGTAGAAACCAGTTTCATAAGGAACATCAGTTTAAATGTAGTTACAGGAAAATTCTTATGTATCATATCTGGACTCCGACAGACCTTGTGCTCAAGGCGGAGATGCTCCTCCAGCTGACTCCGCTGGCTGCTGTCATAGTAGCAGAGCTGGCACTGGTAAGGCTTGACCTCGGCGTGCTTCTGCAGGTGCAGCTGCAGGGCCTGGTCGCTGGAGCATGTGAAAGTGCATTTGTGGCAACGAAACACCAGGCCCTGAAGGTGGCGCGAGAGCTTGGAGCGGCTGACCTCCAGCGGAGCCACGCGCTCCTCTGGTGGGAGGAGAAGGGATAGATTATTCGTAGATTATTACGTCGGAGGAAGGGGAAGGAGGCAGCGGTCGAGCAGGAGAATTCTCATGAACGCACATATACAGTAAACAAAGCCTCGGTTATATAAAGTCTAAAAGCTCCGCTTGTTCATATTGCTTGTGCTATTGTCACAACGTACCTCTGTGCAGGACAATGTGATCAATCATATTGCTCTTGTGTTTGGTGTGGTAGAGGCAGAGGGGGCAGCGCAGGTCTTTAGGGAGGTCCTCAGGTGCATTGTTGTTGTGTCCGGCCTCCACGTGCATGGTGAAGGTGTTCCTGAGACAGATTCCCAGACAGAAAGAGGGATCGTTGGATGAGCAAAACGAGAATGTCTACATCGTGTTTTTCACACGTGCAAAATGTTTTTTTTCTTTCTTACTTGTAACAGGTGAAAAAGGAGCAGTCTTTGCACTTGAAGAGCTTCTTCCCACCGTGGCGGTCCCTGTAGTGCCGGCGGAGGCTCTGCATGTATCCGGAGCTGAACTCGCAGAACTCGCAAGTGAGGACGCCGTCTGGCCGGTTGTCGGCCGCCGTCGAGCCAGAAGACATTTGGCTGCGGGAGGCCAGCTGGTAGTGACTGAGCTGCTGACGAACATCAGCGGGCTCCAGGTATGACGGATCTGGTGGGGAAGGAGAAATTCAGAAAAAGCATTGTTTGTTTTGCTGTAAGATACCTGGATAGTGTTTAAGGCGAATGTGTAACAAGTTGGTGCAGTGGTGAAAAGTAACTAAGTAGATTTACTTGGGTATTTCAGTTTTATGCAACATTATATGAGCCTATTTTTCCTTCACAATTATTTGCCAGCACACTTTATGTATCTTCTCCAAATTGATTCATCAGCCTCTTCTATTCATGAGAGATTTTTAATATTTAATAAAAGGCTACCAGCAGACAGCAGCAGACACTTTCCTTTATAAAGGAGACACGAGGATCTGGAATTGAGTTGCGCTCACACCAAATGCCCACCCCCTCCCCACACACGCACACACACACACACACACACACACACACACACACACACACACACACACTCAAAAACAGAAGTGTAGCTGTGACTGTCATCATTCGTCGCCTGCCTTTTTCCCTCCTCATCCCCTTTCTCACGAGCCTATAATATCAGTGAGCAAGCTCATCTTCTCGTCCTACTTTGAGCCTCCAACACATCAATAAATAAACCACAGTGACACTAATAGAATATCTATTCATGTGAAAAATGCCTCATTCAGCACTCAGAGTATGAGGAAGCATGGATGGGGGGAAAAAAAACTTTAAACTTTTTCATATTTTACTTTATAGAATGCTAGAGATCCAATTTCTCACTTTTGCGGTGGAGCCAGAGGAATTCATATGAATCAAACGTCACAGTGCCACAGTTGACTCGTGCTTTTAATATCGTCTCTGTATCGTGGAGATGTATGGAGATGAGACAGCAGACGGAGAGCAAATTTTGTAGCTCGGTCGTGGTGTCTCTTTTTGAAGGGAATAATGGCCAAAGCTTCTCCCTCTGCTGCATTGCTTAGGTGAGAGGTGGAATACTTGTGCGAGGAGTTGAAGAAGACAGAGGGGGAGGAGGCCTTAAAAATAGCGGCATCAAAAAAGTGAGGATGGGGTTGAATTTCAGGGAACTTTTATAGTTTTTCATTTTTCCCAGTTTTAGACAGCCGCAGGTGGAAATGTTCAAACAAACCCACTGCTATAGTCAAACTGTTTTCAAGAAGTTGAAGTAACCACCCCTGCTAACGAGAAGCAATCAAATGGTAATCCTTTCTGAACACATTATACTGTCGGGAAAAAGAAAACCACAAACTCTCTATTCCCCTGCAAACATCAGAATTTCAGACATTCAACTGAAGGTAGCCACTTTGGCATGGCAGAGAGACATTCAATATGTCAGCTCTGTTCTTTCTCAAAGCTTCATTTGTCTTGGTAGGGCACAGCTGACAGCGGTGGTTGGTGCATTGAGGAATGCTGTCCTGCTTCAGCTCCAGGGAAGATTCCGCAGCTCCAGCAGCAAGGTAGCAGCTGCTGCCAACAACAGCGTGCGAGGTAAAAGCACAGTGGCTGCACAGACACTAAAACACCTAAAACATGGCATCACATCAGGGAGTCGGCTGCTACGGCAACCTCCGGCGGAGGTGCCTCTTTAAACGGAACATTTTCTGCAAAGAAAAGTCTCCACTAATGTCAAAAAATACTACATGCTAGTAAAATATGAAAGAAGTTAACAGTAATGGAATTTTAGGCTGCGCTGTATCTTAAACTGATTTGGGGGTTAATCATGCCTTTGAACTGCAGTTTCCATAATGCCTTTGGAGATGTAAACAGGAAGTGAACATGGTCTCAATTTGAGCTAAGGGTTTTTTTTTAACCTGTGTTTGTCTACAATTTGGAAAATTGGCAACATTAACCTGATGCTGAATTACCGGCAGATCCTGTTTGTAGGGTCCCCATGGATGTACAGAGGGTTATTACTGGAGTATTTTAATACTGAAGAAAACTTAGAAAAAAGAAGCGATGATTCTCAGGCAAGTTCTGGAGTTATAAGGAGAGGCTTTTTTTCTGTTATTTCAAAGCAGATTTATGGGCTTTATTTGCGATGGACCTCAGAGATAATGATATCCTCAGAAAGTGGATTCTGCTTCGATGCTCAATAGAGATTTTCCAACATTTGGCCTGACAAACCAATCATATGTCATCTATTGAAATTGTATTACGCATGATCTCATACCGTCCGGGGCCATGGGAGTCTGCTCTGTGTTACTGGCCAGCCGGGAGGGCCTGAGGCTGGCGTGAGCAGCCTGGGTAGCGGCCCGGAGTTTGGGGAGGGTCAGGGACTCGCCGTGGTCTCTCAGAGAGTGTTCCCTCAGCTGGCTGATGGTCATGGAGGAGAAGGGGCATGACAAGCACTTGTACGTGTGCTGCTCACCTGGAGGAGCAACAGGGATCACGAGTCAGCCAGTTCACAGCTTTATTAAATATACAAAGGGAATATTACATGACGATTAGCAGAGATCTATAAATCGTTGTAGATACTGGAGTAAAGAAATATTGCAATGATAAGCAAATCAAATAAATAATCAAATCTATTCCCTTCTGAGCCAAGCTGTAACAAATATGTCACCTTCTACTCACTTAGTGCTTCTCTTGGACTAATTAGTGTAATTTTGGTAGGAAAAAAAATGTTGCGCTGCATCGTTTATCAAAGTGTCATTAATATTCAAACAGAAATGTCTTGCGGTATCGCACATAAACAACAAACCATTAACAAACACATTGCATTGGACCATTCAAAGCCTTCAACATATACTTTACTTTTAGGCAATTTGGAAATTACTTCACAAAGTTGATTTTGTATTATTCGGCAAAAATCAACAGTGCAGTGTGTTAGAAATTGCTGCAACGTGAAAGTACTGCTATTACTGTTGACTGAGTATCAAAGGCCTTTAATTTAAGTTGTTGTTGTTAAATGGAGCATTAAAGGGAGTTTTGTGCTGGTTGTTGGGGGACAAAGATCTGTACTTGGCTGATTTATGCAGCTCCACTTTATGATTGCATTTGTGCTGTTTTGGCTATCCAGTGTATTTCTGGCCAGCACTTTGGTAAACTTCTGAATTTGACCCACGGGGGATATCGAGCATCCGCCGAATATGTTTTCTGAACTACTTAATGCAAGCATCATCCTGGGAAGTGAAGCCATTATAACCAGATCTGATCTGACTGTCACGTGTTCTTACCAGAATTGGCTTAATAAGGAAGCCAATTTCTTACTGAACTGCCTCTGCTAAGGGCATGTTGTTTGGAATAAGACAGCTCCTGCACGTGGACGTGTAAATCAGAAATGTTTCTTGAGCTTGATGGATCACCAGCAGAAAAGTTAAGGACTCAGTCGCAGTGGTGAGATTTTGTATATTTTTTTCCAACAAAGAACGAACGCGAGAGTCTACATAATCACGCCACTCCGCTTTTCGAATGTAATCGCAGCCCGGAGTTGGATTGTGTCAATTTTCCACAGCAGTTGTTAACTCTTACAGCTGCCGCTTTCTCTTGAAAAGAGAGCTTCCTGGATTGCCAGTGCAACGATCATTTTGGTTTGCTCATCTACCGGTGGGTCAGGTGGAGCTTTGGCTGTGGCCACTTCGATCACAGGCGGAGGGTCACATGTGACTGCGCACACCTGTCATGCCTTCGCCTTTGTTGCATGCTGGAGATTTCTTGCCATATTGCCACGTGAACAATATTAACAATATATCCATTCGGGCCGTGCGGAAATCTGAATCCAAATTTGTATTCCTTTGGATGTGCTAAATTAGCTGTGTCTAATGTACTCAGCAAATGGTGAAGCTGCTCTTCAAGCTAATCCACTGGTTGCATTGTGTGGGATGAGCTAAATCAAGCACAGCATCGCTATGTGGAAGATAAATAATAAAACATAAACAGGAGACTGCTATTCTGGCCTGGGAATACCTTGTTAGTCATGGATACAGCTGTAAGATGTGATTTAACGCATGGGTGTGTGTGTTTTTTTTACCTGTGTGTGCCTTATGCAGGTGGCTCTTCAAGCGACTCACGTAGGCAGATTTAAAGGGGCAGAGCTTGCACTTGAAGGGCTTGTGGTGCCCGTGGTGAGACTGCACATGTCTGTCCAGGCTGGCGACGGGACAAAATAATAGGAAAAAAAAAACAACAACAGACAAACAGGAGGGAGGATATGAGATAAGAGGATAAAAGAAGAAAAAATATATATATAAATGAAATGAGGACAAAAGGATAGAAAGGGAGAAAGTGGTAAGAATAGGGTACAGGAAAGACAGAGGGAGCATCCTCTTTGATGATTTCAGCAGCAGGGTTTTCAGCCAGCTTCTGAAGCACTCGATTCTGTTTACCTCAAAACAACAGCCGCACATTTCCAATGACTACAGAACAAGGAGCCGTGGGGTGAACTCATCTACCCACAATCCCCCGGCGGGAATGAGTGTGTGAGCGCCTGTGGGGACGGTGGCTGTGTTTTTAATGCCAGCCTCCTAGGTGGCACAGGGAATGCGGCTTCTTTTCTGGGTCAGGGCACATACAGTACAGAGGGATTACACCTGGGAGCTCAGAGGTGATGAGGACTCTCTCTCCTTCCCTTTCGCTCTGCGACGGATAAAACAAATCCCGCTGCCAAAATATCTGCCTACCTCTAATGTTTGTCTTGCTCTCCTAGGAGGCAGTAAATCTTCAAGATTGAGGATTCAAAGGGAATACGACAGGGTAAACAGAACAAGGTGTAAAACTGTGCTCTGCGCAAAATGAGTTTAGGTGGAGACTTGTAAGGTATACAAGGGCGAGAGTTGATAATAATCCTCTACCGTTGCTACGTATTGCGCATTTTTTAAGGTTGAGTATATTGATCTGGAGAGAAATGAAGCATTTAATCAAACTTTTACGGTGGGCAGAGACCACCGTTCCCACACTTTTGGTCCATCAAAATCGTGTCCACGAAACTGGGAATTGTCTGAATTTTCCCATCAGTGGCTCATTTTGTAATTTTTGCAAAAGAGCAGCCAAGGCGAGCTGTTAGATAGCAACAGCCATGTGCCATGGGCGACAAGAAATCAGACTGTGGTTGCAATTATTCATTATTATTATGATTATTGTGCTGTGCAGCTGCTCAGTGAGTCTTGCTGCTACCACCAGTCACCGAGGGTGTCGCCACATCAACCGGGTCTAAAATGTTAAGGACTCTCACTTAGTCCTTATAAAGAGCCAGCGAGAGCAGCGTTGGAGATGTCAGTCACAGACCCCGCTCCTCCCCACTTACTTGTGCCTGAAGGGCGAGACGAACTGGCAGTACTGGCAGCTGTATTTGTCCTCCCTGCTGAACAGCGCCATGGCTGAGTGGCTCCTCTCGTGGGACCTCAGTCCCTGCATGGACATGAAGACCCGGTCGCACTGGGCACACGGGTGACCCCCTGCCACCAGCCGCTGCTTCAGCTGGCCCTCCGACGCCGCGGCCACGGCGTCCGCCTCTGGGTCCACCGTCTCCGCGGCGACAGCAACGCCGGCGGGATCCAAGGAAACCAAGGACGGGCTCATTGCCGCGGACGCGGGCCTCTCCAGGGCGTCGGCTTCAGCTGCTTCATCCCCCTCCAGGTCGCCATTCGTCAGGCTCTCTGCGGGCAGAGTCAGGGGGACCTCGCTGACTTCCTGCTGCAAGACAAAGAGGAGACATCGCTGACGTTTAGTAACATCTCTGTGGACGCGCAACACTGCAATAAAAGAAATAGATGAATAGATTACCTAAATTACCTTGATAGTACTACCAGATGACAAACACAGCTGTACACCTAAGTATCACTTAGAGCCTAGCATCTCTCTTTTGGACGCATCATGTTAACTCAAGCACCTGTCTACCACCGCTGTTGTATCTGCGCAGTATCTGCTATTTCTGTTTCTCTTACTCACTCTTTATACATTTCTGCTGGAGTGCAGAAGTTGTGGGTATAACATTAACGTGAAAGCCTTTTTTATGAAAGACGTTTGTCTGAAATACCTGCCAGAAACAGCCTAAACACTTGGGCCAAAGCGCTTCAAGCTGCAGCGTGAGAACCGATTCAGGTCCAGTGTAGGCAAGCCTTAGCCGTAATCTTAGCCAACGGACAAATCCAGCTCTGACCTGAAACCCTGTGGTCTGCCTGTCTTTCAGGACACACGATACTCAGTTGATTTGGAGTTGACTGCTCTGTACAAATGGAATGTGACAGGAGGATTCGAGCACGACCCTTTGAATCTAGCCAGGAGCTTTGTTCCACATTATTCCAAGCTCTCCTACATCTTTTTTTATACTAAACCACCAGCATTTATTCTGAGTGACTAATAAACTTTGTCTGGCTACTACACCTGATGGTGGTAGTAAATCACCCAGATGAGAGAAAAAAAGTTGGATGGCAACTGCAGAGCTGAAACAGAATACTTTATACATTTGAACATCTACCTTCAATAAAACAAGCAACGTGGAATACAAAATTTCGCCATTATTGGCTCCTGCTTCCTCCGCCTGCCGGAGTGCAGGCTGGCCTTCTGCAGTCATCACAAGCATACAGACAATCACCATGACTTTTTTATTGCCTCAAGGAAGCTCATTCTTTCTGCAGAAGGACCTGACCCTGCACTTCATGCAGCAGTAAATAAGATGTGGCATCCACAGGCCCAACTTTGCCATCCAGTCTGCCCTGACTGCACTGTCAGCCTGTTCTACATCCAACTCTATCAGAAACCGTTGCAGCTCTAGAATTGAAACTGTACTGCAGCATTTCTTTTTATCCCGTGTGATGTCTGTTCCATCTGGTGGACATGGTCATTGTGTCGCTGGCTGTGAGGTTGCTGCCGTTAGCAACACAGAGTGGCGTTTTATCCGTAAACATGAGAGTGGCAACAGGAATACTCCCTTCTTCTTGGGAGATCTCGGTTGCCACAGATGAGCCCAGCGTGTCTTCACTCTCTGTGGCCCCAAACCATCTCATCATCACCTCATACATAAAAGTCACACTGAGTATCTGACGGAGGAAGCAGGCCTCCGTTTGGATGAAGCGTTGGTTCCTTAGGCCCGTTCCCCTCGCTGGCAGCCTCAGTGGAATACTAATGTTTGAACGGTTACCCGCCGCTGCCCTAAAAGTTATGGCTCACCACTCTGCTCTCCACTCCCAATACCCCACCCCCCACCAAAACTCCACATTGCATTGCTTGTTTTCTCACGGGGAAACTGACAGACTGTCTCCCCAGAAACCTCCATCGGTAATAAACAAGATGGAACAGAAATGAACCTATCGCTGCAGGGTGAGGGGGACAGGGGTGTTGCTGTAAGGATGAAACATTTTCAGGCATTGCTAGTGTTAAAATTGGAGCAAATAATGCACGCTGTACATGTGGTTGATCTCTGAAGTGGCTGCTACGTGGTTTAGTATGTGAATATCAAAATATTCTGGACTTAATGTAGGAGGTCCCAAACTGAAATGAGACAAATACAATCTAAAACTTTTTAAGACTAAATCCAACTCCATTTACCTTGACATGTCCCTCTTTGACCTCTCCATACTGGACGTGCTTCCTCAGGTGGTTGCAGATGGCTCGCAGGGTCGGGTGCACCTCGACGCAGAAATTACACCTGAATCCTATGGGAGCTTTATTTGCAGGGCTTTCCTGTCCAGAAGAAGAAAACAAACAAGGAAACAGAACCTGTGTAAGTCCCAGTTGTGATTTTTTTTTTTTTTGGTTTGACATTGTTTTTTAATTGCATTTGAAAGTGATTTGCGATAAAGATCGTTATCTCAATTGATATTTAACCTTTTAAATCCGATAACGGTGTAATTTAATCCGGCGCCATTAATGATTCTAAAACAGTTGATGCATTTGCCACGGTCAGAAGTCAGTGCTATATCTTCCCTTTAAGATTTACCTTATCTCTGTGATATTATGGACTTCCACTGTTCACTGAACTAATTATGAATCTAATTATCAAACCTCGTTGCCAAGCACTGTCATATACTCCTAGTGACAGTGAAGAGGCACAGAGAAACACACAATTATCTCTTTAATTATTTATTCACTTCACCTTTGGCAGAAGCGAAGTACTTTGGCTGCATGTGCAATGAGTGTGTGTTTATGAAGTAATGTTATAATAAATTCTCGAGTTTGGCTGGATTGCATCTCTTTGAGCTGTCTTTTTTTAAAATATGGGAGCCTTTGACCTCCTGGAGTTAAAGAACACCTTTCAATCTGTAGTATCTGTCTACGGCCGCAGATGATTTATTGTTTGCACTCAGACACTTTAATGGTAAAAGTAAAATTGAATTATGCCTGTTTCATTCCTTGATTTACAAGGTTTTTGGGGAGACTTGCATCTTCGCTCACCTTCTCAGGCCTGGTGTCAGGTAGCTCTGTGGCTCTCTGTTTGCTGAGAAGCTGCTTCCTCCTCTCCTGCCTCATGGCCCTCTTCTGAAACTCCTCGCTGTGATTCAGTAGATGTCTGGCCAGGACTTCGAGAGCCAGGAACTTCAGGTCACAGTAAGAGCACTGGTACAACTCTGAGTCCTCGTCCTCAGGGCCCGGTGACACCACAAAGTCCCTCTTCAAGTCAACGCTGTGGTGGTCGTTGTAGTGCATAGAGAGCAGCGCGCCGGTGCTGAAGGACAATCGGAAGCATTTCAGACACTTGAATGGCAGCCACTCTGCCTCTTTGTCCTGCTCGGGCTCAGGGGGGACGTCCAGCAATTCCTTGTTTTCCTCTTCCGCTGGATTGACGGCGGGCTTCTCTGGCTCTTTGGCATAGATGACGGTGAAGTAGCGACCAAGCTTGCTAGCGTGCTGCTTCTTCGGGAAGACGCCTGGGTGTCGTTTGATGTAATGCGAGACAATGCTCTTCCTGCTGAAGGCCTGGAAGGCACAGAGCGAACACCTTCGCCTCTCCACGGCCAGACGCAGGTCTTCGCTCATTTCGGAATTCTCTCCCTCTGACAGCTGGGGCGCTATTACTTTGGTAGGCTTTTCACTCAAAGTCTTGGATGCAGCCAGACAGTGGGTATAATAGGCATCGATATCGTGGCGCTTCTGGTAGTGCGCTGCCAGGCCTTTGCGTATAGGATTTGTGTATGAACAAAGAGCGCATTTGAAGACATTGTTTTTGCCCTCTGGCTGAGCACGGACGTTGTTGTGCTTGATACGGTAGTGGCGAGCGATGCCTTTCCTGGTGGAACAGAAGTATTTGCAGAGCTGGCACTTGAAGACAGCATGCTTTTCTGTCTTATTGATGGGTAACTGGGAGAGGGCAAGGTCCAAGTCGCTCACCTCCTGGACATTCACTGCACTTGATACGTTACTAGCACTGCATTCACCTACTGGGTCTGTGTCTTTACTGGAGGAGAAATGTGTCAGAGACGGAGTGAACATATCAGAGGCTGACTGATTGTGGTACTTCTCATAATGGATTTTGAGTTTCTCCAGCGTCCCATGCGTGTACGGGCACATTTTGCATCTGTATGCGCCGTAGCCCTGCCTTTGAGTTTTGCACTTGTCGTCTCCTTCATTTAAGTCAGAGATGTGCTCTATATCATCCGCAAAATCTTCTGCTGTGACCTTCACTAACGGGTGTCTCTTCTGATAGTGAGTCAGGACACCGTGGATGCGAGAGTTTACATAGGGACAGTGACGACATTTATACACGGAACTGGGGTTGATGTCTGCCTCCTGTGCAAAGTCTGCAGCTTTTACTTTCATGCCCGGGTGCTTCTTTCCATAGTGAGTGAGGAGGCCATGGAGGCTGTTGTACTCTGACAGGCATACAGTACACTGATAAGGATTGTTAGAGATGGAAAGACGTGGGTGGGGAGGATGGGGATTGCTTTCTTGAGTGGCGATGACCAGCGCTCCATCATCTTCGACAGACTGGCAATTGAAAGACGCGTGTTCTTTGGCAGCCTGCTGGTGGATCTTTTCAGCTGAGCCGTTCCCTTTGATGATATCCAAAAGCACAGATTCATCCCCTTTGATGACCCAGGGGTGGACGGCCTGATAGTGACTGGTGATGTCCCATATTGTGCAGGCCTCAAAGGCACAGTCTCTGCATTTGTAATGTTTAGTTTCCATATTGCCCCCTTGCTGCTGGGTAGTTTCGGGCCCAGCCCATAGCTTGCTAGCCATGTATGTGTAATCAACATTGTGCTCAGGATGGCGTCTTTGGTAATGGAGCAGCAGGCCCTGGGGTTCAGCGTGGGAGTAAATGCACCATTCACAGTGGTAGCCAGCCTCCAGAATGCCGTCTTGGTAAGCCCAGTGTAAAATGGTCATGGCTGTGGCCTTCACAGTGGAGTGCTCCTTCTTCAGATGCTTCTTCAGGGCGTAGACGTAGGGGGATGTGTAGGAACAGTGTCTGCACTTCAGGGAACGCAGCGGCGTGGCATTTTCAGGGTCAGGAGGGGCTGGGACCACAGCAGCCGAGACGCTACCTGACTGAACCATCTGCGCACGCTCCCGTTGACTCCGGACAACTGCGGTGTGACGACGCACAAGGTCAGCGTTGGCCTTGGTTTCCCGATGCTTCTTCTGATAGTGAATAAGCACTCCTTTTACAGTGCGGTTGCCATAATCACAGTGCTGACAGAAGAACAGCTCATCCTCACCTTTCTCACCACTCCCTGGCTTAGGGCTGGAGTTGTTAGATCCATCGTGACCGTTATTTTGAAACTGCTTCAAAAATTGCTTTGGAGCTGCAATTTGCAATTCATCCATTAATTTCATCAAACCAGGGGTGGGAGCGCCGTGTTTGATATATTTTGCTGTCACTTTTACTTCCGGGTGTCTTTTTTGATAATGGACCAACACGCCAACGACAGATCTGTTGCTGTACACGCAGTGTTTACAGTAGTACATTTCTTCATCTGATCCATACAGTGCCGCACCTGATTGTTTTGGAGGCGTAGACATGCTGAGGTTAAATGAAGAGTTGGCTGCGGGCTGCGACTGATCCACCGACATGACCTTCATGGTTTTCTGAATGCGGAAGTAAGACGCCTTCTGCTCCGGGTGTTTCTTCTGGTAGTGAACAAGAACCGAGTGCATGTTGGGACTGGCAAAGGAGCACACGTCACAATCGTAGACGACAACGCTGCCACCCATAGCTTCTTTAAGGGGGTCTGCCTCAGCACTAGTTTCAGGGGTCTTGGAAACAGTTTTCTGCACAGGGCTGGAGCTGGACCTGGGCGTAGATGTGGCAGAGTTAAAAGTCTTGGGGCCAGAGTTTAGTATTTCCCTCAGGGTTTGCGATTCGGCCGTTTTGTGCGGCTGCTCCACTATATAGCTGGAAAAGATCATGGCGTTGTTGATTTTCACTGTGGGATGCATTCTTTGGTAATGGGGCATTAGGCTCCTGACATTGGGGCTCGTATACGAACAAAAGCGGCACAGATACAACAAATGTGGCTGGTTGAAGTTGAGCACGTTACTGGCCTCAGGGTGATGATCCATGTAGTGTTGGTGCAGATCATTGTAGTTTGTGTATTCGATGTAGCACTCCAAGCAGCGGAAGACCGCACTCTGGTCTTCAGGGTCCAGGATGTACTTAAAGCTGAACTTGATGTAAGGGTGCATCCTCTGGTAGTGGGTGCTGACGCTGCGAGCTGACTTGTTGTGGTAGTCACAGTGTTTACAGTAGAAGCGCGTAGTTCCTGTTTCTTCCGAATATTCAGTGTTCTCTTGGACAGCACTGTCACTGGGGTCAGCGGAGATGTTTTCACTATCGTCAGAGAGAGTCAGCGATATAGGAATGTTTCTAGGTTTTGACTTGGGGTTGCTTTTTCTTTTCCCTATTCTGCCTCCCTCGTGAGAGATCAGCGACTGTGTGTTGTAGGCAAAAACTGGGTTCTTGCCATCATCTCTGCCATCTTTATCTGCACTGGTGTGATTTTCTCCTGCATCTTCATCATCCATGTCATCCAGATTTATTATCATGTCCTGCTGGCTTTGGCTTATCTTACTCTGAAGGTTACTGGCGATTTCATCAATTCTAGTTCTCTTCTTGACTGAGGACAAGTCCAAAGGCAAGTCATTAATGGACTTCCTGGCTCTTTTCCCTGTTACCAGCGGCTTTTTGGTGGCAAGTCCTAAAATGGACGTCTGGGTTTTTTGTAGAAAGATCTGAGAAGCCTCTGCTTCAGAGTCTGGCTGGTCAGTCAGCTGGCTTTCAAAGGCAGAGGGATCTAGGTCATCACAGTAGGAATGCTTATGCTGCTGGTGAACCCTCAGGCCTTTCAGAGTGGTGGTGGAAAAGCTGCAGAGCGTGCAGCGATGAGGGTTCTGCTGGTCGTTTGACATGCTGGTTATCTTTTTTCCATTTACTTTGGAGCTTACATTACCCCCATTAACTGGCTCTTCGGCACTGTTATTATTAGGTTCTGGACTGTCGCTCGTGAGGTCCATGGTCTCTAAATCTGAGGAGTTGTGGCTCTGTTTGTGTGTGCCTAGTTTAACAGGGCTGGTGCAAATGAACGGGCACTCATCGCATTTATACACGGTGGTTTTGCCAGACAGATGAATGTTTTCGATGTGGCGAGAGATGCTCCGCCTGTGCATGGTGAGGAAGGAGCAGAAGGGGCACTGAAAGCGGTTCATGTACTTTCTGAAAGGTATTCCTTTAGTCTCGAGCAGTTTGTTATCCTCATCGGTCAAAAGCTGCTTTGCATCTGCTGACAGGGTTCCAGTGTAGCTGGGATCATCTATATCCCCCAACTCTTCTTCATCATCATCCTCTAAGCTGCTCCTCGAGTCTTCCTCATTGAGTAAGTTGGCATCCATCTCTGTGACACTGTTGACATCAGAAGAAGCAAACCTCTTGGACAATATGGAGGAGCCTGTGCTGTTCGGTGTTACTGCACTCATCTGTGCATACTGAAAGGATGAGAGTTCCGGGACTGACTTCTCCAGTGTGTTTTCTGGTGTTTTTCCTTCTGTCTCCTCCTCCTCCTCCTCCTCCTGTCCACCAGCATTGGCAAAACTCATCTTTGATCTCGTCAGGCTACGGGGAGAGGGGGGAGAGTGTGGTTTGGGTGAGCTCGCACTCGCCTCCCCCTCCAGGTCCGCAATGCAGGACACTATCTTGACCTTGTCGCTGTGCTCCTTCACCACGTGATTAGTCCAGCTGTCCTTCTGGTCAGTCTGATAGTCACACCATTCACAGGCAAATGTTCCCTTCATGAGTGCGCTGGCTGAGTCAGACTCCTCTGCAGTCTCAGCGTCTGAAGGATCTCCAGCGTTCTCAGAGGAAACTTTGTTATGATACATTAGTTGGTGTTTCATTATCCTCGCCCTGCGCGGAGACTTGTACGTGCAATACTGACAGGAATAGACTTTTGAATGATCGTTGTGCATTACAACGGTGTAGCCGGACTGCTTAGCTGTCTCCGAGGGGACGCTTGCATCCGAGTCTTCCTCAGCAACATTATGCACTTTCTTGGTGTGGTTTCTTAAGAACGACTTTGATCTGAAGTAACGGACGCAGAACTTGCACTGGTAAAACGGCAGATGGGTTTCAGCTGTCTGCTTCTGTGGTGTTTGGTTGGAACCATCATTTGAGTTGGGGCCTAAAAAAAAGAGAAAGTTTATTAGTACTAAATAGTGAGACAGTGACATTTTGCTGCTGGTTAGTCTTTAGTTGCTTATTTAGTCTTTCTGCTGTTTCGGTTAATAAATTCAGCCACAGCTCAATCATTTTTACACTGCTCAATAAAACATGATTATCCTACTATAAAGAGTTCTTTAAAACAGAAGTGTCTCCCAATCCTCAGCAAATATACTGCAACAGCTGAATCACTGTGTTGGACATACTCATTCCAGCTTTAGGAGGCGCATAATCCTTGTCATCCTTATCCTCGTATTCCCCCTCTTCCTCCTCATCTTCATCCTCGCCTTTCAGGGAGTCAGACTCATCTGCATCTGCAGGCTGCAGGAAAACAGTGTGCACTTCCTGAATGTGAGTCTTCAAATCATCATATGACTCGGCACGGAAGTCACAGCCATCACACTGCAATACCTCCATTGCTAAAAAGGGGGAGCACTCCCTGGAAAATCAGGGAAACCTGCACAGAGAAAGAGAGAGGGGAAAAAAGTGATGAGGAAACACTCATTTCCAAGGAGCAGAGCAGGACAACTGTCTAATTTATGTGGTTGTGATTGAAAGGAAAAGCAATCAGATTTAAGTAGGCTAAACATCATTAAGAATGCAAATTAAGGGGTATTTACTTTGGCAGGGAGACTTGGATATAAGGATCTATCACTATGTTTTAAAACTGAAGTCATTTCAGGGCTAATATGATCCTGTGATTCCTCAGTATTCATTGTTGTAAACATGCCCTCTCATAGAAATGAGCATGGTAATGATAGCACATGATTATCATCAGCACTTCCTGCTGTGAACAACGAATAATCAAGTGCACACCTTTTCCAAAGAACAAGTACGATGACTGCCAGTAAAATATGTAATGCTTACAAAAAATTATGATTATGTGTTCCAAAGACCTCCTCCTAAAACAGAGCATCCTTCACTGGCTTTACAGAGCTTCCTCAGATTGCAAGAGTGTGCTTCAAAAGCACATTGTTTCCAATGTCGCATTGTTGCGAAGAAACACAATATAATTCACATTTATTTTCATGATTACCTTAATGCTGAGAAATGTCTGAGAGGGGTAAAATGGTTCACCAAAGAAGATGAAATAGTGAAACCATTACGATGCAGCCCATAAAGTCTGAATTAAATGTCACTGAAACACCTTCCAAACAAACTGTGCAAAACTAGTGGTGTTGGGTTGTGTCATTGCAAAAAAATTCTCAAAAACTAATAAAGACGATTCATTTGCATATTTATCCAGAACTTCCACAAACGTCTGTTGTGTCATTATGATGACAACACCGCATGGTCAGAGTGTCATAAATCCATATAAAAATGATTTTCCACATCTGAAATGACTGGACTGTCCACAAACTCTGATGGAAAGCCCCACAAAACATGACAAAGAGCAGAATCTGGCAGATGCTGATGTGACTCAGAATACTAAGAAGGTCCCATTTTTTTTAGCAGAACATCATTCAAAGAACAATGGAGGGACTGAGGAGGGATTATGGGCCGATTTGTCCCATTTTTATTTCCTTGGGATAAGCAACAGCTGGAGAGCAGCTCCACAGCTCAGTATTTAGAGCAGACTATTCCATCAGATTGTATCAACTGCTCTGACATAAGATTGAATGAATCAGCTGAGAGATGAAGGCTTTATGTCTTTGGGCTTCTCTGCAGTTTGGACTCGGCTAGAAAAATGTAAGCTGATGATGTGGCCATCATTTCACGGCTCTTTCATCGTGGCTTTCTAATCAGTTGTGTGTCTTGAAAATGTTGCAAATAGAATTTGTGGTTCACACAGGTTAAATAGGTAGTTAAAGGGCACAGTTTGTAACCTTGACTTTCAAATCAAAACCTGATTGATCTGAATTTTTTTAACAGTGTCGTTTGAACTCAAAAGCAAACATATCAAAGTCAAAATTAAAAAAAATAATCATTTTGTCACATCATCAAATCAACACCACATCAAAAGGTGTTGAGTTTAACTCGTAAGTGTAGCCGTAACGGTGAGTCATTCATGTCAGATGAATCATAATTTTCCAGTATGTGCTATGTTTAACAAAGGAGTCTCACATATAAAGGAACAGAAACCAAAAGAGATCAAATAGTCAGTGCCCAAACTGCAGGTGTATCAAAACCGCCTGTTAAATAGGAATAAAACTGTGATAAGCAATCCTGCAAAAAGACAGTCTATAAATTTACCAGAGAGTTGGATCTGCACCTCTCTGACCAACTCTCAACAGGAACTGTACAGTCTTTGTTATACAAAGTTAAACTTTATAACAACACTCCCATGTTGACACCGCACACAATCTAGTTAAAGCTGTAACAAATCTGGAGGATCTGGAACAGTATGGCCATGGTATGGGACTTGTGAGGTCAGATAACTGCTCTCCATAGATACATAATCAACAGCACTTACAATATGAGGCAATTTTCCTGGACCAGGTGCACCTTCTGTTATAAGACCTCATTAATCATGCTCCCTCGTGTTTCCTTATTTTCAAGTGAATACATCCCGAAATCACCAAGAGTGGTTTCATGGACTCTATGGACACCTTCACAGTTTGAACTTCAGTTCAGGCCAACCTCAATCAGCATTTCAAGACAGAGAAAACCTGCTCTGAATTCACAGGTGGCCCAAAAAAACTTGAAATACAAGACTAAAACAACAGTGAAGGGAACTCATGGAAAGTTGTGTATTCACCAGTGACACACACATACACACCCGCTGTGAAAACTGTGCCACTTTTATTTGTAACCTTTAAAAACGAGCAAACGTTAACCTTTTTTTTTGTGAAAAACCTCCTTTGTGTACTGATTACGTAATAAACCTTTTGGTATTTTAACTTGTTTTTTTCCTTAAAACATCAAGAAAATCAGTGCATTAAGCTTTATTTATAACACATCTTTTATTATTATCAGCCTGATGTTGTATACATATAGGACACTCCGACAGGAGCAAAAAAAATAAGTACATGATTTTATGATGTTATGTTTATGTTAATAACCCTTGCTTTAAATGGTTACAATGCTAATGTGAACAAGGACACATCTGAAGGTTCCAGGGTCATAGAAAGTCTAGAAAAAAAACGTCCGATGAAGAACTGAAACCAAAATGGAAACCAGATATTACAAAGTCACCTTTGATCATCAACAATCAGAGATCAGAGATACCCATATATATATTTATATATATAGATTTAATACCACCATGACATTCAGTCCACTGCTCTGCATACTGAAACCAAGAAATTTCAAGTGAGATCCAGCCAGAGACAGTTGGGAATCCCGCCCTGCTTCCCACACCCAACTGGCCAGTCAGTGGAAAGCTCCATGTGAGCCGGCCAAGCCGCCAGTATGTCCCTGAGCAACCAGGGGATCCATTGTTGTTCAGGGTCAGGTTACAGCCTCTCCATGGGGCCCCACCCTGCTCTCTTGGCAGTTCAAGGCAGTTTTGAACAAAGTTGCCTCCTAATGCCAGGTTCCTTGACATGGATATCAAGAGAATCCTTTTGGAGAAGGAAAGGAGAGGAATGCCTGGGGACGAAGAAGAAGAAGAAGAAGAAGAAGAAGGGGGGAAAAATCCTCCTACACAACCACCATCTGCCTCAGACTTGGCCGTTTCTTTTCAGCCAGCCAGTCCCCATGCCACACCAAGTTAATGGGTGAGATTGTGTAGCTGCTTTCATCTCGTCAGCTGGGGCTCTAACAGGGAGCGACTGAGCTGCTCAGATCCTCCTCTGAGCTGAGCTTCAAGGGCAGCCATTTTAGGAGCTGACTATGTGCGCTTAGGTGTTCAGCCAGCACACAACATGGACCCACCGATCTGATCCTCTTCCTCAAAGGCAGGCAGTCTGTCACTGGAGAGCTGCTGACAGAAATCTATCTGCCAGATGTACAGTACTGCACCCAAGCCCTCTGCCCACACCGCTCAGCAGAAAACATCTCACACTCCTGCCAGCCTGACTTTGCCTAGTCCTTTCATTTCTCAGGGACATTATCTCTCACATCAAGAGATTTCCAGAAAAAATGCTAGAGACGCCGTTCCAAGGAAAGACAGAGTGGGTCAGTGGGAGCAGCATGCACCAGCACTTTGTGGAAAGAAATACAGCAGTTGCGTTTAGCAGGAGCTGCCAACTACTTTCCACAAGGGGGTCTAAAAATGTGAGGCATGTCTGAACTTCTTTATCTCGGAGCTCTGCAACCCTGAGCCCCGAGGAGAAGACGAAAGGGAGAGAGAGAGAGAGAGTGAGAGGGGGCAGAGAGGGGCAGGAGGGGAGAGCAGGCCTGAAGGGGAAGGGTGGGCGGTGGAGGGAGGTAGCGGGAGAGCATGACGGAGCCACCTGGAAGACCTTCAGTGGTAAGCAACAGAGGACAAAGCCATCAGACTGGGCTCCCCAGATTCCAAAGTCTACTGACATTTGTTAATCACCAACCGGTCTCTCTGCATTGGTGAGCCCTGCCAGCAGTCACACCCTCTACTCAAACTGGCTGACAGCAGCTGCTCTGTCTGAAAGAGGGCCTTTGAATAAGCCTACATTAAGCTGATTAGGAGTACAGAGGTTTTGTCCTTAACTGTTGGTTAGTGCTACCATCTCATGCCACCGGGCAGACAAAAATCCACGGATGTGTTACATTATTATGTGGCCGGCATCCCGGCTACAGATAATTTATCTGGCAAACAAGACGGGACATGCATCATGTCAACCTCCAGCCTCAATAATTAATGACCCATTGATTGAAACTGACAGCCTGCTTTTTAAAGGAAAAATACACAGCAGGTAGCCAGCGCCATGGAAATTGATTTTCTGCAGAGATGAGATGACAGCATCAGAGAGAAATCAATACATTTTTGGTTTCAAGAAAGTTCTGAAAGAAGGAGAGAGGTGCAACGGTAGCCACGTAATGCTTATAAAATCAGCATCCCGTTAGCCCAGTGTTTTGGCCAGGTTCACTCAGACGAGGGCTAAGACAGAGAGCAGCAGAGAACGATCTCGATGTGCCTGCAGAAGAAGCAGAAAAGCATTGCGTCACCCGAACAGTGAGAATTTGGCATCTTAGCACAAACAGGAGATAGAGAGCTTGAGATCAAGATGCCTACTCCCAGTCTCTGATGTCAGCAGCCCCAACTCAACACGCACACAAAAACACAACGGATCCAATCACGTGCTTAGCAGTTTTTTGTCTGCAAATAATACACAGTGCATATCCTCATGCAGTCCAATAAAAGCTATGGCCCCAAAACCAAAATCATTCATATGTCCAACTGCTCTAAGCAGATGTTTGTGGAGCAATATAAAACAAACATTCACTGATCACATAAGTGTATAGCAGCTTTAGCAAGTAAGAAATAGATATAAATATATTGTAAAGCAGCAAAGTTATAATGACACTAGACTCGACATGTTTCAGATTCCAAGTATTAAGTTCACACAATGGTCATGTTCACTGATGCTCCAAAAACTAAAAACAGAATATGAGATGTCTGAGGAAAAAACATGCCAATGACAACACGTATTAGATGTCGCTACAAGTGAAAACTTTAGGAGAAAAAAAAAAAGGCTCTACAAAAAACCCAGCAAAACCATGGCTTCAAAATCCCATATTCAATCTGGATAAGCAGTACACCTCACTGGTGCCAGTAAGGTCTGTTTACATGGATTCAGGTGGACTATTTGATCATAAATCAATCGCAAAGGAGAAGACGTCTGGCGCGCACCACTGTGGCAGAGCAAACGGGTTCATCTCATAGCAGCTTCTACACGCTGACACTCTGTGAATAAGTAATATTCAGATTCTGCAATTGGGCAGTATCTACAGACAACTATCACATCAGCGCCTTTCTTAGTTCTCACAGTACTAGCATGTACCTGTCTTTTGGAAACATAATTCCACTTTTGGCCACTGTCTGCTATGAAATGTGCCAACCTGAAATGGGATACTGCAATAAAAGAATCCACTGAAGGGTATGAGGCTATATTACATTTTGTGACTATGGCAATAAGCTGTTAATTGCATAGTTTTAGTAGTAGTAGTAATATGTAGTAATAGTAATATGTTTAAAAAAGCATTTGTTCACAAACGGTGATGCAGTATTTATGAAGATCTGATTAAACTGAAGTGAATAGTCCATTAAATGACTAGTTTATCAATCAGTGGAAAAGAATAATCAGCAACAATTCTGATACAGCTGTATGCAAAAGTTTTGGCAACCCTGGAATTAAATCTGACTGTCCTCCAGTGGCCCAGCCAAAGCCCTGACTTAAACCCCATACAGCATCTGTAGATGGCAGCTCATACACTTCCTTTCCAATGTGATTGGAGCTTGAGAGGATCTGACAGGAAGAATGGGATAAACTGTCCAAATCCAGGTGTGGAAAGCTTGTGAGGACTTGCCCAAGAAGACTAAAGGCTGTAATTGCTGCTAAAGGGGGCTTCTACAAAGTACTGCATTAATGGTCTGAATTCTTTTGTAAATGATAGAATTCAAGTTTGATTTGTACTACACTGGCAAAAGTTCCTTGTTTGTTTTTTACCGTTACGGGTTATTGAGCGTAGACTACAACAACTACATCTACAACACAATAAAGTACGCTAAAAGTGAAGGGGCCTGGATACTTTCTGAAGCCAGTGGTGCCCAGAAAGTATGGAAGGTTATAAAAAGATAACAAAGCACTTCCAGCCTGAAACTTCCAATGTCCATAATGTCCTTAAAAATTGCAGTTTAGGTTTAATGGAAGTCATGGAAAGATTTTAAAGGCCAAGAAATCTTCCCGATACAACTGTTTGCCTGCTGGGAAGAAAGGCAAAGAAAACCCCCATATGATTACAAAGAACCAGCAGGAAGGTTTAACTGACACTGAGCATGTTGATACACAAACAGGGTCTATATGAAGGAGTCATCAGAAGAAAACCTTATCTTTGACCTCATCACAAAAGCCAAAGTCTTAAGGCTTCAACATCTGGATACACAGAGCTGCTACCTCCAAAGGGTTACGGGGAAGCATAATTAATGTTTTTGCTATTGGCTAACATGCAACCATTTGTGCATGTATCTTAGTTCACTGCCACTCGAAAAACAACTTTCAGTCGAGCCAGATTGCACAAGTCACCTAGAGAGTCACAGAGTGCCTGATCTCCAGCGTTGACTTGTGTTGAATTTTTCAAGGCTCAGCCTCACCTGAGAGTTCTCAGAAGACACATTAGAGCCATGGGGTCTGAATATGTCACAATGTATTATTCCCTAAAAAAAGGATCTCTCACAGATTTCTTACATACGTGCTTTGGAAGTTATTTTGGTTCAGATTAGGAATGGTGCCCTGGTTTGTGGCGTTTCCTGAGCCTGCATGCAGCTCGCACTCTTGTTGGCTCACACTCTGGCTTTTATCTGTTGCCGCTGTAGCAGATAACAACACAGGTTCAAAAGGGAAAAGCTGGTCCGACCTGACTGACCTTCATGGTCCAATGCTGTGCTGCTGCCTCATCCTTTCACTGTAAAATAATGTATTGACAGACAAACTGCAGCACTGCACTGGAGTCTCATATTATGTATCGAAATGTTAAGTGGAGATATGTTTGTCGTGTGTCTCACTTATGCTGATTGTTTTTATCCTTTTAATGATTTTCATGAAGAGCAGTTTAACTTGTTTTCACACCATTGTTATGTCCCCTTGTAGTTAAATGCCTTCTGGTTTCCTGCTAGAAAGCAGACACCACGGAAGTTTACAGTAAACAGGCTCTTCATGCAGCAAGGAGAGATAGGGATGAACAGTGAGTAGGCAAGTGAACGAGCAAAATGCCAAAAATGGCAATGAACTGCCAATTTCGCAACAAAAGATCAGTTTAATTATCAGTTAAACGTTTAATTTTCATAATTTAGTGATTTTCCATTTGTTCTATAAAAGGTCAGGAAATAGTGACAAGTGACAAATTACTAATGTTGATATGGTGAAAATTTGATACACACATTCATGTACATTAAAAGAAAGTATAAAAAGAATAAAAGAAGAAAATTATGAACCTCATATATGATCAAAAACAACAACTACAGTAGTAGTGGGGGCTGACGCATGCATATAAAGAGTGATAGGCAATATATTTCTTAAAATCCACTTCAATCTGATATATTTTGACACTGGATTTAATTGACAATACCACAACCTAACTATTTGGAACTGACTAGCTGATATCCTGTCTTCTTGATGAGCATATCTGTTTCATTGCAACTGTGTCGCAGCTCTCGTGTGATATCAACAACAACACTGAGCTAGACAGTGACCTCGCCCCTCCCTGCCTGTGATCAGAGCAGTGAGCTTCCTTAAATTATCACATGCCGCTGCTCATTTGAGGAAGACTGAATACACAGAGATGAGACTTCGATCCCACCTGGCCGATCAATGGGCTGGGCCTTTTCAGAAGGGATGCGAGGGATCAATAATGTTCAGTAAGAACGTTTTTTGTCATAACATTCATCAGACATCTGCTGGAATGGAATGAAAGGGGATGGGCATGGCATTAAGTACAACAGAGAGGATCAAAACAGAGCTGGAGCTACAACAGCGATGACTTCACACATCTCCCTGTAGATCGTTGGCATACTTTTCACCCTATAATATTTTAAATATAGTTTTTTAATCATAGATTAAACCCAGACTTCAGGATACTTTCCAACTCTGATGATCATTTTTATAGATTCTGTTTATTTTCTGATGTCAACATTATAAATAAAAGTGGCAGATTGAGTAGCATTAATAATCAGCCTTCTAAAGGAGCTTAATGTAAGTGCCAGTGCATGTTCCTGCTGGCAGCAGGTGGTGGTGATGGTCTCTTATCAAGAGATCCCATTGTTGTGTTTACAATAGGTTATAATATGCCCTCTGAGCAGTGCTACTTCTTCATGGCAGGATGGATGCAACAGCGACTTGGGCTGGGGCAAGCTGGTTAGCATGCTAACATAATTAGGAGCAAAGTAGTGATTGGAAGAGAAGCAAAACAAAGAGTTAACACTGGTGTTGCTTTACACCACTGGATAGGAGAAAAGAGTAGAATTAAGTTTGATGAAAACTCACATTGTTTCAGCTAGACTGGTATGCTAACAGCTGCTAATGCTAATGCTGGCTGTGTAAGAGTAGCAAAAATGTACATACAGCTCCTTTAGCCAAAGTAACAAGCTATGCAGCTGTGCATTTGGATCATGGCAATACTAATACCATATCATGCTGATAATGAATTAACCAACTGTGGATAGGCCAAAAGCCCAAAATGTCTTTTCAGAGTGGACAAAATCACCAGCATTGTCACAAGATATTATCAGCCACCTGACTAAAAACGCTAGCGTTAAGCTGACAACAAAGCTGTTTCAGGAAGCATATGGCATTCAAAAAGTAGGTCAACCATTAACCAGCTAAAGGCCTTGACCAGAAACATTCTTCTAGCACTCCTTCACCTCAAGCTCCAAGTCAATCCATACACACGCTGTTTATATACACCATTCAGTCAATTGTGGTTTTCATGTTGTGGCTGATTGGCCTTTGCCCTGTATTCAGGAATTAAGATCAAAACGTTCTACCTTGGTTTCATCAGATCACAAGTTCCATTTCTTGTCATGGGAATCAACCACTTTCTTGCACGATTAAAACATGCTTTTTGGTGAGGAATTGCCTTTATGTTGTTGACCTACTGCTCATCTTAGAAGCATGTGGAACACAAAACTCTTGCTAAGTGCATGTTTTGGATTGTGTCTGTTATACAGTCCTTTAGTTATTTTTAGCTTGCTGTTGGCCTCTTGGTAGTTTTTCCTTTAGGGCTTCCTCTTTACATGAGCATCCATCATAAAAAGATGACCTGATCTAGATAAGGTCCTGTTAGTACCATAATTCCTCTAAATCTTGGAGTTTGTCTTCACTATGTTCCAGAAGAAAACTGTAAAGGGCCCAATCTAAGACTTTCAGCAATAACATCTCAAAAATGTTGTGTTGGCTCCTCTGACATTCATTTATAATCTAATTAGAACCAGTGTAGTTAATTTGTGCAAAATTAGCTCACTTCATGATTTTCAATGCCACTAATTGAATCTCAAAACTATTACAACCCCGTATTAATGAGGTATGTGAATACTTACGCAACTGATATGTTTGCCCATTCTTAGCAAAGGGGGAAGACAAACAGTAGCCTTTTGTGTTTAACTTTTGCTAGTTACAACTGAATGAATGGTGATTTTTTTCTTTCCAAAACCAGCTCAGTGAGATTGTCTCAGAGGACTGTTAAATACAGGTGCAGAGCCTCTCAGATGCTGCAATTCAGCAAACTTTGCTGATCTGTTTGCAGCCTGACCTTCACTAGTGTCACATTCAGAGGGTGTAAAAACAGAAACACCTCACCGCAGCAGGCCCAGGCGACCCCTTAAAGGTTCTGGGTAAATGAGAAGTTTACGTACGCTTAACATCATCATATTAAATTGACCGATTGCAGGTTTAATGGAGCAAAATTAGGATTTTTTTTACTGTATCACTAAATAGACATTTATTTACACCCTATTACTGTCCATATAACTGGTTTACCCAACAATATCATGCTGGAGATATCAACTGATTCAATATCAAAGATAGTTTATTATGTGATATGAACATGTGCCACCTCAGTAATAAAAAGGACAACGAGCAAAGCCAAGAGGACTGAAGGATTTTGATCTTTGGACCTCAAAGCTTTCTGCTGACTGAGGCCTTCAAGAAAGTCCTCACATCAAAAAGAAAGACAGAGAAGCTGAAAGAAGGAGAGAGGAATGCCATTAGCATGACTTTCAGCTGCAATACTAATCCCAGGAAGAGATGATAATTTTCTACTTTATGTCTGGGGCGTCCATACTGCAAGGTCAGACAGTGCCTGTGTCAGCTCGTCGCTCTCTGACAGATGGTTACCTGACATCACCCACCCAGTCAGACAGCCTTTAATACTTAATATCACTGCACTCGCTCTCCTCTTCATGTGCTGTCTTTCACAAACCGAGGCATTTTCTTTCTGAATCCAAGGCATCCAACTTCCTAATTCCATGTTTCTCTCTAAAGCTGCATAGAAAAAAAGGAAGCTGGCCATCATGGTACAAGTAACCTTGCTCCAAGGGTAGCCTTTGTGTTCAGCAAGGGGCTCAGATTGTTCTTCCTGAAAAGGGGGACAGCTGCAAACAGAGAGCACTCAGTAGCAACATTTGGCCTCTTTTGCACTGAAGATAATGACCAAGCAGATTAAGAGGAGACAAGCATTAATAGCCATCTTCCGTGAAGCTACTGTCTTCAGGTTGTCATGGTGAAAACTTACCATAAAAACTTGCTCATTCAAAATGAGGTGCTGACACTCTTTTTACATCTCCTGCATTTACGTTTTAATCACGAGCCTTCAGCGATAGTTATGTGACCTTGGAGCCTGAAATTTTCACAAAGCAACAATACAGGAGGGCTGGTAAATCCCTCAGCTAAAGCCTGCTGGGTGTGAAGGTTAGATAATGAATACCCATACATAGTCTCTTCATTCCTGTTACCAACACCAAAAAAATGAACCTTTTCATCTTGGCTGATCTTTTTTCCCCTAGCCACTGCATTCCCTGCTCAATGCAAAAAGCACCAAATGAAAAATACTGTTAATAAAGCAAGAAAGAACCCAGGAAATGAAGTGGCTCTGTGAGAAGAAGAGTTGGACACGAGCAGACATGCATGGCTCGAGTTCTCTGGAAGTCCACTGCTCAACCTTCTTTTAGTATAGTCACCTCACTTGGCTGCTCTCTCGTCTCCCTCTCTCCTTCCCTCTCTCTCTCGGGGCTGACAGAATTATCTTCTACATCAGAGCTGAGGCTGGGCCAGCGCTCCACACAGAGGACTCCATTTCACACAGCCAGCCCCACTGTGGCCAAGGAGACACAGCCAATCAGGCTGGAGTATCAGTGGCATGGCCATCCACCATTTTGTGCTCCTCAAGGTCTTTGACCGTCCTGCTCAGCTGAGTGGAGCTGCCTCTGCTCGCGCTGCTATCTTGTTACACAGATGGAAGTGTTTAGCTTTAAGAGCGCAGACCTGAGCGAGCAGCTTCCCCCTCCTGTCGGTTCCTCTGCAGCCTGTCATGACAGTCAGCAAAAGCAGAAGTGAGATGTGTGGTTTTGTTCCCTGCAAAGATGGCCATCTAGATGTTCTTCACAAGCCGAAGAGATCTGAGATTTCTGTCTTTAAATATGGAGCTTTTGGCCATCATGTCATGCAAAACTTTCTCAAGACGTTTACGCTTCTGCGAATAACAGTACAGGCCACCCAATATATTCTAAACGTGTTTTGGAGGTTTCTACAGGAGAGCTCCAACTCTTTTTTACTAGACTGGAAAGCATAAAAGATAAAACCAGGGGCAACCCTGAGCAACATTATTAAATATTCCATCCAAAAATGATTAAGTGCACAATTTAATTACTAGCCTGAGGCGTGATTATTTTTACAATTTTATATGGGAAGGAAGAGTTAGATATATTTGGTTTTCTCAAGAGGTGTCTTCCCATGAGCTTAAACACAAAAATTCGGAGAAAAGAATTCTATCAAGTAGTGTACACAAGTAGGCTACGGCAAAAAATAAAAGAATGTTCGCTGCTCCACAAACAACCCATACATCTTAACTGTGCATGTTCACATTCAGACATGCTATGAGGCTGAAAGTATGTTTGATTCAGATCTCCTGCGAGAGAAACACATGGGTTCACGTGCTAAATAAACACCACCACAGAGTCGGGCAAGTTGAGGATGCCCAAGGACAGATCTTGGAGAGAAACCAGGAAGTGTTTTTCCACAAAGACAATTACTCCAGGAAAAACTTACATTCCACGCAGCCTTGTTGTTCATCTATCCCAGGAAACCGCTTCCTGACATAAATCAACCTGCTGCTGTCTCAAGTAAATTCTGTATTATCTTGGACAACATATACAGTATGAAGAGCTGTGAGAAAACTGCACAGACTAAGGTCAGCTCCCAATGTGGCAAACTTTGGCAGAAATGGTCAAAAGTGATCCTTGTGTCCTTCTCGCTCCCTCTCGAGCCACCATCCCCTGGTAGCTCTTATCTCAATCAAATGTCTAAAACCTTGATTTCATTCCTGTTTTCCTTTTCTCTGCCTCTAGCAGTATCTAAATCCACCAATTAGCTAAAAAAAGAAGAGTAGAAGAAAAGGCTGTGAGATGCACTCAAGAGTTTCTTATAAGTGGTGCTCAGTGGACAACTGCCAGAAAACACTGCAATGCTGACTTCCTTGTAAGCCTGACATGGCAGTTACTACAGTTACAGGGAGTGGGTGAGGTTACAAGCTCGTCAGGATGGAGCATTTCAGAGTGACCAAAAGAGGACACAGGAAGCAATAAAAAAGAAAAGGAGCAAGAAAGACAAGAATCGGCCCGGTTTACATGCTGGAAAGTTGGAGGAAGGACTATGGGACGACAATCTTTTTAAAGAGACTAGTAAATTTATCTAAGAGGAGAAGAAGTGAAGTTCCTCCTCAGATTCACCGAGCCGACCTCTCGAGGCAACTCAACAAGTTTGAGAAGGGAAAGATGAGAGACCCATCAATATTAACTTACCACTGAGACCTCCTTTCCAAGCTCCTAAATATTTAATCGTCCTTGGACAGCTCTGTTGCTTCGTAGGCCGAGCCAGTGTGGATCCCTTCTACAAGACCACTCCTGTTCCTGCTCAATGAAGGCCTTGTCCGGTGGCACCACACTGCCCAAGGAACGGGCGTCTCCAAAGAATTCAGGATTTTTTCCACCACAGGCAGCTCGAGGCTGACAGAGCTGGTTCAGTGTTTCTTCTAAGAGAGGGGCAATGAATCCTGAGGTTAAGCTGGAAACCTGAGGACGCTGCATAGATGGCTTAATTTATCAGCATGGCCACTTTATACCTGTGGTCTTCATTTTCTATAAAACAAGCCCCCATATATACTTGTGCCGAAAAGATTGGCAAAGATAGACACAGCTGCCTGAGCTACAGGCATTTTTTTCCAGACAGGGAAAGGCAGTGTTGAACTGTTGATGTTCTGATGGAAAGCAGAGAGGAGGAACCAGTTTTGCAGCAGTGTAACGTGGCAACTGACAACAGAAACAGGAATGACACCTCTAGCAAGCCACTTCCTTGTTCTACTCAAATCCTGAGATGATGTTGCGTTTTGGTTCATGAAAACCGGCCCATACCTGGTTACATAGCGTTAAATTATTCAGCAGATCCGACGCAAATCAGATAGAATCATGTTTGCAATGCGTGGAAGGTCAGCAAAATGCGGGAGCAAGTGGCAGTGATGTTTGCTGCGCTGTAATGACGATAGCGTGGTGGATGTGGGGCCTGTGTGTTTCAGCGCACTTACAAGTGTAGCAGCGGCAGGGCCAGGCCACATCTCATGAGCCATGCATCATGTCGAGAAAGCACTCACTGGAGCATTTCAATTTGCTTTTGTGCGCCTCCCTAGCCTTCTCCACTGCCCCAGGTAGAGAAGAATGGAGGAGTGCATCACCCAGTGTGAGTGAGTGAATGAGAGAGAGGGAGGGAGGGAGGAAGGGAGAGAGAGAACAGTGTGTGTGTGTGTGTGTGTGTGTGTGTGTGCAAGAGACACAGAAAGAATATCAGAGTGAGTGATGAGCTTCACAACCGCTTCCTTCCAGTGTTCAAAACCATCACAGAAGTCGCTCTTGTTTAATCCTCTGTCCTCTCTGTCGAGCTTCTTTTTTTTTTTAAAGTAACCCTGAAATACCTTGCAAAAATCCAGTTATGTAATTTTCTTTCTTAAAAAGTGTGTAGCCATACTCTATTTCTGCCCCATCACCTTAAAGCTGAACTGCAGCAACAATGTGTTTGAAATGTTTTATGCGGAGGTTGAAATTCAGTTTGATCATAACACACTCTAAAAACGATACAAACATTTACTTTGGACCATGAAATTAGAGTTAAACTTACACTCGACATAAAAGAATGGAATAATAAATGCTTATGTCATGTTATGACATAGTGCCTAAATGCTTATGTCATGTTATGACAGTGCCGTATCTTATAACATCTTGCAGAGTACTTTGAATAATTTTATGCTGTATAAACACACGCACACGCCTTCCCTCAATGCATTTTGCCTAGAGTCCCACATACCAAACAGTATCGCTCCGTTCTGTGCGGGAATATTACCAGACCCCAGGGGTGCGTCACTGTGTTTGTGATATAATTGATTAAACACAAATTTATTTTATGCACCGCGTTAGGAGAAAATAATCTAAAATACTCAAGATGCTAAATTCAGTTTAGGAGGGCTACAACTATTGTCGACGAATCTCAAAAACGTCACAGACGACATAATCAAATGTTTGGTTTAGTTTCAAATCCAAAGTCCATTAACTAACTCACTATATGTCCGTGACTATGAATTGTACTGATATAAAACAGATAAAAAGCAGCAAATTCTCACGCTGGAGAAACTGGAACGAGAAACATTTTTTTGCTTGCAAAATTACCGAAACCAATTAATTCACAGTTGCTCAAATAATCAATTAATGAACTATTCGTTTTAGCTTTGCAGTTTAGACACAGGTCCTCTGTAAGACACAGCCTCGAGACTGGGTAAAAAAAATCTATGCTGTATATTACCAGTAAAATCTGTAATTATTCAAATGACAGTGAAATAATTGCCACACAGTGGGGCATCTGAGAGTCCGGGGCCCCTTAGCAATTGCCCACTTTGCCCTGTTAGTATTCCAACCGTCGTTTACCACAACACAAACTAATGGACGTGCCATCTCTGCCACAGCTGGGGCAAACAGCACTGCCCCGCATGACCTGATCTGGGGGGCTGGACCGAGCAGACATATTAGCCTCTACTGTAGCACGAACACGCTTTACAACTGAGAAAGAGTCAAGAATGTGTTGAAGACTTGTGAAAGTTACGACAGAAACTCTAACTGCAAAGACACAGCACACGCCATGTCAGAGACAGGCCGTGCTTTCTTTAAAAAACAAGATCACAATCATATCTAGGTTCACGTACATCTCTGGGCTCATTTAAAGAACATCTACTGTCCACAAAACTATTTCCATTGCGCCCGTCTGTGAGACAAATGTGTCGACCGCAGCAGATTCCTGCCCGGTCGTCCTCTATCGGCTCCTCCTCGAGAACCTGTTTGCCCTGCCACATCAGGGAGAAGGAGCATCGCCACCATTTTGATTGCTCTTCTCAGCCCCAGCATTGTCGCAGCACAGTGTGTCAAGCTCACAGTCTCCTTGTCAGCAAGATTTCACCCAGTGGCCAGGGGAACTGCAGAGCGTAGCACAGCCCCCACGCACACACACACACACACACACACACACACAGCAACTGCCACATGCAGAACAACACACTATGGCACGCAAACACACCTGCACTCCCCTGACAGGCTAGACAGCAGACCCCTTTAGGACATAATGCCTGGAAAAATCACCAAAGGTCACACAGTGGACATGACAGTCAGGCGTTTTAATATATGATCAACAGCCTGATCCATTAGGGCTGTCAAATAACTTTTAAAGTAAGCCAGCATGCTTAAAACATCACATAAATGAGTGTAACCTTGAAATAACAGGCACACGTGCTGCCCAGTAAACAAAGAAGACTCCTTTAGCGCCTGTGTAACTAATTAGTAACAAGATATAAGCACATTATAATCTTTACTTTGAGATTTACAGCCTCTGGCGCGTAGATAACAACAGCTGAGCCCTACTTTGACCCTGAAAAACTCATCCAAAACAAAGAAACAAGAATCATCTTGAGAACTTCCTTTAAGAAACTCTCTGCAACAGCCATTGCTTCACTCTCACACACATGCACGCACAAACAGAAGCGAGCGAGGGAGTGCGCGTGTGAGTCGAGACCGCTTTGTTGAACATTAACTACCTGCATGACCAAAAAAATGCTGCATTATTCAGCATTAGAAATTCCTATCTCATCCGTGTGTTCCCCTGAGGCATCACAGACGCAAACATGCAGCGTTAAAGGGTCACAAAGCCACATATTTCAAAAAAGAATAAGAGACTCTCGCACATGTAACAAGCAGAGTTGTGTTTGATGTTGCAAATTAAAGCTGCAAGTCCGTGGAGTTATAACACAGGAGTTAACAGTGAAGGAGCCACTAAATGATCTCGCCTCACTTTTTTCAGAGTTCCTCTGCTTCCTCCAGCTGACCAAACTTTGGAGAGAGAGAGACGCAGAGAGATAGAAAAGAGGAAGAAGAGATTGTGGCCGATCACTCACTGAACACAACCTTTGTTCTGGTGAGAGGTTGATCCTGCCTGTCTGACTCCAGGGCTCTCCTTGGAGACTCATCTGCCTTCCTCCATTTTATGGTGAAGCCCTACTAGTATGACATACCTGACTTGAGCCCAGTGACAGCAAGCAGGCATCCAAACACAGTGCAGGGAGGGAGGGAGGGAGGGAGGGGGGCAAGCGGCTAGCAATGTAGCATTAAGCACCAGGAGCAAAAACATTAGAATTGAAAAAATGACTGTAACGCCACAGTTGCGCTTACATTCATTCCAACCAACACCAAGAGACATCCAGCTCCAACTCTGTGGAGGAACCGAGTCAAAACCGCCACCAGATCAGGTCTCCTCTGTAAAATCGTGGGGGCACGTATAGCCTCTTCACACTGGACATGGCTTTCACGGGGAGCAGTGTGCGAGCGTGTGCGTGTCAGAGAGACTGGACCAGCGGCTATGCCAGGTCCTCTGTGTCGCTAATGGAGGCTGCTTTGGGAGAGGAGAGCAATCCGTGCAATGGCTTCTCCATGAAGCTAACGCGCAGCCACACGCACGGCCGGAGAGAGGGGGAGCGAGAGAGAAGGGAGAGAGAGAGGTGGAGGAGGTGGAGGTGGTGGAGGTGGTAGTCGGGGGGAGGGGAGGGGGGGTCGCACGGCCGGGTCCAGCAATTCCTCTGACCAGACATGTTAGAATAACAAAACCACTCCGATCCAGCAGCTGCTGAAACGCGCGAGGCGAACCTCTCTTACACCGCCGCGTCCATTTCCTTGTGTCACTTCTGACAACAAACCGAAAGGCGACATAGCGAGGAAGCGGTAGGGTTGGTTAGGATAGTAAGTGGGAAGCGAGAAGACCCACTTGACTTTGGCTGCATGGGTGCCAGCCGGAGCGCCCACCCCGACTAAAATCTCTCCCCGGCTTCCTCTCCCAAGTCGGCTGGACCTGGACTATAAGGAGAAAATAAAAGAGGAGAGGAGGAGGAGGGGGGGAGATGAGCTCTTTCCAGGTCATTCACGAGGCGCTCTCCAAATTATATCCCATGATCTACCATACCGACGTTCTCGCAGACCTTGAAAGCCCAGACGAAATCTTTGGCGAAACTGGGAAAATATAGCGCAAGAGGGTGAAAAAAACTCACTGGTACAATCTTCTCCTCGAGCGATCCTCCCAAAAGTTGTCCTCGTATTTCATGCGTGCGCCCGGTCGGTCTAATGGATGATCGCCATCTTTCCTGCTTCTCCTTTGCTGCAGCTGCAGATGACCTGAGATCCGTCTGTCTCTGAATAATGAGCAACCACACAGACAAGGAAGACAATCTGCAAAGCGGGCTACACAAAGAAGTTTGGGAGACTAGCAAGCACCAGAGGGTGCACAAGAGTTTGCGATGAGACGAGGGAGCATCAGCGGGATGGACAACGTCTCCGTCTGAGAAGCTCATCCTTCATCCAGACTGAAGTCAGGAAGCCCGCAAAGCCTTATCAGCGGCTCAGACCACCTCCAGATACATGCGGGCACCGTGATTTTTATATATCGGCTTTCCATACTGTGTCTGCCACGTCATGGGGTTATCTGCAGTTCACTTTGGTGGTGATGATGCTGCTTCACACTTCATCCAGATAGACAGATTTGATAATACAACGTTAATAAGCACCCTATTACAAAATGTACTGATAAAATATATCCATAATCAAAATATAATAATAAAAAATCAACTTCTATATATAACCACCTCCATCCACTGACCACCCCACCCAAAACATTTATCATCTTTATTTAAATAAAAACAAAATAAGAGTGTTAATTCATTTTGTCCTTCATTTAAAAATAAAAAAGTCAAGTAGACATGATGCTGCTGCTGCAGGCTGCTGCTCTGTCCACCAGCTGCTAACAAAGAGGAAGCCCAAGACAAAAGGTGCAGGGTCCTGCTCAGATGTATGTCAGTGTAAAGGATGGGTGAGTGGTGGGTGGGTGGCGGGTGAGAGGGCTGGTGGGTGGGGGCTAGAGTGGCGAGAAGGGGGCACACAGGGGAGGGTGTGGATAGTGAGGAGAAGGGAGAATCCAACCTTGACCATGACTGAGTGACTGTAATATCATTTGAAAAACGTTTATCTGTCTTCATGGCTTTGGTTAAGAAGAATTTAACATTTAATGCGTGAGTTGTAATTCTTGCCATAAATGTCACACTGAAAATATATTCAGATTATTTTTGCACAATGGAAGTGCTCTTGTCGAATTATTGCCCTGTAAGGTATTTTCATTATGACAATTTCATAAAAACGCAGACTTCAGAGTTCTTATGTGAAGAGCACTTACGGGATACACTCAAACTATCTTCAGATTTTGATGCATTGCATCATGCAAAGCTAACTTTTTTCCCATAACAGTAGTTTTCAGTTTTGCAGTTGTAGTTAGCCTACTGAGCAAAAGTTTAAGGCAGGTTTTTTAAAAATAAAAGGTAGCAGGAGAACCTGCCGTGGTTCTTCTGTGGATTTAGGCTGCCTCACTGTCTTCATCTCTTCATGTAATCCCAGACTGACTCCACGATGTTGAGATCAGGGCTCTGTGGAGGCTGTACCATCTGTCGCAAGACTGTAGATTGTACCTCACGACCCTGGCTGTATGTTTGGGGTCAGTGTTGTGCTGCAGAATGAATTTGGAACCAAACAATACTCTAAACACATTCAGTGCCTAGAATGTTTGCATGCAACCATGCATCACAATGAAGGTTAATTTCATTAAAGCTTATCCACCTGTGGGTATTGGGCATATTTTCTGTTTTTCCAGTATTATGGTAAATAATTTTAAAGCACATTAATACTGTATGTTACATTTATTTATCTGAATGCCACTTTGTTTATGTTTTAGTGTTTTCTAATTACCGTCATCGGATGTGCATAGTTGAGTAAATGTGTTGTTTTTTTCCTGCCTTTTGCAAACAGTAGATGGCAATAACAACAGTTGAGCAGCAAGTTTTTTCTCATTCATAAAAAAGTTGTTTGAGTTCCAGAAACTTATTTTTTCCTAATAATTTTGCCTGTGACATTCAAATACCTGGAAAAGCTCAAAGCCACAAATCTCGTGAGTGCGCTCGCTATAGTGATTGTTGTCTGAGTTACAGACAGAGACACTGAGAGGAATTAAATTTGTGTGAGATGCAGACATAGTTAATCACGTTTGACAAGTGTTGTTACCTCTTGCGAGGTTCGGTTATGAATTATGGATTGTGGAATAGACATATATTTTTGCAGAATTTTAATAGACAGCTTCAGGTTGGAAACAACATTCAGTCACTCTTTGTATCGCCAGTCTGCTCTCAGAGTCACCAGTGGTGCTAATACAGGGTTAGATTCTCTACAGTGCCGTTGAGTGTGATGCAAACAGCGTCTAAAATATATATGCTACACCATCAGAGCAGAATCATCTGATAATATGAAATACCTAATGTTCTGTTAAACATAAGGTGGCAGATGGAAACAGGAGTGAGTCTCTTTTTTAAAGCACTCCCATAGTGCCAGTTCTCCTGTTGCAGTGACGTACATAGCCCCATGTATTTCCCATACACTGTGGCAAATGATCACCTGGCCCAAAACTGACTTCCTCCTCCTTCACGGTTACCTCTGATGCTCTGTGGTTCATTCATGCTTTTTTCTCCTAAGAATATCATGAAGAAGAAAAAAAATACCTGTATTATTTATTCCAGTATCATTTTGATGTCTCAACAGATCTTTGAAGGAATGTCTCTGGAGGAGTCATGTGTGAAATATACACACCCATGCAGACACACTCACGCATACTGTGTTGACAGTGCGGTCCTGTGGGTGCCAGGTAGCAGCCGGGGTTTATCATGCTGCTTGGACATATGGCTGCTGCGGCAAATCTGATTAATATGGGGTGGCCAGGAGTCCAGCGTACAGCGGAGGACAGACTGCACCAGGACATCCCCACTGGTCCGGCCTCCCCCGCACTCCATGCCAGGCCTCCATCCAGCACGGCTAAAAACAGACCAGCCGTCAGGGATTCAGATGGTCTACGCAGCGGGGGAGCAGGGGGTAGAGGGGGCGCTGCACAGATTTAGAAGGTGACCAATGACTTTTTGGACACATTAATGTCAATGTACCACAATTTCACTGAAAAAAATCTTATCACCAGTACAAAACAAACATAGTCAGTTAATTCTTTTCTTGAGGTTATTGCAGATAAGAGAATTCAAATTTTGCCTCTCTGTGCTGGTGAGAATTCAAACGTGCCCTTTTGAAAAGTTCCAGACACTGAAACTGAGGCACAGTGGAGTCCTATATGGGTCAGCAAACATTACGAGAGGTCAGATCAGTGTGCTGGTGGAGGGAGAGGAGATACAAGGAGATAAAATGAATGGCTGCCCGACAGTGTGAGATTTCATGGACAACTTACCCTCAACTACAAGTCTGTTTTTTTTTAACCTCTTTCACTTCTCTCCCTCAAAAACACAGACAACCCCATGCGGTGAACACGTAAACATACATTTGAACTTTCTGCACCACTTTAATCCTGGTGCAGTGTTACATTATCCAGTAAGACTGACAGAATATAATGAAAGAACATTTCTAGTACATAGACAGATTCTGACAAGTCTTCTTAATTGAAATGGATTTTCCTATGAGCTTATGATGAAAGATATGGCAATGCACAATGTTTCTTTTCTCAGCATCTACAGCATCTCTCCAGAAATCACCATGCATCTATGAGGGATCGCTGAAATTACAAAACAAAACTATAACAATGTGCGTAAAATGGAAATAAAACCACTGGCTGGTGCCAGTGAGGATTTTTAGATAGAGATGCTGCATCCAGAAAATCGTCATGGCATATGCCTAAATGAAGAAATGATCATGAATTATTAATGCTTCAATTACTATTTCATTTAGATAAGCCCTATACTTGTCAGAGATGTTTCTCAAATGTCTGCATTTTTTTTTTATTACAGAAACATTGCTCAGGACCGGACTTGGATCAGGCCCCTTGTGGGAGTGTCTTCCAACAGTTTTAAAATGCAAATCAGGTAAATATGAGGTTCTAAGTTGCCCAAAGGTGTGTGTCTGTGTGTATTTGTCTATGTTTACCCTGCAGACTGGTGACCTGTAAAGCATGTTACCATACAGTGCACACAGAGTCCAGCTCTCTGTGACTTTGAACGAGAATACGCATATTAAAAGATCAAAAAAGAATAGATTAAAAAAGGTAATACCATGTATGAACAGCATCTCAGGTGTAGAAGAAGACCCTATTCAGCCATTCAGGCATCTCTGAGCCTTTATTTAGTTTGATTCTTTGTACCTTTTGTAGTTTCAAGTCAAATTTTTCTCCAAATCAAAAGAGAACAGCCAGCATGATGATTACGCTGCACCTACAGTACATATCAAAATAGCACCCTGAACAATAGGTATACCTGCTGTGCAATCTGAATGAAATCTTCAGCAGTCTAAACTTAAAATGCTCTTTTGAACGAGAGCGCTTTATGTATTTTGTGGAACACAGCAGTTTGTGATGGGCGACAAAAGAGAAGACTGTGAGTGAGCGTTTCATTTTTGCTGTTACAATTTAAAAACTGCTTCTGTTTGCCTTAAAATATGCATACGCAAAATGCTCCTAATCATATTTATGGAACATCTTTAGTCATTACGAGCAAATCAGAAAGGAACATCAGAAGAAACTAAAAACATTTTATGGCATTCCAATTCTTTTCAACTGTCCTTCGGTGAAAAAATACCAATTGATTAATTTAAACTAAATAAAATATTATTTTCTTTTACTTTCGTCAGCACACAACAAATTTTAGGCCGTTCATTCACATACACATCTAGTTAGACACAACTCTGAACCTTTGATACAGTCATGTAGGTACAGTTTGCAAGGAACAGGGTCGAACATGACAGAACCAGTACTGGCTTTTAGATTGCCAGCTGCCCGGGGATTTGCATAACCCTTCCACAGCTCATTTGGTTATGATAATCTGTAAATGTTTTCACTGGATGTATCACCTTTCTAAAGGGCTGACGGATTGCCTTGCCACTCCTGCTTATCCCTCGTCTCCCTCATGACTGTCTAGCTGTGACGGCCTCTCTGCCGCTGACGGCACTGATGGTGTGATGGGCTGATCTGTGCGCTAGGGACTGGATGCAAACAAATGGGTATGTCCCGATGCCACACTTTTTTATTTCTTTGAGTGAGAGAGCTACACCTTATATTTTCTAAGGGTCCACTACCATACTAGTAGCTCTGTAGGCTACTGGTGCTTTTAGCTAAATGCTTAGACCACTATAGCATGCTAATGTTTAGCAGGTATAATTTTGACCATGTTCATCATGTTAGTTTAGCATGTTAGCATGCTAAAATTTGCTAATCACAGCTAAACATAAAGCTTAAGCTGATGGGTCATTAGTTTTGAAATATTTGGTACAATTCATCCTGGGGGAGATGTGACTGTGTATACTGGTAATCTATCCAGAGCCAACAAAGACATTAATAGGATCATCTCGGAACCATGACCCATGGGACCCAAAACTTTGGTACTAATCCATTTAGTAGATGTTGAGATATTTCGTTGCATAAGTAAGAACTTCATCTTGTCGAAAAGTCTCAATCCAGGAGTCACACGATTGCACCTGAGGCAGGTAGGAACCGCCCCTCCTCAGGTGCAACCACTTCACCATATGAGAGGTTATAAATGCTGCCTTCCTCCTTTTGTGCTTACATTTGGACCTCAGCCGTGTCGTGTGTGTTTCCATATTTAATAGTTAATTTACTTTTATCGAACACCATTTCTGTTGAGATTTGATGTCAGAAATTGTGTGCCCTCATAGCAGAGCAAAAAACACACACCTTGAAAAAGAAATCTGCAAAGGTATGAAAATAATGGAAGTCAAATGCATTTTTGAACCTTGCCTCAGCCTACCTCACTAGTACTACACCACTTCATTATTAAGAAATCAGTAGCTCGTAGTGATAAAGTCAGGGGATCAGAAAGTCATTAGCATTCCTCATATGGACACTATGAATGTCTGCACAAAGTTTTATGCTACTGCACCCAATGCTTATATAGGCTTATCTACACAAATAGACCATTGTGGTGGACTGACCGATAGACAGGCATGCTGTTGGCTAAAAATGACAAGAGGGTATTAGTTTCATGTTTGTGTCTATCTGATGTAATCAGTTTTCTTCAATTACTTTTCCATATGTTTTTTTCATTACAGAAATACCATTGTGTGCGTGTGCTTCTGCAGGATGCTGGCAGATAATTTCTCATCATGGGGGAATTTTATTGCTTTCAAGTCCTCATTCTCTGACCTCAGTGAAGTGATTGCCTCTGATAATGCCATTAACCACTGCCCTGCAATCCTCTGGGGTGCAGTGAAGAGAGTGAGAATAGAAAATACTTTTATTTCTGAGCGAGGTGTGGATGTTTCTCACTCCTGATTTATCAAAGGGCAAAAATTGACCACATTTTATTTGCTTCTAACTAACTGAATCATGCATTGATCTGCCCTCACCTGCTAAGCCTTTCATTTGTATGCCAGTGGCTGCAACGGAGAAAGATGGCAAAAGGACTTGACGGTAGCAAAAGGCACTCTAATGATAAGGTGTTCTTTTCGGTGCAGCAATAGAACAGGGTGTGATAATGACCTGAGCATTTTATTACAAAGAAAATGGCAGAAATACACTTCCATTTCATTTAGTTTGTATTTGGCCAATATAAAGTGCCATATAGTCGGTCCAACACTTTGGTCTAGACCGAAGTATCTCAACAACTGCTGGATTGATTGCCATGACATCTGGCACACACATCCATGCCCCCCTCTAAATGAATGTAATGACCTTAGAGATCTCCTGACTTTTTGCTAGTGACACCAGGGCAACATTTGAATTTGTCCAGTACTTTGGTTAGCAAACACTTGCAAAACAAATGGCATTCCCATCAGCCTCAGCTAGATTTTTGCACTAATTAGCAAACGCTAACACACTTAACTAAGGTGGTGAACATGACAACAGTTATACCTGCTACATATCAGCAGGTTAACATTGTGATTGTGAGCTTGTTAGCATGTTGATGTTAACATTTTCCTCAAAGAACTGCTGTGTCTGAGTAAAAATCTTCCTTACAGAGAACCGAGTGAGGCTGGAGACACTATGTCTTATGCAAAGTGTAAAGTACTCTCAGCTTCAACTTACAAATTATTTTTACTTTTGTTATTGCCAACTATTCTGTAACGTCATACGTATGAGCAATGGCAAGAAATGTGCCCTCGCATGCATGCCAAACCTATGCATTTGAATTTGCATCTCATAGGTACTACCATCTGCATCTGCTCCCATCCTCTTACTCAGTCTTTCACTCCATCCTCCTATGTATGTTTCTGCCTGCAGGCGGTGTCCAAGGTGCCGAGTCTTTATCCCCATCTATGTAACAATAAATCTGCTCTGCCACTGGAACTAAAAAGTCCCCAGGTGAAAGCTGTGCAAGGAGGCCCTGCTATCTGGGAACAGCCAAGCATACAGTGGACAGTGGCATCTCTGGGATTAAAAACTGCTGCATCCACTGTTCCCCTGGCCCACTGACGGATGGATAAAGCCTTGGACTTCACCTTATTGAAAGAAGGAGAGAGTGCCTGGGGAGCCATGAAATCCATAGACCCTTCTTTAAATGGGTTTGTAAGAGGCTTCCGCCAAGCAAACCACAGCTGAAAGAGCCCATTAAATAAAGCCCGGCTCCTCAGCAAGGAGCTGGGGCAGACTCATCAGAGGGAAGAAGGCAAAGATAATGATAGCTCATGGCCAGATGTGAGACGCTGGCTCTGCTCGCACGTCATATGGGACCATGTCAATAACAACAACAACAGTAAGATAGTCTTTTTTCACTTTCTTCTGTCTTCCCTCTTTGGGGATTGTGTCTTCCAGAAGCATCTTAATGCAGACAGACACACTAACGCATAATATACGCACAAGTTTGGGACAGAAAACAGGATTTAAGTGGATCATTTTCTTACTTTTGCAGTCTCACAGTCTATCATTAACCATCTTCAGTTTATTCAACACGAACTGCAGACCAGTAAGCTGGATGTGAGTTCTGTAGAGCACCACCTAGTGTATGTTCTGTCATTTTTATATGCCTAGCTGTGGATTAGGAATCAGGGTGAGGACAGTAGCCCACCTTCCTTCTCCCTCGGTGGTTTGGTCAGACCTTCATGGCGAGAGAAGGTGGAATGCAGCCTGGGCAGATTTGAATATCAATGTTGTCAGATAGGATGGGAAGGTATACGAAAGGAGGGAGGGAGGGAGGAAGGCTGAGGAGGGCCTCTGGCAGGACAGTGGGAGAGATGGAAAGATGCAGGGAGGGACAGAGAGAGAGAGAGAGATTTGTCATTTGCTCTCCGTTCCACCTGCTCCCCTGTCATGCATCCTGCCGGGGGGGGAAATACACCATGATGTCTGAGGAGGGAAAAGGATGAGTGAGGTGAAGGGGAGTGGGGAAGGGTGGTGGTGGGTGGCAAATAGAGGAGAAGAAAAGCTGGACAGGATTGAGAAGGAGACAAAGGAAGGAGGCGAGATAGAAAAATAAAGACACCGTTATTGAAAAAAGGAAGAAAATATATGCATGCCGTTGCGCATTTGAGGTGCCAAGTCCTGAAATGCAGGAGCTAACTACAGGGGCTGGCAGGTATGCAAATAGGAGGATGTACCATTGCGCCACCAGATTACTTTCCCTGCATTTGCTATTCATATATTTGCAAGGTGACTCACTTCAGACAAAGCAGGTGATCAAGAGCTCTTTCCTTTTCTCTCTAGCTTTTCTCCCTCTCTCTCTCTTACTCCACATATGAATAGCAAGGAAAAGAGGAGAGCAGGCAAGGCATGATGGATCCACAGCCTCAGCAGAAGTCATAAGCCTTGCAAATGCCGCAGCCCACAATTGCATGCCCAGAGATTTGATATGTATTCTGTCAGCAAACCCCATTTAATCCATTTTGCTGTCAGCCCCCCTTAAAAGCATCTCTACTGATACAGGGACAGTTTAGAGTGCAGTAGAAAGACAAACAAGCCACCAACATGCATAGGTAACAATCACAGCCCAATCACTGCAAACCTCTGAAATATTCATCTTTATGCTTTTCACTTGCTTCTCCTGACCAATTCACTTCAAATTGCTCTCTCCTGCTCATTCTGTCTTTCAGAGATTTTAGCTTCTCGATAAAGGTATGATTTTGCCCAAAACATCCAGGCATCTGCATCTCCACTGTCCAATGGCACAGGTTTCAGGTATGCCTGAAAATGTTTTCTGCACAGAATCTGTTTCGACATCTGTACTTTTTGCACCTCAAATTCTCCTAAAGCCATTATTCCAACACTGAGTTCCAAGCCTCAAAAGCTCCCACCATCAGTGGGGTCTTTCCCATTTCTCAGCCCTTGTTATTCCTTCAGCTTCTCATGTTCGTCCTTCTTGATGTTGCTGCCACTTGGGACCACTACATGTTTTTACACTGCTGTATTTTCTTCCTCGTCCGTTACTGTGCTGACCATTTGTGTGGCCACCACTCGTTTATCTTACCGGATCTGGAAGTCCCACAGGATCCTGGCTATGCTATTCTTAACCCTTTTGTAGTGTCTCTCATGTGGATTTGACAGGATTGAGCCCCTATTCACCTTTACAGATGCAGCTGCAAGAGTGTCGTATTAGTGTGGTTGTATTATGCAATGTGTTAGCCTTAAAATAGATCTAACTTTGATTTTCTCTTTTGACATGACTTTCATATTTGTCACAACGATATCTGTTTTTTTTTTTTAACAATGTAAGACAACACACAGTTTTCCAGCAAGACAAAGTGTCTACAGACACACTAGTGGATCTGGAAGGCTGCATAAAGGTGCTTTGAGCTAACATTTACTCAATAAAAGTTTCTATAGTATTTGATCATTAAGCAGAGCATGGGTACTTGTGATAGTTGTCGAGATATTAAACTCAGAACCACATATTTTAACCTCCTGTAATTGGATGAGCCAACCTCAACCTCTGTCCAAAATTGACAGAATCACAAAAACACATTAGGATAAATGGTCACTGAAGCATGAATGTGTGTGCTAAATTTCCAATTGATCCATCCAGTAGTTGTTGAAATATCTCACCCTGGACCAAAGCAGCACATTGACTGGCGTTGCCATGCTTAAACCCACACTGCTAATATGGCTGAACAGCACAAATATTCACTGCACACTGGTCAGAAACAGTATGTTGCAAACATTTAAACATGGTAGGGCGTCTGTAATGGCATGAGCTGCCATCTCATGAGAGTCAGCAGGTCATATCTATATGTGTCCATATATTTAACATATTGAGCAGAATGACAGACTGATTTGCTGTCCTTCATTCAGGCTTTCACCAAGTATCTGGGGGCTTTGTCTTGGAGAGATCTTAGAGATCTTGTTCCAGTACTATTTCATTACAGCCTTGTAATCTTCCAGTAAACACAAGGGAAAGAACTGTAGGAATAACATTCCTTTTTAAAAATCATGAATTTGTAACACTGCACCATTTATAAGAGGGACTACAGTGCATAAAGAGGATAGTGCTACAAGGTGCCACAGTCTCTCCAAGGTCACACTTCATCTCTCCACTGCGGCTGTCGTGCAATCACAAGAAATAAATGAAAAGCATGCAGTATCTAGGGGGGTAGGGAGAGTGGGAGAGACCACAACAAACAGTGGGCTTTAGTCTTTTCAAATCCTGCAAATGTGGGTTTTCAAAGCTGTCTGTTAGGTTTCATATATAAAAATATATTCACTCCAGTTGTTGGGCCAGAAGAGTTCATGTCTGGAAATGTATATGCCTGTTAAAGACGACAGGCCCCATATTTGTCAATTTCACTTTGGGGTTAATTTTCCTTTTCCTTTTTTCCTTTTATAGGATATACTTGTGAAACCAAGGGCGAGTCTCCAGACGACATAGTGACCCATGACCCAGTTGCTTCACGTCACACAGTTCTCGGTGATGTATTTTTGCCATTTTTGCTATTCATTCATTTCAGAAATGAATTTGAAAATATAAGGGATTTTATATAGTTAATAAAGCATGCTTTGTATATGATGCAGCATTGCCAAAGTTGTTGGACAGTAAAGCTGTTTTGTCAAGAATACCTCAATTCACTGTGTTCTGCTTCAGGTTTTGACTAATTTCCTTGATAACTTTAGAAAATGAAAAAATGTTTTGATACAATTTGCATAACATTGCAGCATGTAACAAAGAGTTATTTTTTTCTCCCCAAAGTTTGCTCCCCATGTGGATATTTGAATGACAAGCTATGCTCTGTAACACCTGGGTGATTAAAGGGCTGTTTGCAATCTTAAAACATGGAGTGACTAGTGGTCCATAAAACCTTGTTATGATGTGCTTCTCCCTGATTCCTTGATCCCAGTTTTTGTAAGGTCAGAGTCATCGATAAAAAGATATGAAAGATATGGAAGCAGGTATATGAAATATTAAAAGCCGGGGGTGTAACTCCAGGAAGCACAGAAGAAGTTGTCGGCATTTAATTTCACTTCTTTGTTGAGATTTCTTTCCGAGACAGTTGGCGACGTCAGCAGATTCTCGCCACTTGCACAAAATTCATGGGACAAGCGTCCATGTCAGCAGTTTCTCGCCCCTCGGCCGGCGTGTAAAAGGACATCACACTTGTCAGCTGGGGTAAACTGAAATTATAAGGACAAATGAAATGGTGTGTCTGTGCAAGTGGGGTTTTTCAAAGAGCATGTTCTTTTGGCTGAACGATATGATAACTTGTGCAGGGGTCTCACATGGGCTGACAGATCCCATGGCTCCACTGAATGTGTTTGTGTAAAGGAAAGTCTATGGGTAAGGCTGTGGATGTCTGTGTGTGTACTGGCTCATTCTGGGACTGTGTTGATGTGCATTTGTGTGTTCTCCACATGTTGGGTATGTGTACGAGAATACTTCTGATTTATACAGTAAAGCTGAAAAGTAATTGGAACTAGATACACTTAGGCTTTTGTGTAAAGTTGGGGTGAAACAAGTACATCACTAATGTTAGAGGTTCTTTGTTGTCAGGGTAACAAAGATAACATGTGGTTGAGGTTAAGGAATGATGGTGGTTTGGGTAAAAAAAAAGAAATAGTATTGACCTTGTATGCAAGCAGGAAACAAATAGCGCTCACTCAAATGTTTTTTTGACCTGTTCATCCACCCCAACCTCCTCTTAATGCACACTTTGTTGCTTTGAATTTTAATGTCAGCTCTGCCTTATTATGAGCTGAAAACACTCTTCGTGAACCGGTGTCACGCTGTTATCAACACACTCTTAGTCAGTTGCTCGTCTGAAAGCAAGCATGGGGTGAGTCAGGTGAGGAATTAGCAGCTGGTAGGTGTGGATTAAGGTTTCTGCTCATTAGACAGGGGTAGCAGAGCTATAATCCACATCCTCCCTCGCAGCATATACTATATACACACACACAGGCCTGCATACAATACACACACAGAAATAAACAGCCAGTTCAAATTATTAGAAAGAAAAGTTGAAATTCATTAATTTTGCACGACCAAATGACAGGAGCTGCTCTTTTACGTTGTACCTACAGAGCTGCTGATGTAACTGGGTGGAAATGACACCGAGTTACACCTGCTGGGGGCTGCAGCAGGTATATTGGTTGAGATTTTATCAGAAAGAAACTGTGGGAACCAACGGCTAATATTGCAGTGTCTGAATCTGGATTATGGCCGCAGCCATTTTTCTGCGGCTCCTGAATTAGCGTGTTGCAGCCGAAGAAGCAGATGTCTGCAAAAGTCTAATCCTCCCTGGTTCTATCAAAACCCTCACAGGGCATCGTTATCAAGGTATTGATCTAACCACTGGCTGCGCTGAATGTCACGGCGAAGATAGAGATAATTTTCTTGGTATTTGAAGATATCGAAATTGCATGTGCTGTAGAGTAGCCATGGGGAAAAAGACAGCTGTGCGGTCGTGCGGTATAATGAAGTTTAATTGTGGGAGGTGACATGATACAGAAACTGACACATAATGTGAGAAGAAGTCACAGCGGTGGTGTGTGAATCATGAGCAGCAATCCTTGTTTTGTCTTCATAAGAAAGCAGTTGTATGACTGGAAATATATATATATATATGAATTCTTGTTACTACAATTGATGGATCTCCTTTACCTTATTGAGCTGGGACTGGACCATAAGAATGAGAAAGGCTTTGTCAAACTCTGTGATTGTTATAGTTCACCAATACTCTGAGTTCATACTTTACATCAAAGCCGTACTTTTGCATGACAGAATTACTGTATGTATGATATACAAGAATAACACTCAGAAATTACAATAAACTCTCTCTCTCTCTCTTTCTCTGTTTGCATGTATAGCTCTTTTATACTGATGTGTCAGTGACAGATTTTTTTATTTATTTTTTGCACATTTGCAAAACCTTTCTGCCTCATTCATTCATTTTATTCTCCTGCAAAACTCTAGAGGCATCTCAATTAGATGGTAAAGCCAAGCTTTTACAGAGGTTGCATCAATTTTTTTTTTCCACTTTTCTACTGTCTTTGTTTGCTTAAAGGAGGATGACCCATAGCAATGCCATTTGAAAATAGCCACATATTTGTTTCCCCCATTTATATTATTCATTTCATTTGAAAAACACCCCATAGAGGAATCAGTTGCTAAATAATAATGTTTTCTGGCTGTCATAGTGATCTGGGACACATGAATTCATGAAAAATTAGTTCTCAATTTACACAAGTGAGAATCCGTCCTATTGTTAGTGGTGAGCATTGCCACAGTGAGCATTATGTTTTCACTTCCTGCAAACTGCTGTGAAGATGCAGTGCTATTATGCGTGTTGCGGTGCTGATAAACTATTGATTTTAAAGTTGTTGCTTTTTGTGTGTGTGTGGAAATGGCTTATCTTACTTTTTAATACCTGAAAGTCAACATTCTCCCACCACTGTATCCTTCTCCACAGGTATCATATAGAACAAATTGTGTGTGTGTGTGTGTGTGTACAGTATATATGAGTTTGAAGCGTACATTAATTTGCGTTTTGTCCACTGGAATTAAATTTGAATGAGAATGATGTCAACAAGAGTGCAGCGGGAATGAAAACAACATGTTAATGACTCAGTCAGTTTGTAAACTAATTGGTATACATCAACCACGACAGCTCTGAGAACTGTGCGGCTTTTCAGCTTTAAATAAGCAAAAAAAAAACAAACTCTTCTCAGTGTAGGTGGCTGTGGTTGTGGTGGTGGAGAGTGCGACTCGGTGGGAAGCATATGCACTTTGCATTTCTTATCATTCATTTGCCTACTGTTGATGGACACAATTTCTTCTGTAAGATTGCCTAACAAGCACGACTGGGCAGAAAACACATGACTCATTTTTCATTATCATCATAACCAAAAATGTTTCTTTTCCTTTCTGATTGTTGCTTGTTTCTGTGCATGTTTATGCATATTCTGCTGTTCGTACCCCCCCTCCCCCACATACAGTATAATCCCGTGGGAAGGCACTACAGCTCACAAGGGCAGCATTTTGTAAAAAAAAAAAAAAAAAATCTGACCTGCATCTGACGGAGCTCCACCTTATCTCCAAAACACTGCAGGCAGCTTGTCAAGCTGCTGATGTTTTATATTCAGGGGTAATATCTGGATTCAGATGAACAGAGGAACCCAGGTGTATCTGGCCACTGTCTGAGCAGAATTCAATCAAAGCCACACCATATCTGCTCCATCCTTTTCCTCCCTCGCTATTTTACTTAATTTCACTTCAATCCACTGTGCTCTATTGGCATGAAGGACAAATGAGCAGTACTGCTGCGGCATCTAACAATAAACATTTGTCATTTTTCTGACCGCTTGTATCCATGTAAATACACTATATATTGATGTATTCAATGGCCTGACCCATTTGTTGCATCTCTATTTCATTTCCATCTTTTTCTTAAACTGATCTTTTGACATTGCTGCCCCTTTAGGGTTTGAGTGAATGAACATTTTAAATAGCACAGGTTGCTGGCCTGACAGAGGGGAAGCTCTTCATCCTGCCATGCTCTCTGGTGCACATTTGCTTCTCTCTGTGTGTGTTTGTGATCACACTTTGCTGGCAGGGGATTGGATTTTCTCTCTCCATTTGGGCCACCAGTGATTAGATGAGTCTATGTCTGAGAGTTTAATCCTTGTTGGAAGGAGCACCAAGTTGCATGTGGCATGCACACACACACACACACACACACACACACACACACGTGCTCATACTCCCAATTTGAGATCCAGATGTATGTTTTGGTTTTTTGGTTTTTTAAAGTGAAGCTGCATCTGCTTGGAGGCATGTGGCTCTCATGGCACGGGCCCAAGCTGCTTATTGATGGGCAGATTTAGCCTTCATTTCACTCAGACATTCCTTTGTCGGACCCCTCACTCGCTCTTTCTCTCTCCCACAACACACACACCATGTGTGAGATGATACCAGCAGGAGTTGGAGACTTTGTGCAACAGGCAAGACTTGTAAAATGACATTGTCTTTTAAAACATCTTTTTTGAGTCTTCTTTGGCTCTTTCTTTTTCTGCTTTTCATCTGCTCATCAGTGCTTTTTGTTTGCAACTCCAGTGAGTGGTTTTAGCATAATAAAGCAGCTTCTGTTACTATACATTAATATTCATATTTACAGACACTGCTGCTGCTGTGACAACCTGGGCCCCCTTGCATGTAACTGAGATCCATGTCAGAGTGTGTTGTTGAAAATTCGTTCATAAATGAAGTAGGTGCTTTTGTGCATTTACCAGTAACACAAATGCACAGTAGGGACTTTTGCTTCATCTCTGGAATGGTCATTTGGATCTTTTGTTGTTGTTGTTGTCTGCATCATTTGTAGTAAATTCTGGGATATTAGCAGTTTCACACTCAAACCAGCCCACCTTGGGTTCTTTGTGACCTCTTCTTTGTGGTTCCCTTAAAAAAAAAAGTACTTTAAATTATTTAAGGGTATCCTCTGAGTTGCCAGTTTATCATGATGTTCCGTTTTGGTTGTTTTAGAGTGGTGTTGAACTCTATAATCACTTTGGTGATGACAGGTGTTGTCCACTCTGCTCATATGAAATTTTCTGTATATTTTATTTACGTACTTTCGTGTACTATTTATGTACTTGTGAATGTATTGAATGACACGTTATGAGCTGTTACATGCTATCTTGGTTGTTGTTTAGTGTCTTGTGAGTGTCTGGTACAAGAAGCCTAAATCAATCAATCAAACCAAACCAAACAAAAAAGATGTGAGCAAGAAGAAAGGGAGAAAACATCTTTTGTAGCCAGGGTTGTACATGTTGAGGTTTGCAAGTCTGTCTTCATGCCCCAGCAGCTGCCATTTCCCCCTGTCCTCTCGTCCGACTCATGCATCCTCTAGCTCCAACACACACCATCATGTTACTCATACCATCCTAAACCACACAAACACACCCACCATCTTACTCATTTCATCGCAAACACAAGGCTTGCTCAGACCAGGCCATCACACATACACACACAGTCTATAAAATGTTGCTTTTATAGTTTTCTTTTTTGTGTGCAGCCCATTCTCCTTGAGAAATTTCTCCATCCACATAATGAAAAGGCCTGTAGATACAGTAACAACATGAGATATGGTGAATAAGCAGCCTCTCCACCTCTGAAGTCACCACTGTGCTGAAAGTCTTATTGATTACACAAAATCCGCTTTGTGCTTTCAATCTACTGTTCTTTGTCTCAGCTACTTTAAATTTCTGTCCCTGTTCCAAAAACCCTTTATCCAAGTGGTAAAACTGTACATACGTGGGCAAGGGAGACATCTGGTACCTGGGTGAGTCTCTCTCGCTCTCCCTCCTCAGGACTCTACTGTTTTTACATGTCACAGCATTTCATCATTTGAGATCATCTTTTCTCTCGGGCGGGAAATAACTTATCTTACAGCACAAGAATGGGAGCATGAAGGTTGAGAGATGTGTCACAAGAATGGTCTGATATCCTTCAGGGAGAAAGAAGAGGCCCGTTTTTGTCATGTAATTGAGAAACAAAAGCAAAGGTGATTGCTGTGGAATTAGAATGGGGAGAGGGGAGAAACAACAGTTTGGGTATGTGGGATATCACCAGAGGCTAAGTGGAACAAAAGGTGGTTTTTCAGGGTTTGCAGATGAAGAAAGGCCTTGTTTATATTGCCATGTAGACTTTTTGTCCCCAAACAATCACATTTTGTCCGTGTTTTGATCTACGCCCCGTTCTCCACGGATGATGCCGGATCTTCGGTATTCGGCAACCTGTCTTGGATGACACTTTTTATTGCAACAGAGACAGTGAAAAATACTTGCCGCCTCGCATATATGTCTCGCTCGTTCTCAGAGGTGAGCATGGCGCAATTAGTATGCAACAAAGACACCTCAATGTGGCCACAATCTGAATGGGGAAAATGAAAGTTGAAGAAAATATGATGTGTTTTCAGAGCCTTGGGAGAAGGGAGCTAATATGCGTGTCAGTCAAGCCCACTGGCAGCAGATAAAGCCGAGTGACCATTTTATGCCGGAGAGTGACTAAGATATTGGTGTGAACCAAGTGACCGGATGCTGTTTTCAGAGTCAGTGACCTCCAAACAGAGATTTATGCAGAGCAGGGGAGTGAGGGAGACGGGAACAGTGATTCTCATTTGTCCGAGACGTCATTCAAATGGGGAACAGAGTGACACTTCAATTAACTCCCTGTCCTCAACAAAGTTTACCTTGGTCTTCAGAAAGGCGCAGTATTTCGTCTCATCCTGCAGGATTAGCTAATCATATTTCCAATCTCAGACCTGTCACCATGGTGTCGCTGTGCAGCAGCTGGTAGGCATAATGACAATCTATTCTTCAGGATGTGAAGAGCTGTTTTTCCCTCAATTTTCCTAAACCAAAGAGGAACATTATGTTTTTTTTTCTCCCTCACAGCACCCTCTTATACATACAGTTTTTGCCTATCCTTCTTCTGTTTATCCATCTGTTTGCCTACCTACCCTGACTTGTTGCATGTCTGTCTGTTCATCTGTCCATCTGTCCCTCCATCTGTCCATTATTCATTGTTTCTCTCTGGCTGTTTGTCAGTTTGGAAATGCAGACAGGTTATCTTTTGTACAGAGAGAGATATTTATTAAAAGTCATTTACTCTTTCCCGGCATTCCACCTCTGGGCTCATTCACACCAGAGTTTCAAGTTTACGTTAGACAATATTGGCCCTGGCCAGCCAGCAGCAGAAATGCCCATGGCATGAGACCAAAGCTTTGTGTCTGCAAGCCTCCTCCACAGCCCAGAGAAGGGTTTTTCTGCTTTCACAGGAATTTTCAGTCCCACACCTTCCAATCTGTATGGAGAAGAAAACTCCATGGTGTTAAAGAATATAGGAGAGGGGCAGAAGACACTAGGGAATATCAGGATTTCAGTGAAGCAGCAGATATGGACCAGTGGAAACTGACATCGTTCCAGATGTAGCGAGGCTGCTCTGGCCAGCATCACCTCCCTCTGCTTCTTAAGCAGAGCACCAGGAGACAATTGAGGAATGTAAGCAGATGTTTAGCATTACTGCATGCAGGCCCACTTTGGCTTGGCTGTCGCAAGATGGATGTTACAATGGCTGACAAAGAGTGACGCTGCCTCTGCTGCAGCCAAGGACGTCAGTGATGATGCAGTGTATTCTCTGCTGCTTGGAAAACATATATTAGGAAAACATTACTGCTGCCAAAACACTATTGTAAAGTACTGCAGAACAGATCAGGCCAAGGAGGCCCTCATGCAGCCTACAAAGAGATGGTGTCTAAAAGGCGTAGTCGACCATTTTTAACTTCAAAGTTGATTTACTAGTAATGTGGAATTCAAGATTTCTAAAGTTGATTTCTCCTACACATGTGCAAGGAATGTGTGTAATGAAATGCACTGTGGCATGCTGCTGGGGTTGTTCTGAAAGACAAGCATGAAAAACAAGGCTTAGAAAAATATATGGGTGACAAGACTACAGCCATGTTGTGGCTCTGAGAGGTTGTGTCTTTCAACTAAATCACAACATCAGCATGCTAACACGCTTACAATGGCAATGTTGACATTCTGACACTCAGCAAATAATGTTCACCATGTTTACCAGTAGAGTTTAGTGCCTTAACATGCTTTACATCTAAGATCCTTTGTGTGGTCATGATTATAGATGTACAAACTTTATGGCAGTCTTGGCTACATAATCCTACTAGCTCTGGTTCTGTGTAAATTCTGCAGAATGGCACGTGTAAATCCAGCCTTTATGTGTTTTCCCAATTCCGTTATGCTGTCAAATGTAATTTCTTCCTTATTTCGAGTGAATGAAGTGTTGCATTTATGCTCCACAAAGAAATCACAGGGATTTGGCTGGGGTGGACGGTGACTGTGAATAGTGCTCAAGAGACCAGGGTTCACATCTTGGGTCCAGTCTGTGGTTAGGTTTTCACTGACAAAAGCACTTTGATCATGATCAGAGAAATATTTTGTTTTCAAGATGCTAATCATGTTATGTTTTGTGATTCAAGTCACTGGGGACTTTTCCTGTGTTAAATCAGACCACAATCTTACAGGCTGGTCCACAGGATCTGTGGATCCGAATGGTACACCTGATAAAAACCACTTTGTACGGTTTTATGTTCCTGAGCAGAGCAGTTCCCATACCATGCAGGCGAGGAACTGTCATTCAAACTTAGTTACACTGAAACCTGTGTGTTATGGTTAAAATATTCAACATCTTCCTCTGCTATTCTGCACTGTATTTCTTGACTTGGAGTTTGACAGTTGAGAACAGATGTATGAGACTGGCTTTTTCTTTTCACTCACACAGTTTACTGCCATCAGCTAGCTGTCACTCATTTCTGCAAAATTAGTTTGTCTCATTTGTACTCTCTCTAAAGATGGTGTCTCTCTATTCGTTGCTCTAAAACATACGAACCCCCTTTTTTGTACATTAAAGTTGCGTCATAATGAAGACTTTTTGGATATTGAATGAGAGAGCATGAGATCATGAATCAGCTAATGCAAAGCTACTGATGTTCTGTTTATACAACCAGTGTTGGTCAATTAGCAATTGTGAAAAAATGTAATGTCCCTTTAATGTCAGAGTCAGTTCAGCTGAGAATCAGTATTTGTATTGATTGTTAGTATTCCCTTATTTATAACCCAGCTCTCATAAACAATCATAATGTCACACTTTATGTATCTTTGCTTCTCTCTTACACCTAACTGAATTCATAAATAAAATGATAAAAAAAAAATCTATCTATACATAAATGCTCTAATTACCTGAAAATTCTCAAAATGCTGCAACAAGTTTTGGTCTCCCTCAACTGCTTCACCTTCTACATTCAGCAATCGTCACTGAACAGCAAATAATCCGTTGGTCTTTTGCCACCTGTAAGGCTAGATGAGTGAAAGCCACTGTGAGTCACATACAGACCCAATATCTTCCTTTTCTCTTTCGTCTGCATCAAGGTATCATCCTGTGCATGCCACACAGGCTCATTCCAGCTGATGCAAACATAGCAAATATTAATTCCTCTATAGCCTTGTGTGGTAGGACATGACTCCTCCATCATTACACACCTTCAAATGTGCATCTGTGGTCATGAATATAAATTCAACACTCCATAAAGGAATGGGTCTCAACAACAGCAGCATCTAATAAGAATATTCATACTGTATATCAACTGAGACATGCATGAATAAATATAATTGAGCCAAGTGGTGCAAAGGCAAAACAGAGGGAAATGACAGACAGGAGAAATACTGTAAAGAGATGTGGAGAGATGGAGGCATCAGGAGTCGTGAGCTGAATACTGAACTTAACGATTGAAAGAGCAAAGAGAAAATTAAATTGTGCAACACTTGTTTCCTGTTACAGTACATGACCTTGATTTAAATGTATTTTCTAAATCTGTAATTATTTTTGAGTTATTTTAATTATTTTGAGTCCTTCACTGTGGCACACAGCATCAAAATACCTTTTCATGATTACTATCATAGACAGCACTGGGCAGGTTACTTGAGGGTTTGATGAGGTCTTGTTATTCCTGAATGTCTATGCTGCAGATCAACAGTGAAGAGTTTAAAAACTATGAACAGAATAGTAATTCTTACAAATTCTCTCACTGGGCCAAACCTTAAGTCAATGAAATAATAATCCCAGCAGCAGAGAGCACTACAGCACATCATTTGTGTGCTGATCTGCTTGATCAGATTTTTACTATAGATATTATAAATGTAATCTACATGCAACATAGGTTTACCCAACCAGTGGACAGAAAAAATCCAACCAAACACTCTGAACTCTGAACCCAGGTGATTCCATAGTGTTGGTTTACCAGTAGCTAAAGTCAGCACACCAGCTAGAAAGTCACAGCATGTAAATAAGGGTGTCTTATCGATCAGAGTGGCTTTTGTTTGGCGTTTGGCCTCCTCAACCTGCTCAACCAGCAGCAAACTCACATGACCCAGACAAGTCTGTCTACTGAAGACCAAACTGATATCATACCTTCACCACACTGGTGTTAACACTGCAAAGAATCCCCAGATTGTCAAAGAGCTTCCCCAGGAAATGTAACTGTTGAGGTTGTAAAGTTAAAAGGTTGTAAAAAAAAAAGACTGGTACTGACTGTTACCAACACTGATCGTAAAACATGTGACCAATGTACTCATAACCATACCAAATGATGTCAGGGAGCAGTCTAACCTGTTCCAAAGACAACTTCTGTGTGGAACATGCAGTAACAATACCACAAGCTTACAATTAAAGGGATGAACACAAACAGCATCAAGGTTCAAGGTGTTAACAAATTAAAATTCAAATAAAACCATAGTTCTTGTTTTGATTTAAAGTTTTTACCACTGTAGAAGGTAAAAACTTGCCCAAAGTTGTGTTCCAGTGGTTCCATAATATCCACACACAGGCAAACCATGCTGCATGAGGTATGCTTTGACACTTAAGCGAGAGAGAGACACACACACACACTCACACACACAGTGTAGCTTAGCATGTGAGTACAAGCATGTTGAGATAAATGAGATACATGTTTCAGTTAAATTCACACACATGGTTTGTCTGATATGTAATTTTCCTATTAGCACATTAACCACCTACCCCATCAGCCGTGCTTCCTTTGAGGTTAAACTCCAGATATGAATTGCAGTTGCATTTCCTGGAAAAGTCATAAGGTCATGTTTTTTGGTCAGGGTTGTGGTTTTACATGGAAAAGTTCTTATACTTCTTATCAAGGTATGTGGATTAGATTGAAGTTACCCTTGTGTCTTTTTATGTATGAAGACATTTTGTGCTGAGCCTCGGACGGGTCACCTCTTATCATTGGGTATCAGTCTTCATCAAGTTTAAGTGCATAAGCTCAACACCACTGACCTTCCCTGAGCTAATGACCCTCGTCATCACACGGGCCCCACACTGGCTACACTTTACACCAGGGAGACAGTATAAACTACAGCTTCGGTTCACCAGTCCTCAATCACTGCTCCATAATGGCAGTTACCTTGGCACAGTGATATCCATCATCATCATCATCGAGCATTAGTTTATCATAAGGGATGAGGAAGTAGAAATTGCAGAGGGACACAGAGCAGTGACAGGGCCTCCCTCTGGTGCAATGAAAAACAAGACACTGGGTGTGCCTTGCTGTGATGGGCAAAATAGTATGTATGTCACAGATATGACAAATTATGTTTGGGAAAACTGAGCTGTGTTCCGAAGGAGACTGCCAGAGAATAAAAGTTGTTACATGTTGTCTAAAAATATGTTCGCACTTCTAGGACTACTTCTTCTTGTTGTCTTATTTTGTACAGCATGTCTATTTATATGTATCTGCATCAATTAAACATTTAGAGACTGTTTTTGGTTGGTGGGACACATGACTCATGACCTCAGTAATTCTGAAATGTTGTCTAAGGCCCTGAGAGAAATTCATCTTTCACCACAGTAAATGCATTCATGTTACAGTAGAGGCTGAATTTAAAGTACATTGACAAAGCATTGGAAAAATGTGAACACACTACAGATTCTTTTCACACTCACAGTGAGAGCTTCAGTTAAGTAGCATGTCAATAGTAACTGTGGTAGGTTTACAGACAGTTCCATAGAGGGCTGCGTAAGGGGACGCACTGCCTCCACAGGAAGGGTTTCAGAGCAGATGGTTGCCTAGGTGTGTAGGCTCAGTGGAAATCCTCCTTGCCCTTTTTTGTCACCCTCGCATCATGGCTTCTTTATGGAGGGCAGCTGACACTAGAGCTCATCCCTGGTGTAGGAGGCAGATGATCAGAACCAGATTGTGTTGGAGATTTTAGGTGTTTTAGATGTTTTCAATTATTCACTTTGGAGTGAAGTCAAGTGGACTAGGATTGGTGAGAGGAAAAGCTGCTGGGCTTTCCTAGATGCTATGTTTGAAGAACTTTCTATCAATCTCAGGAGAGTTTAGTTATGGTGCAGCAACATCCTGCAAAAATGTTCAGTCCCAGTTTTTTTAAAAGTCTGTCCACAGTATCTGGTACCCCAAATACAGTATGGATGAGGATCAATTGTTGTTGGTGATCAGTTATGAAGAAGGTATAGTTTGGGTTACAACCTAAAACTCTTTTATAAGGTTAGGGGAACATTGGTAAAAGTTAGACTTAAGGTTACCATTATGGTTACCATTAATAAAAAGAAAAGTGTTAACTGCAGGTTCATGATGGGACACAAAAACCCAGCCTCCAGCATGAGTGTTGGATATGTTAAACCCCATCCTCTGCACCCTTTCCCCTTCCTTGCAAATTGTAGGTCACATCACTTCCTGTGTTGGCAGTGTTGCGGTATGGATGTAATTCTTTGGGATGCTGGGCTGAGTGTAGCCAAACCTTTGCCTTGTCAAGGATTGAAAAGTAAGGATGAATTTGATATATTTTTAGAAATTATATACAAATCTTAATATTAGGGGCAGTGAGCCTTTCAGTGAGATCAATGATATCTTCATTTTGTGGTGTGAAGTATCCACTCTCTTCTTCTTATTTATTTTTTGGCATAATATGTACAGAACACTTGCTTTTACAAACCACAGGTGCAGTTAAATGCAATTAACGTGGACCCTGTGGGAACTGATGTTATTCAGCTTCAGGGATTGGCCACTGATGCATTAAGAAGGTAATGATCTAACAATCTCAACTATGCCGATTGTTATCATCTTCAGGTTAGTGGCAGTACTTCTTAGAAGTGCCACTCCTCAGAGTTGAATCACCACGTGTCTCATGTTGTACCACCGTCTGTTTCCTGTCCTCTCCAGGCATTTCCTTTGTGTCGTGACTTCCTGTTCTCATCATCTATCCCAATCCAGTCGTTTCTTCTCATCCATTTCCTCTGTCTGCAAACATTTGAAGGCACCACATGTAACATTTTCAAAGCCACTGGCGCACGCTTGCCCCCAGTTTACAATGAACTTGACCTGTGCAACAGTAATAAAGCTCATCCTATTTGCCTGTGTGAAAATCATTAGTTCAGCCAGGGGTGACGTTTGCTGTTACTTCAAGACGAAAAGCGCGAGCTCTCTCTACATCAGCCTTTTTTCTCCTTCCTCTTTCTGGTTGGTTTCTAATGTATTCTACCCCTTTTGGTGGCCTCCAGCTAGCCTAGCTCTTCTTCTGTCCCTTAACAATGGAGAGGGAGGAGGTCACTCGATGCCTCTCTCAAGCTTGACTCTACTCTCTTGCTCTCCTCATATTCGCTAACATGTTGTGTTCCCATCTCTCCTTTCTTCTGCTTTCCTCTCCTCCTTTCTGTCTACTCCCCTCCACTTCCGTCTTCCCCCCAGCCCTCTGGGTGAGGTCGTCCTACCAGTATGTAACTAAGCTCTCTCTCTTACATCTCGCTATCTCTCTACCTCTCAGGAGAAAAGAAAGCGGTGATACGAGGCACGTTACGTTCTTTGGAGGATGGTGTGCTTTAAAGCAAATGTATGAATCAGGATTTTGCTGTACATATGTACAGATGTTACTGCATGATCACAAGCAGAAATTAAACACCACATGACATGGACAAAATTGTGTGGACATCCACTACACCAATGCAGCACCTGTATGTGGTTGTTGTTCATCTAACTCCAAAACAATGGCCGTTAATAGACTGCTGTAACAGCCTCTGCTTTTCTGTCAGGGCTTTCCACAAGGTTTTGGAACCTGCCTCCAGGAGTTTGCCACCACTTACCCAGAAAAGTGAGGTCAGACACCAGTGTTTGGTGATGATGCCTGCCTGATAGTTGGCATTCAAACTCTTCTTTAAGAGGCTAAATGCAAGTTTTTTCTGCCGGTGAATGCAGTTTCTTGCCAGACTGGGGGGTTGCTTGCCAAAAGCTTTACCCATCATTGCAATGACAGGGCAAGAGGATATAATACACCCTCATTTCAGAATGGGGATACTAGTGCACATCAAACCATAGTTGCCAGACACAGATTCTGTGGAAAGAAATCATTTTTAAAAGGTCAGTGTCATTTGGAGTTTTGTACAATCATCCAATATCAACATTCTCTGTCTGCAGGCCTGGTTCTTTGATGTCAAACTTGGAAAAAAATATCATGGAGCTAGCCTTGTGCACAGAGGTGCTAAATAGGAAAGGGCCCTCGCCAAACTGGTGCCACAAAGAAGGCAGCACCTGTCTAAAATATCACTGCCATGATCCAACATTAAAAAGGGTTGAGGCCAATCAATGACGGCACACAAACATTTGCCGGTGGTATCCTCAATTTTTAATTCAGCCCTTGAGTAAAGCTCTGAGTTAATCATGATCAGAATTTCTGCTGCTCAGCCTCCTTCCTTCTACATTTTTATCCTTGTACCATCCAGAGTGGTGTCGGCAGCCAGCAGCTGCTGCTACTGCAGCATCATACGTTGTCTGTGGAGTCAGCAGAGGAACTTGCCATCAGGTCCTGATCCACCTCCCCTCAATCCCCTTCCACCCCTCCACCCCTCCGCCTCTCCATCCCGGTCTTGGACCCTGCTGGCGGCCATGATGAATGATTCATCCTCCCAGCAAAAAGAGCTGACTCATCGCTGCATTTCAGCTCCATAATTCCAAAGAGGGCAGGAGCTAAATGGCTTTACCAATAGCTTCGCCTCCTCACGAGCTACAGCTACCTTCTTGTTCTGCTGCTGAATATGCAAAAGACAGAAATGCAGTCTCAAAATGTATTGCCACACTTTGAGTTGAAGCCATAAAGGGCTATTCATCTTTCTAGGCTACAGCTAATTATTAGACTGTGGTGTATCTGTATAATTTTTAAATATAGGTATATTAGCCAATGTGCTGTCACATGTGATTATGTGATGGGAGTCAGAAAAATCCATAAAGTTTTTATCAACCCTGTCAATCTGTCCAACCCTCTTTATTGTCCCTCTCTGTATGCCTGTCATTCAGTAGTTGTGGTGGTGGTGTGGGGGGTGGGGTGAATGAGAGGTCACTGGCCAGTCACAACCAAGATGCATCCCTCACCGACCCAATCAGTGAACCCACCCCTCCACCCTCTGGGCGAGTCCCAGTGGATGAGTCCAGTGCTGTCTATGGAGCTATCTGACCCAGTCCTTTATTTACACGACATCTCCAAAGCTCTGGTCACTATAAAGTCAAATATCGGACTGGAATCAGTGTCTGTCCCTTTGAAGATACTGGTTTTGACGACCTGCGAATATTCAGATACACACTCACAGTGTGACATTCTGAGATGAAGGACATTTTAGTTCTGCTCTGCTGCAGTGGGCTAATGGTCAATAACAGATTTATTTTCATCACAGTACAGTGTGTGTGTGTGTGTGTCTATTAGCTATGTCAGGGTGCGTGTGTGTGTCCTTCACTTCCTTCTCTGGCAGTTATTATGGACATTTGAAATTCTGTGCCAGCTTCTAGATTGAGCTGGGGGGATTACTCATCTGCCTCAGATATTGTGCTCCTTGGTGGTGCTTGGCTTTGCGGCTGACTTAATGAGAGTGGAAGGCTTTGTTGTTTTGAATTTCTCTATTCATCCAAAAGAGGAGGAAAGGTGCTCCACTGAGGAGAAAGAAAGAAAGACAGGAAAAAAATAAGGTAGCTACTCTCAGCTGCTTTTCCTGGTGAAAAGGAATGACAACTAATACCTGAGGGCACTTCCTTATCTCCAGCCTGTCAACACAGACAGGCCATATCATTCACCGGGAGCTTTACTCAATGGGAAAAAGCCATCCACCAATGGGAGTAAGCCCTTTCTTGAAAACAGTGGTGCTCTATCTCTTACTGTGACTCTGTAACCTTTATCATACAGTGTTTATGGAAGAATGGCTCCTCACCCTGCCAAATGCTGAGACTTTCTTTCATTTCCTGATTTCAAAGCGAGGCTGAGATGTTCTCGGCTTAGAGGAAACAGGATGAGGTGAGGATGCAGGAAGTGCATTGTGGGACAAAGATGAGATTATGGGCTGGAGGGGAGAGAGAGAGAAGATCAGGTTGAGATTCAAAAAGATGTGCTGACCGCAGGTGGTGTTATTAATGTGTATGTGCGTCTGTGAGGCCGTTGCTCTCGCAGACATTTTTCCTGATCCCATGTTTGAGGATCATGGTTTAAATGATGATGCAGTTTTAAAGCTCTGCTCTTCTTTCTTGGTGTTTTTTTGTGCAAAAGTGGAGGTATAGAAGAATGTAATCACTGAAAGAAAAGACAGGTGAGGAAGATACACGATGCCATGAGGCACATCATATCAGAACTGATTCTTGATGATAAGATTGATTAATGAGGAAACAAATTACAAATTATCTAATAATAAAATGTGAGTTGTAATTTTCTAGGGGAAACCTTGATAAAGCTGGGGCTGTTCATAGAGGGAAAGGGACCTAAAAAAAGACCTTTGCATTTCATTTAACCCCCAAACACAACCACCATAACCACATCCTGTGAATACCCACTGAAACCACATCCGCCTAAGCTAAAGACAGTTTATTTTCTCATGCATAGCAGGAATTGTCATGCATAGACAGCTCACTCAAAATAGTAATCTTATTTGGGGTCCCATCTTTAAAACCAAGTGTCTCCAGTGAAGAAATCAATGACCTTGTGCAGATATGTCACAACTGACTATGCACCCCACTAAATAAGAAACCACTGGCAGATGATGTTAAATGAGGTCAGGGGGAGATAAAACATTTGGTTGCAGCTTTGCTCTCTCACTCTGGTCCCATGAGAATGCAGGAAGTGATTCAAATACACAAGGTGAGGAGCCAAACAGTCACGAGAGTCTTTCCACTAGGAGACAGACAGAGAACCTCCATCCAGTAATAGTGATAGCAGCAATTTTATTCATAATTTTATTATACCTATCCCCAGTATGCCACTGACTCTCTTGCTCTAGGTGTTTTGATCTGTGAAGCTGTACTTTGGCATAGCAGTGTTTAATGTTAATAAGACCATGCTAACACATAAGATAATGGATCATCAAAACTATTAGCTACAAATCATACTGTGAACTGTGAACATCTGCACCAAATTACATAGAAAGTTGACAACATTTTTTTGAGATGTCAACCAAATGGTGGCACTATGAGGAAAAGTCCAGGGGATCACCAAAATCAGCAGCATAAATCATCTGGACAGAATAAATTTTGTTCCAAACTGTCCAGTAAATGATGAGATATTTCAGTGAGGGAAAACAAAGACTTGTGGGTGGCACTACATGAAAAAGACAGGGATTGCTACAATGCCTTCTGATTCTTCCCTTGGGCTCATGGATTTTTATATAAAAGATCATTGCAATCCATCCAATATTTGTTGAAACCTTTCAGTCTGGATTCAACTGGTGGACAGACCAGATGACACTGATGTTGATAGACTTAGAAAAAGAAAACAAAAAACACAAAAAGTGCCAACATGTAGCTTTTGAAATAAATTATGCTTCACTTCCAAGTTTGAAGCTTAGAGTATTCTGTCCTCAATAGCTGTGATAGAAGTGATATAATGTTTTTAAAGTGGAAAAAAATAAACTTTACATAAAACACACAAAATATAGAGATGTAATGTACTGTAAAGCAGCTAGACATACAGTATATGTTTTAACCTTTGTTCCCTTTTTTCACTCTGATACCTATACTGCCATTTCTCCCCAGTAACACCAAGTCTTGTGGTCTGTGTCTGAAAATGACAGTGATGATGAAGTATTGAGGACCTGCAGTCTCCAGAGCTCTGAATGGCTCACATCCACTCCCATCTCTCTCTGATATGATTGGTCGCTGAGTTAATTGTGAAGGTCATGGATGGATGGGGAATTGAACTTCTTCCTTGGAGACCACAAAAACTAGATCACTCAGAAGGAGATGGCATTATTAAAAGTAAACTATTGCTGTAATAATAAAGACAGATTGTGACCATTTCTTTGTCCTTTGTGGTACATCATACAGTGATACAGGTCATCTGTTAATGTCAGTGTGACATGGATGAGTAATGAGTAAATAATGGGTTTGAGTAAAGAAAACAGGGTTTCAATGAAAGGTTGTTATTTAGGTATGAAACTGTGCATTTGATGAGACACCCCCACTGGAACTAAAGGTCCAGAATAAAGTTTTGTGCAAGATGTTGTTCCAGAAAAGAAATCCCTAGTTGTAGAAGCACATAATAGTTTGTGGAGGAAAGTGAATATTTACCTGAACAAAAAAGACAAGAAATAGTTCAGTTTTTGTTAATGTCATTTCTTTCGGGGGTAATGTAAAATTCTCAAAGGCTCAATCCACTGTAAAACTTAATGTCTTTAATTTAATTTATCAGACCTTGCTCAGATGTCCCAGAATAATGTTTTTTGGATTTGTGTGATGAGAATGATGATTAAGACAGGCTAATATCCACAATGCACTGTGGTGCTATGGGCTTCACTTGACCCCACTGTGGCTTAAGTCAAAGTTGTAGTTCACTGGTGCAATCATTTCATAAAAACCCAAGAATTGTGTCGAGGCAGGTGGTAATGGGATCTCAGTTGTGATGCATTAACACCATATTCATTGTAGGTTTCTTGAAGGAGAGTGGTTTACCACCTGTGACAGCCAAGTTACAAATCTTGCTTTTATTATTAAAAGGATCAGTATGACATTATTTATTTTTATTCATTAAGAAGAAATGCAATACACTAGCAGAATAGCTGAGGTCTTATGTTAAACTTTTTATTAACCAAAATTTGACTTGACATGAATATTCACTGTTTTATGAAAAAAGGATGTGAAACTAAGCAGATGGTTCCTGATGATATTATACCCATAAATAGTTGATTAGAAACAATAGACAGTATCTTACTCTATGGCCTATATGTTTCTCAGTGATAATTTGCAAATCACTTCATGAATAATAAAGAGGCATTTGAAATGAATGAAATGAGATTCAATGAATTTGCAAAGATCACTATGTCTTCCTGTTTTTTGATCATTCTCAGATCAACTGGGTTTAATCTAGGTTTTGCTTGTATCTTGCCTCTACATTGGTGCCAGTTCCTTCAGACACATGAGCACAAAACTGCTCCCGGGGTAGTCAAAGATTAATGATTGAAAACAAGTGAGCAAAACTGAGAAATAACAACTATAAATTCTGATGCTTTAGAGAGCTGGGATCAGGCTGGAGCCCTGAACATCAATAAGAGCTGCGTCAGTCTACCTTTGCCATTTTTTGTCTATGCAGTAAAAAAGAAAGTAAACACATTTTGTACTGCTTTAAGACTTTTACTGTGACTCATCCTTAAGGTGAAATTTAAAGGTTACAACATCTGACATTATTAATCTGAAGTACATCAGATATTTATTGAGGGCTGTAACGGTTAGCTTTTTTTCTCCTTTTCTCCGATCGCTGACATGCACTCGTCAAACCGGAAGTCACGCTCTCAAGATTCTTCATACAGTCAGAAAAAAAGTAGTCTATGTGGACCAAACTTTAATGTGTTTTTATTGCTTTTACACAAAATGCATTCAATGACCATTTTTTTCCAAAATCCATGAACTTTTTTTTTTTTACTCCACCAGGCCTTACCAGACAAAAGCCTCAGAATTATTTTACTTGGAAACATGGATCAAGGAAGACAGGTTGGAGAGGAAGGGAGAGGGACAAAAGATAGGCAATCCAAGAACAGTGGTCTCTGGTTAGAAAAGGGTCACAGTTATTGATCATATTGTAAACCATGGTTTCCCTTTGAGAGAGGCCCATTTAAGGGAGCAACCCTTAAACCAGCCTATGACATAAAGCCTTAATGCGTAAGTGAAGCATACATTACCAGCAAACACAGCTTAGCTTGGCTAAATTTGGATGGAGCCCCTTGCCTTGCAGTTGTGAATGGTTTGATATTTTCATGTCACTGTGAGGATATGCAAATTCATTTTTTAATTCCACCTTTTTCAGGAATATTAAAACCACCATCCAACTACCATTGCAGCTATTTTTGCCGCTCCTGTTGCTTCTCAACTCTGGAAGTTTCTTCCATAAAGTTTCAGATGCATAAAACCATTTGTTTGAAACATTTACTTCATAGATTACACACCTTCCCTTTTAATCTTCCTACAAGACTTCTGTTTTACTTGCTTGGTTTGTTCTCTTGAGGAACAAAATGGACAGGAAGAATCACATTAAGGCATTGTTTGCTCACAGTTGTAGCACTATTTTGACGCAACTCCACCAGTTTCTCAAAAACGGGTTCTGAAAACAGGTTCTGCCAGATCTTTTTCTTGTGGTTGTACTATAATCACAGTGAATTTTTCCCAACCAAAAACATTCTCAAAAAATGAAGTTGGCTAGTTTCAGGCAGTCTGGGTGATCTTCTGTTAGGTGTTTGAAAATGTAATCATAGCAGCAGTGGAGCCTGGGTCAGTACTTACTGGGTGTCCAGCTTCTTTTGTGGTCTTTCTTATGGTTGGACTTGTACATTCTTCACTAGAGGCAGGTTAGTCTCAATGCCAGGGTCGGCTGGAGCAGTAACAGATGGTTGCTGGAGCAAGCCTGGCTTTTCCCCTTCTGTCTTTCACTTCCTCACTCTCTCTCCCTCCTTCACAATAACCCCACCGCTGTTCTCATGGTAACACTATCTGCCAAGTCTGAAGGATTGGATTTTTACAGGACACATGAGCTCAGCACTGCACCAGTGGTGGAGAGTCTACCCTCACTGGTCTCTCTCTCCTTCTCTCCTGCACCTTCAGTATTTCTCTCCATCTCTCCTGAATGTTTCATTTCTTTCTCTTTGCTGGCCCAGGATCCCTTTGTCTCCCTTATCCGGGCTCCTCCTCTCCTCTGCTCATCTGTCATCGCTGCTTGTTGAGTCAACAATTCCTTCTCTTCCTCCTCCTGGTTGTGTTTCATCATCCAGAAATCCCAACCATGACTGGGCTTTGTCAGTTTGTGTGTACAAATCTGACTGCAATCTAATCTCCTGAATGTGTAGTGCCTTTGTTCATCTTTTCTTTGTTTTACTGTATCTTCAAACAGCTTGACTGCACTGAATCATGTTCTCCAGCCTGTGCTGATAGTCTTATCATTTGACTGATGGTTTTTCAGCTCTGGATATGAGCTCTCACCTTAAAAGACTGAGAGCCATTTTGGTGTACAGTTCTTGCAATAGGGCTTGGTTGTCTACTGGTGCTTTTTGGAAATTAATCAGGGAAACACATGCACAGACCTCCATACAAACAGACTTATTAAGGATATTAGATTTAAACAGGCACAGTGTGGTGCAGGGAAAGAAAGCCAGCTGTTCTTTGGACCAACTTAGATTTCTAAAACAGTGGCCATCTGTGGCACACCGAATGAGGGGGTGACCCATTCTGAATTCAAAACATCTACAAATCAAATGCAAGACCACACACAGACAGATTTACCCAACACAAGAAATTCAAATCATGAGAGCTGAGAAGGGAAAGCTGGCCTTTTACGTGTCTTGCCATCCTTCCATCCACAAGGTGAGCTCAACTCGGTCCCTCTACCTCTTCTTTCCCCTCTTTCTTCCTCTGATGGCATTGTAAATGGAATGAGTCTGGTTGCATTGCTGTATTACGGTGGGATAAAGTATCAGTGCTGGTAATCTTCCGTGGATTAATGGCTTCTTCTTTATCTGCTGCGGCTGCTCTGCTCAGATGTCTGGCCGGGCCAGGAGCCTCCTGCTGGAATACTAATGACAGACAGACAGACAGTTCCAGCTCTCACTGTCCCCAGCCCCAGCCCAGGGAAGCTGTGTGCGAATGAAAGAAAGGGAGCACATATGTGTGAAGTGCATGTGCATGGAGATAGAGAGAGCACACAGCAGAGGACACGGAGAGAGGCTGCATGTGTAAAGTGTGTGTGTGTGGGGTCTTTTTTTGCCCCCAAGACCCTGTCGCCTCCTTTGTGAGGTATAGTCGCTGTCCTCCTTGTCCTGGCTGACACCTGCTTTGCATACAGGAGGGGCCAAGTCTAGGGGAGGGGAGGGGCAATGGTGGTGAAAAGGGTCATATTTTTGGCATGTCATGAAAACTCAAAAAATGTCATATCCATGGGTCTTGAAAAAGTTGAAAAATCAAAAAAAAAAAATTCTCTCAAAAACGCATCAGGACATCACAGAATAGTGTTTTATGAACACTCCATAGCATATTATGTGTTAGAAATGGAAAAAGGGTCATATTTTGGCATGTCATGAAAACTCAAAAAAAAATGTCATACCCAGCGGTGAAAAAAGGTGAAAAATCAAAAAAATTTATTTCTCTCAAAAACGCATCAGAACATCACAGAATAGTGTTTTATGAACACTCCATAGCATATTATGTGTTAGAAATGGAAAAAGGGTCATATTTTGGCATGTCATGAAAACTCAAAAAAATGTCATACCCGCGGTCTTCGAAAAAGTTGAAAAATCAAAAAAATTTATTTCTCTCAAAAACGCATCAGAACATCACAGAATAGTGTTTTATGAACACTCCATAGCATATTATGTGTTAGAAATGGAAAAAAGGGTCATATTTTGGCATGTCATGAAAACTCAAAAAAATGTCATACCCGCGGTCTTCGAAAAAGTCGAAAAATCAAAAAGTTTAATTTGTCTCAAAAACGCATCAGAACATCACAGAATAGTGTTTTATGAACACTCCATAGCATATTATGTGTTAGAAATGGAAAAAGGGTCATATTTTGGCATGTCATGACTCAAAAAAATGTCATACCCGCGGTCTTCGAAAAAGTTGAAAAATCAAAAAATTTATTTCTCTCAAAAACGCATCAGAACATCACAGAATAGTGTTTTATGAACACTCCATAGCATATTATGTGTTAGAAATGGAAAAAGGGTCATATTTTGGCATGTCATGAAAACTCAAAAAAATGTCATACCCGCGGTCTTCGAAAAAGTTGAAAAATCAAAAAAAATTATTTCTCTCAAAAACGCATCAGAACATCACAGAATAGTGTTTTATGAACACTCCATAGCATATTATGTGTTAGAAATGGAAAAAGGGTCATATTTTGGCATGTCATGAAAACTCAAAAAATGTCA